>LR990170.1:10000000-11200000 GCA_905147325.1 Notodonta dromedarius
CCGTTGCGTAGTTTTAAAGATCTAAGCATACATAGGACAGACAGCGGGAAGCGACTTTGTTTAGTACTATATAGTGATTGTCCAGCATTATCCACAAGTAATGGTACCCTTAGCATATATAAGCTATTTCACAACAGTCCGCCACGCTATAACTCGTGTGGACGGGCTTAATTAGTCCCACAAGCAAAAGGATTAAACCACACCAACTGTTGCAAAAGGTACTTAATACATAACAGATGATAGTATTAATATTAAAATACTAATATTTTCATTGTAGCTGTAACCTGCTACCTCTTCTTACATACATTTCATTATGAAATTTAATATTTACCTATTACATGACCCGGACTATAGTTGGAATTGGAATGATGAAAACAAAATGAGTTTAACGCAGAAAGAGGTGAACGGACATTATTTAATGGAATGGAAATAACTGATGAGGTCGACGGTAGTGGCTAATGAAAGCTTCAAGCACGGATAAAGGGACATAGAAAAGTGATTAATACAGGATAAAATGGCCCCGTTATTCCCAGTTATAAATGCTATATATGTGAAATAACTATGGCACTTCTATGCGTGGTCTTTTCAAGATTCATGAAAGGACAGTGGTGACTCGTATCACTGATCCTATCTGAAATCTGAACATATAAAACAGCACCAATGCTTGATCATTACTATTCATAAATTCATATTGGTTTATGATAATTAAGATGTAGCTTATAATAATACTATAGTTAGCAAAGAAATCGTTGATTTATTTATAAATGCAAATTTGACGAGTCAATAAATGTGAAGGTGAACAGAGGAGACCAAAAAATATGCAACAAAAACGCCTTCAATACCCCCTTACAGCAACATTAAAGAATATAGGGAAAATTTGGACAATTTATTACAACCGAAATGATCTGATCACGTTGCATCTTCAATTCAATCACCTCTTGACACACTTAAACGACTTACCTATACATAAATATTGACTTATATTGTTATGAGTTCGTGGTACACTTCCCCACCGTCTGCGCATCGTGTCGTGACTGGATCTAATCGCAACAAATGCGTGTTTATGCTCCGTGGTAAATTAATAAATCCTTTATGAACAGAAACCCATTTTGATTTGATGTTCTTCTTGAACCGCCATAAACCAGATCATGGTTATTTCAAACGGATATACCTACTGCTTGGTTTTTCTTTATGGATTTTTTATTAACAGAAACCGCTTGTGTTGCTAGTACCTAAGAATCCTTACCGAGTACATATTGCCAAACAGGAATCGCTAAAAAATGCTTGAACATGAAGCCTTTTGCCTCAGACAACATTATAAAACATTTAGATGAACATTTTAATCGAATCGGATCTTTTTTTGCGTCTCATACATTGTAGATAAACTGTAGTAATATTATACAAAGTTCTGTTAGTCCTAAGGGACCGCAATCTATCACTTGGGTTGGACGTATTATTTTCTGTAATAGCTTCTTCATCTTACATACATTTATCTTGACGTGGAGTCTTCGAGATGGGTGATATCGGTGCCCATTTGGTAAGTACATCGCGCTCGGCTTTGCACGCTTTATAAGCTCACGTATCTTGCTGAAATAATATTCTGATAGCGTTCCTAGAGTTCCTTACGGAGAATGTTCATATAACGATCATAATGGAGTCTAAAACCTATTTTTTTACAACTGGTACTGGTCTAAAACCTATTTTTTTACAACCTACCTACTTCGTCAATTACTGCATCTCCTGTCAAAGTTAGATAAACATCTACTATAGGTACCTATCTCATTCTTATATTGCTTGAAGTCAATGGGCAGCGGGAAGAATGGACAGTTTCAATTGAACCGTGACTATTGCGGCAAGGTCATTAATCCCCAAGATATTGACCCTGTGGCATTGGAATCGTCTTTCTTACACATCTACTGGTGATAACTTGACATGTCTTGAAAGATATAAAAGGAATAATAGTAAACATGTAGTCACTAAATCATGGGTTACAGACGACCAAGTTTAATCTAAGCTGATTCCCCGTCGTTTCTGAAGAAATTCAATACTGAGGGTAAAAAATCATTCGCAAATACAATTGTTTCTTGTATTTCACTACTTTGGTTATATGTACGATAAATGTTCGCTATTGAATTGTCGGCTATGGCCGACGGATGTTGTGCCTGGCCCGACATGCTCTTGACCGGTTTTTATTATAGAAAATAGGTACTAGTAAGTACCTAGGTATTTATAGGTATCTATACCTACTTTAACATGCCTGATATGTGACGTCATTCCCAAACGTTCTCCTTATCAATCTTCGGAGAGGTTTGAAGGCTGCTGACACGCTATCGGAGTGGAAGGCCTCGGCGCAACGTCTGTGACTGACAGTTTATCGGTGGCTCCAAGTTGTCCATCGCCTTTATACATGTACCAGTGACCTATCGAACTCGTATTATACCTAAACTACATCCTGATATTACAAAACGTTGATAAATTTACGAATGAACCCAGGCTTAGTAAAAGCTTGAACCCCTTCAAATATTGATTGCCATTACTACCTAGCAATACATAACGGAAATGTACATTGGTAATATACCGATGGAAAGTTTGGATGTCGAATTTTTTTCGTAAAGTATCAAAAATTTTACCAAGAACCCAGATCGTAGAGCCTACTGACTGATTATACCAACCATTCTGATCAAATTACTTATCAGTTTTCTACAGAAGTGAACGTGCAGACATTTCTTCCCTCCCGACTCGAAGATCTATAATCCCTTTTCACGTTCTTCTGTTTATTTAAATTTGTGTACTTACTGTGTGTATCTAAATGAACTAGCTCAAATACTTGTAAACAAAAAAAACAGCTTCCGAGGGTTTCGGGGACCTGGTGACCTGTAATAAAGGTTTTTATACCTACCACAGGCACCAGCGATCCAAAAATTGTCAACTGTCTCCAATGACTTCACTATTTACATATATTTACATCAATGTATTTTGGTTTGTGGTGAGAAATAAATGATTTTTATTTATTTATTATGATTTATTTGTCTCCAGAGGGTGGCGGGTGCTTGGCGTGCATGCGCGGCGCGGTGCTCGGGCGCGCGCGTCAGGTGACCGGCGGTCTTCCCGGCTGATGTGGGCGGCGAGCGCTTGCTGCTCGCGCCAGGCAGGTGGGTAACCCATCTCCCCTTCGCTCCACCCAGCGGCCAATAATAAAACGTGACGCTCCACGCTTACAGCGAATAGCGTCATAATGTAAACACTACTAGCGGAAAACGCTCTCAACGATACACGTTGTAACTTTGCCACGTAGAAGATTGAGTCAAATATTTCATGTTGACGCTTGACGCTGGTCTTTAGAAGCGGTGAGCGTCACGGTTTTTTTTCAAGACCGTGGGTTAATTGCCTTAAAATCTCTTTAATCGCCCTACTGTGTAACTACTGGAGAAAACCTCATAATATAGTGATGATATTAGGGTCTTAGGGTATACAAATTATCAGCCAAACATGTCTGCCCTTACGAAGTGTCATCGGTCTCCACATTTCCCGTGTATAATAATCAAGATAAGTATATTTTTAGACAGGCTGACTGACTGATGATTGATAGTGCACGTACCTAATGATGACATAACCCACGATTACGCCAGTTCTATAAATAAAGCGGAAAAACAAAGGTCTGCTGATTTGAAACAAAGATTAGCTGTCGAGGGTCAAGATCATGATAAAGGCCACCAAAAACTTGTTAAATTGGCACTTTTACCACTGTAGGTTGCGGTCAAAGGATTATAATTACTTGGATTATTTTCAATAATTATGGTCACTTGCTAACCGATAAAGATAAACATCGTGAGTAAACCCGCATGCCAGAGGAGCCAGAGAAAATCTTACCTTTATCTTCAAATAACAAGGTCTGATGCATATAACTGTGGCTTAAATCCTCCCAGCCGTAGGACATCATCATTTCCTAATTAAAAGGTCATTTAAAAATGGTATGACTTGGAACATAACATCGTGTTGTATGGAATTGTCCCATGAGTGCTGTTACTCAAACGCCCCACGTGCACTATGATTTAGTAACCGCGATCGAGATTTGTTCTTTAAATGTTGGAGAAAAGGAGGAAATAAACATTCACTTCTAGGCCTCTCAGGGTCTGTCTATTTCCGGCACTAAACCGAATCTCCACCGCGGTAACAAATAATGCACTTAGGGCGTCCCCTTCAGCATTAGCGTCTGACGGGGCCGTCTGTTGGTAGCTAGCAGGCACTCATGCGTGACGGGGTGACTAACCGTGGCGGGGTGGCAGGCGTGGACGGCGGCGCCAGCGCCGCGGCGGCGCGCGCACCCGTCAAGACGTTCCAGGCTTACCTGCCGCCGGCGCACCGCACTTACAGCTGCATACACTGCCGCGCGCACCTGGCCAGCCATGACGAGCTTATATCCAAGGTAAGCCCATTATATCACCTACTTCCACTGCCTTCTTCTACTTCTTTTATACTTCTACTACGCCTAGTTCGTGTACCCTATGGTCACTCTATTTTGACGAATATTTGATCTTCCAAATGTATTTCGGATGCTCTTTTCACCCATTTCTATGTACTGCTTTATTCTCTTTCAATTATCACGGTATCTTTTTCTGTGGGCGAGCTGTAAGAATATGCAGGAATTGTTGAAATATACTTAGTGATGACCAATAACACCTGCAAACTCTTCAAGCCTTCAACATCTCTTCATCTTGAGACTCTCTTCTACTGTAATTTTCCACAAGGTAGGGTTTAATAAGTGTATAGGGCTTCTTCCAAGCAGAGCAAAATAGAGGTAGGACTGTCTATTTTCAACAGATATGAAATTAACGAGACGAGCGCGAGTGACTCGCAAATTTTCAAACTGAGCCGCGCGCTCGCTACTTAATCTTCATTTTGATAAAGGTCTTTGACCTACCTACTAAAGCGTTTCGGACTATTTAATGGTCAATGAGATTCTTAATATTTGTTACATACCTAAAGTTGGGACACACGGAGTCATGCGACAGCGAACGAAGGAAGAAAACACATTGAAACACAAAACAGTAAATACAGACAGAGATAATTTATACTTACCTAATTAAAATTGTAATAGTAGCCAGGGACAAACAGATCGGCGCTGATTTTACCTAGACGAGATAATTACAAAGAGTCTTCTCTTAGTACTAATTGATGGTCTAGTATGTCTCAGACTAAACGGCAGGCCAAACAGCCTAAATGAAAGAACACAAAAACAGCATGATTCGAGATTATTTTTATTACACTCCCTTATTTATGTATTCCTCAAGCACAATCCATTACCTTTGTTTAACGGTCCGTAATTCATTTTAATTCAGGACTGTCTTAATCCACCTTGCCTTGTTATACAGAATTCTTTGTTAAGATTCTACTGAGAATACTTACTGTGTCTCGCATCTTGTAGGCTTAATTCTCTTTCATAACTATTTAATTAGAAAAACGTCTGTGCTTTGTTGCCGCTAACTACAAATTATTGTTGTACATCTAGCATATTATTATTTAAATAATACCAACAAGCTGTATTAGCTGTACTAGCTTGTGACTTCGTTCGTGGGATAAAGTAAATTAAGTCCTTCCTTTCTTATTATATTTTGAATAAAGTTGTGTTTCTGTTTTCCAGTCGTTCCAAGGCAGCCAGGGGCGCGCGTATCTCTTCAATTCAGTGTAAGTGCCTATTATCTTATCTAATTTCACAGGTTGTTGTTATTTGCCACATTTTCACCACCAATTTAATCTAGATTTACATTTTATTGTAAGTAGTCAGTGTTCGACGTAATATTATTATTCATAACTCTGTTGGCTACAGTTAACTACGTTGCTGAATGCCCTCGGAACCTTCCAACGCAATCGTTGCCCTAACCGATGCTATTTTTCCTTTGAAAGATTTAATAGTTACCTTAATTGTGGCTTTCCTTTGCTTTAATTTGTGCGTGATAAATGCCATGGTCAACATGAGATAATGTACGAGATAACATTTCTACCTTGGATACTCACAAAGTGAAAGAAAATAATGGCAGATGTTTACCGATCACAACTTGATTCCAAGGGTCGAACGTCCGTATTCATAAACAATACTTGTCTAAGTGTCACTTTATTAAATTTAAGCATTTATTAATGGGCTGTGCGTTCGCACGCACTGAGAGACCTCATAGTAATGTTTCAAAATTCAAAATTGTTTTTATTCATGTAAGCCAACAAAGCATTTATGAATAGTCAGAATCTACCACCGGTTCGGAATGCTGCTTCCACTGAGAAGAGCCGGCAAGAAACTCAATGGTTACTCTTTTCAATGAATGAAAGATGGTGTACATTCTCAGGAACAGCATAAAAAAATAATATGAGCAGGCAACACCATTGCCACTAAATAGCTAATAGTAAATAATTTTAGTAATAGTAATAATTAATTCGGGCGTAAGTCCATATTCCAAAGAGGGTGAGTTACTCCAACGACCCTAATACTCAGGCTAGCTAGACGATAGTCCTCTGGGGTCCTGTGAGCGATGAATCAAGTGTTTTATTGTCTAGTTGCTGTGCCATCCTTCTTTAATCAAACGTTTCAACCCATCGTTTGAACATTTGAGGTGATCAATCTAATTTACACCATTCTCCTACCACAATAACGATCATATTGTTAACCCCCGACGAAAAACGACGGGTGTTATAAGTTTAACATGTGTATCCGTGTGTCTGTCTGTGGCAACGTAGCGCCCAAGCTGATGAACCGATTTTAATTTTGTTTCTTTTGTTGCGATTGCAGTGTGAACGTGGGCTGTGGGCCGGCGGAGGAGCGCGTACTGCTGACAGGCCTGCACGCGGTCGCAGACATCTACTGTGAATGCTGCAAGACGATGCTCGGATGGAAATATGTGAGTTTAATATTAGAACTTAGCAAGTTTATTATAAGACTCGGAGTTCCCTGACCATTTTTTATTCTCAAAACACTTAAGTAGGTCTAGTAGCGTAAATCTAGAAATGATTTTGATAATAGTCGCACACATTGCAGGTACTAGTCAAATTTAATTTGAAACGTTATTAAATTCTAGTCTCCTGTCAATTCTTAAATTATAGTCCAAATATGATGGACGTACTAAGGCAGCGCGGCGGCACACCGCGCACGTAACAAAAAACAGTGCCATCTAGGGACGCCCGAAAGTAGAGAAGCTTTAAAAAGCGTAGCGCCGCAACTGTTACTCTGTTTACCTATATATATCGTGTAACGCTACTGACGTTTAGCACGGTTAGAGTGGCCGCGCGGCGAGCGCCCCGAACATCCGTATAGAAACTTCGCTTCAAAATACTCGACATGTTCTGTCTGGAGTGCGGGCGGGCGCGCTCACGATCCGGTGCAATACGATTACTGAATGGAGGATTCCGCATTCGCGATGCGCCGTCACTCAGGAATCGGCATGAGACATTGCACTACACTGGTGTGCTACTCTTAGCAACGATAATCGATATATCGTGACATTTCTATTGTCGAATCCTACTCTAGATTCCAACTTTTTCGCCGTTGTATATCGTCTCACTGAACGAACGATAACTTTGTATTGTTCATTCAGTAATCGATACGACAGCAAAAATATGGGATTTAGAATAGGATTCGACAATACGAATGTCACGATCTATCGATTATCGTTGCTAAGACTAGCACCCTAGTAAACATGGGTCAATCGCCACTGGCTAGTAGGTATAATAATCTTATCAATTCGTTGGTGGGGAGAGTTCATCACATCGACGAAAGTAGTCACATTAAGGCCACGTCGCCTGAGCACTCTGACACTAATAAGAATAACATAATCGGCAAGCAGTTATGCTTAAATGACCCCTATGCTGGCCACTGACTGATAACAGACGAATGTAACCTTAGGCAATGTGCAGACGTAGCGATTAAATCGCCTGTTTCTCGGCTGTTGGAAAGTCCGGAAGCTTTAGAATGTCCAAAAATGTTTGTAACAATTTTCTCCGATGTATTGTGATGTATTAAGTACACTAAACATTGTATTATGTTGAAATAAAACTATTTTTACGGATTATATCGCGTTTATTTACTTTTTATGTTCCCGACGTGACACCAACAAAATTTTGAGGGTACCCAGTTTTTAACTATGACATCAGGACGTCTAACATCTTAGTCCCCCCGTGACCACGGTTGCTGTAAAGCAACCGAAACGTCGGGAACATAAAAAGTAAATAAACGCGATATAATCCGTAAAAATAGTTTTATTTCAATGTGTAGTATTCGCGTAAATATAAGAAAACAATATTGTATTATGTGCTACGTATTCCGAACGATTTTCTATTTTCGAAATCCGGTGACGGCAATAGGCCTTTTCTTTTTCTTGTAGTTTCTAAATAAGGAAAGTTAATTAGGGACACTAAGGAAAGTTACAAATTGCCTGTAACGACATAAAAATTACTACGCCGCACCCAACCGGTGCCTTATTCAGAACGTAATTGCTTTATCGATGTAGGATATTGTGCGACGCAGTAACGCGTCACGCATGATAACGAAAACTATGTTATTGAGGAAATGAACAAAACAAAACAACTTTTTGCGCGAAGTAGGTATCTTACAATGTCAGATGCGCAGTCATTTGTTTCATTTATAATGACAGGTTTATTTAAATGTTGTTAAAGTTCTGAAAAGATGGAAATTATGGTTTTCGTACATTTTCTTGCTCCTAAGGGTATTTATTACCAAACCACACCAATCGATTATGAGATTTTAGTATCGATCGACGGTCGATTGATTTGTGTGGTAACACTTAGGGTGTTACACTAAGCTTTTCCTATTTTTCCAACAATTTATGACGAGTTTCTGTAACTAAGGTGCCATTAATGAGTTCTTTGTTATTATTCCTCCTTTCAACTTTTACGAGGCATGCCTTTTAAGTTCTGTCGTTTCCATAATTCCCGGCAATTTTGAATTTGGAACTGTTCTATATTCGAATGTGTTTAAATTTCGAATCTCAAAACAGTTGAATGTATTAGGATTAATGTTATTGTTTAGTCACAGCGTCGATTAGAATCTGTCAGGTTACGTACGAAAATGAATATTTCTAAGGAAAATGTTCGTGCAATAATTTTCTACAACTTTAGAAGAGGCCTGACACGGCTTCAGTGTTTTGAAGAGCTAACATCTGTGTTCAGGGATGAAGCCCCATGTCTGCGGACTGTCGAACGCTGGTATTTAGAATTCCAGCGTAGACATACTAGTGTTAGTGTCAAATCTCGCGAAGGTCGCCCAAAATCTGCATTCACTGAAGATAACATCATTGGAGTGAGACAACTAATTCTCGAAGATCGTCATGTGACGTATCGAGAGATAGAGGCTCTATTAGGCATCTCAGGGACAACCATTCAGAAGATCTTGCATGAAGCGCTTGGTGTAAGAAAGCTAGTTTGCCGTTGGATACCGCATCTGCTTTCCGACGATCACAAGGCGGCCCGCGTCAGATGGTGTAAGAAAACTCTGCAAAGGTTCAACCGAGGAGAGTCAAATCACGTCTACGACATCATCAGTGGTGACGAATCTTGGATCTATGCCTACGATCCTGATTCCAAACAACAATCTACAATCTGGGTCTTTCAAGACGAGCCAAAGCCGACTAAAGTTGTTCGTTCTCGACGCACTTCAAAGAAGATGGTGGCCACGTTCGTTAGAAAAACCGGCCATGTTGCGACTATTGCACTTGATGATCGTAGAACGGTTAACGCAGAGTGGTATACCACAGTTTGTTTACCACAAGTCATCGCCGAACTTCGAAAATCTAACTCAAAGCGACGCATCATCCTGCACCACGACAATGCAAGTTCACACAGCGCTCGTCAAACGATTGAGTATTTGAAGCAGGAAAAAGTAGAAATTCTTGACCATCCTCCATACAGTCCTGACCTAAGCCCTAACGATTTTTTTACATTTCCTAAAATTAAGAAAAGTCTTCGTGGTCAAAGGTTCCAGTCCAGTGAAGAAGCAGTCGACGCTTTCAAGTCAGCCATTTTGAACACCCCCTCTTTAGAGTGGAATAAATGTTATAATAACTGGTTTGAGCGAATGGAAAAGTGTATTAAGCTACGTGGTGAATACTTTGAAAAACAATAAAAAGTACTATAAGGTTCTAGTTGTGTTTTTTTCTTCAAACGACAAAACTTAAAAGGCATCCCTCGTACAGTTAACATTTAAATAATAATGCAACACACTTCAACCCACAAAAGACACGTATAACTCCTTTTTTAACTCATACAATAACTCCCTTCTCGTCCACAGGAGCACGCGTTCGAGTCGAGTCAGAAATACAAAGAGGGGAAGTTCATAATAGAACTGGCACATATGGTGAAGGAGAACGGTTGGGACTAGGCGCGCGGTCGGCGGCCGCGCGCCGCCAGTGGACTATAGTGCTGTTGTGAATACTCGCGAATCACAACTTGTGATACCTATACGATTGGTGGCTACGCATCGGTAAATATTCTGTTGTGTCGATGCGGCCGAGCGATGGATGCCGCCGAGCGGACGCGGCACGGGCTTATCGAAGCGTCAATTACACACGAACAGTTATGCACCGAGAGTGTTCCTCTGCGGCCATAGCCGCGCCGCGATAGCCCGCCCGCGATGGACTCCCGCCGTGCGCTGGAACCTTCGTGATGATGCGTCAGGCGAGTTCCACAGTAAAGCTCGCCTCATTCGTACCCGGACAGCTTTCAGCGAAGTCGAAGGCAAATACGACGTCTGAACTCGTAATGATTCAATATGGAAATATAAGATCAAGTTTATGAGAGTCTACGTGATGGTCCTGAATGTTATGGGTAGGTAATCGACGTCGCGTGAATCGATTATCGATGACTATATTATTTTTATCACACTAATTATTAATCGGAGATCGAGCGAGCGATTCGCGCGGCGGACGATGCCGTTCGCGAGCGGAACGAAGCGAGGATGTCGCCTAATGTGCTCTTTTACTTTACCGGCTTCAGCGCTTGCGCACCGCCAGTCAACGTAATGTTATCTCTAATAGTATAAAACAAAGTCGCCATCCGCGTCTGTCTGTCTGTCTGTCTGTTCGTCCGCTTAGTTCTACTGAACTACGCAACGGATTTTGATGCGGTTTTCACTATCATTTATATAATTTCTCATGGGAGTTTGGTAAGTATACTTTGTAATTTAATTGTATAAATAGCAGAGAAAAGCCGTGCGAAGCCGGGGCGGGTCGCTAGTATTGTTATAAATGTAAGTAATCGATCTCAACCGCCCCACGTAAGGGCTATGGGCTTTAGAATTTATAGAGCGCGCCGCGCCGCGGCCCGGCGCGCGCGCTAGTACATCGTAAGTTGTCTTAGTTTTTACATTATGTAGCTACGTATGTACTGTATTGAGAGAACACTAATACTTTCTCTTGTCCCTTTTAACCTGTGATAAGTATGTTAGTAATAGAACATTTTTGAATTTCTTGAACATTTTCTTTCAAGGAGTTGCTCAGATAACGTCAGTTGTATGTTCCTAATGATTTCAGCTGTACAATTTGCTTTGTAATTTTTTTTTGTTCGTGAGGAAACTAGTCGAAAGCCGAGTTGTGGAATGTTGATTCTCCATTTTGTTTTACTTTGCGCCTGATATAGTGATTTTTAGTTGGTAATTATAACATAATTTCGACTATTCCTCGTGTATTAAGTACCTATTGGTTTTCTACATGATTGGGTTTTTCCAAATTATTTTATTTCTTTTTCGTTTGTTTGACATACATAGTTTGTAGTCGGGCATATTTCTGAGCTCATTTTTTATATGAACGAATTGAACGAATTATGTGGGAGTTAAGACGGACGGTTTTATTATTCATTTATTGTTTCTATTTAAATATATTACCTATCGAATTAGATACACGCATGTACCCATACATATAGGTGTTTACCCTCATCATATTGTAGGTACTGTATTTATAATCGTATACACGTATCAATGTAAGGGATCGCATGAGCTTCGATATGGTTACTTATGTATATGTCAATCGATCGTTAAAAAGCACGGAATCGTTTCTCAAAATCGATTTTAAATCAACTAACTTAACGTCCGACTTCAATAGTGATGTAATTGGATATTTTTTCTGTATTTTTAAAAGAATGACTTTCGCCGTCGCACTGTGAGAGCTCACTTAGCAACTATAGCTGCAAAAATATACCTTATATTCTTTTAATCTAATATTTTAATAAGTACACACATTCTACGCCAATAAAATGTCCCTAAAACATATGAAAGTAAGTAAGTATCATTTTAATACCTACGCAATAAGTCATCTTCTGCTGTGTTAACGTATTTAAATAAAGAATAATGTATACATTTGTCAACTATAGTATTTCAGTGAGCTTTTAAACTAACAATCTAACATCAAGAGCGTTGATAACTGCCACTAGTGTATGTATATATAGTATAGTAATATACTTACCTACATAAATATAATACTAATTCAACATAAGTGAACGCTCGTTGATGTATCATATTAGGTAAATAATGTAATAAAACCTATCTGTCTAAGGATAATAGCGTATAAATGCTTAGGAACTTATCTGTGTCCAGGCAAAGGAGCTGATTCTGTTAATTCACAAACTAGACTAGAAACTGTAGTGCCATCCGCTCTAGCAATCAACATATTATGAGTATGACATAAATAGGTACTATGAGATGTGTCAAAGTTGTCGTCTCGTGACAGCCAGGTCATGTGATTGGCCCCAAGACGACGTCATTGGAAAATAATTAACCTTATTTGTATTCAAGATGTCAATCAATGACAACACTGATCGTGACGTAGTCTAGAGCCATCAAGGGTAGATAATGTTGCAGCATTATTATTGTCCCAAAGTTATGATTTGTCGATAAGAGAATTGGCGTTACTGATCGACTAAATTCCGCATTACGTACGTCACTAAAGATTTTCTAGAAAATACCTAATCTAATATTAATTTCGAAATACTTATTGTACCTACCGTATTATGGCAATAAATTTTAAGTAAGTATTCCTTGCAGTTATACGCTCGTATTCCTTACGTCAGATATGGCCTTAACAATATTATTTCCACGATAAGTAACTTGGATCGCTATTAGACTTTCCGATTTGTTTTAGAATGTAAGACATTCTTTCATTGTGTGCGAATCAAAAGACGTATTTGTGACGACACTTAGCGTTTTACGAAACTGTGACACCAAAATAGCAATAATACTTCATGATATTAACTTTACATATAATTTGAATGGTTGTTCTTATTTTAATATTGCCTTATCATAGAAGTAGAACCCAAAATGCTACAGGTACGTCTTTTCTAAAACATACATGTTCAGTGTAAAAATAAATTTAAGGTCAAACGATAATGCATTACAAGTTCACAATATTGTCTGTTCAATGTACTCGTGTTACTGTTATCATAGGATTAATGTTAAGATTTTGATGCACAATGTTCAATGAAAATGTGTAGGTAAGAGGCTGAACGGTATGATAGATAAAGAAACCCCAAACGTCAACAAACGACAGTTCTATGGACTCTTGCGATGTGATCAATCTCGTGCTGCGAAAAAAAGTTTTAAAAATCTGTGAAATAAATTATGTACCTATTTAATCTGTGATTCTAGTGCTGCACCACACGATAGAGCTAAAAATGAATAAAAACTGTATCAATGGGCCATCGTATACGTAAGTATTTTACGTAAAACATAACTAAGCAATATCTTTCTCATCTTTAACCCTCGTGTGTGGCATCAGCACAAAATATAAAATCTCTATTGCAACAACAATTGTAATAAACTGCCTTTATTTATAGCTATAAGTTTTGGCGCCATAACTACTCATTGACACTTTTCAATAATAGTTGCAAGAAAATATTATGTAAATTATAAGTCTATCCTTAACAATCATTAGTCATAGTTGTCAAATATTTTTGCTGTGAAAAACTGTGAACTTATTTTATTAGAGAAAAACCCATGAAGTTATGCCGAATGTTCATAAGTAACTTTAAATCTGCAGAATAGATTTAGATTATATCGATACTGTGCAATTTCTAATCGATAGTCGACGGATAAATGTATTAAGAAATCGATATTTATATGTCGACATCGATTACGTCCCTAACAGGTACAGCGTGGTGTTATATTTTCAGCGTGAACATTATGCAACACGTTAATCGAAACTTATCAAGATTGTCACAATAGTATAGATTAACACTCTTAGACCCACGAAGTATCCTTAAATCGCAGTTCGAAGTGATCCAAATGAAAAAAACTTTAAAAAATAAATCTTGATAGTGAGGGAAAATATGAAGCTAGATTTCTGTGAGGCATAATTAAAAGTATTTTTCTACTTGATCGTTTAGGAACGCTATTAGATATTTTTGGACCATTGTTAAGATAAAAATATGATCAGTATTCTTGGAGTGAACAGAGTTGATGTTAGTTTTTGTGGTTGTTGGTCGAGTGGATTGTTGTCGAGATTAGAGAAAAAAAAACGCTTTCCTAGCTGTAAGCGATGCACCCATACACCTTATAGTTTTCGAGCTTTTAAAATATGTCGTATAGCTTTAAATGTCCTTCATATTATTTTATTTTTATTGGTACACGTGTACCTATAACCTACTATGTTGTATTTTTTGCAGTTATCAGTTGCATTGATTCATGAAAGTTTGATGCAACTGATCCGGTTTATCTACATTTTTTCCATACATTTTGGACATTCTAGAACCGCTACCTTAAAGTTGTCTGGAGGCTGTGTTTCAAACTTTGCCTTTCTGTATTTCTTCTTACATGTAAAGAAAAGAATGCGAGACATTTGGGAGAATGTCCGCCAGTGTCCGCGAGAATCGAATTTTGAATGCCGACCAGAGAAATTGGAAACGCTGATATATTGTAGGCCATGGGTTGCCAACACGCGACCCGCTGGGCTAGATCAAATACAATATACTTAAAATGTAAACTTTTATTGAACCTGTCACCAAATAACTTTTTCATTACTCATACTCTGAAAGTAGGTCTGAAGTTGCCTGAGGAGCGGGTTGAAAGTAATACTTTTCCGGCCCGGGAGAATCGCTTTCAACTGACAGCTGTCAAATTATAAAAAAAAACTAGTTTCATTTTCACATTTCTGTGGAACCATGTTCAAACTTTTTCTACAGTCACTCAATTACAGCACGATGTAAAATTGAAATAACATAAAGTTGAGTATTAAATAAAGAATATATACTTTTAAATGACTTAATTATAATTTAGTTTCAACAATTTCTTTAAAATAACATAGATTTGGTCAAAATATTTAAAAATGAAAATTAAAAATACTGGCTAAATAATGAAGTTGGCCGGCCAACAAAAAAAAACAAAATAGGCGGCAATCCAATCTTTTTTTTTTTCGAGTTGTAGAGTATTGTTCATGCTTCCTTGTATTATTTCTTTAGCCAATTCCTGTTTTTATTTTTACTTTCATTGTATTCGTAATGAAAAGCACAGTGTTTACCTCGGGTGAAAGACTTATTTTGTCCCTCGAACTATTAGCGCCCTCGCTACGCTCGGGCCAAACCCCGTCTCGGGAAAAATAAGTCACTTTCACCACTCGTGTAACAATGTACTATTACATCATGGGCAAAAAAAGAAAAAATATGCGCGACCCAGCGAGAAATATTATTTCTATAAATGTGTTGGATTTTGAAAAGGTTGGCTACCCATGTTGTAGAGCGAAAATAAGCCTTACTAATAAACTGAGAACAAGAAATACGACAGCAAATGATTATTGTAGTTACTAGTATTAGATTTAGTGTTTTTACTAAACGTTTTGTAATTTCAGCAACAATGTATGTAATGCCTCGTAATAACAAGATGTTTATTAAAAAAAAACCTACCTACATATAAAAGGGATACCTACCAGGAAGCACTTACAAATCATTTGATGTCGTTTTTTCAGTGTCCTGATTTTTCTGGCCGTCGTAGGGACACCATGTTTTAGAAGCTCAAAAACAAGAATTTATGGTCTTGGAGTGTTAACTGATGACCAACATGTGTGACCAGCGTATTATAAGATGGTGCATTTCATTAATTATATGTACATTGCGCATATTGTTAAGGTATCCCGAGTAGTTTACCAAGAAACCGCTTAATATTTTTGTATTTTCCTAGTACGTAATGATGCATTATAAAAAAAAACATTCGTGGTGTCTTCTAACGATTGTGTAAGTAACGCATTATGCTATAGATGAGTAAACATATTTGGTTGAAATAATAAGTGCGTAATAAAACACATTTTCGTATATAAAATAATCCTGGCATTTTTATTTGTGTGTCAACAGTGTGATATAGGTCGGTATTAAAGCGTAAATTCGTTTTATAAATCAATATCTAAATATATATAACTCAAAGGTGACTGACTGACTGACATAGTGATCTATCAACGCACATCCCAAACCACTGGACGGATCGGGCTAAAATTTGGCACGCAGGTAGATGTTATGACGTAGGCATCCGCTAAGAAAGGATTTTGATTAAATACCCCCAAGGGGATAAAATAGGGGATGAAAGTTTGTATGAAACTTTGTCAATTAAATTCCACGCGGACGAAGTTGCGGGCACAGCTAGTAATACATAATTTTTAAAACTTCGTTACAATCGGTCGTTGATGACCGCTTGGTGCAGTGGTTCGATCGTAGGCCGCTAGGGTAACAGCACCGAGTGGTTGCGGGTTCGATTCCCGTCAGTGTAAATTTCGGAAATGGCCTTTCCGTAATTTGCCCTGGTTGGGGTGTCACTGGGATCGCCCTTAGTCCATTGTATTTGACCGGTATCCATAGTACAAGCGCTGCTTAGTTTGGTACGATACAGTTGGTTGTTCATCTGGCAATATTTATTATTTATTTATTAAATATTATATTTGCACCTCGGTAGTTTGTTTTCCGGAAACACACGCCAAGAATTGTTAGTATTGGACTCGTAGTGTGCGCATAGAAATAAATAACACACAGAATAATTAACAATATTTTATTTACAATAAACGCAACGTACAAAACGTATTATAACAAACTACTGGAAAATCCGAGTGTATTTTATTTTCTTATTTTGAGCAAGTGTCAATATTACCTGTAACTGACAGAAATTGGTGAATATCATCCACCAATCCTACTTAAACCGCCTAGGTAGACTGTGTTACCTGCCTGTATCGGATATTTGAGTGGTCATAAGAAAAAATACCCTGACCTAAACGACCTAGGTTCTTTTGCTTGAGTATGTTCTCCAGTATAAACGCGTTTTGTAAGTTGGCTGGTCCGAAATTAGCGGTCTTACGGTGACCCACAATTTAGATTTTCTTTATTCATACACCTTTCTCTTTTCAAATCATCCTACAGCCTGTCATTGGAGACTGTAAGGAATTCTCCGTGTCATCAAACTTCTGCATGAATCCGCTGCATTGGTTTCAATTGTGAATCCGTCATTAATGGTAACATTTTATAGAACATCTGTAATGGAAGTATGAAATTATTTAATATGTTATCATGCGACCGCTTGGCGCAGTGGTTCGAGCTCAGGTCGCTCGGCTCACTGCACATGGTGGTTGCTGGTTCGTTCCCCGTCGGAGAAAATATCGGAAATGGCGTTTTCGTAATTTGCCTAGCTCTGGGTGTCACTAAGATCGCCCCCAGTCCATTGTGCAATACCCATAGTACAAGCGTTGCTTAGTTTGGGACCATACAGGTGGTGTGTCGCAGTGGCTAAGCGGTCATCAAAGGAATCCAACTATGCATTGAAATGTTATTTCAGTATGGAAATAAAGATATGGACAAATGACTTTACTCACCTCGCGTGTTATAATCTTAAGTCCGTGCGCTCTCTGCATATGATCTTTGAGTAACGACATTCGAGGGAATCTGAAACAGAAACAGGCATGGATCTATAAACCTACGTAACTGGATCAGCACAGATGTTTTATTAGTGTAACTATATGATATTTTATTGTGCTTTATTGAACAACTTTAATAGTACATTGTTACACAAGGGGAGAATGTAACTTTGGAATGTAACAGTGAAGGGGTGAATTTTGTCCCTCGAACTATTGGCGTAGTCTCGGGCCAAAATAAGTCTTTCACCCGAGGTAAACACTGTGCTTATAACTGACCTCTTTGGGCAAACCTCGCAGGCGCACGGCGGGGGCAGATTTTTATGCACCGCGTTTATATGTAATTTTAGCGCAGACCTCTGCGCGAACCGACGGTCACACTCCGGACACCCGTGCTTGCGGGTCGCTGCCAAAATAATATCATTATAATAATAATCCTTCATGTATACTAACATATAAATAACATTTAAGTGTCTGTTTGTAATATCAAAATATAAGCTTTTAAATAAATGTATAAGAAGGTATACGCGGTACTAATAACGAAAAAAATATTTGTGTCTGTTTGTTCCGGCTAATCTCTGAAACGGCTGGACCAATTTAGACGGGACTTTCACTGGCAGATAGCTGATGTTGTAAGGAGTAATTTAGGCTACTTTTGTTTTATCAAAGTACCACGCCGGTGGAGCCGCGGGCAATAGTTAACACCCGAAGCACAATTACTAGTGTACTAGTATACTCGTTATTTTTTTTCATTGATCAAAACACCTTAAGGAGCTTACACACCAAGGTCCCCGACTCCGCAGTTTTTTTAATGAAAAATGGAGTGGAACGATGAGAAGCTAAAAAAAGTTGCAGATGTCGTGATGCCGACAATGTTTTCCAACTTGTACGAGATGTGAAGCCGCCGATAACAAAATCGCCGGATGTGTCGGCGTGTCCGCAACTTTGGTGTGTGGACTCCTTAGGCCTTACGCCCATTGATGCGAATGAAACCGCAGTGCTCAGGTAGTAGAACATAACGAAGTCTCTATCGATATTATTAGGACGCCTAATTAATTTGATCGCCTTTTAACGATTTGGGTTAGCAGAAATCGCTGCGGCACAGGGTCAACAGGGTCTAACTTCCTGTTGCGTGTAGCAGTGCCAACCACCCCAGTCTACCTGTCCCGCCTCCACTACACCAGCAAGGCGGGGGACATTGTAGAGTACATCAGAATAAAAAAGCTATGTCTCATTGAGAGTTCAGCCGTTGGACTCTAATCACAACGCTAGTTTCAAGGCGTTTGTGGTTAGGTCCCCACGGACAGGCTGTCAACTTTCATGCAGGAAGACTACTGGTCCAAGGGTGTGGTGTTCAGGGCTTTCGGGCTTTGATAAAGGAAGGAATGGATACAGTACTTCATACTTCATTATTATTCAAATGCGATCTCGCGGCAATGACAGTGTGTGTAAAGCGCGCCGGCGCGCGGGGCCCAGTGTCAAAACTGTGCAAAACGACGTCAAAACTATAGATACGCCTCACGATTTCAAGTCAATTACATAAGAATATTATTACGTGGCGGGTTATATTCAAAATACCGTTTTCGTAAGAGAAAAAGTAAAGAAATAAATATTCTAACTGTTGTGTCACAATTTATCTATGAAAATCTCATGTACGTTAAAAAAAATGTTAATAATTTTGAGAAAAGGAGCGACGCTCATTCTATAAATACACGGAATAAGCACAAGCTATCCGTACATGTAACTCGTCTCCACAGAATAAGTCATTCTTTTATGGGGCAATGTATACGTTTTTACAATAAGCTTCCCAATGAAATCCGAGATTTACCTATTAATAAGTTTAAAACCCTAATTAAAACTAAACTCAGTGCAAAGGGTTATTACAAAATCTCGGATTATTTGGATGATAAATCAGCTTGGGACTGAGCAGCTCAAATCTCGACAGTCAATAATAATGTCAAAGCGTAGCGTGTCTTGCCCTACTTGTCTGAATTATTTGTGTAATTCTTAGTAATATCAGAAGGCAACACACTGGAGCTATTATAATATTTATATTAATATCTACTACCCTTTGTAATTATAGAATATAAGCAACTGGCGATAAAAAATAATTATAAAAAAATGACATGTAAAAAGACAAGCCCGCTGAGTTTCTTGCCGGATCTTCTCAGTCGAGGTCGCGTTCCGATCCGGTTGTAGATATAAGAAAAAAAAAATGTAAAATTGACAATTTGTAAGTGCCCCCGTAGGCCTAAACAAAATAAACGCTTTGAATTTGAATTTGAATATATTTAACCAGTTTTCTTTAACATCCGGTGGCCTTTGTTACTTGTGTAAAAATCCTATTCATCAAAATATAATGAACAAAAACAGGTACGTTTTGTTGGTCTCCAATCGGGTGCTCTCGTAAAAAGTATGGCATTAGTCCATTTTTCACGCCTCTCTATATATTGAGGAAATCTATGGGAAAATGTTGAATTCACTGTCGTTTCTCAAATTAAATGTCTTAAATTGCCCTGATAATAAAAAAACTTTTCGAGTTTAAACTGTCGAGAAAAGTACCCTAAAAATATATTGTCATCGGAGCGACATTGAACATGTGTTAAGAAAGCAATGATAGAGGAATATACGACGACCCTTAGGTAAGCGACTATATTGGACGACTATGCGACTGCTATGTGATTTGGAAGTTTTGTGTGTAACAAATATTACTGTATCTACTAGTGCGTATAAGTTAAGTTTGTGGAGAGCGCAATAAACCGTTTTCTACGAAAACGGAATTTTAATACGCAACAATATAATTTTATAGAAGTCGTATCCACATTATCCAACTACATAGAATGTATGAAAATATAAATTTTACTTTTTCTTGTAAAATATTGTATTTAAAGGGGGACTCACTGATAAAATGAAATGCCATTCGCTTTCTTATGCTTCCAGTTCTCACTTTTACTTGTTTTAATGATACAAAACGGTATTTTTTCAATATTTTACGCCGCGGTTTTGACAGCTCTTGTGTCAATGGTCGATTGTAGACTAGCGGGCGACTGCGCGAATTTTGAATCATGCGTATTTTTTGGTGGAACATTGCGTGTACTAACATGCGGTATCCTTTACTTCTTTTATCAAAGCTTTCGGGGGAGATTGCCGCCGTCACCACCCATAGTTTAGTTAAAGATTTAATGTTAAAATATAGATATGTGTGTCAGTTTATAAGGTATCTATCTATACAACTAAATAAATAAATAAATTAACGCCCAAGAAATTAATTCGACTCACGTTCGTGCGTGTTGAGGTGGTATTTCAATCCTTGTTTGCACTTGAACGGGCGATTACAGTGATCGCATATGTATTGATCGTCTGTGTGCGCTGTCCTAGTGTGTCTCTGAAATAAAAAGATTACGATAAGTAACCGCTGGGAGAGAGATTGTCTGAATTGTCAAGCAAGTGCCAATGTCATCCTACTCTACGATGCGTTTCACTTTCAAATAACAAGAATAGGACTATTGAAAAAAGATCCAAACCAAACAAAGTTCGTGTTTCAGGGTCCATTTTGGTTTTCCAAAATGGACGGTCACATCTTTGTATTGTATTGTTATTAATTGTGTTTGTTATTGCAATTTGTTACTCAACATTGGCAGAATCATATTGGGCTTGACCCAATTGTAAGATGCCATTAATATAAATATAAAAATAAAAAAGAATAGGACTGGCTCCATTTTGGTTTTCCAAAATAGACGGTCACATTTTTGTATTGTATTGTTATTAATTGTGTTTGTTATTGCTATTTGTTACTCGACATTGGCAGAATCACATTGGGCCTGACCCAATGGAACGAGGCCATTAATATAAAAATATAAGAATAGGACTGACTCGTAACCAACTTCATATTCACAACCAAGTAAAAGTAGCGTTAGGTTTTTAATTTTTGTTCCACATTATTATTATTTTTAAATAGCTTGGCACTTAGTATTTATTATTATTAAATACATTTTTTGTTAAGGATCGAAGGTGTGAGCTATGTGTGCCTACTAGATGTCAGTGTGTGTGTGGCTTAGACGTTGTACGAAGAAGCGCACGGCGTTCGTTCGTTGGGCCTACTACTAATGTCATGTTGTGATTACTGTGCTCCCGTGTATTTAATTAAAGAAAACTGTTTACTAGTGTCCAAAACCTGAGTTATTATTCACCCCCAAAAATTTTTTTTATCAGAAGTTGACATAGGCGGTTCATGATGACGAATTTTCAATTCTATTCTTATTTGAAACGCATTATAACGTGGCGCCTAGTGGAGAAAAAATCCTGGGGTGCTACTCTTAGCAACGATAATCGATATATCGCGACATAAACTCCATATTTTTGCCATCGCATCGATTACTGAACGAGGTTCAGATGATATAGGATGCCAAACGATAGAATACAAAAGATAGAATTTAGAGTAGGATTCGACAATACGAATGTCACGATATATCGATTACTAGCGACCCGCCCCGGCTTCGCAGGGGTATTTTTATCAGTGTTTATCTACTATATTATGCATGTATTATACATATAAACGTTCTTCTTGGATCGCTCTATATATTTAAAAAAACCGCATCAAAATCCGTTGCGTAGTTTTAAAGATCTAAGCATACATAGGGACAGACAGACAGCGGGAAGCGACTTTGTTTTATACTATGTAGTGGTTTGCTAAGAGTAGCCCCCCAGGTATGTCCGATCGTACTAACAGTGAGCGCCGAGTGGTTGGTGTAGGCCCGGGGGCAGCCCCGGCAGCGGAAGGGCCGCTCGCCGCGGTGCATGTTCTCGTGCGACTGCAGGTTGTTTTTGGTCGTGAACATCGCCGAGCACAGGCTGCACGAGTACATGTTGCTTCTGGGGGCGAAATAATAATCTATTACACAACATCACGGGCTTATTCCCCAAACGGGTTGGCAGAAGGCCAGAGCACATCCAAATTTCAATGATGCTATTTTTACCCCACTACTGCAAAGCCTAATAGAAGGGTAATGTTTTAGCAGTTTTTGTAAAATTTGTAAGTGCTTAAACTAAAGTGCGCTCGCGGAGCAGAAAGAATTTCGTAAATTAACCTGTTATTACCTGTCTCTGTCACTCCCGCGTAAATCTAATACGTCTCGCTCACACAGTTGCCGTGACCGCCGTCCTCGGGGATTGTAAACCTTTTACCTGAGTGCTAGCTATAAGCTAGTATTTTTTTTTTCCACTTGAAATATTTCATATAAACCGCACTTGATGCAAAAATGTTTGTGACCACTGTCAGTAGGCAAAGAGGTCATTGTACGAAATTCTTCCTGCTCCGCGATCGCACTTTACCTGGAAATTCTGAATATAATTCGTTTAACGCCGTAGTCAGGTTACAGCTTTTTAAACGTTTTCATTTGTCCTAATGGTATATATATCTCTCTCGCATTGAGGACGCTTCATCACTTACTCAACGGTGAAGGAAGAACATCGTGACGAAACATGCAAGTCTTTAGAAAGGCGTGTGAAATTCACTAACCCGCACTGGAGCTCGCTTGGTGAAGTGGTTCCACAGAGAAGATCCGGCAGGAAACTCAATGGTTACTCCTTTCAATAGAATAAGTTGGTGTACATTCTGACGACCTCTGATTTTGACGACCGCTTGGCGCAGTGGTTCGAGCGTAGGCCGCTCGGCTCACTGCACATGGTGGTTGCGGGTTCGACTCCCGCTGGGACAAATTTCGGAAATGATCTTCTCGCAATTTGCCCAGGTCTGGGTGTCACTGGGATCGCCCTCAGTCCATTGTACGGTACCCATAGTAGAAGCGTTGCTTAGTTTGGGACCATACAGTTGGTGTTATGCTGGCGATATTTATTATTCTCAGAAATAGCAAAGCGACATTGTATAGTTACTTGACGGTGGCGTGGTCGGCGGCGGCGCCTGGCCCGGCGCGCAGGCGGAAGGGCTTGTCCCGTGCGTGCGACAGGAAGGGGCGGCCGCGGCCCTTGCTGCCCACCACGGCGGCGCGCGCCTTCAGCACCACGTGCGCGTCCGCCGCGCGGCATCGCTTCTCGTGCTTGTACAGGTTTATCGAGCTGCACACACACATCACTCAAACTCAACTCAAACAAAACTCAAAATTGTTTTTATTCACGTAAGCCAACAAAGCATTTATGAATAGTCAGAATCTACCACCGGTTCGAAATGCTGCTTCCACTGAGAAGATCCGGCAAGAAACTCAATGGTTACTCTTTTCAATGAATTAAAGATGGTGTACATTCTCAGGAACAGCAACAAAAATATGAGCAGGCAACACCACTGTCACTAAATAATTAATAGTAAATAATAATCAAATCTCACTCAGATTTAGGTATTGAAATAAAATGAGAAAGCTTGTTTAGTGAAGTGTGCATACCTACTCATACTTACATCAAATTAAACGTATACTAATACAAACCATAATAATAATTAATAAAACAGAGGTGGATAAGAATACTCGTATAAATGCTTTGATGTGATGCCTTCCATACAAAGAAGTTCTTGAAATGTTTTAGAGTAAGTTGGATATATTAATAAATGCACTGCACACAGTCTTTTTCACGAATTACAAAATTTGTCTTTTATTATTGTCAGATTTTGAAAAATTTCTAAAAGAACTCAAAAAATTTGAACTTCTTGGGCTAGACAGGCGCCTCCACCTTAACTTTGAACATTGAATTCGAATTGTTCCGCTCAATTGTTCGAATTTTTTTCTTTCATAAGAACCTTCTCTTGACAGTAATAAACACAACAAAAAAAAATTAGCGAAATCGTTCCATCCGTTCACGCGTGATGCGATGACCAAGGAGATAGAGATTCATTTTTATATTAATAGATTTATACCTTCTAAAATCATCACCACATGCATAGCATAACAGATATCTGGGGCCATGCTTCTCGTTGTAATGGCGGTTTGCGGCGGGAAGTGTCCCCGCAATGTTTCCACATTCCACACACCTGTAATTGAAGAAAAATTTAAATACCTTCTAAAACATATTACTTAACTAAACAAAAAATTCAATTAATACAAGTGTTGCACAGTGTAAACGCGGAGGGTTAAGGTTTCAACAACCCACATTTTGACCACATATGGATGGTCACATTTTGTTTTGTATCATTATTAAATGTGTTTGTTAAGGCTAAAGCGCCCATCTAGCCCGCGAAGTTCAAATTTTTGAGTTCTTTTAGATTTTTTTCAAAATCTGACTATAAAAAAGACAAATTTTGTAATTCGCGAAAAAGACCGTGTGCAGTGCATTTATTAATATATCCAACTTACTCTAAAACATTTCAAGAACGACAGCTATCCAGATAATCTGGCAATTTTTGTATATTTAGTGGTTTACTAGTATCATATCCACCCTGATAATATTTAGAGTATAATAAATGTATTCATAAATGCACTGCACACGGTCTTTTTCGCGAATTACAAAATTTGTCTTTTATTATTGTCAGATTTTGAAAAATTTCTAAAAGAACTCAAAAAATTTGAACTTCGCGGGCTGGACAGGTGCCTTCACCTTAAACTGGGTGGACCATATTTTTTAATACGGAAGAACGAAATTCAATTCATGTGTTTCATCAGGGTAAACAAGGGCTTTCAACAACCTACAATTGGATATTGCTTTGCAGAACAGAATCAACCCACATGCATGCTGTAGACCATAACCACCCTTGTGTTAGTTAGTTCTAGGTTGGTTTCAGATTGCACAAGAATGTGTGGGTTGGTACCATTTTGCAAAAAAAACATCCAATTTTACACTCACTCAAACATAATCCCGTTCATAATAAAATAATCTCTGGGAGGAGATGGTGGTCTCGTGTCCCTCATCATCTGCTCCACGGCACTCACAAGCTTTGCTTCATTATGCCTTAATTCTTTATACTCTTGCCTCAATTCCTCCACCAGTGACTTAGGAATTCGTTTTAAGTACTTTTTGGGTCCCTTATTTGAGGTGGCTAGTCTTTTTCTTTGAATTAGGTACTTTCTATCTTCAAGAGAATGCCCTTCATATTGGTTTTTGAGGTCATGCTTATCAGATAATCCATATGGGAGTTCTTCATCGCCAAATTCTTCATCATCAAGGTAATCATCATCCTCAGAGCTGGGCTCCTCAGTCTTTATGTCAAGGGTGTCACACTGTAATTTTTAAGTAAAATAAGTTTGAGTTATTCACATAAAATATAAGTAGATCCTTACACTTTAAAATAGTCTATAAATAAATAACTCTCCAAGTTGATGTTACTAAGAACATTGTTGTAAATATTTTTTTATGCAAACTGGAAAAGGTAATTTAAATGTCTCCGAATTTAATTGGAAATTTAATTTAATTGTAAAGGAAAAACACATCAGCTGATCCGATTTCAATTTGTTTACTATGTACCTAACTTACTATCTATGGTGTATCTATACTTAAAATATTGGGTAAGCATAATTATCTCTACTAGGAGTGCAGCTACAGATTTAATGGTGATAAAACTGCTGGCAAGAGCTAGTCTTTTTTACGCACATCAGGGAAGATTTTGTTGTTTAGTGCCTCAACATTTGAACACTATTCTCTCTCACCTTATCTAAAAAGTCATCATCAATATATTCACTCTCATATTCCTCGCATATGTCTTCTGGTTCTACCTTCACGTCTACGTCAACCTCTAGGGTTTGGACGTGCTTCTGAGCAGTTTCCATAATTTCGTCGACCTCTGTTGGATCCAGATTTTCAGTTAAAACCTCCTTGATATTTTTCTCCTCGTCATTGGCAACAACTAGAACGTACATATTTTCATCTTCCTCCTCCATACCTAGGTCATTCAACGTTATGTCGTTAACGAAAGAAAATCAACTGAAAATAAAAAATAACTATTAAGTTTGTATTTTTAAATAAAATATTTGACATATGAAAAAATATGGACGGATCAAAGTCACGACATACAACAAAATGCCAGACACTTATACACCTTGGTTGGACAATCATTTAGAGTTTCGTAAGATTTTGATAATAATTTTCATTGGGACATGAAATTAAAAGATAGCACACATTTAGGAAGTATATCCCATTACCTGATTATTTTTTGTAGTTAAGTTCACGCACAATATAATCGAAAACAAAATCATCAAACATAGCAATTTTCACAATGGCATTATGAATGAATGAATTGTAATGAACGAAATAGGAATGATTTTTGAAGCAGAATGGAATATTTTTTTTTGTAGTTAGTTTAACGGCCCTGGGTACAAGTCTTTAAGAGCCTAAAAGAAATGATTGAAGAAGCTAGATTCCCAACCGTAGTGTTAAATTGGCGATCGGTACGGTATGATGTTATGATAGCAGATATCTAAATAATGGTACACTTACGATAATTTTGAACAATAAATAAATAATTTGTGGAATGAATTGATAGACGATTTAATTGGTAGATATGAATGAAAAGCCGAATAAATATTCTTGAAAAGATTTGATGGGGAAATACTAAAATTTGGAATTAATTGGCAACACTGGGCTTAACGTGTGCAACAAAAGGCTCTAAATGGTCTAAGCTCTAAAGGGGCTTGTACCCAGAGATTTGTGTGATTGAATGAATGAATGAAAAGAAGGAAGAATGTAGCTTGCTACATATCTCTAATCTGTGGAAGAATGTGATTTAGAGATGCGCAAAATGTATCACTGAGCTGAACCGATATATATATATCTTTTCAGCTCAGTGATATATATCACTCTTGTATATCAGTAGCTCACTAGTGATATAAAGATTTGTTTGAAGACTGAGCGAACTAGCGATGTGTTTTTTACAACGCTATAGCTCAGAAGACCTACTTGTAGGTAAAATCCAATACCGTCTATGCTAGTAATATGTTTAATCATACTATAATAATCAGACTAATATTATAAAGAGGAAAACTTTGTTTATTTGGTTGTAATGAATAGGCTACGAAACTACTGAACCGATTTGAAAAATTATTTCACTGTTGGGAAGCTACACTATCCCCGGGTGACATAGGCTATATTGTATTAAAAAAAAAAATTAGGGATCCTTACTAAAACTCCAATAATGTAACCGTAATGTACCCGTGCGAAGCCGGGGCGGGCCGCTAGTAAGTAATAAAATGCGAAAGCGTGTTTGTTGGTTTGCCCTTCTTTTACGCAGCACAGATCACGTATATATTACTAACAGTCTTTATCTACACAAAATATATTACAATCCGATACACTACTTACATACCAAAAACCAAATTACTATTACTCAGTTCAGTCATACCTAGACGTACCTAATTCATAAGTAAAGTAACTAAAACAAAAAAAGTTTGAAATAATACAAGCAACTTTGAATGTTTACAAAAACAAAGTCTCATAATTTGTACTCTATTCATTTGACTTATAGGTCGATTTTCCTACGATCCAATAACGGACGGGCGCAAACACTCATGCGCAGTGCTTCGTATCGCTAGTCTCTTTCTTTTTTACGTCGTGTGCAATTTCTCATCTGAGCCATTGAAACCATATCCGTAAAGATATAGATTTATATAATTTGAAATCATATGAGCTAAAGAGAGAATAGCTCTTTGGTACCGATATATATCTTTTTTGTCATTAGCTCGCGAGCTACACAACTCTAATGTGATTGAACTTGGAAATTGTGCGTTTCTTGTAGATTTTTTTAGTTAGCGACTAGCGTAAAAAAAATATTGATTTATTTATATCGTAGTGGTCATATTTCCCTTGATCTCTGTTTTCGTTATTTATAACAGAAATGTTCATGTAATTATGAGTTTTAACGACGTACTATCCAGTTCTGTTTCTTCAGTCTTCTCCAATAACAGTAAAGTTGTAGCCCTTGAAACTACACTACAACAAAGTGTTGTAAACTTTAGAGGTTGGTTCATAACTTTGTTTATTTCCCTCCTTTTGATCACGGGATTATCATAATGAATTGAATGATCATTTTAATTACTGCTAGTTTTGTTAATAGTAAATAGTAAACCTTACCTACCTATCATATTGCTTTAGGATACTAGGTATATCGCTGATCACCCTGAAATACCTACATGCTTTTATTCCTTTCTTTACAGAACTGGTACAAGATATCGAAAAATTACACATTGATTCAGAAAGTTATAAAACTAAGTTTATCACACAAAAAGAAAAATGTGAAAGGTATTTAAAAGTTGTGGATATACTTATAATTAAGTTGATTGTATATTTTATAAGTAACATGATTCTTGTTATTCAATTACAGTCAAAGTTGCAGTAGTTCGGAAAAACTTATGAAAATAATAGAATCAAAAGATCATATTTTACAACTCATTGGTAAGCCTCATTTATTGTAAATCTATACAAATAAATAAAATTGGAGTGTCTGTTTGTAATATAAAAATAACACCTTTTCACTAAATGCATATGAAAGTACATGCGACACCTATAGCAAAAATGCGATTTAATTTTTTTTTGTCTGTCTGTCTGTCTGTGTGTTTGTTCCGGGTAATCTCTGAAACGGCTGGACCGATTTTGATGGGACTTTCACTGGCAGATAGCTGATGTTACAGGGAGTAACTAAGGCTACTTTAATTTTAGAAAAACAATTAGGGTTCCGTGTAAAAAAATAAAAACACCTGAAATCAAAGAGTATCTCCGAAACGGGTGGACCGAGTTTGACGGGACTTTCACTGGTAGATAGCTGATGTTATAAGCAGTAACTTAGGCTACTTTTATTTTATTAAAACCAAATTTTAAAAAATGGGTCCAGGAGCGCGGGATCAGAACGCGGGAGCGGGCTTTTTTGGTATGTTAAATTCCACGCGGACGAAGTCGCGGGCTCAGCTAGTAAATAATAAAATTGTAAAATAATATTGTAAGCTAGTTGTCTTGATCAAAACATAACAAACATTCCTACACAATGACATGTAGGACTTCTTTTATCAAAGCATGTGGGTGCCGTTTTTCATAGGCCTCTTGTCTGTCTAGATCGGACGTAGGTATCTTTGCCATGATAGGCAAATTTTGGAAATGGCCCTGGTCTATTTCTGGAACCCACCCAGACCATTATAATATTGTTATACCTACCTACCTTAGTAGTACTATTTTACACGTTTAATGACTTGCAGCATCAATATTAACCAGATTGAATGAAACCAAAAACTTCAACATACTAAATGAAGCATTCAGAATATTATTTGGTGAACAAACTGAAATTAAAGCTGAACCGGTCCCAAATCCACAGTTAATCAGTCCTAAAAAGGAATTAAATTCATCATTAGAGGATGTATCATTCAATGAGGAGTCAGTATCAGAGATAGAAGGCACTCCAACTGGAAAGACCAGCCCCATAATACAGACTAAGAAGTTGAAGAGTCAAATAGGATCTTTAGATTATGGAGATAAGAAGAAATGTCCACAGACCTGGTAAGATCCATTTTAATAGGGCTAACATGTGATTTGTTTTATGCAATTAAAACTCTATTGGATTGACTGTTGCGTCACATGCATCTGATTTTAAAGATGGGGTTAGACCAAGCAGGCACAGAGAATTCTTTTCTTTTATCTCCACAAACAAAGATAGAAAAACGAAAAAATACTCTATTTCTGTATGAAAATCTCATAGAGTGGGTCATTAAGTTCACCGAACCACACTGAACCGGTTTGCCCCTCTCTTTAAGGGGAGTCTGCCCAGTATGACTTTTGGACCATCCAAGGAACTAAGGCATATAGTGGTTTTTATATTGGTTATTATTGGAATGCAATAATGGTCTGTATAGTCTATTTCACACAGATATGTGAATTATTGCAAACTGACCCATACGCCAGCGCCATAAGAGTCACAGCTATGTATTTAACACCACAGGCATACCCCAGAAAGCAAAGCAATGAAGCTGATATTCCCTGCCTCGCCTCGAAGCGGCAAGACTCACGGCAAAGGCGGCAGGATGGTGCAAAGTCGTTTTAAGGCAGTGAAACTGAAACAGAACAATATCGTTGACCTCACTTGTTCGCCAGAGTTCTCGGGGGGGACGAGGACGGGGAACAACGACAGTGGAAGTTTGCAGGTGAGGATATAACCCTATGTTTGTACTGGACGAAAGATTCTCATATAACATGTTGTTGTCTATCAACCTGCTGTCTTGACGACCGCTTGGCGCAGTGGCTTGAGCGTATGCCGCTCGGATCACTGCACATAATGGTAGCGGGTTCGATTCCCGCCGGGACAAATTTCAGAAATGACCTTTTCGTAATTTGCCCAGGTCACTGGGATCGCCCCCAGGCCATTGTACGGTACCCATAGTACAAGCGTTGCTTAGTTTGGGACCATTCAGTTGGTGTGTCAGTCTGGTGATATTTATTTATTTTATCTTTTGTTGTCATGGGTTACGAGAGAAGGGTAGGGTTCCTGAGCGTAGCGAAATTATTTCAGATCAGTGGATAACACTGATTCTGTTGGTAATATTATGTACTACACTTTATGAACGTACCTACCTATTATACTAAAGCCTAACTGGATTGCTACTCTTAGCAACGATAATCGATATATCGTGACATTCTTACTGTCGAATCCTACTCTAAATTCCATCGTTTTTGCCGTCGTATCGATTACTGAACGAAAAATACAAAATTATCGTTCGTTCAGGCGATATACGACGACAAAAAGATGGAACGTAGAGTAGGATTCGACAATACCAATGTCACGATATATCGATTATCGTTGCTAAGAGTAGCACTCCCGCATATGAAATGTTGATTGTTGCTGAATTCTTCACAAAATACGGTTTTGGTGCTGTTTCGGGCCACATATCTCCTGCAAAGGTGACAACAACGTCCCGCCATCTTTTCATGGGTCTGCCCCGGCTGCAACAGCCGTCGTTTGTATATTAGGATTTAGTATAGTAAATTGGTACCTACACTACCTACCTATTACCAGGCAATATTTTGTTATTAAATCTCTCTCTAATATATAAAATTCTCGTGTCGCGGTGTTTGTTGCCAAACTCCTCCGAAATAGCTCGACCGATTTTCATGAAGTTTTGTGTGCATATCGGGTAGGTCTGAGAATCGGTCAACATCTATTTTCATACCTATAAATAATTTATATGGCAGAACAACGTTTGCCGGGTCAGCTAGTCCTACTAATATTATAAATGCGAAAGTTTGTGAGTGTGGATGTATGTTTGTTACTCCTTCACGCAAAAACTAGATACTGAACGGATTTGGATGAAATTTTGAACACAGATAGTTTATAACCGGGATTAACACACAGGATACTTTTCATCCCGTTAAACCCCAAATTTTTGTTAAGGTAAATACTACGCGGGCGAAGTCGCGGGCATAAACTAGTATTTTATATTATTGAGTTTGGCTCACTTTGTTTTAGTCACAGATATATAAATTAGAAGTCTGCGGGCTTACGCCTGCCGCACACACCCACCACTGTTACCCCAGTAAGCCGGATCGACAATGGTGACAATAGAAGATAAATGACTATAAATAATAAATTAATTTATTTTCAGCCACTCATAATAAAGAAAGAATCCATTGAGAGTGACGACACGATAATGCCGTCTCCTACAAGTGGACCTACCAATTATGAACTGTAAGTCAGATGGAAAAGAAAACCTTCCCATTGGTCGAAAGCTAGCCCGCCCAGCCCAGGTGCAGGAGGCTCTGGGATTTTGGCTCTCTCACTCATATCGTACGAAACGCAGCTATTATAGCTACTTTATGGCGATCTTCTTTGACTTCTTTAAGAGGGTGGTACTACCCGTCAGCCCGTGTAGTAGCCGTAGTCAATGTAATAGACAATTTTAAAACTACATTTTATAGGTACTGGAACAATAATTTTATTTATTTATCGAACAGATTTAAATCAAAAGACAGTCCAATGAAATTCAAGAAACCATTGAGTTTGAAACCGAAAAGGGAAAACAATATCAAGAATGGATATAAGCTTGGTGGTCAGAATATAGATGAAAATAGATGTACGGAAACGATGAAGATGAATGATTCTCATGGTGCAGAAGATTCTATAAATATATTGAACCCTAACAGGTGAATATAAGATCTATAATGTCATGGATTCGTGTGACATGTCCTGTTATTTCTCATTGCTTTTTTAGAAATTCATTAAAGAGAATAAAATAATTAGATGAACTCAAGTCTTACAACAAATAAGGGTGGCGTGGTGGAAAATCCGCCAATGGGATCGCGTCCATTATCATATCACGTATTGGTAGATTTCAAAGAATCCACCAAATTTTCGATTCTTGCATTTAAGCATTGTTAACCTCTTTGTCTTTATTAATTTACCACTAACACAACAAGGATGTTGTAAGTTTCACCCCTATCTGTCTATCTGTAACGTCGTAGCTCCCAAACGGATGTACCGATTTCAACAGGGTGTTTTCTTTTATAGCCAGTCTTCATGACGTGATTCCTAGCTATGTGATTCCTAGATGGAAATCTTGCAGTACTCGCTATTCCTTATGGCCGCTTTGAACTTGGGTCAAACAGTGTCGCACGCAATATATGTTTTTTACTTCTTCTTCTTCTTCTTTGTCGTTCCCTCACTGATGAGGATCGTGACCATATCTGATCTGTCTCCATTTGCTCCTGTCCTGCGACATATCAATAGATCGTTGTAGAGTTTCTCCTGTTGCCTCTACAATACTCTTAACCCATCGCGTTGGAATTCGACCTCTGGAGCGCTTCCCCTGCATCTGTCCCACGATCAGCTGCTTCTCCAGCTCATGCCTATGATACCGCATTATATGTCCAAATAAGCTAAGTTGACGCTCTCGGCATACATAGGTAAGTCGTTTTTTAATTTGGAGCTCTTGTAAGATGGATTCGTTCGTTCTCCTGGCAGTCCATGGTATGGTATCCTTAGCATTCGTCTCCAGCACCACATTTCAAAAGCGCTTATTTTACTTACGTCTCTACTTTTGAGGCACCAGGTTTCAGCCACGTACAGAAAAATAGAAAACACCAAGGAATGCACTAAGCGTATTTTGGTGGCTCGGCGTATACCATTGTTCCTCCAGATTCTCTCGAGGCTTGACATTGCGCTTTTAGCCGCATATTTAGCTTTAGCTGCGCTTTAGCAGAATATTATGCATGTTTTTTACTACATGCATAATATTCTGGGACACACTTGGAACTAACTTCAGAGTGGGCTTTAAGATCAACAAACATTTAGCGGCCCGTCCCGGCTTCCCACGGGTATTTTCTATCAGTGTAACTCTACTATATTATGCATGTATTATACACATAAACCTTCCTCTTGAATCACTCTATTTATTAAAAAAACCGCATCAAAATCCGTTGCGTAGTTTTAAAGATCTAAGCATACATAGTAACAGACAGAGAGCGGGAAGCGACTTTGTTTGTATACTATGTAGCATGCATTGACTTTTTCAGATTACCGAATTTCCTTAAAGTTTCGCCGCTGAAACGGGATCCTCACGGCAATGAAACTACATACTGCGACACTCAGTCCAGTGTATCAGTTTTGCATAACATCAACAAATTGGAAGATATTAATGTGGATATAAAATATAGGTAAATTAAGAACATACATTTAGTAATTTAATATCAAATCCTTTAGAATAAAACCATAATATTTTCTCCTTCCCACTAAATTAAATTATGTATACTAACTCATACAATAATAATATATAATAATTTAGCCCTATTGACGTCCCACTCGTGGGTACGGGCCTCCCCTCACTACGAGGGGGAATCAGGCTGTAATCCACCACGCTGGCCCAGTGTGGGTTGGATTTCACATGTCTTTCGAAAATTGGTTAGATTTTCTAAGACATGCAGGTTTCCTCACGATGTTTTCCTTCACCGTAAGCAAGTGATAATCATATAGAAATTATGATTCGCACAATTATATTTCGAAAAACCCAGTGGTGCGATCCGGGGTTTGAACCCAGGACCTGGTGCTCGCAAGACGCGTGCTTAACCAATCGGCTATCACTGCTAGTTCAACAGCAACCGTACAGTCCGATTTCAAAATTGTTAGTTTCTCCTGTTGTTACCTGTAAACGCTCACCTACCGACCAAGTAGGTATACCATAAAACTCAGATTTTGGCAGAAATCAAAATTATCGACCACCTACGCAATAAAAGCAAAAGTTTTTTTTAAAGTGATCTTTTGAATGATGTTATTTCAGTCCCAGAAAGCAACCTTTAGTGGAGAATATAAACGTAATAAACAAACCTCATAATGAAGATTTGGAATCAAGCATATCACTGTTACAAAGAGAGTCGAAAACAAATTCGGCGAATAATGTTAAAAGGTATGACAACCGTTTGGTGTAATGGTTTGATTGCCATCTCGGCCAATTTCAGAAATGATCTAAAAATTTTGCTTGCTCTGGGTGTCACTTTTGACGACCGCTTAGCGCAGTGGTTCGAGCGTAGGCCGCTCGGCTCACTGCGCATGGTGGTTACGGGTTCAATTCCCGCCGGGGCAAACTTCGGAAATGGTCTTTTTGTAATATGCCCAGGTCTGGGTGTCACTGGGATCGCCCCCAGTCCATTAGTGCTATTCCTATAGTACAAGAATAGCTTATTGGGACCATTGAGTTTGTGTGTTAGTCTGACAATATATGTTTTTATTGATATCATTCATAAATCGTTCTCATATCTTAGTGTGTTGTTACGAATTTCATTAAATGTTGAAATTAAATTTGAACTCCGGTTTGCGATGAATTTATCAATACCGACCTCAGTTATACCTGTATAATTTTATTTAATTACAGAAAAATACCCGAATTAGTGGAAATTGTGTACAAAGAGCCCGCGGTGAGGAAAAAAGCTGAAAAACGAATATTACAAGGCTGGAGTTGCGAGGAATGTAAACATGTAATGTTTTTGAATATTTTCCCAACTAGCAAATAATACCTATGTACTACTTACATTACAATATGATTACTCATTTTTGAAACAACCATTTCAACAACACTACAACATTTTGACGACCGCTTGGCGCAGTGGTTTGAGCGTAGGCCGCTCGGCTCACTACACCGGGTGGTTGCGGGTTGGATTCCCATCAGAGTAAATTTCGGAAATGGCCTTTTCGTAATTTGCCCAGGTCTGGGTGTCACTGGGATCGCCCCCAGTCCATTCTACGGTACCCATAGTACAAGCGTTGCTTAGTTTGGGACCATACAGTTGATGTGTTCATCTGCTGATATATAAAAAAAAACAACGAAACTATTTGTCTAACATACTTATTATTATAGTCGCCGCGTTAAGAACTTATTAGTCCATCTCTCTCGCACTTATGAACCTTACGTAGTGCCAGAATGATGTGCGTAATACTAGGGAGTCGATTCCATTCTTATTGCTACTGACTGACATTTATGGCCCGGTGACTATAAATATATTCAATCAATTTGCTAACCATACGTTGCTTTGAACAGTTCTTTGGCGAGTTGTACAAGGATGACCCAGAGATGTATGCAAAGAAGATAGATGAGTGTTCGAAACATCGCGGCAAGTTCAACCCCGCCCGGCCGAAGACACCGCCCAACTACTGGAACCCGCGGTGGGAGGTGCCCGACGACACGGAGGAGTTCAACAAGAAGAATAATATAACATGATCCTTGTATAACTTTACACCTTACACAGCCAAATATAGAGTTCAATTTAATTTTAAAGAAAATAAATGCATTTTGTTTATTGTATTTCCTGATAAGCCCAGCGCAGTTAAGAATGTTTTTATTAATTAACAAATAATTTCAAAGTTCCAAGTTTTGGAGCAAAAATTTCATTGTTTTGAAATAAGCTACAGTTTACTAAGCTACAGTTGCTAAGCGCTGCGCTATCCGTAAGCGTATTTAAAAACAATGGAATATTAACTCTATTACGATTCAATAAAGTAGAAAGTAAAGTAGGCTATCTGGCACAGCATCCGCCAGTGTGCGCTGAACTTGGATATACTTTAATTTAGGTGCTCTAGAGACCAATGACATTACAAGTGTAATCAATACAGGAATTAGAATTTGATATAACATGTAAAGATGTAATTAATACGATTTTGATAACTTCAACGCTTCATACCAATAAATAAATTACTTAATTATTATATTTTACCACTATTATTTATTCACCGTATCTATCTACTTACAAAAAATCTTGGTTATTACAGAATCCGAAAAAAACCGTACAATCTCCGAATAGTTGATCTAACAAAGTTGCTATCGCACTAACAGTGGTTGTGTACCACAAAACCACATAGGTACTAATCACATGAATTCAACCCAAGCATGACCTTACGTGGAGCATTCAATGTAAACTAGGTACGCTTTACATGGGTAATAAGGTCGCCGCTACTAATGTTGTCCATGTTTATAGGTAGTACGTGTTTAGAAATTTTATTTATAGCAACAGTATTACAGAACTTACGTTATAAAATTTTGTGTACCAACAACACTGTGTTGTTTAAGATTAAAGACAAGTCGCACGACGGCCGCTTGGCGCAGTGGTTCGACCGTAGCACACTGTGGTATTTGACTCGATTTTCGGACATGGTCTTTTTATTGCAGAATTAGATAATATTATAGATTTATAACGTTAGAGTAGAACTCCCGTGTGTAAATTTCACTTATTTTCTGAATTATGAATTTTTAAAAAAGACGCTCTTTTTTTCGGTGAAAATTTTTAAAAAATTACTGCTCTCAAATTATATGATTATTTAATGATTTGATTTCAGTGTATATAAGAATGTCTAAAGCTGCATTTTTTGAAGTAATTTTGGTAATTATATATGCAGTGGAACGCGAGTAATTAATTATTTTAACATTTTAATTCTTATTTTTTTACTCCTAAACTAAGCTGTAGTAGCAAATAATTTTGATACATCTAGAATATATATGCCATGAGCAATATGTATAAAAAAAACCGAAAGCTAATCTCACTTGGTATAGAAGATACAGTGACTTAAGTTTTTTGAAAATTTTCGGCGAAAGTTCGGATGATTTTCATCGAAAATTTTAAACAAGTTATTAACATGCATTACTATAAAATAAACTTTTATTACCTATTCCTCAATTAATTCAGCACTGAGAAATTGCTGATTGTCTTCTGCCAAACCTAAGCACTCATCCAGCACCTGATTTTCAGCATCTGTTCTTGATTATTTATTTACGTCGGTATCCATTTCTAAATGTTCTTCGTTGACGTTGCTGGCATCTAGTGGTTTTATTAAGGCTAATGTCTGCGGTGGTAGTGGTCATTTTTTTTCTGCCTGTTACGCATCCGTATATTTGAAATTAGTTGGTCGGACGACTCCAGAGCCCTGTTAAACAAATCGATCATAGTTGTCATGCGATTAATTTTTCGACAATGATGCTCTCGATCACGTCTACAGAATTGATTTCTTGGTTCGGCGGCTTGCTCGGATAACATGCCAATACGCAAATCCGTAGATTTTATTATATTTGCGCCGTGGACCAGTATTTTATGTATTGTGACGGGCATGGGATACCATTCGTAGTACGAGGCGGATTTATATGCAAGTGCGTAAGCCTGCAAGCGTGCAAGTTATTAAATTGTGTGGCAGTCAAATTACAGTAAGGGCACCGCAACTGTGAAGGTGTGCCTAGAATTGCATTCAATACCTTCCTGTCAATGGCGGCCAAATACAGTTTGCATGAAGCCTTTATGTCATGACCCTTAGAAGTTTTGGCAGTCAGGGGTTCGAGTGGCTTCTTGATGATCTGCACACTATATTAATAGTGCTGTCTAGCGGCTTGCCGACAGATGATGAAAAATTCAATCATTTCTGTAGGACACTTGCATATAAATACGTCTCGTACTACGAATGGTATCCCATGCCCGTCACAATACATAAAATACTGGTCTACGGCGCAAATATTATGAAATCTACGAATTTACCTATTGGCATGTTAACCGAGCAAGCTGCCGAATCAAGAAATAAATTCTGGAGACTTGATCGAAACATCATTGTCGAAAAATTTATCGCATGACAACTGTCATCGATTTGTTTAACAGGGCTCTGGAGTCGTCCGACAAACTAATTTCAAATATACGAATGCGTAACAGGCAGAAAAAAATGACCACTACCACCGCAGGCATTAGTCTTAATAAAACCACTATATGCCAGCAACGTCAACGAAGAACATTTAGAAATGGATACTGACATCAATAAAGAATCAAGGACAGATGCTGAAAATCAGGTGCTGGATACTCATCTACCTACCTAAGCACTCGCTTAGGTTTGGCAGAAGACAATCAGCAATTTCTCAGTGCTGAATTAATTGAGGAATAGGTAATAAAAGTTTATTTTATAGTAATGCATGTTAATAACTTGTTTAAAATTTTCGATGAAAATCATCCGAACTTTCGCCGAAAATTTTCAAAAAACTTAAGTCACTGTATCTTCTATACCAAGTGAGATTAGCTTTCGGTTTTTTTTATACATATTGCTCATGGCATATATATTCTAGATGTATCAAAATTATTTGCTACTACAGCTTAGTTTAGGAGTAAAAAAATAAGAATTAAAATGTAAAAATAATTAATTACTCGCGTTCCAATGCATATATAATTACCAAAATTACTTCATAAAATGCAGCTTTAGACATTCTTATATACACTGAAATCAAATCATTAAATAATCATATAATTTGAGAGCAGTAATTTTTTTAAAAAAATCACCGAAAAAAAGAGCGTCTTTTTTAAAAATTCATAATTCAGAAAATAAGTGAAATTGACACACGGGAGTTCTACTCTAACGTTATAAATCTATAATACTATCTAATTCTGCAATAAAAAGACCATGTCCGAAAATCGAGTCAAATACCACAGTGTGCGTAGGCCGCTCGGCTCACTGCACATGGCGGTTGCGGGTTCGATGCCCGCCCCGGGGCAAATTTCGGAAAAGGACTTTTCGTAATTTGCCCTGTCTGTGTCTGTGTCACAGTCTATTGTACGGTACCCATAGTACAAGCTTTGCTTTGTTTAGGACCATATAGTTCGTGTGTCAGTCTGGTGATATTTATTGTGTTATTATGAGTTCATGGACATGAATGTTTATTTGAATGAAACTTTAAAGACGATTATGATACTCAGAAATGTATTTAGTATCTATAAACCTACAATCTAGTTATCAAGGCGAATGTTAAACCAGCTTGGCTATCACCGCCGCTCCAATTTCATCACGATGATGATGGTGAAAATAATTAGAACCAAAATATACGTGCATAGTACGTCGTACATTATGCATGTCGTGTGATTCACAGCAGTGTGTGCCAAGCCAACAAGTTGAAATATCATGACTTGCTAAATAAACCCGTGGGCGAAGGGGCAAAGGAAACAATCATTTGGAGAACACCTTTTATTTATCTCAATAAAACAGAATATTATAATTTTTCACTAGCTTATGTTAAAAAGGAAATATTAAAGGAAATTAAGGATTAGTCTCAATAATTGAAAATGCTTATTGTTTGCAGTGGTGGCGTCGCTGGACACAGCCTCAACGCCAGGGTTGCAGCATTTCCCCACTTTCTAGACCATTTTGACATTTTTGCCAAACATTTTCTGTTCACCTATTTCTCTAAGAACATTGTGGTACAAATCATGAATTTTGAATGCATTCAAAAAATAGTATCATTTACAAATTGTTAAAACTGAAAATTTATGGTTACTTTGATATACATTATTACTTTTAATGCTACAACAAATTTACACATAGGTCTATGAGAGCTTCTTCGCTTTCTGGTAAAGAGTATCAACAACCTTGCTCATGCGATGAATGGTCTCAAGGACAGTCTCATAGGTCTTCTCCAGGGGGGACTCGTCGAAAACAATTAATACACCCTCCCCTTGATCCAAGATGCCATTTAGTTTCTTATCCAGAATCATTTGGGACAGTTTCTTCTCCACCTGTACTACAGGGAGGCGGATAGTGCGGGCTACATGGTCCACTTGGACACGCATATAAGGTTCCACGATGCGACATAAGTTTTGCTCCAACATAGTGTCATACAGAGCACCAAGATGAGCTCTGACCACAGCATCCTCCTCCAGTTCTGGTTTGTATGTTTTCAGGGCAGCCTGGAAGTCAGCCAGTGATCTTTTGTGGGAAGCAGTTGCCACAGCCCTCATCGCCTCTAGTTCCTTACCTGCATATTTCAGTGCAGTTTTACTGCTGCACACTGAGGCCACTTCCTCTGCCTGGCTCAGCATTATCTTCGACAGTAACATGTATTTCAAGGCTGTTAAGGCTTTAGGGCTATCTGCGCCATCATAGCCCTCAAACGCCTCATAAAAGTATGAGTAAGCAGTTTTGAAGTCGCGTTCATCGGCAGCATGGAGTATACCGGACTGCAGGTCCAGTGCGGCCTGCATTTTGGGAGGGCAGTAGATGGCATTCGCAGTGGTTCTGGCTGACGTGAGAGAGGCACGGGCTTTAGGTAGATTGCTAAGAGCATGATAGGTTTTACTCTCTAACAGCAGCACTTCCACTAGTAAGTTTTTGTCATCTAATTTTTTGAGCTCTTTGAGTAGTGCGGTGGCCAGGTCCAGGGCGTCCGTGTACATGCCAGTGTCGAAGTAAAGAGCGATCAGTCTCGCCTCCAGAGATTGTCGCAGGAATGTGCGGCGCTCCTCCTTGGCCCATTCTATACATTCTTTACACAACTGGACCTCGATGCCGATGCCTGCTTCCAAGTCGAGGAAGAAATCCACGAGAGAACGCACCAGCTTCGCCGCCTTCGCCTTGCTTATCAGACTCAGGAACGGCCTGGTCGCTTTTATCAGTTCCGCTAACTCCTTAGCTTTGCCTTCCTTCTTGTATTTCTCGCCGAGGTTCAGGATCCCTTGTTCCTTGACTCTTATGTTTTCTTCGTCATCCTCGGGCACCTCGCCAGTGCTGACCATTTTGTCGGTCATGCGGACGTCGTCGTCTCTAGTCGTCGACGACGAGACGCGTGATCTCTCGAATAACATCGCTCCAGCCATGTTCTGTATATTTATATGCTTACACTATAAAACGTAGATAAACAGTAAAACAGTACTACAACGGACTACACTTTTTCTTTGTAATTTTGTATAATCGCAAAGTCATCGACGACCTCTTCAGAAACAAATCGTAGACGCGGCTGGGGTTGCCAGTGCTGAAACAAAAAAAACTTTTATTCTTAGAAAATATTGTGTGTCTTTCGTGGCGTTTACCGCGAGGGCGTTTAAAAGATTGCTACCTTCAATTCATTTTCGTTACGTGAAATTATGTTTTATTTTCACTGTTATTTACTTAAGATTTTTACAGTCAATGATTTTATTAATAGAGCATCTTGCATGGAGATATAATAATAATATATTGTATTCTCTTTGGTTTTTGGTTGGTGACGGTTATTTAGCCACAGTCACAGTATTTAGTAAATATAATGCATAACAATTTTTTTTTTTTTTAAGTAAAAGTACTATTTTGTTCATTATTCTCTTTGAATGTATTATCTTTAGGTGACACATGCCAATTCAAAATTGTGATCTGTATTTTTTGTGTTCAATAAATAAATTTAATTTCACATCAAAATATTTGTTTAATGTTATCAAGATAAATCAAAATGCAGATTGAAGATGAAGCAGATTTTTTGTTTGATATATCCAAACAAGTAAAGGCTTTTTATGAAACTCCAGTGATATATTTTACAAAAAAAGATTATTCTGATGAAACATTTAATATTCTGTGTTCTATTCGCTCGGCTTTACTAACAAATGATAAGACTAAAATTATTGATGCAGTTGTAGAGTTTCATCTACAATGGTTACATGCCGTTAACGAAATCAATAATTTCCGAAAACGCATAGATGTAACTTTGCCTAGAGAAGAAATTTACGGAGCTATAAGTTACACAATAGATGCTATGTCTCGCCGATTAAAGTATTATCAACTTTATGTAGAAACACATCGAACTAAATTGCCAAATGTTGCGCAAATTAATATTATGGCAGATTTGGAAATTGTGGAAGCGATGCATAAAGAAGTAATACAATTTCTTTTTGAGAAGTTAAAATGTTTTAGGAATTATGTCGATGACGGCGAATTTAAAATTAAACTAAATAAAGAAATTGAAGACCTCCTTCATTGGCTGGATAAAATTTACGATGGGCTCGCACTTAAAATAAGCAAGTATGTTAATGTTAACGTTCCACATTTAGGTGTAGACTTAACAAAAACTTTACAACAAATCGTCGATGAACTTCAGTATGCACAAACTCCTGCTGCTCGTTTACTATTGGATGAGCTCAAAGAAAAAGGTAAAGAAATTACTTCACTGGTGCGCTGCACGGCAGGTCACACACTTGAAATAAGTAAAGTTGTTGAAAAAATTGAGGCTTTAGATGATCGTATAAAAAGGATGGAAAATGAGACTTCATCAGCTGCTGTAATGGCCTTAAAAAATAAGAGAGATTTTCTTGAACAAACATTAAATGATCTGGAAAATTTAAAAACCACTTTAAAGAGTCTTCATGAGTTAACCGACCTTCCAATAGAAGATGAAGAATTGTGTGTATGTCCAGATTTTTTCCAATTTAAGATTTTTAATCATTACCTTCCACTAGAAGAGCGTGATCGACTCGTCACAGAATTATGCTACCTTTGGGATTTAGCTGTTTTTGGTGAACGAAGTCAAAAGTCTATAATTTCAATTCTTAGCGCAGCTGATATGAAAGAAGAATTTGAAGATCAACTTGGACGTTTCTATGTAGACGAAAACAGCAGGAAAATATATAGGAAATCAGAAGATAATATATTGTATCAGTCTAATGAGAATAACGTATTGGTACCACTTTCTGACGATGCAGATAACATTTATTTTTATGACGAGTGTGGCCGATACTTTATCGACAAGCTGACCAAACAGAGGGTTTATAAAACTCATACTTCTGCTAGTGAATACATGATGGATGCTTCAGGTGTATTGCTGAAAGTAAAAGAAGAACGTGACGGTATTATGTATTATTACGACAGTTATGGTCGGTATCATGTCGATAGTACAGGCAAACATATTTACAGAGAAGAAGATGCAGTAAGTGAGTATGAACACGATGGATTGGGTAATCTTGTGCGTATACGTAGTCAGTTAGATATATTTGAACCGTGTCCTGATGATGCTAATGTAACCGAAGATTTTGCTTATTTAAAACACACTGTCGGTGCAGCTTTAAAGAAGTGTATTGCTGAAGTTATAATGCTACAACCGGCAGATCCCATCAAGTATTTATCAACAAGTCTTCTTAAATATAGAGAAAATATAGAAATGAAACAAAGACGGGCGAGAGAGAATGAAGAATTAATGGTAGAGCGAGAAATTATTATTGCTGAACAGCGGGCAGCAGCTGAAAGAGCAGCCATGGAAGCTGCTTTATTAGCTCAAGGTGGCAGTGAGGCCAGTTATGATTCTAATTTAGTGAAGTACACTTCTAGACATGAAGACGATGTTGTTTCAGTTGAAGCTAGCACGAAGTGATTACTGATGATCTATTGATCATCATCATTGATTAAAAAGCTTGTTCTTCAAATTCCGCATGTGATGTCTGATATTAGGTATATAGGTATCTTTTATTTTAGTTTCACAAGGATCGTGAATTTTGTGTTATTATCTAGTTTCGATTCATTAAAATACTTTAATATTTTGTATTTTAAAGCCTATTAATAACTATTACATTTAAATCACAGAATTGAATCAACATTGTCATTTTCACATTAGGTAAGGCGTTTTATTTGGTGGATTTACTTTATACAGCTTATTTTCTAAACGGTAATCGGTGAAGTTACAACATTGGACAGGCATTTAATATCCTCAGCGTAATTAAATGTGGATGTAAAATAGAGTACCTGTCTCCGCCTAGCCGCCTAACTCTTTGTAAGAAAGGTTTGCATTAAAAAAGGTTGACATTTAAAACTGGCAAACTCTAGCTACTCTAGCTAGACAACGGATTATTATGTATAACTACCATTTTAGTAGTTTTCTTAATAAATATGGAACGTTTACGTAGTATTTTAAAGTCTGTGGTTTTATAATATTTTTATTTGTCAGTGAGATCTCCTATGAATTAGTAGGATACCTCTGTAAAAAATATTATTGCGAGAGATAGGTGACCACTGAACAGGGGGTGGGGGATTATTCACAACCAAGAACTTTATACATAACACTTCTAAGCTTCTTGTTCACAACCGACGGATATTTCCGTGCCGTAAACAACAGCTTTCATGCTTATTCTAATTCATTTGTAAAAGAAGGATGAAATCTGTAGTTTCCGATATCGGAAACTTTTTGTCTACTATTTTTCTAAAACTCCACCCGGGGAGGTATTTGTACCTTAGACTTTGCCTTAGACTACTGATTTGTACCAGTGGTCTATGGTTATTAGTAAGAATAATTCCTTTAGTAAACCCACAGACTTCCAAAATAAATAATAATTAAAGCTAAATCGATTTCAAGTTTAAGAGCAATCTTAAAAATACATTCATATGTCATATCGGTACAAAATGCCATATCAAGCGCGTACTCAAGATCGCTCTCTGTGGCCTTAAGGCTAAAGCGCCCATTTAGCCCATGAAGTTCAAATTTTTTTTAAAATTTCTAGAAATTTTTCAAAATCTGACAATAATAAAAGGCACATTTTGTAATTCGCGAAAAAGACCGTGTGCAGTGCATTTATTAATATATCCAACTTACTCTGAAACATTTCAGGAACGACAGCTATCCAGATACTCTGGCAATTTTTGTATATTTAGTGATTTACTAGTATCATAACCACCGTGATAATATTTAGAGTAAAATAAATGTATTAATAAACGCACTGCATACTGTGTTTGTCGCAAATCACAAAATGTTGTCTTAAATGTTTTCGGATTTTGGATAAACTATAAAAATACTCGAAAATTTTGAATTATACATATATAAAACATTTATTTTACTCTAAATATTATCACGGTGGATATGATACTAGTAAATCACTAAATATACAAAAATTGCCAGAAGATCTGGATAGCTGTCGTTCTTGAAATGTTTTAGAGTAAGTTGGATATATTAATAAATGCACTGCACACGGTCTTTTTCGCGAATTACAAAATTTGTCTTTTATTATAGTCATATTTTGATAAAATTCTAAAAGAACTCAAAAAATTTGAACTTCGCGGGCTAGATGGGCGCTTTAGCCTTAAAGAAGTTTGGTTTACTTCACAGATTAGAGATATGTAGCAAGCTATAGTATACTTTTAATAGCTTTCGATATTTCCATTCAAAACACACAAACTGCGATTAAAAATAAAAAAATTGTAATCGATTAGCATTGATTATAATCGATTAAACACACCAGTACATTAGCATCACTATTCGAATCACCATGTATCACTCACTCATTCATTCATTCCCAATCCCTCATTCCGTTAAGTTTGGCATTAGTGGTGAATCGTACATGTTTTGCAATTAAAGTTATTTTATTTATTGAACTCGTTTCTATTCTATAAATTAAGTCTAAGAGGAATATAAAACGATGTTCCTCAACATTTATGTTTAATATTAATTATATAGGCACATACAGAAGTGGGTGAACATAATAAAAACACTAAAGATTTCTACCAAGTGCCTACGTACTTCCTACAATGATTAATCTTTTGGGGCAAGGTTCTTCAATATTTTATGTAAATTAGTATGTATCGGTGTAGAGTGACGTATTGTGCATTGAGTGTTGTCATCACGTGCCAGAACGTACGCGTAGTCTCGCTGTGAAGGTTCGAAAGCTCATCACTTGAATACGAATTGGTTTGCGTTCGGTCATATAACATTTTTATTTCGCGACTGATGGCATTCAGTGGCCGTGTTTGCCAGTAGAGTGTCGCTATGGTTCCGAAACCGCCGCCGCCGCCTGGGCCTCCGCCTCCGCCGGGGCCGCCGCCCCCGCCCGTGTTCGGGGGCAGTTCGAAAGGATCTTCGCCAGACAATAGAAATGCCTTGTTGAGTTCCATCAGACAAGGTACGAAGTTAAAAAAGGCCACCACAGTGGATAAAAGTGGACCATACATACCTGGGAAGGCGACAAATGCAGGTGGTGGCTCGCCCCCTAGTGGGGCTGGTGCGAGGAGTGCGCCCCCGCTGCAGAATGGAGGAGGAGGAGGGCCACCAGGGCTTGGTGGCCTATTCGCTGGTGGCATGCCCAAGCTTAGACCTACTGGGAAATTGGCAGGTAAACTCATTATTCAATGTAGGTGCTTAATTTCTTGTGTAATTCAAAAACACCAGAAAAAAATTACAAAATAAAATTCCTATAAATTAGTAAAGAAAAATATTGTTATTGTAGAGTGTAAACAAAAATGTTCAGTAATCATGAGTTTGCACAGACAAAACATTTACAGTGATTTCTGTGTCTTTTTATTGAGTGCACAATATGCAGACATCATAAATCTGTGTAAGTGTTAGCCATTGCATACAGATGTAGCATTTATTATTTCATGTGCATCACTATGGACTTGTAAAAAAACTTGGTCAATCATCAAATAAATGTATTTACATGGGAACATATGCCCTTATAAATCCATATCAAGTCTACACTTTCAGTCCGGGTGAAGTTGTTATGGCCACTCTGGCCAACAACATATAGTCATATAAAAAAAAAAAAACAAGTCTACAAGTGATATTGGGAATGTCATTCATATGTCTTACCAGTACAAAATCTTATGTCGATAGTGTACTCAAGATCACGCTCAGACTTGAGATAGATTTCTCAATAGAGTTGACATGGGTGCCGATTTTGTTGGCACTCAAACTAAACTTGACTAAACTAATTGTTTTGCCATCCTCTTCATCACTCTAACATAATTGACTTTTTTTTAGATGTTTCTTGTGATTTGATGGCAATAGAACTGGCACAGCCATGTTTTAGCCAAGAGTGTCTACAATGTAAATATACCTAGATTATAGACAACTTAAAAAATCAAGAGGGAATAAAGTATATAAATTATCAACAAAAATATCAAAATAAGGAAAACATATCATCCAGGACATTGTATGATAACTAGATTGTCATTTGCAATTTGTCCTATAGTTTAGGTGAAATTAAGTCTGTCTTGTCTTGTTTGGAGTGATTCCGTCTGGCTAAACTTTCAGGCATTATACCATTATTATGGCCAAATACTCTAAATACTCAATTATTTAAGACATTCATAACCATTTCCATTTTTTTTATGTTATCATTATAAAAAAATCATAACCGAGATATTATTGTCTTGAAATTTTTGTGTTAAAATTAAATCAAATTGGAGTATGCAGTTTTTTAGATTATCAAACTCAAACTCCAAATTGTTTTTATTCATGTAAGCCAACAATGCATTTAGGAATAGTCAAAATCTACCATCGGTTGGGAATGTTGCTTCCACTGAGAAGACCAGACAAGAAACTCAATGATTACTCTTTTCAATAAATAAAAAATGGTGTACCTACATTCTCAGGAACAGGAACAGAATGTGAGCAGGCATCATAATTGTTTGTTACATTTGTATCTCTAATCACTTCTTTATCAGTTGTAAGGTGATTAGCCTGCATTCTATAGTGATATAACTCTGATATAGATATAGACTTTAGTGATTATATTAGTCTCATTGTAAGCTGAGCTGTAGTCAGTTCTTCTTAATAAAGTAAGGGGAGTTCAAGTTGGTCAGGGAAAGTTCCTGGTTACACTATCCACTTACTATATTTATACAAGGTGACACATAATGGGTATACTTTTTTTTCAAAACTTAACTTTGTAATTCTAAAACCATCAGCTTTGGAGGGAACTTGAAAAACAAAAGGTGTTATAGGCATACAGCTGTTGACCGATTTCACAAGTCTACAAAACCTTCAGTACTTCAACTGTCCCACAAAGCCGATAGTTTGAGATTTACAAAGTTAAGTTGCAAAAAAAATAGTATACCCATTTTGTATCACCTAGTATGAATCTAAGCTTTGGACTACTATATTCCTATAGAAAAAGGTGGCAACCCTATAATAGTCAGTGTCTGTTATTTTGTATGCCATAGTCAACTGTCCCTCTATACCTAGTAGGTATCTAGAATATGAAATTTTTAGTCAAAGTAGTTAAATATGTAATATTTGTAGTTTTAGTATGACTCTATGCAAAAAATTTTATTAAATGTATTCTACTTTTGTTTATTAGTGACACTATACAATGGTGATTTAATTAAGGAAAGAACCTATTATTAGTTTTCAGGGTTTAAGGGGAAAACAATAGATACAATGACACATAATCACAAACAAAAGTAGGTACCAAAATGATTCAACAGTGGTATTGCAATTTAAATTCTAACAGCAAACCAACTAAAGCTCTATTTGTTTCAAGGATGATTCATATTTACATTTACTGACATGTTAGAGAAAAATAAGGTTTTTCAAAATAGTTAACAATGATGAATAATAATGATTAATTATTACCAACAGATTTAGAAAACAAATAGAATCACGTAATTCCTGATAAATAACTTATTATCCTCATAATAAAATATATTCAGGTCAACTAAATCACATAATTCATATTTAAGGATAGACTACTTAAATTATGACTATATAATGTTTTTAACTATAATATGATTGTATATAATTGTTGATTATTTTTTAATACTTATTTCCCGGCCCGCTTTTAGTACGTCCATGTACAAAAGTTTATATATGCACACACTAAGCAGGTCTAATCAACCTCAACACATGTGCATAAACAAACTAAAATAAGTTACTATTATAAAAAATGGAACCCATGGCACCCATTTCGTAAACAATGGGGAGTATTCATGATTTTTAATTTTTAGCTCACCATATAAAATCGGCCGAAGTGATTTATACATGTAACTACAAAAACTACTGGATGAAATTTGACGAAATAAAAATGTGTGTCTTTCTAGTCATTAAAACCCTATTGTTGCAAAGTTTCAAGCCATTTCACGACCCATCAATATTTCCCGGTATAGGTCTGGGCCATCTTGGTTCCAGGCCACCCTGAATGGCCTAAGCATTATTATTAGGGTATTGGTCTAAGCATTAGCCCGATGTACTCTTACTCGCGTTTTAGAAACGCGCGTCGACGGCGCGCTTTTATCATACTAATATTATAAAGAGGAAAACTTTGTTTGTTTGATTGTAATGAATAGGCTCCGAAACTACTGAACCGATTTGAAAAAATCTTTCACTGTTGGGAAGCTACACTATCCCCGGGTGACATAGGCTATAATATATTTTCAAAAAAATTAGGGATCCTTACTAAAACTCGAATAATGTAACCGCAATGTACCCGTGCGAAGCCGGGGCGAGCCGCTAGTCCTACATAAGTCTACAGTCTAAAGTCGTCAGGCTGCGTCTGACTCGCGTGCGTATCGCTATTAATAAACGTGGTGTGCATAGGCCCTTAGTTTCGTCCCTGCAATTGAAGGATATTAAAATGGCCTCTCTCGATCCAGGCTCAACACCCAACGGCCAAGTGAGGACTGAAGCGCCCCGGTATGCGCCCCCACAGCCTCAGCAGCCGCCACCGCAGAGATCGTCCCCGGATAAGATGAGGGCAGCGATCCCTGCTCCTGTGGGCAACGTCAGTGCTCTTTCCGCGGCACTATCGGAAGCCTTAGCCGGCCGGGACAGGGAGTCTCCCAAAGAATCTCCGAGGGAAGTCCCACGGGAGCCTCCAGCGAGGCCTGCAGTGAGGAGGCAGCCGAGCGATATAAGAACACGAGGACCGCCTCCGCAGCCGCCTACACAGAAACCGGCCATGCCTTTGGTGAGTTTAGCAGTTTTTATACCAAGATTACTATGAATATGAGTTTATCACATCACTAGTATATTATAAGTAGTTAAGTATTGCATGTTATTTATAGGATATTGTAACAATTATCATGAATGAAATAGGCATATGGTGTAACAAAGGATACGACATTATTTTTCTTTTAAGTTCTTAGATGTATTTTATTAATTGAAACAAAATCCTACTATCCTACTAATATTATAAATGTGAAAGTTTGTGAGTGTGGATGTATGTATGTATGTATGTATGTTTGTTACTCCTTCACGCAAAAACTACTGAACGGATTTGGATGAAATTTGGAACACAGATAGATTATAACCGGGACTAACATATAGGATACTTTTTAACCCAATAATCCAATACTACGCGGATGAAGTCGCGGGGCACAGCTAGTAATGAATATATTGAGCGGGGGAAAACATTTATTGAATTACTCATCAATTATTCAAGACCCCTTATTAGGGACAATTCGAACTACTGATTAATTTAAATAGTTATTTCGTACTTCTACAATACTGAAGTAAATAGGTTACCTAACCGTGTCATGTATTTATGCCATTTTCACACAGTACATTATTGTTTATATTAATTTGTGTCCTTCCTGTTTACTTAATTACCCATTTACTTAACTCACTTTACTGTTTACCCAATGTCAGTTTACCTTTACATTTTTTTTTTGGGAAGTTAATATTAATATAAATAAGGAAGCAGTGCTATCTGTTTGGTAAAGCACGTATTGAGGGCACTAAGTCCTGGGTTCTGACCGGGCTCACGCATGAGAAATCCTGCATTTCTAAGAAAATGTAACAAATTTTAGAAGGACATGTGAAATACGTCAATCCTCACTAGACCAGCGTGGTGGATTATAGCTAGAACCCCCCCCATCGCATTCAGGAAGGCCCGTGCCCACAGATGGGACATTAAAAGGGCTCATTATCCTATTACGAATATTATAAATGCGAAAGTTTGTGAGTGTGGATGTTTGTTACTCTTTCAGGCAAAAACTGCTGAACGGATTTGGATGAAATTTGGAACACAGATAGTTTATAACCGGGATTAACATACACATAGGATACTTTTTATCCCGATAATCCCGATTTTTTTTAAAGTTAAATACTACGCGGACGAAGTTGCGGGCACAGCTAGTTATTTATGTTACAAAATTCCGAGTGATTGGCTCCAGTCACTGGCAGCGTGCAAACCAAACGTCTTTACGTTAAAATTTCAACGATCAATACTTTTAAAAGTTCCTGCTTTCGAAAGATTTACGAACAAAGAATAAATCGGCCAGGCGACTATTGTGAATGTAAAAATATCCTTAGCGGGGACTGCGCGCGTGTGGGGGCAATAAAGATATAAAATAACCGAGCCACGTGGGTGGGGCCGCACTGATATTTCAACGCGTTTATTTTCTGTGTTCCGAGTTCAACTTGCACTGTGCTCACACCTGCTGCAGTTCAACGTGAACTCTAATTTTAGAATCAAACATAAACATCTCATTACGAATGAGATGATCGCTTGGAGCACATTGTGAGGAAACCTGCACGACTTTTGGAAGACGTGTAAAGCTAACGCGCCTGATGTTCCTGGTATAATAGTAATAGGCTTGTCCCCTGTTACATTGGTACCAAAATTAGTATTGGCAGTGCACCTCTGCTCCCCTCTTCGGGTAACTACGTCACCACGGTATAAACCTACCCCATTGTGTATATAAACAATTTATCTTAGTTCCTCCTAGGTGCTACTATCTGTGTGTCATGAACTCATGACTAATTTACTGGTCTGTTCTAATACTTCGTTAATTGCATTTAAAACTACACGTAGGCTCTTTATCATTCGGATTATTGTTAACTAATAGCTCTTATTGTTCCGTGTTATTAGTCCGATTATTAAGTTCCAATTCAATTAGCAAATAAATCGTTATGCGTTTGTTAAAGAGGAAGGTTTCTTAGAAAATTGCTCTGCAATAGCATTGTTGTACAAAATGTAACTTCATTACGTCATTTTAATAACAAGCATTTAATAATAATTATAGGATTTATTGTAAACCAAACGACGCCAGGACACAAGTTGTATTATTTATTTATAAACAGAAAGACATCTTGTTTTGTCAGTTAAATATCTTGTTTATAATACATATTATGAATCGAGCTTTGTTTTCTGTGTCGCATAAAGGCTTTGATAAAGGAAGTCTTTTATCAAAGCATAAAGGACGTTCAGTCAGATAGTGATGGGTCAAATCTCTGTGTAACCTTGACAACGAAGGTCGCATTATCACGACGCGCTTTTTTTAAGGCTAAAGCGCCCATCTAGCCCGCGAAGTTCAAATTTTTTGAGGTTTTTTAGAATTTTTTCAAAATCTTACAATAATAAAAGGCACATTTTGTAATTCGCGAAAAAGACCGTGTGCAGTGCATTTATTAATATATCCAACTTACTCTAAAACATTTCAAGAACGACAGCTATCCAGATAATCTGGCAATTTATGTATATTTAGTGATTTACTAGTATCATATCCACCGTGATAATATTTAGAGTAAAATAAATGAATTAATAAACGCACTGCATACTGTGTTTGTCGCAAGTCACAAAATGTTGTCTTAAATGTTTTCAGATTTTGGATAAACTATAAAAATACTCGAAAATTTGGAATTTCGCGGGCTAGACAGGCGCCTTCACCTTAAATGTGTTTAGTGATAATATACCTATCATTAGGTCGTGTTTTCTCCGAAGGAAGAATCCCCATATGGGTTTTGTTTGCGTGTGGATGCTTGAGGGCCTAGTCCCAGTATCAGTCCAATAGGAACAAAACATTTATAGTTAATTAATTGCTTAATTGGACTGAGGTGACGTTATCTGTCATTTCATTTCTGTCATTGCATTAAAAAAAAGAGACTGTCTGATCTGTCAAGTGTAATTGTCACGACAGTGTAACGTGGCGCCCCGCTCTGGTGGCAAAAAAACCTTGAATCCTTCCTTACGTATAGTCATAGTTTTCCAGACTATACGTAAGGTGGAGGTTGCAACTTACCTCTCGCTCCTCGCCGTGTTTGGACAGTCGGGAAAGCTTGGCCTTCCGAAGGGAGGTCTAGTTTACCTATAAATCTTGAAAAATTAAGGGAAATATTGGCATATTCATTTCTATAAGATCTTATTAACTGATACCATTAGCTTTTTGTGTATTTGACTGAATTATGTTGGCAATATAGTAAAAAGATAAACATTAAATTATTTCCAAGAAACTGTATGTATGACTAACATGAGATGATCTCTGGCCGTTGAAAATGAAAGCTGACATTGAATCAAGGCGTTTATCGCGGGTTATATAACATTGACCTACGGATTAATCATTCACATCGCCTTATAACCGTAATGCTTCCACAATGATAATTTAAATTCTTGTCGAATGCTTTCACTGTGCGTGCGGTTTTCAAACCGGATTTGGCGTTCTTAACTAGACACACATTAATCTGTTAAGGGCTTCGATCGATAATATTTGGCAGCCTACCAAGTCGTACTACCAATTCAATGGTGGCGGTAGCCGCGTACGTTGTTGTGAGGCAATCTGTCGTCATGTGATCATGTCTATCAATGGGTTATAACTAGTGAGACCTTCTTTACACTTGTTGAATGGACGATAACCAATTGTGAAGAATTTGATAATAATGATGACTTATATTTTAGTCGTATCTTAAAGCTAGTTTTAGAGCTATAGGAAAGGACAGGCATATTTATTTAGATTTATTTATTATTTAGTTATTATAAGTAAGGATTTATATGGGACGCCCTGTATGAACTTATCAGTTTCTGTATTAAAATACATATTATTTTTAATTATGAGTAAGTATTAATTTTATTATCTCGCGAGGATATGGACGATGGAAAGTTTGACCTCACTATAAAAATCAGACTATACAGGTTGCTGTAAAGCAGCCGAAACGTCGGGAACATAAAAAACTAAATAAACGCGATAAAATCCGTAAAATACTTTTATTTCAATCTATACAGATTGATCAAAAAATTAACGGTCCAATAAAAATATTTAAGTGGGGTACAACTATTATTGTACGAATTTTTACTAAGCAAAGGCCTGCGTAAATAAGTGATTATAACAGAGTTCGCTATCAGTGGATTGCGTGTGTGCTTATCGCGCATGCTGTAAACTGAATCATGCATTATCTGATAATTGGACGTAGTTTAGCAAAATGGGACCAACCCACACACACTTGTGCAAACTGAAACCTACCTAGAACCACTAACACAAGATTGGTTTTGGTCTACAGCAGTGCATTGGGTTGATTCTGTTCTGCATAACGATATCCAATTATCAATAGCACGTCTTGGTTACTTATACGATTTTATTAAATTTCTTCAACTATTTATTTCGTATTTTTATCGTGAATATGGAGGAAACGCCATTTTATTTTCGAAATTTAGTTAGGGTAACAGACCGGTATCCCATAATTTATAAGCCAGGTTTTCGGACGGGCGGCTTGAACTCGCCAGGCTCCGAATCCAGATTTGGATACGAAAATAAGCTTTTGACGTCGAAATATCTAGATATTTTCGTATCCAAAGATTATAAGTAAAAACCGAGTTACCTTTGTTACTGCTGTTCAATTTTGTGTACTTATTTTATTATATGAATGTCCGCATTCTTATACCCTTGCAACTAGGTATACTGATATTTATTAAAAGGCTGAAATACACATAATTATATGGCAGTAGCAATTTTACATGGTTAATTGGTAATTATTTGATTAATTTTGTATGAACAAACTCCCATCCAAGATTTGTTATTGGTTTTACGATATAAAATGTCAAACCTTAGGCTTAGACGGATAAATTTAAACGCGATAAATAATATGATAAGATCAGAAATTGCTTAGATTATTTTATCCACGATAAATGTGAGACAACAATAGTAATATCTTTCCGTTGCACAGAATCTCATCAAATTGTCAGATCGTGTTACTTGGAAAATATTTTTTTATGAAAAGATCAGTCGAAATTTTACTGTAAAACATCTTCCTGTGAATCCTGTAAATTTTAGCGGCAACATTGCGTTCAAAATTCGAATATGGAAAAATAATAAATGTGTGTGACCAGGCTACAGCCAGCTCGGCGTGCTACGTATTAAGGCAAAGTAAGTCATGAGCATAAAATAATTCTCCAGATGTTCATCTGGAATAACAAACGCGGAAGAGCCGATTTTTATATTAAACTCGTTTAATGTATTTGTATACGTCGTTTATGGCGTTAAATGCACTAGCAGAGAGTGCCGTGGCGTTATGTAACCTCATTATACATGGTATATATGTTATTATATTTATACAGGGTGTGTCAAAAGTACGAAATAATACTTGGTGTTTGGGATCAATATCGGACATAGAATTAAATGTTATTCAAATTTCAGCAGAACTTTTACAAACTTTCTTGAATATTGGTGGCTACTATTCTTAAATGCAGTTCACACACTTTTAGGTCATTGGTTGAGGTTTAAGGCCGTAACAGGTTTAAGTTGTGACAAAAATCTAAAGGCCAAGACTACAACGACAACAGACGACAACAGATAACAACAGACAACCTATAGGTTGTCTTTACTTGGCTACCTAGGCTAGGGTATATGTACCTACATTATTATTTCTGACTTTTAAGACGTTCTGTATTACCGTGTTACGTTCTGTGTTCTGTATAATAAAACACGATGATCATCTCGATCAACAGAATGCCTGGATTAAGATATATGAAGAACCAGTTTAACAGACAGCTGGCTTATAATTTGGCGATGCCAACCCCATGTTTCTCCTTTTGATATCTTATCCCGCCTCCACTATACCAGCAAGACGGGGGACATTGCTGAGTACATCAGAATAAAGAGCAATGTCTCATTGAGAGTTCAGCTGTTGGACTCTAGTCACAACGCTAGTTTCAAGGCGTTTGTGGTTAGGTCCCCACAGACAGGCTGTCAACTTTCATGCAGGAAGACTACTGGCCGAAGGGTGTGGTGTTTAGGCTCTTCCGGGGGAGATTGCCACCGTGACCGTGATGGAATGCAATAAAGTATTGACTATTGACTATTGACCACCCACAGTTTAGATTAGTTATTATTAATAATATGTATGTTAGTTAATAAGGTATGTATCTATGGGCCTGAGACGCCTGAATATAAAATAAATAAATAAATAAAAAATAAATAAAAATTATCCCTCCTTTCACAATTATATGTGATTGTTTACCTAATACCGCTTGAACATTACCTACATTGTATTTCTATCAAGTTGACAACAATATTAATCATTGCAAGCAAGTCATGCCGTTTGACCATGAATATCAATGATTTGTGAGTCATATCTAAGATCGTGTTGTGTGCCCAGCATGGCTGGTGTGTCTCTGATGACAGGAAAACATGGTTAATTAAAGCAAACCGCAATTCGTTGGAAATCATAGCTTACGGTACCGGAAGGAAACTAAATGATCGACCACGGCTTGATAACCACTATACATAGAATTGATTTACGTCATAAGAATAATTTTTTACGTCATTAGGATATTTAGGATATTGTGAAGTCCGTCATAATATAAAATGTCCCTGAGGTAATGTTAAATCACCGTTTAATAAACCCCATCCCACCCATATCAATAAACGTGCTATAGCGGGTGAATAGTTAATAATAATAATAATTTAGCCCTTTTGACGTCCCACTGCTGGGCACGAGCCTCCCCTCAACACGAGGGGGATTCAGGCCATAATCCACCACGCTGGCCCAGTGCGGGTTGGCGGATTTCACATGTCTTTCGAAAATTGGTTAGATCTTCTAAGACATGCAGGTTTCCTCACGATGTTTTCCTTCACCGTATCAAGTGATAATCATATATAAATTATGATTTGCACATAGATTTCGAAAAATCCAGAGGTGCGAGCCGGGATTTGAACCCAAGACCTGGTGCCCGCAAGACGCGTGCTTTAACCAATCGGCTATCACTGCTACGGGTGAATAGTTACACGACGAATTATTTCTTTCTATCATCAGTAATTTTACATTCGAAAGAAGAAGACAAAGCATGGTTTAACTACACAACCGCTAAACCTTATTAATAAGAAGGTATTTTACCTAATAGTGTTTAGCGTCAACTAACACTCAGGTTCTAAAATATTTTTTGGCAGTACTGATAATCCCCATTAAACACTCTTGTATTAAATTATGTAGTTGTCCTTATTTTTTTACCGACTTCCAAAAAAGTAGAAGGTAATATGTTCGTCTGTATGTTTTTTTTATGTGTATTCAGCGATTACTCCGTCAATTGTAGACCGATTTTGAATACTGAACCGACTCCAAATGAAAGAAATGACAAGGTATCTAGTTATTGAAATAAAACTATTTTACGGATTTTTTCGCGTTCATTTACTTTTTTATGTTCCCGACGTTTCCCGACGTTGTCAAGTGAGGCAAATACACGGTATAACAAGAGTTAATCGAAGCTTAAAACAAGAGACAACAACATAAATAAATAAAAGTCATGCGTCAGTACGAACGAGGGGTGCAGCCAGTTTAATACTTAGTTTCAACGTTTTTGATGCTTGATTCCAAGACCTGTTATTAAAGTTGTATTGAGGCATTTATTTATTAAACTGTTGGTAGTTTTTTTTTCTCGGGTTTCGTCGTTATATATTTGTTTTTTTGGGACTATTTGTTTTACCTAATCAATAAATAGAAATAGGAGACGTGGCAGGTGCTTTGGTGAAACTGCCGCCCATCAGGACGTGAGCTTTTCACGTTTTTTACGCTCGCTAGTCGCCAGCGTGTACGTAAACTGTGATTGTATAAGGAACTCTCCTAGTAGCCAACTGTTACGCAAACTCTAGCGAACGTAATGAGTGGTTTTCAAAAGCCGTTAACGTCGTTATCAATAAAGCTACGGCCGGTAGATACGAACTGGGTGAAAAAGTTGAGTAACACACAAAACGCGAGGCGGGCCAGCCTTGTTCACCTTGCTCTTCCGAACGCCTCCGCAGACATTAAAAGTTTCGCCAATATCGATTCGATTGCCGAACTCGCTACATTTCGCTCGACATTCACGAAAATTAGTCTGTTCTGTAACAATATCATCTTGGTAGTGTAGGTACTCGTATCACAAAAAGTATGAGGTACTTAAGGGATTTTCGTTTGAAAATTATGAAGACTTTTTATGACGTGTGTTGAAGAGGCATGTGTATACAGTAGAGCCTGTTGCCATTCTGCTTCCGTAGCTCATCCTGTGAAAGACCCATCTTCTTAGCATCCTAGATTTTAAGTTCAACTTACCATGATTTGCCCGTTTACCAATATTATCATGGATTGACTAAATATGTAGATAAGGGTCGACTTCAAAAAAATTTAGAACGTATTCGCTATTCAAATAAGAGCCAATTTCCAATATACTCTGATTTGACTGATTACATTTTGTCCTGTCTACTAAAACTGCTGGTATTTTAGACGAGATATCGGATTTTTAACGCTTGATAGATATATTCTTTAAGAAATACCTACCTTAATGTTCTATGACCCTATTGAAAGTTCATTGCGGCTATGAATCAACGCTATTAACACATAAAGATGTGCGGTGTACCTCAAGCAGGTGCGGACAGTTTCTCTTTGAAGTTGTGTACACCCGTCAATAAGGATTCATTTGAGTCATCTCTGTCTGACTCATTGTCCTTACTGATGATGATTCACAGGAAAACCTGTCCTGTGCGTTTGTGATAACATTGATAGCAATGCAATAGCGGTTTGCGGTCTCGACGCGAGCTGGTTGCCGGAGCGAGTTCACGGATGTGTGCGTTTGTCAATTTTTATGACTAATGTAACATGCTTAACTGTTGCAATAGTCTTAAATTTTATTTACTCGAAAACTTGATAGGTCTTGTAAAAAGCATTGAGAAGATTTGTGTGTATAACAGGCACACCTAAGACCCCAAACCTACGAAATCGTATACCGTCTAATAGTAAGCTATAGGCTCTATAAACAATGATCTGACGTTTGACAGAGATGCAGCAAGCTATGTTAAGATAAATAAATTATACAAACTTTCGGCTGTCTATTTTACAAGCTTACCACAAAAGTTTTTTCTGTGAGGTTCCAACTCCTCATCCTCTTCTTATCGCATGAGCTAGTGGTCAACTATGGGGTTGTAGTGTTCCGGCTGCCCGAAGTCTTCCGACATGGCTTAACGGCTGTGTTAGCCGGGACCGAACTCTTAACGATTCCTCCGAACCACGAACGGATGCACTCAGTTAATAGCCACGAGGGGTGACCTATCCAAGTGTTTATCGCCTCGATTGCTTTTGTTTTGGGAACGGATTTCTGGGATGATGATGCTTGATGGGAAATTGATTTTTCCATGATAAGAGTTCATTGGTGCACGTCCGCTAACGGGATTTGAACCCACGACTTTCGGAACAATAGTCGGGGCCATTCCCACTGGACTACCACGACCCAATCTCACTGATCACTCCTGATCTAGTTAATATGATATCTTTTAGCAGCATTCACTCATGGGCTGATTACAATTACTATATCAATGCATTGCATGTTTACAATCGTAACTAATTGTTCGGTTTATGATGTAATGTGACGTGAATAAATAATAGATAAGTAGTAAATATCGCCAGACGAACACACCAACTGTATGGTCCCAAACTAGCAACGCTCGTACTATGGGTACCGTACAATGGACTGGGGGCGATCCCAGTGACACCCAGACCAGGGCAAATTACGAAACGGCCATTTCCGAAATTCACCCTGACGGGAATCGAATCCGCAACCACCCGGTGCAGTGAGCCGAGCGGCCTCTATCCACTGTGTCAAGCGGTCGTCAAAGGCGTGATAGTGTTATGGTGATGATGGTGTGACTATTCTATCATGGTTTTACGTCATTGCAGAGTTCGTCCGACTCTGTGCTGACGACGGGCGCGGCCGAGCGCATCACGAGCTCGGCGCAGCCGCCGTCAGAGCCAGCGCTGCCGCCGTACGTCGCTTCCACATTGCACAGGAACAGGAGCTCGCTGCACTCCAATGGACAGGGCAACTTGGGTAAGCTACCAAACTACCAACCATCCATTGTTCAGCTCGAAAACGTCTTCAACAGCGTGGAGAGCGCTCCAGCTAGTGAGTTTTCATAAATTGTTTTGTAAAGCCATTTTGCAAATAGATTTAAAATTTCATGAATCCAGGCCCTCCATATTAGTAAATTTTTCCCACGTCTGAGAGCGATGTTGAAAACGCTTTTGACATGTCATTTTGTGCTGGGATGACATTCTGAGATAGCTCTCAGACTTGAGATCCATTAATTAATGCGGGCCTTAGTAGTCCAATTTTTTTCTCACAAGAAAAATGGTTATACTTTATAATTCTATTCGCGTGACTCGCCGAGGCTCAAACCTAGTTAGTTACCTTCGTTGTACAGTCCACATAAAAAATAATAGCTTGGTATCTGAAACATCCAAAAGACTCGCATTGTTTAACACGTCATAATAGGTGTCACACACCAGAAGATCTCTGTAGTAAACGATCACACAATATGTCGTACGTAATTGTGTTTGTATACTATAGCAACCTACTGGTATTATATCAGAATTATTAGGCCGTGTTTTACAATGTGATTCTTTTGGACATTTCAAATACCAAACTACTTTCGATGTTGATTGTACCATTATAGGTACTGACGAATGGGAGTTACATTGGCATTGGTAGGAAATCTAAACAATTTTCGAAAGACGTGTAATATCCTCCAACCCGCACGGCGCCAGCGTGGTGGCTTATGGCCTGAATCCCCCCGTATTGAGGGGTGGCCCGTGCCCAGGAGTGGGACGTTAAAGGGTCTTAATTATTAACCCAACGTCTATTGGCAGGTGGTAGTATGACCTCCCTATCGTCCCTGCCAACCCCTACTCCGTCATCTTCGCTCTCCACGTCGGACCTGTCGGAGCGGCCGGCGCGCATCAGCCACGGCAAGCCGAACCTGGCGCCGAAGCCGCCCGCCCTGGCGCCCGCCGCGGACACCAGGCCGTCGCCGCCGCCCAAGAAGCTGATCATCAACGGCAAGGTCGCCTCCAGAACGCAGAGCATGAGAATGCCGAGGTGAGTCTATTGCTCTCATTCATTTATTTAGCATGGAAAACATCACACCAAAGCAATTATTTCATTATTATTATTGTGTTGGTTTGTAAACTTTTAAGTTGATGTATAGTTTGAGTAGGTATGCACACCGCACTTAACTAGCTTTCTAATTTTAATACCTAAATCCGAGTGAGATTTGATTACTATTTACTTATTTGGTGATAATGGTGTTGCCTGCTCACATTCTGTTACTGTTCCTAAAATGTACACCATCTTTTATTAATTGAAAAGAGTAACCATTGAGTTTCTTGACGGATTTTCTCAGTAGAAGCAGCATTCCGAACCGGTGTTTTTTTCTGACTGTTCAAAAATGCTTTGTAAGCTTACATGAATAAAACCAATTTTGAGTTGAGTTTCAGTTGAACGAGCTGATATAAACCGACACCAGACACAATTGTAATAATAATCTCTAAGTATAAAACAAAGTCGCTGTCCGCGTCTGTCATATTTATGCGGATCATTTAAAGAGTTTCTTACGGAAGTTAAAAATAACAGGTTAGGGTAAACAAAATAGTTCATAATTATTTTATTTTGGTATGTCATGTTACTAAATAAAATGAAAAGCTAAAGTACCAAACATATGTTGAAGATTAGCATGATGGTTGTGTAAGTGTCAGCGCTTTTCTAAAGAAATTTGACTATGTTCATGTTGTACCAGATCGCCTCCAACGTCTCCGTCGTCGCCGTCGTCGGGCGGCTCGCGGCCGTTCAACCTGCCGCCCGCCCCGGCCAACCCGCCCATCGGCACTAAGAACCCTGCTTCACATTTCGGTGAGTTACTATTGCCTGTGTAGATACAGGTGACAATGGTGTTGCCTGCTCATATTCAACAGAATAGCTGTTCCTGAGAATAAACACCATCTTTTATTCATTGAAAAGAGTAACCATTAAGTTTCTTGCCGGCTCTTCTCAGTGGAAGCAGCATTCCGAACCGGTGGTAGATTCTGACTGTTCATAAACGCTTTGTTGGCTTACATGAATAAAAACAATTTTGAGCTTGAGATAATCAAAGTAAATATTTTTCATAGACAAACGAGGAATCTTATGTCTATGAAAATACTCTATCTACTCTACTCTTCTGGCTATCTACTTACGTAAAATTTTTGGTAGTGTTTAATATCAGTGCGATTTAAAAAATAACAATTAATTTCAGAAGGAGGTATGTGTAGGCGGCTAGCCTTTACTAATGAGAGTTTTTAATTGTTAAGGGCCTCGCTCAAACGCGCGAATTAGGCATGCGCCTTGACGCCTCTGCCATTTTGTAATTTCGTTTCGTGTGTTACGTTGTTGCATGAGAGGAAGCACAGTCGGTCGCGTCTTAAATCCATTAAAAATCATGCTACGATTTTGGAGTGAGCGAGTTGTCTTAGTATTCCAATTTCTCAAGTAAATGTTGATCTTAATTGTTCATATTCATGAAGCTAATATAACTGCATCGCATTTATAAAACGTTTGCGAGCAAACTGCACTTCTACTGCGTCCAGTCAGCGGGCAGCTGCATACAACCTGCAATTTTGCAGTTCATCTAAATAGACTCTGTAATTTTTTTCTTCCAACTCTTCCTATTATTTGTATCGATTAAATTCGTGCGGGTTCCAAGACAATGTGACTTTTCCCCGGGACTCGTCGAGGGTCAAACTTCGACGTCATTATTGGTCACCATTGCCGATCCTGGTTTACAGGAGTAACAGTGGTGGGAGTGTGTGGCGGGACCAGTCCTAGACAAAAGACTCTAACTAAAGGTGTATGTGCATGTGTGCAGGCACGCTGCGTGCGGTGCGTGCGCCGCGCGCGCTGCGGCCGCCGGGCGTGTGCCCGCCCCCCCCGCCGGGCGCGCCGCCCCCGCCGCCCCCCCCGCCCGCGCGCCACGTGTCGCTCACCGCGCAGCCGCCCCCGCCGCCGCCGCCGCACCACAGGCATAACGTCAGTACACCATACTCCCTTTTAAGTGTCAATGAAAACATGCAAGAGATTGAGATTGCATCTCCCGCTCGCATATTGTCAAATTAAGGAGAGGCTCCTCTTTTGCAGTCACGAGCGTCGTCGTTCGGAATTTTTCGGATAGAGCGCTCCCGGTCGTGTTATTGACTCGTCCAGAAAACATCCATAAGGATCGTACCCATACTACGTGCCCCATTTTTAGCCCCCTCCTCCCTTGGTGACAACCCGTACGTAGTACATATATGCCAAGACCCCCTCCCTCCTCTAGTTTACACGTAGTAATTCATGAATATTTGAATAAAGCACGAAAAAGTGCGAAATTTTCCTAGAGGATGACAAAATGATGATTTCCTACATGACAAAAAACTAAGCCCCTCCCCGCTCCTGTGATCAAGCGTGGTATTTTGAAGACATCCCCCCCTGAACGGGTCACGTAGTATGGGTATGTTCCCTACTGTTACTATAAATAGGAAAAAGTATCGTGACGAGGTCACGGTTTCGAATGAAATTTCCAATTGGACTATTACGTTAAGCTAGTATCAATCAATGTGAGCGGTTGTGTGGCGTGCGTAGAGCATGAACGGCGGCGAGGCGGCGGCGCCGGCGCCCCCGGTGCGCGGCTCGTCCATGCGCGCGGCGGACCTGGACGCGCGCTTCGCGGGCCTGTTCCAGCCGCCCGCCGGCTTCCCGCCGCCCGACCCCTTCCTGCGCGTCGCCAAGGGCTACAGCAGCGCCACCGTCGCCGGTAAGTACGCGTGACCGACGACACTACAATCTGACGAATCATTTGATAGGGATGATGACTGATATCGAATTTAGTAGGTACCTACATTTTGTGTTTCAAATCTTCAAGTCCCAATTATTTCTGGATTTATGGTGTAAGAAAGTTTGGTAAGAACGTGTAGTGATGAGAGTATATGGTCGCGCTCTGTCTCTATCACACTCATAGAGTGGCTTATGGCGAAAACGACAAGATTCAGTAGCTCTGTACTGCTCTCGGTTTTTCTGACCGGAAAAATTAGTGTATATTCGTAATTTTAAATGTTCATTAGGCATTGGAAAAATAAGTCATCATCCCTATTGTAACCCGTCATATAATAAAAATGTGAGATTACGACCGCGAAGTCTCATTCATGTGAGTGGAACACGTTTCAGTATTAATCTGTAATATAAGGCTGATATTAATAAATCGATGTCAACTCTGAGATCGAACATGATTACGGTTTGGTCGACATTTCTTAGTTCGCTCTTAGACTTTTTCATCATCATCACCATCATCTCGGCCGAAAGACGTCCACTGATGACATAGGTCTCCCCAAGGCTTGCCACAAGGACCGGTCTTGATTTCCGCGACCCTCACTGTGTCGTCGGTCCACCTTGTGGGAGGCCCGAGCTACGCTTTCCGGTACGCACTCAAGAACTATTCGGTCCCAGCGGTCATGCGTTCTACGAGTAATGTCCTTGCCCACTGCCATTTAAGTTTGGCAATCCGACTTGAGATCGATTTAGTACTATCAGCATTAATGCGGGGATGGTTGGAACTTGCGGGGGGCGGTGCCAATGCTTAACTCGTTCATCCAATGCTTAACTCGTTGATCCAATGGTTCATGTTTGATCCTTATTATAAAGCCACACTCAATAAAGAATGTTTGTCAAGAACCCTTATTTCGTTTTAGGTATTTCTTGCTTAATACACATTTGGTGGTTAATTTACTTTCCAGGAACCGCTGGGAAAGTAATTTTTTTACGTATAACTGGGAAATGGTGATAATATTACAGTATGAATTAGAAAATCATCCCAAATGTACCCTGAAGTAAAAAACAAGTCAAGTTTTTCCTTAACATCATTCTGTTTTCAAACTTTTCCTATGGAAATAAGATATTTATATTTATCAAGTCTCTACAATGGCTAAGTAAGTTTTTATATAAAACCGAAAATCATTTATTATTCAAAGATTCATGGTTACATGACGCGGTTGTTAAGCAGTGGTGACGCCCCTCTGCACAAACCTTAACAATCTCAAATTTAACGTTGTTCCGTATAATATCAATTTTAATTACATAACATCAACAAATAATACATCTCTAGGTAAATCAGACCTAGCATATTCCATTTAATGGAATCTAAGGTCCACAAAATAATCGTATATTTTTGTATTGGACAAGACAATAAATTGTTATCTTGCAATATCAATATTATTTGTCACCATAACAATGTGTGATTTTAAATCTTATTAAAGGTATAGTAATATCCGAGAATTGGAACTCGATTATCGATATGATATCGATTTAGAAAATAGGTATATAATTTAATGTTATATTCGATGGATACAGAGCAGTAACGCACAAGCATGCTCTTCGGAGTCATGTAATGTATGTCGTAGGTACATAGTAGTAAGTGCAATAGGTACAAGTCAAAATTGACATGCATAATATATAAGCGGAATTTTGTTTAGTCAATGTTTAGATTATAATTTAGATCTTAATTTTGTTGTAAAATTTAATTAAAAGTATTATTTTCTTATGTTACATTTATTTAAGTCACGGTGCATGATAGCATGACCTCATAAATGTTCCCTCAGACTGAATTTGGAACTTGGACTTAGCACACATTAACTACCAAAGGAGATGTAGGCAATTAGTATATAATACTATTCAGAAGAATCCCTTTAACGAAGGTTTTTTTTTGGTAGTGGATTATTATAACCTTCTAGAAATCTGGGGAGAATTAAGTTGTAAAAAATGTTGAAATGTTTTTTTTTTAAGTTTCTTATGCATGGTGAAAATGTGTGTTAGTCTAAACCTTTATTGTAATGACCTCTGCTAGAACTGCACATTAGTAGATTGTGTACTGTGCTTATTTATCGGTACTTCCTAATCTTAACTTTCTCTTCTGAATTGCACTAGAATACAAAATTCGGTTTTGAAAAAGAGAGCATTTAAAAATGTCATTCCAGGAACGCAAACGGTTGGTTGGTAATTATTTAGTAATAATTCAAAATTCATGGGTGTTTTCGTCATTAAATAATATTTCATTGTGTTCCATAAGAAAATTAACATTATTCCAGTGTCGCCAAAATATTGTCTACATGTTTTTAAAAGTATCGAGTCTATACTCGACTTAATACTTTTCATTATACTATAGCACTATTTTGGCTTCCATGGATCGTTCATCAATGTAATTAATTAAAGATCATCTCTCGCGAAACATTATAATTGATACCAAAAGTAAATCACGTATTATTTAGTGACTATCTAAATATATTGAGGGTCATTATAATTACTCTCCATTATTATAGTAATTAGGGACTTTAGCAGTGTATGTGTTGAGTCATTAAGAATATTTAAATCCAATTATATTTTTATTATTAATTCATTTTATGTATTAATTATTTTATGGGATTGATAGTAACGGTTGATTTTTTTATGTTGTCAGTCTCTTGCACGATTTAGCGATGTTTAAATTTATGGTAGACAGAGTTGCGAACTATGTGATTCTATTAATATAGTGAGGTGCCATTACTGCGAGTTTATGCTATTGTACCTGTATCGCTTCATGCCCATTCTGTTTCGTTTTTATTTTGGATGCTATTCAATAAATTGCTTAACTGCTTACTGGAGTTATATTAAAACGGTATTTTTTTGTACGGTGCAGATACAATTTAACAGCGGTGACTTGGTTTATCAATGCAGTTCACGGTGTCTGGTTGTGATAGATTCATCGAGCTTTAATAATAAAAACATTATATGTATATTATATTGGAAAGATATATTTTTATTGGTACTGGGCAGTTAAGAAATTTAATGAGCGGCCAACAATTGCGCTTCAGTGTGTCGAGACGCGGCCGGTATTGTGATAGTTATGTGTACGATGCTCATAGTATTTATATTTTTTTTTTTTTGGATAATAAAAGAGTTATAATTATTGTCGAATGATTCTGTATTTCATTGTCCTAACTTATTTGTCGTGAACGCTTTACTGTGTACGTTTATGCGATATGTGGTGTAGTTAATTATATGTAGTACCTACCTATGGAAAAAAATGTTTTAAGTGATATTTTCACAATTGTGGGAACTGTAATCACAATGATGGGCCATGAGCCCATTTTAAAATGCATTTATGATTTATATTGATTGAGTGGATAATAAAGAAAGTATGATTGTGCTTAGTTTGTTACGCATAAGGAGAATTATTAATCACGTCTTCAGTGATCTACCTACAATGTATGACTGCATGTGAACGCGGGTAAGTTTCAATTTATTATTTCAAACATAGTATCATAGAGTCGCCGCCATTATGTAATTAACCCCGCATGTAGCATTCTGCATGAACATTTTACTAATAAGCATTGCACGCTCATTTTACCAATTAAAATATTATATTATTATTAAATAAAATATAAATACGGACCAATAATACTGTTTGCAAATGTTAACTAATGCTTAGGGTCCATAAAGATTGAATTAAAACCTGTGTGTAGTGAAAAATCTAAGAACAAACGTATGATTCGTTACTACGATTGTGTTAATAACATTTGTATATATAATAACACCTGTAAATATGCTACAATATTCTTTATTCGTTACGCCGCTCCTTCAAGTTTTGATTCACGCGTTGACGTTTCGCTACGTCAATCTAACGAACGACGTACACGCACAACATTGTGAGAGGATAATTTGAAAGAAGCAGGCGTTTACTATACTCGTTCCTAATAACAATGTGTTTCAACAGTGAGCAAGGCGCAGGCGCCGCCGCCGCCGCTGAGCGTGCCGCTGGAGGGCTGGTCCGGCACCTCCAGCGCGTGCTAGCGAGCGCGGGGGGCGCGCCCCGCCCCCGCCCACAGCCACGCCGCCTCCACCGCCCACCTCGCGCCGGACGCCCACCCCGCCCACGCGCTGCTGTCCGTCGCGCACGCGCTGCTCTGCCCCGCCAACGCGCTTTCAATCCCCCGGAAGCCGGACCTGACCGTCCTCCCCATCGAGGAGGCCACCATGCCCGCTGACGACGTCAGCGACCTCAAGGACGTGTTCGACGCGATAGACCGTCTTTGCGAAACGATGCGAACGTCCAATTACGAGGACGCAGAGACTTTTGAAGGGAGCTCCATGGGCGAGGTTGCCGAGCCGAGGTACGTAGAGTGCGGCGCGGAGCTCGTGAGCCCCGGCGAGGTGGCGGTCCGCACGGTGGACGCGCCGCGCGCCCAGCGCTGCTCCGCCGCGCCCGCCTCGCCGCCCGACCGCGACGACGCCGACACCACCGCCTCCGACACGGAGCCGGCGAACGCCGCCAGCGAGATGTACTACACCGCCTCGTCCGAGGTGTCGCTGCTGTCGGACGAGGCGGCCGACAGGCGCAGCGAGGAGGAGGCGAGGCCCGACAGGAAGGAGTGCGTGATGGCGGGCCACGTGGCCGCCATGCGCGAGCGCTTCGAGAGCATGACGCGCAGCGGCACGCCCTGTGTCGACGCGGCTACCGCGCTGGACGTGTTCGTCGCCGCCACGCCCTCCCCGGACCGCCTCGGCTAGTCGATGAGCTCCACATATAGCTTGGCTATGTTCATCGAAACATACGTCCTCACACACACCGTTCCATAATAAAATAAATATCGTCAGACTGACACACCAACTGTATGGTCCCAAACTAGCAACGCTTGTAATATGGGTACCGTACAATGGACTGGGGGCGATCCCAGTGACACCCAGACCCTGGTCAAATTACGAAAAGGCCATTTCCGAAATTTGCCACAGCGGGAATCGAACCCGCAACCACCATGTGCAGTGAGCCGAGCAGCCTACGCTCGAACCCATAACACGCAACATAGGAACAACAGTCCATCCTGACAGTGTTTTCGATCAACAGACAAGCTATAGTTTATTTAGGTAGTTGTGTAATTATTATTGTGGAAGGAGTATTTTGTAACCTGTTTAAAGTTGTGTATTCGTTTCGTACTCGGTCGTGATTAGATGGTCCATAACACTGATTGTATGGAACAAAAGTGCCAACAACGCTCTGCTCGCACCTTTTTAGCGAAAGGGTTGTGATTTTTGTTTCTTAGCCCTCTGCAAATCTCGTGTAAATACAGTTCATATCGAAAAATATAGGTTGTTCAGTTTAGAATGTCCGCGACGGTGATTTCTTCATAGGACGTCGATATAGCGATATAGCCGTATTAGATTAATGTAACCACAGATATAGATTTATATAGATAACGCATGTATCACGATTTGTGTTGAAACCAAGCGTGCCGAATTTTTAACCTACTGTGACGTCACAGCCGAAATTTAGTGACGGGAAATCCAAAGCGATTCAAAGACACCGATGCCGCCGATGCCCCTCCGCCCGCTACGATTCTCGAGTGATTATCTCGCTCATACTCATATTTTTTTATATCTTTGGTCCCGCTCGCTCACAAGTTAGCGACGACCAAACCTTGACGCTTGGTCGGGGTTCGGACACGCGAAGTACATGCATTTGCGTTATCTATTTAAATCTATATCTGTGAATGTAACGAAATATTCAGTACTCAACCTATTGATTCGGTTACTTATATTGTGATCTTGGATAAGCTCAAATTTTGTAGTTTTGTAACTGAACTATAAAAATCAAATCATACATTGATCTATTAAGTATTATATGTATATTTCTTCAGACCAAGTAGTTGTATAATGTGCTTAGCTTAGATCATACTAGAGATAACTAAAAACAATCAATGCCATTTACACATTTTACGTGGATGTAATGACATACTTGCATTTCAATTGCGTTTTTAATGTTGCCATAACTAGATGTTAGGGATTTGTTATCAAATTATTTTAATGAGTAAATAGTTTAGTTTAAAATTGACTCGTTGTGAATCGTTTACCAAAATATTTAATTGGGTCGATTGAATCGTTTGATGGTGATACTAGTTAAATGCAATAATTATCTTATTATGTATGTTTACATTATTATTCTATTAAGCCTGTTGTATTTCGTGTATTAGGGTTCGGTATTAATATTTCTTCTAACAAGTTTAGTGAATAGTTGTCGTGTATAATGTGTTATGTGTACAGACGAGACTTTTTATTATTGTAATTCAATATACGGCTTTATTATACGCGAAATGTTTCATTGGCGAAATTCAAGGTAGCCGGCGTTGTGAAATAAAACAAACCACGTCTTGTCAAGAGCATTTATTGCGTAAAATAGTCAAAATTCTACAAGAGTAGGCAAACGTCACAACTTTGTGGAAACGCTTAGAAAATCATCAAGGCATATAACATTAATTTCTTTACAATTCTTACACACATCTCTTAACACCAGAAATTTTAACAACGGAATTCACTACTGAAATTCTGCTGCCGACAGTCTATGTGAGAGCACGGTAGTGGGTAGGAATATAATAATAACTTATCGCTAAGGGACAGGGGGCCGCCAATCCAACAACGCAAGTTGTGACAGGTTAGACGTCGCCTGCGGCCGCCGCCGGCGCCGCAGGGAACTGTCGGCCCAACCACGGCACGCCGGGCGACCTCCGTCACCTGTCCCGCCGCAGCGTGACGGCCTTACCTTGCGCCGTTAGTATCCCGTCACCGCGTGTTTAGCAACGAGCCTCGGACACACAACCGGTCAAGCGGACGTAAGAACGATCACTACGGAACGAGCGCCTACCTTCGCTCGGCGCGGCGCGCGGTCGGTATAGGCGGTCCGGCGGTCCGGCGGCGGGCTTGGCGGCGGCGGGCCGGCGCGCGGCGGGCCGGCGGGCCGGCGGCGGCTATCGGTAGCGCGGCTGCATGACGGACAGGCCCGGCACGCCGCCCGGGAACATGGCGCCCATCGGCATCATGCCGCCCGGCAGCAGCATCCCTGCACACACAACACGCGGCTCAGCACGCGCCCGCGGCCGGCGCGCGGCGAAGCAACAGGGGACCGCTGCGGGTCCAACACACGGCCGAGCCGTTGTGACTGCTGAACAATCGCCTGTCACCCGGCCCTCCCCGGCTCCCGGCTCCGCGCCGAGGCCGGCCCACCGAACAGGTGCAGTATAAGCAAAGGAACACAGGTAGGTAGGATAAATAATTCACATGAAAAATCACACTTCCAAAATACTCGGCGATGTAATAATCGTAATCCGTAGTTCATGCATGTTCAGTGTGATCCGATATGGTTGCTCGTAGAATCCAATTCAGCCAACGACTATTAAACTCTTCGTTTCATGCACATTGTAAAGCGACAAAACTACTGTACGTAAATATAATATTAGTGTACCCACCCGTAAACCGACAAAAAGTCACATTTTATATGACACTACGAGAAAATCGAGACAGTAATAAGATAAGAGCTACTACAATAAGCAAATCCATTAAGGAATGTGAATAAAATTACCGATCATTTTTCATTCCGATCCTCCGATCGTGCGGATGGCACATCAAAATCACAATTGAACTGTTGACAGTGTATTGTCTAGGGACGAGTCGAGTCTGTACTATGGGGGTGTGAGAGATCGCCCGGCGTGTTAGTGGCTGTTAGGGGCATGTGAGTATCGAACAAGCTGTTACGTGTTTAATATACTGAGAGAGTGTCGGCGCGGCGGCGGCCGGCAGGCGCCTTGGACTGGCGGTACGCTCCGGTGCTTATCCTAAGTACATAATGCAAGTGGCACCCACCGAGCGACAATGACCGCAGCCTGCTCTGAAAGCCAAGCACTCGAGTGTCTTGTGATGCCTTCGAACATTAGCGAACTAAGTGGAGGGCCCCTCCACGCTCTTAAAACATAAGCGATAATTTTTCCTTTCACATAAAAATAAACAGCCTAAATCTTCAAGTGTCATTAGAGAAAGTGTCGCCGTGGAAAATAGAAAAATAAAATCAATACAAATCAGTTTATTTTTCAATTTAAAATTTCATTGACAAACTCCATTTTCCACGTTAAGTATCTTAGACAAAACAATATTATTATGCGCAACAAAACGATGGAACTTCCATAACAATGTTTGATTTACTGTCAACTCATCGTACACTAATACTATCCTAAAGCAATATTATTACTAAGAAACACCACCCACACTATATTATTCATAAGTTCAATAAATGCAATAATACCATGTGTCAAACTGTGTTACAGAACTACAATCAATATGTGAACTGTGTACTGCCAGTTGTTACGTTAATATAAAAATATGGACGACTATGTTGGCGTTTAAATCGGAATGTTGTAGAATCCAGTCTTTTCTTTCTAACTTATAACATTTCGTAATTTATTTAGTTTTACATCGTACACATTCACTTTAACGATTCGTCACGTGAGACTTGGACCATTGCAACATCAAAAAATACAATTCATTACATATTATAATACATGTTCGAACTCGAGTTCAATGTGCAACATTCAATTTAACGAAATATATTCTTAATAATTACCTAACAGTTTGATATGTCCTACGTGTAAGTACACTACAACATAATACTGTTTACTGGGGAATCATCTCAAGTGATATCAGCGGTTCAACATTACGGTAATGGAAAGTGGACTTTACCATTATCACAGCATGAATCCGCCGGCGTCGGCCAGTCTACGTGTGCGTATCTCGACATATCCATTATAATGTAGTGATCACCGTGATAAAACAAGGTGTAAATATTTAACAATGTTCATCAAACTTCACAAAATGTTCGGGGCGCGGGAGACATGGTATGGGGGGCTGCGAGCGTTTGCCGATTGCGGCTTAGCGATATGTCGGATTAAAACTAAGTATTCCGGTCCAAACGAATTTGCGACTGGTCATTGTACTACACTTATAATAATACAAAATACTCGAGGCAGTGTTGAACAAATCAATATACAACTGATGATAACAGTTAAAACATTTTGTAAGTGCCTCCGTAAGCTTCCGCACAATAAATGATGGACATTCTACGATGTAGAAATGGTCAAACAAAACACCGTTCGGGAGTGGCCCGCCGCAATCCGCAAAGGTCCGCGAGTGATCGGCTGCATCTAGCGGTATTGGTAGTAAGCGTTGTACTGACCGGGCTGCAGCGGGCGCATGAGGTTGAACTGCGGCATGACGGGCAGCACGGGCACGACGGGCGCGTGCGACATGGACATGGGCATGGACACGGGCACGCGGTGCATCATGCCGCCCATGCCGCCCATGCCGCCGCCCAGCATGCCCACCATGCCGCCCATGCCGCCCATGCCGCCCAGCATGCCGCCCACGCCGCGCCGCAGCGCCGCCGCCGCCTGCTGCTGCCGCGCCGCCGCCACGGCGGCCGACATGTGAGCCGCGACCTGATATGACCACAACACGAACATTATTCTTCAAGAATCTACGAGGGTGCAGAATAAGAGCCAAAGCGGCATCACATCCTAACTGCTATCTTCTTATTTGTATTGCATAATTTTAAATGGTACAGTATACCTAATGTAGCGAGGGCAATAATCGTGACAGTCTCGAAGGGCAGTTGTGTTGTATTAACCTTTGTTTACACTGTAACTAAACATTTCCACCGATTAATGTTGTCGACTCTTTTATAAATCGAGCTTCAGCTCAAGCAAGAAAGTATCAGTTGATGCACTATCAACATTTTCAGACGAGATTTTTACAAAAGTACAAACAGAATTAAAACTTACTTCGGCTTGACTTGTGCTAGGGGTGATCATGGCGGGCGCGGGCGCGGCCTGTACTGGCGGCGCGTCGGGCTTCGGCTTGGGCCGGTACTTGGCGCCCCGGGCCCGGATCTCCTCGAGCGACACGTCCTCGGGCGGGTGCACGATCTTGGAGCCGGCGCCGGTGGCGGTCACCAGCGGGCACGCGTTGGCCGCTGGAGGCCTCACGTCGCCGTTCTCTTTGTAATCCGACGACGAGGTCGTGGACGTTGTGGGCGGCGCGCTTATCGTCGCGTTGCTGCTGGTATAGGGTGGTGGTTTAGTAAGATTTCTAGAGACACATAAACACAAGGGAAGATTTTATTTATCTGGACTAAATTTTGTTGGCCAGAGTGGCCATAACAACTTCACCCGGACAGAGGGCGAGCGCAAGTGCGCTCCAGCCAGAGGGGCAGGGGGGCAGCTAGCTCAAGGGCGCCACAAGGGACACGACCTCGGCTTGGGCCGCTGCCAGGAGAGGTGGCGAGGGTCACCAGGGAAGAATGGAAGGCCAACCTAATTGTTATTACCTAGTGTATTCAAAAGCTGTCGTCTTTTCCAAACCTTAATCAATACATTTTGTCAAGCAGCTAAATGACGACCTTTCACTAGATCGGTGTACGAGTATAGCAGAAATTATAGCTACGTATCGTACGACGAGAAACCCAAAATATTTCTCCTTCCTCTGTCCCGCTCCCCTTTGGATCGGCAACGTGCTAGCAGCGTCATTGGCACTGCAAGCATCTATAGGCTAAGGGAACTGCTTAACATCAGGTGGTTCGTATGCTTGATTGCCGACTTCGTTATAAAAAAGAATACTGAAAGCATTAATTGCACCAACGAATCTTACAGCAAATTCTCCATCTACAATATGTTTACGAAATCCAGTCTTTGACTGCTACTCCGGTAAAGTTTGAGAATAATTAAAGATTTAATACTGCATTTATAAAATTATTAGCCTATAAATATCCGAGAAAACAATACTCGTTGCTTTTGGGTACGAAAAATATACCTAAAAGACAAAATTATACATTTCAATGTTTTCTATGTTGAAACAGGTGCTGAAATGTGTTTATATTAAGAAAACAAACGCCAAAACACCGTCAGACAAATGACCTGCGTCTGAAAGCCATAATTTCATGCGCCCATTAGTTGCCCAATGAAATTCGAACATAAAACCTACAAATACTATTGAACGTCGCGTTAATTAACACAATTATTTAGAAAAGTAATTAGTTGATGTGTTAGAAATGTAAATGGCGTCATTAGTGTTATAATTTCTTTGACTGTTGGCAAACATTGGGTGCCAAAGTATTTAAGATATCACGACAGTGGCATGTGTTTGAGTTAAATCTTGTTTATAAGGTACGAGCGACCCGCCCCGGCTTCGCACGGGTATTTTTTATAATTGATTCTCTACTATATTATGCATTTGTTATACATATAAACCTTCCTCTTGAATCACTCTATCTATTAAAAAAAACCGCATCAAAATCCGTCGCGTAGTTTTAAAGATCTAAGCATACACAGGGACATCCCACAGCGGGAAGCGACTTTGTTTCATAATATGTAGTGATTATGGGACATTATAATGGATCATTTTAACGCCAGTACTTCGTATGAATAATGAAATTAGATTTATTTATGACACAGTTGCAAAACGCGAGTTTCTAAATCAATGGAAAAGAGAATTAGAATATTTATTATTTATAAAGCAGCAGATGTCAGTAAATAAACGACCTTATAGTGTCATTGGTATCGTTTATAATGTATACAAGTTATTTCATAAGTCCGAAATAATTTTATATGCATACGGCTGGTGAAGGCAGATTATTCATAACTAATATATTTTCTGTGTAATTGGCCTTTGAATATTTGTCACAGCTTTCTTACAACACATACAATGGCCTTGAAAACAGAATCACAGAGAACAAACCACAGATTTCCAAGAAATTTTCTATATAGTACTTTTTTATATGCAAAAACAAAGTGTTCCAATTTTATACAAAAAAATATACAATAATTTTAATTCTTTACCAGTTGCTCATGCATATTTCCAAGTATTATTTCGGACTTACGAGACACCCTGTTTAATATAATCGTATTATGTTAAATCTTACCTATAAGCGGGGAAAGTGGGCTTGTTGGGCGTGGAGGTGGGCACGCTGGCGGCGGGGAACAGCGGCCTCATTCCCGGCATCATCATTCTGAAACGTTAAGATTGTTTGTACGCCGGCTTCCGGATCAACATCGGGATGTTTGTTCGTTTACTGCTATACCATATTGAAAGTATGGGTGCCGGCGCGGCGCGACATACTCTAATATTACCGTACGGTGGGTATTATATTGACTCACTGAGGACCGTATTAATAAATCGATCTCAAGCCTGAGACTGATCTTGAGTACGCGTTTGACATGTAATTGTAAACGCGTTGTTTGTCCTGCTATGAAATAAGAATGACATTACCAGGATCACTCTCAGACTAGATAGTATGGGCCTGACAATCTCTTGAAGATAAGATCGGATTTAGAAAAACGGAATGTCGCTTCGATTTCAAATTCAGTCAGGGATAGAAATCATAATGAGAAACAGAACCAGAAAATTTACAATGAAAGAGAAACGGAAAAGTACTGAAATCATAAATCTTCAATTTCGTATCTTAATTCAGAAAGGCAATACGGTTGTCTAAGGCCAGCCTAATTATTTAGGTGACCGTTTTGTTACGCTTTTATTTCTGTTACAAAATGAAGACCATAAAGTCTCAACTCAGAAAAAAGAACGGACATTATTACTGTCTTATGCTGAAGTAATTGAAATGCTACTTTATACTCTTTATAATAGGTATTATTATAGTTTAATATGTATACAATTAGCCCTACCCGCGCCCTGCGGTTTCACCTGCTTGGGTTTTCTTAAACATAGCCTATGTCATTCAGGGTTAATGTAGCTTTCTATCCATGGAACAATGACTATTTGGAGAGTGCGCTAAGAATAAGTTACTTAAAAAAAAACTGAAAAAAGGTTACAGGGCAGGAGCTCAGGCAACACTTTGGGATTTTAAATCATTTATGTGGTTCGGATTTTTTTTCTAGAAGCCCAAAAGGTTGTTGGTCCGTTTATATGAACGAATCTTCTAAATTGCATCAGTATGTCTGAAGAACATACTTTCAAACAAGATTAAATCTTTGATATAATATTGGTAAGTATATTTGTATGGATTATAATAAATTGCAGTAAAAAATATCAATTTGCATTTATAAATCTACAGTATTGTATGACCTTTCCATGCCATGTTGTGGTCCAAGGTGAACTGGTCATCTAAATCAATACTTTAGCATTCAGCATGCGTTCATAGCATTACAATAAATATTTACACTAGTGTGTCAATAAAAATTTTTAATTACATACTTTATGTGTAGCTCCAAATCATGATTGCATAATAAATAGAAAGTTGAAAATAATTGACTTTGCAAATGTATATTTATTATTATAAATAATCAATATTAATATCAAAAACATAATTAACTTTCATTTTGACACAATAGATTATTAAAGTGTTGATTTCCGAGTAAACTTTAGTATTCAAATTTTTCAGTTTTGGGCAGAGTCCAAAGAGCTTACAATTTGGATTAAGACATCCTCATAATCTAGGTATATTATTAATTATTACAAAAAGTGACTAGAACACACAATTTCAAAATGAATTCTGTAACACACGAGAATTGCAAATACCTACATGTAATTTAATATTACTGCAAGATAATAAAATACTTTTATGTCAAGATTAAAGGAGCTCGAGACAGGATAAATTACCAAGAGTAGTAAATAGATATATAAACTGTCTCACCTGGGTGCCTGCATGAACGGAGGCATCATGGGGTTCATGCCCATGGGACCAGGATACATCCCCGGCGGCACAGCTCCCATGGGAGTGGGCAGGATGCCTGGTGTCACCGTTGATGGCCCAGGGCCCAGCTGTACACATACACATATCATATAGTGTCATCAACAATTATTTTAAAAAAAATGCCGTTAAGTGTCCCACTCATGGCCAATGGTGTCATGCGGGCTATATGGCCCACCCCCGTCCACTGTAGCCTCACTGTCTTTTCTCCTATTTCAGTTATGTATTAGGAATGTAGGTTATATTTCTTGACCTACTGACAAAAATATAAATACTTTTGATATTATTCTAACCTACTGTACTATGAGCTAAAGTATCTAATAGTAAAAGGGTAATGTAGATTGCAGTGCAAAGTTAATAAAATCAGTTCTTACCAGTGCAGGCGTTGCTTTTTTCTTTGCGGCTGGCTCGTCATCATCACTGTCCGAACCCTTGCCACCACCTATACAACGAGTTATTATTGACAAAAAGTATTATCAAATACCAAGATTGGTTTATCTAACTTGCTGGAACATTTAACAAACTACACATCTATATGTACACCTATGGCTAGTGTCCCAAGCAGAATAAGAAAATAGTACATACATCAATCCAAAGATGTTCAGATGGTGCCCAAATAAAAAAGTTTTTATACCTGATTTCTGTTTCTCATGCTCCTTCACGTCTTCAGGCGGTATACCTTCCATACCATAGATTTCTATTTCTATATTTGACCTATTTGGTAATGAATTTGGTACTTTGTCTATGGCTTCCTTGTGCACCTGCAAAGAGAGAAATTAACTGAATGATCTACTAATAAAATATAAATTATTATGGATTTGAATAACACACCCATGTGAATATTGGGAAAGACATATTTGCATCGTACTATAAAGGCTATGGGAGCAGAATTGGACGCGTAAGACGCGCCAAAATATCTTAGGATTTAAGTATGCGAGTTATAAAAAGCTAGTGCGCGCTGGCCGTGGGCGGCGCGGCGGCGCGGGCGGGGCGCTTGCCAAATTTGTGCCACTGACGCACGAGGCGCCCGAGTATACCTGCATGCAGTGTATTGACAGGCCAGGTCCAGTGTATAGTTTCTTGTGACATATGTGACATTTGAAATGCTTCGCCTTTTGATGTTGGATCAGGATCTTTTCGTCGTCGAATTCCCTGTTGCAATACCTGAACTTTGGCTAAGGAAATGTTATTGATAAGTTTGCTGAAACGATATAGATATTTGCGGTTGACCTAAATAAGAAGGTCATGAATAATCTAATTTCGTAATCCACTTTATTGAAAAAGGATACCAGCACCATGGTTTAGATGCCTTCTTCTTCTTCCTGCCCATTGTACCGTAAAATACACAAGAACTTAGAACAGATAAAGTTTTAAACAATAAATTATAAACGCTACTTAATTACTAACAATCACAGTTGAATAATTACTCAAATTTACTTTACGTTTCAATCACACTTCACAAAGGAAAAAGCAACGCAAAATGGCGACGACGCGAACTGTCAAATCGCCACGCCAGCTAGTATAGACAAAGATTAAGACGCAAAAACCGGATATTGTTTATGTTTTATCGATTTTTATTTTGTATCAGGCAGAGATTTATGCACAGAGATGAGAGATGAGTCTGTGGATTTATGGCTCTATTTTATTAGCATTATGTTAATAATCGTTATTTACAATATACACAAATATTACAGGACACATTGTTGTGTAGAATAAAATCATATTCAATTAGGAAAAAAATTGCATTAGACTGCATTCGTAATATCTTTGCTCATGAGCTTATATTTAATCACGCTTTCTTGAAGTGAACGTAGAAAAAAATTGTTACTTCTTAACAGCCATAAAGTCCACATAAGGATATTCAGTTTGGTTTTCCAAATGGACAGTAACTTTTTTTGCATTGTACTGTTATGGTTTTGTGTTTGTTATTGCTATTTGTTACTTAACACTGGCGAAATACCTATTAACTTGGGTGGGCCATATTTTTAAAGAAAGGAGGTGGTTGTATTCACGCAGTTGAGGGAAAGTTTTATATCGTAAACGATAGCTTCCTCCATCCTTCTTTACAAATTAATTAGAAGAAGGATGGAAGCCGACATGGAAGTTTTCCGACGATAGCGAATAAACCCCCTCCCCCCTCGTCTAGTCATTTCTGCGCCCCTCCAGGGTCAGAGCCCTGAGCCTGGGCACCTCTGGCACCGCCCTAGTTATGGCACTGAGCATATTGAGCTTATGACTACGAAACACAGAAACAGCACGAATATAATAAAGACGACTACACACTTACTTCTATTGCCTTGCATGCTCGATAAAGGTTCCTAGGTTGGTACCTATCTCCCATACCAAGTAGAGATATTAAATGTATTTGCATACTTAAGTGTTTTTGTATAAGTTATGTAGAAAACCATATTTATATTAGATACGTGATCTCGTATCACATGTAGGAAGTAAAATAGGTAGGTAAGAAACACCAGATGAGATGCATACATAGCGCGTGCTTGAACCGTTCATTTGCCTAAGTGCTAGCACTTGGCATTTTTAACTGAGCCGCCACATACTGCTGTACCTTATGCCAGGATTCGCAGTGGAGGATGGTCCGCGCAAGTGGACAGCCGCGCGTGTGGACTGCGGAAGAATGTCTACGTCCCTGTGGTCCCTCAGTGTGGTCCACCAACCAACGGAGCAGTGGAACACCGTCAGGTTTTTAGTGAGTAGGAGTCTCACATACATGACGGGTGTTGGTGACGTTAAAAAATAGATTCGCAGTGGCATGGCGTCCAACAGTTCCGGAAAAAGTTACATAAATTGTCTTTAGTTCTATGTAACAAAGTCGGCTAACTAGCGTACGCACTAACTTATTATAAGCGGTTCCCGGTAGCCTATGGAAGTATTGATGATTGCGCATGGCCTACTTGAAGGGCAGGGGGACAGAGGCAGGGGAGGGAGGGTCGTTCTTCCGGTTCTCTAACTCATTATACAAAACGCAGCTATAATAGATATCTACTTGATGCCGATCTTTGTGGTGGTACTATGAGGTATTGCTATAAAAGTACTTAGGAATATCTATACAAATAAATAAAATTGGAGTGTCTGTTTGTAATATCAAAATAACACCTTTTCACTAAGTGCATATGAAAGTACATACGACACCTATAACTAAAACGAGATTTAATTTTTTTTAGTAATTTTAGAAAAACAATTAGGGTTCCGCGTAAAAAAGTAAAAACACATGAAATCAAAGAGTATCTCGGAAACGGCTGGACCGATTTTGACGGGACTTTCACTGGTAGATAGCTGATGTTATAAGCAGTAACTTATACTACTTTTATTTTAGAAAAAACATTTTTTTTTAAATGGGTCCTGTCGCGCTGGCTCAGAACGCCGGAGCGGGCTTTTTTGTTAAGTTAAATTCCTCGCGGACGAAGTCGCGGGCTCAGCTAGTACCTAACTATAATTAAATCTAGAGCCAGTTGCCTCGATTAAGTATGTTTAGTCAGGTTCAAAAGTATATAATTATCACCCTTACCGCATATATAGGTAATAGCAATTATTATCAGTACTACTTTAGTACACAATAAAATGTGAATTACACAATCACGCGATGACTATGCAAATTACTATAGAGTATCAATTTGTGCCAAATTTTGTGCATGCTAACAATCCGCTCATGATAAATTTGTTGTTGAATACGACGTACATTAAATTATATAATTAGGAAAGTATCCCTATTTGCAGGCATTCTCTATGTGAGTATCTAGTTAATTCTGTTAACACTGGTGGCTTCACAAATAAGTTGTAAACAACTCGGGTTATTTTTTGGGTTCCATCAAGCTATAAGGTTCAAGCCCATTGGCAACTACCCTAACCCGGTAGTACTTGAGTTCTTCTAACAGATTTTGATCGTATTCGACACCACATTCGGCACCCGAATACAGTCAAAGCCTATGGATAAGTTTTTTTTCAGATTTTTCTTTTGTTAAGAGGAATACTAGCAATGTGAGTTTATCACATTAATAGTATTCCCGTTAGCCCCGCCAGCTAAGCTAATGCTTGTGTTAGGAATGGGCTCACGTGAATAGTTTAATGCCCAGGATGGTGGGCGAACCCGGAACCTGTCAGCTACGAGGGCAGCCCCTCTAACCAGTAGGCTATTGACGCCTTAAATAAGTAGTTACGTCTTTGTCGTGTGAATGACCCACAATGTGCCCGCTCCTGGGCACAGGGCTCTCCTCAACACGAGGGGGTTTCAGGCCATAATCCACCACGCTGGCCTAGTTCGGGTTGGCGGATTTCACATGTCTTTCGAAAATTGGTTAGATCTTCTAAGATATGCAGGTTCCTCACGATGTTTTCCTGCACCCTAAGCAAGTGATAATCATATAGAAATTATGATTCGCACATAGATTTCGATAAATCTAGAGGTGCGAGCCGGGGTTTGAACCCAAGACCCGGTGCCCGCAAGACGCGCGCTTAACCAATCGGCTATCACTGCACTACTTGACTTGAATGACGCTTACGCTGTTTTAGTATTTTATTATGTCAATTTCGAACTCTGGTGTAGGTAGATACAATAAAGACTTATTCTATTCTATTCTTAAGGGAGCGACAAGAGTTAGTCAATGTTGGCACCTGAATCCTATTGTTCCGGCCCCCCCCCCGACCCACTCACCGCTCTCCTAGACTCAGATGTCGAGGAGAACGACACACGCACACACCCCACCAGACACCGACCGCGCCGGCGAGGTCGACGAACCCCTGCTTCCGCTAGAAGGTGCATCTACTTACCTAGACGCACCTTGGCACCCGACAAGCCCGCTGAGTTTCTTGCCGGATCTTCTCAGTCGAGGTCGCGTTCCGATCCGGTGGTACGAGTAGATTTACCCTCGCCACCTCTCCTGGCAGTGGCCCAAGCCGAGGTCGTGTCCCTTGTGGCGCCCTTGAGCTAGCTGCCCCCCTGCCCCTCTGGCTGGAGCGCACTTGCGCTCGCCCTCAGTCCGGGTGAAGTTGTTATGGCCACTCTGGCCAACAACATATAGCCATATCAAAAAAAAAAAAACCTATTGTTCCGGCAATAAATTGATGGTAGCAGTAAACAGTGGCGGATTTACCAGCAGGCAGAGTAGGCTGGAGCCTAGGGCGGCAAATTTGGGGACTGATTTTTTTTGCTACCTCATAGAAATCAAAAAGATTTCTGCATGACGGTTTTCTGATGTTTTACAGATAGAAGGCTCTGCAACAATTCTTTGCCGATGACTTTCCCCTCTCACTTGTACATTCGGTGTAGCAAACTGCCAAACCTAAAGTAAAACAACTAGTTCGCCGCCCCCCAACCAGTAATCGGCATCTATGCCCTCAGCCCACACTCTGTATGAGTGAAAATGCAGAAAATGTATTTCCCTCTTCCCACTATCAAGTATCAACCCACACATGCCAATGCCAATCCTACTACTGGTTGGAGGCTGTGAGACTGGATGGTTTGTGTATAATTTTGAGATTTTAATTTGTATAATATAGTGAATAATTTTACCGATTTTAATCTTATGTATCGACTAATATGTGTTAAGGTGCACTAGCTTTAAAAAAATCGATTGGAATGCTAAAAAACCTTAAACAGTGATAGCGAGATAGTCTGTAAAAAAAAATATTTTCCCCGAATGCGGTATTTTTTTAACGCTACACTAACATGATTGAGCTTTGACTAGCTCAAAAATAAACCCAAACATTATTTTACGTTCAATTTCAACGAAATTTTTGGATTGTAAAAATAATCTAGGCCATGACATTTGTAGAGGACAGGGCGGCAAATACTTTACAGCCCGTACAAAAATATTAAAAAGCAGTCAAATCAAATCTACCGCCATCACAGCCCTGCCCACGCAAACAGTGGAGGCACGGCATAGCGAGATTAAGGTATCTATTTGCACCTGACTTAGCGAGATCACATCTTACTGTTTATCACGAACGCTGACACGTCTGTGCGAGGGGCATGGGCCGCACAGGCCGCTCTCATGACATTCATGTCGCGGAGGCGTGCTCGGTACCGCGCTTCCCTATTGGCCGGATCCTACGATGACTACGTCACTGCAATATCTTTGAAGTGCTTTGAAGTTCTAAGATAAACGTGATGGTTCATTTGTTCTCTTATTTTAATAATGCACGATATTGAATCCGGTATTTAGGGCCGCATTAATAAATCGATTTTAAGTCTGAGAGGAATCTTGAAAATGTCATTCTTATGTCATATCAGTACCAAGTGACACGTCAAATACGTACCTAAGACCGCTCTCAAACTTGTGATTTATCTATTAATATGGGCCTTAGCGAAAACTTAAGATGATGTAGGTGAATGTTGTTGATGATGAAGGTTGATGTACCACAAAAAAATCAGCTGTTGGTGTAAATATTTCTGTTGCTTGGGTCCTGTTGGAAAGTAACCCATCATAGTTTTGTGTGATAGGATCTACACCATAAGAACCTACATGATCTTAAGCGTTTACCACAGCGCCTAGTAAAATATCGTGCATTGTTAAAATAAGAACTTATTTTGATTGTTTATTGATTCGTCACCGTGCTGCTTGTTTGTCGTAAATGCTTGAGAAGCTGTCGGTATCGTTGTGCCTAATTCTCACACAAAAACATCTGTCCGAGGAATTCTGGCAAATTTAAAGGGACGAGCCTCTTGCTACATATTATATATTGCACCTCTCCTACTATGAGAAGCGGATGCAAGTCGTCTACCATGCTGGCATACTTGTCATAGTGTTGGAGAACTTTAAACCTCTTGGTTGGTTCTCACAATATATACCATCACTGTTCAGTATTTATTAATTAATATTTATTCAAAACTATACTTCATACTTAAGGTGGAGACGGGCGCACAGAGTAAATTTATGCCGGGGTTTGAATTTTCATCCCTTGTGTTTAAGGCGCATATGTATCACCAACCTGGCTATTATACTGCTTGTATAACAATCCTTACTAATAATTATAAATGCGAAAGTAACTCTGTCTGTCTGTCGCGTTTTCACGCCAACTACTTAACCCATTTAAATGACATTTGGTACACAGATAGTCTCTAGACTCAGGGCACAGACAGTCTCTAGACTATCTGTGTACCAAATTAGGCTACTTTTGAATGCGAAAAAAGGGTTGTAAGGGGTTGTAAGGGGTTGAAAGTGGGGGATGAAAAGTTGTATGGAAGTATCGTCATTTTTAGAGCTAGAAGCTTGAAACTTATTTTTTAGGCTGTTGATTCGATATAAATAAATATGACCTTCAAAGTTTGTAAAAGTTTTACCCTATAGGGTGTAAAATAAAAATGCTACCCAAAGACACTTTCCACGCGGACGAAGTCGCGGGCACGGCTAGTATTATATACATATTTATTTAATCTTCTAATCTTACACTTCTAAACCGTATGCCGGAATTAAATTCCACTCATCTCAAATGTCTTAAACATAAGATATTTTGCAAAAAAAATATCAAACATCCAATCTTTTTGTTTGCACAGTGATGTGTTTATATAAAACAAAGGCGAACACAGTTTGTTTTGGGATCCACAAACGTTCACACAGCAAATAGCATTGCTGGCATATGCGTCACTTTGTCTCAGGCGCACAAATTGTCTTGTCCAGGACATTGTGCAAAGACACGCGCAGCGAAAATGAATAAGGTCTTAGGCAAAGACTTTAAACATATAGGGGGTGTCGTCAGTCGCCTCTCGTGATCCGAACGCACTCGGACATCAGCATCGGATCAGAGTACCTAGACTCGGACCATGCACAATTTTAGCGAGTCTACTAGGACCGTTTTATAAAAACTAATGTCTTCAACAGCAGTGATAGCCGATTGGTTAAGCACGCGTTGCGGGCACAAGGTCCTAGGGTCAAACCCCGTCTCGCACCTCTGGGTTTTACGAAAGCTATGTGCGAATCATAATTCTATATGATTATCACTACCTTACTTGGTGAAGGAAAACATCGTGAGGAAACTTGCATGAATCTTTGAGAACCTTTAGAATCCCTGAGCCTTGGTTTCGGCAATGATATAGGTAGTCGCGGTATAATAATGGGAACTGATAAACCGGTAGACGGAAGGAATTGATACTTGTGGTTTACCTAACCATAGATTGACGTTATTTAAAATACTCAAGGCAACAAAAAGTGAAGGATTTCAGTTGGCGTAATCTATTTTAATATGCTGCAACCTTGAACGCAGACCAAAAAGTAGTTAAACGTACATAGATTTCCATGAACAAATATTAATACTACCCTAAAAATGCCGCATAAAGGTTGTAAGACTAACGGCAGCTACTGAAACAGGCTGGCACTTAGGGAGTATATAAATCTTAAGTAAAAGATTCATCTTTTCAGCAAAATTGTTAATAAAGTGGCGCCACATGCGGCATTATTTGACCTCATCGCCAAAATAGGTAGGTTTCTACTTCCTGAACCATCTACTCGGTTCGCGGATACATGAATTAAGGTACACTATTATATAATAACAAGGAGGAAGTGTATTGCGTGTCGCGAGATAGCAAGCTATTGTACTTTTATCGTGCCCGCCCAATGTCGTGAGCCGTCTGATGACAATACCCAACTTAAATAAATATTTATGTCATCTTAATCAAATGTCAACATATTTCATATTTGGTTGTATATCAATTTGTCTCATTAATCTACAATATTTATTTATCAATTTGAGATCTTACTCTAAAATCAACATTCGTCGCGTGCGTGCTGAGCACATGAACGAAATAAGTCCTTATTAGTACGAACGAGCCTTCCTCGCGATTTCGCACACCTTCACTCGATCAAGCTGAGATATTCGAACTACATAACTAGTACCATTAACTCACTCAAACAAAGTCATATTATAGGTATATTATGTTTTTTTATTTAAGTTGTTACTTAGGTAATAGTTTATCTAAACAAAAAGGGCGGCTAAAGTGCGGGAAGAGAAACGTCTCCACTCTGCTGAGATGCGAATGCTGAGATGGATGTGTGGAGTGACGCGAATGGATAAGGTGAAGAATGTGTGTATATAAGAGGTAGTGTCAGGGTAGCGCCAATAACAGATATAGTGAGAGGTAGGAGGCTGGAATGGTTTGGACACGTGATGAGAAGGGATGAGAAGCATGTGACTAAACGAGAGATGAAATGAATGTGGATGGATACAGTGCGAGAGGAAGGCCCAAGAAAAGATGGATGGATTGTATTAAGAATGATATGAATGAGGTTGGAGTGGATGTGAGTATGACGGTAAGCGCGATGTATGGAAGGAAAACACATACTGCGCCGACCCCAGATAATGGGAAAAGGTAAGGCAGATGATGATGACTTAGGTAATAGTTTATGTTTTATAGGTAGGTTTTATAGACGGCTTCCGCAGCCGGGGTAGACCCAGGAAAAGATGGCGGGACGATTTGGTCACTTTTGCGGGAGATACGTGGCCCGAAACAGCACAAGACCGTATTTTGTGGAGTGTTAAGGGAGAGGCCTTTGCTCAGGAGTGGGACACAAAAACAGGCTAATAATAAAAAAAAAGGTAGGTATTACTATGTACGTAGTGTAATATTTGTAATTTAAGAAACAATCAAGCCGTTCTCTGTAACTGCGTACACGCAGAGTGAAATCCTTTGAGAGCATCTGTAGGCCAAGAGAAACGCGGCGTCAAATCCCTTTTACTTCCAATTTGTTGTATTCACAACACACATTGTTGTAGAACGTCAATGGGTAAAAAAAATAGATTCCAAACAGCCTCAAAAACTAAAACCGGGAAAACTTTAATTATTTTGCATACGCTTCAGCATGATACTATATTTAGCTCACAGAGTTTTAAGATATGAGGTCTGTGATTTAGGCTCGTATTAATAAATCTATCTCAAGTGTGGGAGTGGTTGAGTACTTACGCGTTTGACAGGTGATTTTGTACCGCGATGACGTTAGGATGACGTTCCCAAGATCGCTCTCAGACTTGAGATCGATTTATTAATACGGGCCTCAGTTTCTAGCAATCACCTTTAAGGTGAAGGCGCCTGTCTAGCCCGCGAAATTCAAAATTTTCGAGTATTTTTATAGTTTATCCAAAATCTGAAAACATTTAAGACAACATTTTGTGATTTGCGACAAACACAGTATGCAGTGCGTTTATCAATACATTTATTTTACTCTAAATATTATCACGGTGGATATGATACTAGTAAATCACTAAATATACAAAAATTGCCAGTTTTTCTGGTTATCTGTCGTTCTTGAAATGTTTTAGAGTAAGTTGGATATATTAATAAATGCATTGCATACGGTACTTATTTGTCGCAAATTACAAAATGTTGTCTTAAATGTTTTCAGATTTTGGATAAACTATAAAAATACTCGAAAGTTTTGAATTTGGCGGGCTAGATGGGTGCTTTAGGTATTTCACTTATTATTAGCTGGCAAGGTTTCCATGATTTTGGTAATGATCATCCTCTGTGGTCGGCACAGGTTGGGATTATTATAAATAATTGGAACTCATTACAAAAAAAAGTTGGAAAAATAATGTTGATGTATCAGACTTGTCAAGATTTAAAAAAGTGAAACGTCATAATAAAACTGGTTGAAACGTATGTTGAAGGTATACTTTCCAGCGTGTTATCAATGTTTTTCTAGATATCGCAAGAATTGCGTTTGAATTAAATGTACCAAAGTGGAGAGCACACGCAAGGCAGTTCTGCGGACAGCAGCCATTCATGTAAGTATTAGTTGAGTACATCGACGGGAGAAAGCAGAAATGTCGTAACTTGCATTTTGGGCTAATTCACTTTTTACCATTTTCTTGTATAAAAAAAAATACTGCTTCGAATGGTCTGGGTCTCGTTTTCCTACCATTAATTTTTTTATCGATACGATACATAAAATAAACGACATACAGCTAAATGAAACGTGTATCGAAGGTTTTATATTTAAGATGCAGCAAATCCGTAGCTAAAAAATCATTTTTGTCTAAGTTGTCGACTTTACGACAATTTAGACAAAAGCATCAGATAAGCCTTAGATTAATATAAATACATACCAATTTTCAACTTTCTATCTTAATAAATATATTAGTTATGAATTTTTGAAATAGTTTTTTGGCTCTGGTGTAAAGTTGTGTTTTTCAAGTTATCTACGACAATTCCGCTTTCTTCCGTCGACATCATCCTTACCTTACCTTTTCCCATTATCTGGGGTCGGCGCAGTATGTCTTTTCCTTCCATTCATCGCGTTTTCCTGTCATACTCACATCCACTCCAACCTCGTTCATATCACTATTGATACAATCCATCCATCTTTTCTTGGGCCTTCCTTTCGCACTGTATCCATCCACGTATCCATGTATTAGCTGAGTAAAATTCATGCACAATATTTATTTATTTTCTAAGGATCTTTGTTCTACTGCTCGCGACACATTCGCTTCCGAACTAGGGTTGGAAATCTGTTTTGTATTCAGTGGAAAAAACACGATTTTTATATACCTACTTCTCACTAAAACCTTGTCATTAACGTATACCTAGAGATTACCCCAATGGAATAATTATAAAAATCGGGCGTGTAGTTTCTGAAAAAATCGCGCACATACTAACACAAGAAGAAATAGGGGATGAACTTGATATATTGAACACTGGATAGGTATATATAAGACCTATAAGTGGTCGTTATGACGGCGAATCTAATTGGCAAGATTATCAAACATCTGAGTCTTTTACCTCTCTCTTCATTAATCAAAATGTAGGCACGAAATTAATCTTATAGGATAAAATTCTCGTGTCACAATGTTAGTTACCATACTCTTCCGAAACGGCTCGACCGATTTTCATGAAATTTTGTGTGCATATCGGGTAGGTCTGAGAGTCGGCTACTATCTATTTTTCATACCCCTAAATGTTAAGGGTGGTCCACATTCCACGCGGACGAAGTCGCGGGGCACAGCTAGTGTTCATAGATAAAAAAAGTATTAGTATATCAAAATATGGTAGACTACGCCTGTCTACGGTTTTTGACCCGCCTGATGTTAAGCAACTACCGTAGCTTGCTACAGCTACTGAAGCTTGCAATACCAAACGCATTGCTGGCACGTTGCCAACCTGAAGGGGAGCGGGATAGAGGGAGGCTCTCTCACTCAACGAACGAAACCCAGCTACAATAGTTTTTTTTTTTTTTGAGCCCTTTGACCTTTGTCAAAGGGTTAATAATTTCTATGCTTAGGTACGAGTATATGTATTTCGTCTCGATTGTATTATGGTTTCCGGTTTCGCTTCAGCTACAATAGTTACTTTACGCTGATCTTCTGTGAGCGGGCGGTACTACCCGTTGTCGAGCCAGCCCGCATATGAGCAGTAGCCAATTGGCTTGGCTTGGCTACAGCTTGCATCTACCATCAGTAAAAATTATATAAGTTAGTAAACTCTAGATTTGATGACTTCATTATTATAATCGCACACGTTTCCATCGGTTAAACGTGACCGCGCTAGTTCTTTTGTGTCTATTGCGTTATTCAAATTATTGCGTATGTATATTATAGAGGTTAAAATGTATAGGTGCCTGGTGTTTACCTAGATCTACACTTATAATTACTACTAAGTAGGTATACTACATTTTCTGCTACATCCTACTAATATTATAAATGCGAAAGTTTGTGAGTGTGGATGTATGTATGTATGTATGTTTGTTACTCCTTCACGCAGAAACTACTGAACGGATTTGGATGAAATTTGGAACACAGATAGATTATAACCGGGATTAACATATAGGATACTTTTTAACCCAATAATCCAATACTACGCGGATGAAGTCGCGGGGCACAGCTAGTCAAAGATATTGATAAAATCAAGTCTTAAGGAATCATATCTCTACCTCCCTACTTTTGGAGTTTATCGTATTCAGACGAAAATTATAATTAAGACGGAGTGCGTTAGGGCCTGTGCACACTACGTTTTTTAAACGCGCTTTAAGCCTACAAAGGTCTACAGGCTGCGTCTGACTCGCGTGCGTATCGCATCTGTATCGCTAGAAACGTAGTAATACTAAATAGCATCAATCCGGTATTATTTTGAAGCTTTGCTCATGTGTTTTTAGGGTTCCGAACCCAGCACGGTCCGGATGGAACCCTATTGTTGTGCTGTCGTTGTCCGTCCGTCCGTCCGTCTGTCAGAGGACATGAAGTTCGTCCGCTGTCAAGATAATAGCGCGCATTATTTTTGTCACGTAGGATTTAGGTCTCCGCTGAATCACTCAAATGGTTAAGTGGGTGATTCAATGCGCTCGCGCAGGAGCATTGTTTAATTTACTTACTGCAGCTCTTAACGAACATCCTTGCGTGACAGGTACTATAATGAGTCAGGCCTTATTTCGAATGCAGAGTAGTAGGGTGGGTAGGATAAATGTCGCGGTGAATTACATCTATACAAATAAATAATTGGAGTGTCTGTTTGTAATATCAAAATAACACATTTTCACTAAATGCATATGAAAGTACATACGACACGTATAACAAAAACGCGATTTAAATTTTTTTTGTCTGTCTGTCTGTGTGTTTGTTCCGGGTAATCTCCGAAACGGCTGGACCGATTTTGACGGGACTTTCACTGGCAGATAGCTGATGATTCAAGGAGTAACTTAGGCTACTTTAATTTTAGAAAAACAATTAGGGTTCCGCGTAAAAAAATAAAAACACATGAAATCAAAGAGTATCTCCAAAACGGCTGGACCGATTTTGACGGGAATTTCACTGGTAGATAGCTGATGTTATAAGCAGTAACTAAGGCTACTTTTATTTTAGAAAAACAAAATTAAAAAAATAGTCCTGTCGCGCGGGCTCAGAACGCGGGAGCGGGCGGGCTTTTTTGTTAAAATCAATCCCACGCGGACGAAGTCGCGGGCTCAGCTAGTTTTTTTATAAAACTTTTGAAGTACCTACCTAAGAGGTTCGAGTTTTATTTAGAAACTAGATTTTTTCCCGCGACTCTGTTTTCGTGGATCTCGGTAGGGAATTCAGATACAAACTTCCATTCTCTATATTACTCCTAGGAGTAGAATTTTCCTAAATTCACTGAGGGTTTTCGAAAAAATTACGCCGAAGCCCACGTTATAAAAGGTAAGTACATCAAAATTTCATGATTCTGACCACAACGTGCTGCTGCGTGCAGCGTGCATGCTGTGTTGCGCTGTGCTGTGCGGTGCGTTGATAGATAAGCCAGCCAGTCAGTAAGTCAGCTTCTACTTCTATAGGTTTAGATACTCCAATTAAAATGTACCTACATAACAATCGGAATATTGTTTGCACTTATTATGATATAAAGCTTTCCATTTTTATCTCATTTTGTCTGAACCATTCAATTTAACAGAATACCTATTACTTACCAACAGATTACAACTAAGCAGGTACCTATATCAAGAGTAGATATCGAAATGTACGGGAAACCGTCTCACGTGAGATGCCGTGATAAGATCGTGATCCGTGACTTAGTCATTTCCCATTGATATGCAATCCGGGTGTCAAGTTAAATGTGCTGCGGCGTAAGAACTAAGTATTATTGATTAGTTACCTAGTATATTTCGCTGCGAATAAATCTACAACAAATTGTGGCGACCTCACATTCACGACGCCGACAGAAACGGATAGATGGCGCCGAATGCGGCGCCTCAATACAATGTACGGATTCTTCATAGAAAAACTGAATCACGATATTAAGACTCGCAAGCATCGTGACTATATATACAATACCCCGAGAATGACCAGCGGGGCATAGCGACCGCCCCACCAGGCATAACACCCGCCTGGCTGGAGGATCTTCCCTTTAACGCCAAAAAATGATGTTATTTTCTTCAACGGTTCAATGCCGTAACTAGGGCGGTGCCAGCGGTGCCCAGGCACAGGGCGCAGACGCAGACGCAGACCCAGAAGGTGCGCAGAAACCAGGACCAAGTTTTCTAGGGCGCATTTATAGGTGCTCGCACCGGGGGCGCATCAAAGGATACTTCCGTCACTATTCAACGATATCCATTATCTACCACTATTTTTAGGTTTGCTGCCCTAGCGTCCAGTTAAATAATATTATGTATGATGATTATTATTATGTATTTGACGACCGACATTATGTATTTGGCGCAGTGGTTGTGGCGGGTTCGATTCCCACTAGGGCAAATTTCGGAAATGGTCTTTTCGTTATTTGCCCTGATCTGAGTGTCACTGGGATCGGCCCCAGTCCATTGTACGGTACCTATAGTACAAGCGTTGCTTAGTTTGGGTGGGACCATACAGTTGGTGTGTCAGTCTGGCGATTATTTTTTTTTTGTAATTTTGCAACTATACGTACTTATTTGTATGCGTTACATCGTAGGGTAGGCTTTTCTAGAGCCAACTGTGGCCAATTGACAACATTTCATATATGGGCTGGCTCGACCGGTGTTTAGTAACACCACCCTCTCACAGATTAGCGTAAAGTAGCTATTATAGCTACGATGAGTGAGAGAGTCGGAAGCCTAACCCCCCCTTTTGTCACACTCACCTTCAGAATGCCTTTGGAATTGCAAGCATGGCTACGATAACTGTTAACGGCTGGACTCGATTGTACTTATTGTTTTGTCTTCTGGGCATATATTGACGGAAAATTTCCGATGTCGGAAACGACAGCTTCCATCCTTCTTTTACATATGAATTAGAAGATGGATGTCAGCTGTTGTTTCCGACACGGAAACTTTTCGTTGATTGTGGATACCTCCTCTCAATAGTAATTTTGATCAAGGACATTCAGAAACAAAATTATTTGTACGTATATTCATAATAATTTAAGTAAATAATACAAAATTTATATGCATTTCACTTAAATGCGTGATTTGCCGGGAAATAAGAGTTAAAAATTCCTAATTAGGTGCTTAACCAATTAAGCTCCCAACATCAAGATAAACAGTCTGCAATTGCGTTTAGTCCGCAAACAAACGCATAATAATGCAGATAAGTGATATCTTTACGATATGGGCTAAATATTGAAGCCCTGTTTGAGGGGTCTTCAGACCGACGGAGTAACACTGAATTCATATTATTATATACCTGTCGCAGCCAAATAGCTTAATCCGCCGTTCAATTAACAGCCTAGGCACTTAACTAAACGGCGCCGTTCAACTAGTGGCCTGAATGATATTCAGCCATTTGATCAAACAGCTAGGCAAATGACTTGGATCGATGACGTTTAACTACTTGCCTAGCCGTTTAATTACCTGCCTAGACTGTTCATTTCTATTTAGTTTTACTTTCTGCCACCTAGCGCCGAAACTCACCAAACTGTCAATATCTCTATATTCTATATTCTCTATGGTCAATATGGCGTCGGAAAAAAACAACTTTGATGGAATCATTTTATTAGGTACTTAGGTTTTTTACGTTTTTTTTTAGATCCACCGAATCTATTTGCCGGGTGGGGTTTCTGTGGGGTCATAAAAAAAATAACCCTAACCTAAACCCATCCAGGTCGTTCTGCTTGGGTAGTATTTTGAAAAAGTTTTGTAGTACTTAAATTTCAACCAGTTGCCTAAGCATTAGCCAGCCAATTTATTAAATGTTGTAATAGACTATACGGCTGAATATCATTTAGGCCGTTAGTTGAACGGCGCTGTTTAGTAAAGTGCCTAGGCTGTTAATTGAACGGCGGATTAAGCCAGTTGGCGGCGACATACCTACTTACAATTCCCTAATTAATTGTCTTTTCGGAGGGAATCGTCTGTTCGTGGAACCATTATTAGGTATTTTCTTTTTCTAATCCCGGAGAGCGCACCTATTAAAAATCACTAATGTCTGAAAATTGTAGTTTACCAGTAACTTTTTTAGGGACTCCCTACCGGTTCTTTGTGGTTCCGATAATTTGAACCGTACAATTTTTAAATATTGTCGAGCGCTTTTACGATAGCTTCCATTTGCTGGACATGACTATTAAAAGAATCCAATAACATTTTATATTGTGTCGCTTGCTTGTATTGCTCGAGCGGGCATTTCTAGCTTTGCTAGTTTAGTTTCATACTATGTACTACGGATACGATAAAATAACTTGTCCGGAGTAAGTATGTCTTTAAAGATTTTGATTACGTATCTATAAGTAAGTGTTAAAAACTACCTACCTCTGATTAGTTGTCTATGGCAGCCGGTCTTTCAGGGCCCCAATTCTGCAAAGTTATATTGCCTACATAATATTAGTCCTGAACTAAATTTGCCACAGCCAAAAATGTTGCCGTCTTGTTCATGCATTTCGACATCAGCAGGAAGCCAATACACTCAATTTATTAGAGTAAGTAATATATTTATACCAACAGAATAATAATAATTATACCAGTGTCCTACGTACTAAGTACGTACCTACTTAGTAATTACAAATTAAAAATGTCAAACCACATTATGCAAGAACAACCAATTTATATAATGATGCTTTTTATGCACCTATTTCATGTCAAGGTAAATAATGTATTCAATAGTGTATTAAATTATTGCAACTCGTGCAATGATAGCGCGAGAACAATTGGATGTAGTTTTGAAAAATGAAATCAACCCATAATCATTCGTATTAGGGTTGGTTTTGGTCTGCAGTAGTAGGTACGTGTTGGTTGGTTCCATTCTGCAATATTCGTAACAATTGAATTAGATTTAAATAAAACAAATGTAAGCGTAATAACGTAAATAACACCATTTCGCTCACCCCTGGAATAGTGTGGATGGACCTATAATGTCACAACAGGTTTTGTGTTGTGGGGCCTAGAATCTAGGCCATTTGATATGTTTTAAGGTAACTCTGTAGTTAACACTTTTTCTAGGCCCTAAAAAAACAGTGTTAACTACATTTGCGAGTAGCAGCTACCAATATTCTAGAGAGAGATTGTTTGAATTTCGATCAAACTTTTATATCATTAAATCCACTTATCCAATCCCCAAACGCAAGTATTATTTCGGCCTTTGGAATCACACTATACAAATAATAAGTGGTATAATAAGTGGCAACTATTTGTTCAAAACTGCACTCTGAACATACCTAGATACAGACAATTGAATTGATAGCTGTATAGTTATCTAATCTGTGGATACTATGATCAAAGATAATATCGGTTTTCGATATTTGTATAGATCTCGTAAATTATCTGTGGTGATGAAATAGAAGCGAACATTTCTAAAAGGTCTCTGATTACAAGTTACATAGTAGTCGTAATGACATAAAGCTTCGCACCCGCATTCCTCGAAGGGGCAGGCTAAGAACCACATTTCGCCGATGATATTTTTGTACAAAATGTATTAGGGGCGAGCCTACTGCCATTGTATGAAGCAAAATCCCTCTCAATAAGAGAGGGATTCAGGCCACAGTTCCTAGTGGCCTAGTGAGGATTGGAGAATTTTACACGTCTTTCGACGTAACTTAATGCAGATTTCTTCACAATGTTTAGGTACCTATTTTTAACCCCCGACGAAAAAAGAAGGGGGGGTTATAAGTTTAACATGTGTATCTGTGTATCTATGTGTCTGTCTGTGGCATGGCAACGTAGCGCCCAAGCTGATGAACCGATTTCAATTTTGTTTCTTTTGTTAGATAGGTATTCTGATCGAGAGTGTTCTTAGCTATGTTTCATGAAAATCGGTTCAGCCGTTTGAAGATCATCAGCTCTTTTGTAGGTTAAAAAAGCCACATTCACGGCCAAAACCAACTTCCACGGCTCGAATCCGTTCGAAATTTCGGCTCATTGGAATAATATTGCATCACTTGAGAACGGCTGAAACGATTTCGCTTTATTATATTTTTAAATGGTCGCAATAGTCTGAACTGGCTTTTTACAACATTATAAATTTGAAAAGTTCCCCGGATTCTGGAAAAAAATGATATTTTATAAATTTTTATATGAGATTTGTGTATGAACTAAGGACGTTCCATAAGTCACGTGTCAAATGAGGGATACGCGCATGCGTAAAATTTTGTATGTTTTGTTAATGGTCATGGAATATAATTACGCAATAAAATTCTAGAGGGCGCTGCTCCGCCATTGAGAAAAATACAGAAAAATAAATCTAATTTGAAATAATTTTAGCGTTATTGAAAATTCTTCCCCTGGGCTGCTCCCGTCCACCTCAACCAGAGTTACTCGTATTACATCAAATTTAATCATAATTGATAATCTTTTACTAGGAATTAAACCACCGTGGCATCAATATTTAGATTCGTTGTCTCTTGTCTATTCTTATGTCAATGATTATAATGTCATAACAAGATAATGTCTCATACTTTTACACAGACTTGCTGTTCATTATTGTACATTGCATTAGTTATCTTAGATTATAAATGAGGAAGCCAAAACGAATGATGTAAATAGCGCTCTCATAATCTGGCATCGAAACTAGTTGTACCAGATGAATTTGCGAGGTGAGCTATGAATACTGAGCTTCGGGAGCTACGCAAATCTCGCTAACTTAATTATTTGGAAGAACTAGGTAAAGTATACATTTGATGAAAAGGTCGTCGCATCGGGGTTTTTAAATTTTCTATTTAGAGTTATCACCGTTAAGGATACCTACCTAAAAAAATAAGTTTATACACCACTGTGACTAAGTCTGAGTAATGATCTTCTATGCTCAAAGTACACAATGAATGTATGTGAGTGACAGTGATTAAAATGATATCACCTTTTTTCTTTGTCTGTACTGTGGTTTTGACGTCAGCCAATAAGCTTTGTGCAGCTCCACGCTACAGAATGTTCCAAATTCGTTTGCGCTCGGCTCAACGGACGAACGATGCATTACATCGCTTCGATGCGTGTTCCGAATTCAGAAACAGGCCGGACTCGTTTTGTAGTTTTTTTTTTAAGTTTACGGGGCATTGCCTCGGTGTTTCGCACTAACTAACGATTTTTAAATGACCTTCAAGAAGAGTGTTTTAGCACGCCCCGCCTTTTAAATAAAAGCTAGATTGTCGTTGGTTCTAGTCATGTTCTACGTATGCTTCGGTGGTTGTGGTGATATTGCTGACATAGATGATTAGAGTCAATTTACATTTGCACAATATACAGCTAGGTTTGGTAGAAGCATTTTATAAATGAACTTCACTTTTATCTATACAAATAAATACGTTTTACGGTGCCTACTTATAACAAAAATTTTAATAAAAAAAATAAAACCGACCTCAAAAAACCTGGGTGCACTAAAAAGCTAGAAATAACTAGAGACCTTATAATTTCTTTCATTTGGAGTAGGTGCCAGTATCGATTTTTTTTTATGAAAATTTTTTTTTCACGATTTTTTGTGGTAAACTACTTATCGAAATTCTGGCAACCGTAAACAGTCCATATCTCTCAAACTTCTGAACCTATTTTTATGAAATTTCTATGGTATCACCAAGGGATCCTGACAATAAAGGCCACACATAGTATACCACTTATACCAATATATGGCACTTATAGCCAGAATGCATCTCATGACAATTCCACTAAGCCCAAACACGACTAGGTTATATTGTGGTATTACGGAGTTCCGGCCCCTACCTTCCAGTTTCTTCATCATCTGATGATGAAACCGTAAGGTAGGTAGTTTACTGAGACTATTTTAGTGACGGTAACCCCCACTGAAAAGTCACAGGAAAGCAACTCACGTAATTTCATTTACTTGGATGATGATGTATTTTTTAAGTTATTTTGATTTTAATGCCAAACTACTGAACCGATTTTGATAAAAATTTTATGGGACCAATCTGCACGGACATCCTTTCAAATGCAAAAAGAATTTTTCGAATCGGTTTATAAATGACGGAGTTATGAGGTAACAAACATTAAAAAAAAAACATACACACGAATTGATAACCTCCTCCTTTTTGAAGTCGGTTGAAAAAACCGGGGGCAACAGAATATAATTTTTCGTAAGTGCAAACCAGGGATCAGAAGATATTTAGTTAGCGTGTCGATATTGATTGCAATATACCTACTTAATTGTTAATCAGTAATAATAAGTAATACTTAAGTACTATGTTATTTGTCCTCCATTCGGATGTATGCCAGATTATAGCGACTGCCTATATTCTAACGTGATTTGTTTGTTTACTAACACTTGTTTGTTTTATTTACTACTCGAGATCAACGTTTTCACTTTCGATTGCACATTGGAGGCACGTCGTCGCCTTTTATTAGTGTCGTGCCAATGTCAATGTCGAGTATTGCAGAGCAATTTAATTTGTACGGTATCATTTGTAAATTTAATTAAATAGGTATAATAGGCATTTAAGTATTTATTTATTTTCTCAATACATACAAATATCTTTACAGGCTAGACCCAATGCGATATTGTTGCAAACTTAAAAATTTAAAATAATTTAACTGTTTTTATTTAACATAGCAAATTCTATATGTAGCTGTTCTTGTAAATTCACCCAAAGTGCAACAGAATAAGTCCAATTCCTCAGCAATGAGGTTGAGAGTGCGGAGTGCGCTCGTGAGCGGCGCCTCGCGCAGCAAGTTAGTTCGCGCGTACGGTTCCACCAGCAACCGCGGCTGACGACGACGACCCACATACCCGTCTGGCACGGCTAGCTCCACCCTTCGCAATATATCCGCATTGTGTATCTTCCCTCTAATTACCTTAAAGATATAAGTCACTAGTACGGTGGCGCTAACTAACAGTTTCACTACCAAGTGCCAAGTACGAGAATAGGCTGCGTTTTACGCGTTACACGTCTTAACGAGATTTTTTTAGGTGAGGGTGACTCGTACAGCGTCCCGTGTGGCGACTCAATGAATCATTTTTGTACGCATTTAGTAGAAATTGACTAGAAAAAATTCGGTTGTCACGTAAACGCAGTATTTTCCCACTTGAGGCACTCGTGTCGCATACGCGCCAATTGAGTTATTTTTGCTTGATTATTTTAATTCAGAAATAAGCCATAAATGATAATGTCATCATGTCTTAAAAAAAAATTTATTTTGCAATAAAACATATGGGTCTGTGTGTTTTTTAATTCTTCATCTATACTTATATAATTAAACTAGCTGTTCCCGCGACTTCGTCCGCGTGGAATTTAATTGACAAAGTTTCATACAAACTTTCATCCCCTAATTTATCCCCTTGGGGGTAGAATTAAGCAAAATCCTTTCTTATAGCGGATGCCTGCGTCATAACATCTACCTGCATGCCAAATTTCAGCCCAATCTGTCCAGTGGTTTGGGCTGTGCATTGATAGATCACTATGTCAGTCAGCCAGTCAGTCAGTCAGTCACCTTTGAGTTATATATATATATAGTTATAATACTTACTTATTCATCCGTCACGGATATTATATTTTCATATTTTTATTGTTCTATCTGAGGCTAAGGCATGTAATTTTCTTTTTGTATTTCCGTAGGTATATTTTACGCCTATTTACTTGCGCTAGGATGTACTGAGTGATCAGCTGACGTAGTGAATAAACAGCTTATCTATCAAAATCTCGGAAAGTCGATTGATTCATATCTTATTTATTTCTCGGTTGCTATATGCGTTCTTGCATGCTGTGAAATTGTGTGGGGAACTTATTTAAATAAGTATTTAACAACAATATTTAAAGATAAAGTAAGGATCTAGTGGCAATGATATTATTATGTCAAGGATAGCGGTCTTGCTGTTTTTACTGCAACCTGCATTGAGTCTTGTTTGATGAAAAAATAAAGTTGAATGCAAATTTATCCTTTGCCAAATAGAATCTTTAATGAATAATATTATTATCTATTATTATATTTTACGGTACCTACCTACTTATAATATATTTTTTATATGCAAACTCGGTGGTATGTAGCTCTGCCCGGCCGTAAGGAAGACAAATGTAACTTTTTATGAACAACGCACAGATACCTACTTACTTATGCATCGATAGGTATAATTGAAGAATTTACCCAGGTACTAACTAGGTCCTTATAACTTAGCATAAAACGCTGGTATTTAGTGATTTGTTGTTTGGTGCCGAGTAATATTACTTGCGTCAATCTACACAAGGGCGCCAGTCTTGTGACTTTGTATAAAAGTAATAAAAATATTAAAAAATACTCTCAAATAATCCATAGAACTAACAACATTTCGAGCTATTGTGTACTTTCTGCAATATAGGTACCTAGTTAGGCACATAATGCCTTTTTGGAGGATGAAAATCATAAACAGTAAGTACCATACCTATGCTAGGTAGTCATCCATGTCAATGAAAGTACTTAATCTCTTGTTTCTATTAGATGTCTACCTAAAATAAAAAGCCCCATTGAATTTAAGTATATTCTTCTGAAACAAAATAAAAACTACGGGTACCTACCCGTCGGAAATGAAATGTCTCCATATTCCGAACAGCAAGTTAATCTCTTGAGACGTGTGCGATAATCTTGTCAATTTATCGCTCCCTAGTTCACGTCAATTACTGTGTCAACTTCACTGATCTGCACCTACCTACACACGGGCGGTCGAGACGGCTAGCGGCTGAGTGCCTGCAAGTCGCGTGGCATAAAAACAAGGCTGGCCCATCGTACCGTGACAGTCGATACGAACCTTCACGAACGTAGTACGCGGCCAGGCTCACCTGTCGCGAGCATGGCGTTCTGACGCGCGCGTTACCGATAAAATAATAACAATAATCCAATAAATATTTCATAAGTTCAAAACAATTCGCATTAAAAATATAGGTTTAAAATAAAGTCATTCTCTGTGTATCGCTAGTGAAGTCAAGCGATTCGAATTTCGAAAAAAAATCGTCTGTAATTTATTTGTTTTTTTTTTAAATTTTATTTTTTATTGTCCGGTCGTTGCAGTGAAAATGGGTTTGAAGTCCGAAGATGACAAAAGGCCGAGCAAGCTCGCGATTATGGATGAGGACACATCGGATAAGCCAAGTGAGTTTATTTACTTAATTATAACCTATAACTTAACTAAATACTTAATGTTGCTAAGTGGATTTGGTCGGTTGACGTATTTTTCAGAAATAATTTGAAATGTAGGATACATTTTTTAAAGGATGAAGGTAGATATTTTAAAAATAAGTAGGTAGGGTAAGGTAGTTCACGCAAAGAAATAGAGAGCTGTATTCTTTTTCGTTTTTAATCTGGTTTAGGTATTCATCTAATTACATTTTATTTCGTAAAATAAACTTTTTTAAAAAAATAGGCGATGTTTTGTAAAATGATTTGTATCAATTTTTCGTAATATTCTTCGGGATAAATTAATGCGATGAGAATAATCCAAACCGGAATAAATATAAAAAACAGGACAAGTGCACGTCAGGACATGCACAATGAAAATCAGTTTCTGAGAAAAAGGCTCTTGACAGACAGACAACAAAGTGATCCTATAAGGGTTCTGTTTTTTCCTTTTAAGGTCCGGAACCCTTAAAACAAGGCAACCTTTAATAAACCATGTCAGGAAATATTACTTTTTTTAGTAACAGTCGAAACAGTGACTAGCAGAATATAGGATTTGGTAAATACAAATATTCGGTAAAAGCGCCGAATACAGCATACTTAATATATTTGTTCGCACATCCTTAGTTGTAAAGATTACATTGTAAGCACAACTTACACTGATCTATAGTCAACTTATTTAGACTGGCTCATAAGGAATATTTCAAAATAATAATTATTGAGTTAGCCTCAGAATCCTCATACACAAATCAATTTTTTTTGAGGGCTGCCTCATGTTGAGACAAAAAATGACAGCTTTTACAACGTCTCAAATAGCTGAGTAGCGTTTGGGTATTTCCCCGTAACTTTTTTTTTTTTTTTTTGAATGGACTATATGTTGTTGGCCAGAGTGGCCATAACAACTTCACCCGGACAGAGGGCGAGCGCGAGTGCGCTCCAGCCAGACTCCCTGTAACTGTAACTTACTTATCTATAAAGGGAAGGACACATCAGCAAAAACAAAGCAATTGAATCTTGGCAACGTACAACCACAAAAGCGATAATTTATCACCTAAGTTATTAATTTATTATTCTGCCGTCGATATTTATGTGCTGACCATTCTTCCTTCATTCCTCTACAATAACACAATGCGGAATAACTGATAGTTAATAAAGTCGAGGTTTAACTATTATGTAGGTAATATATCGGTACCTTTTGTCGATTGAATTAGTTTATATGACAGTTTAAGAGCATTGGGTAATTTATTTTATTCATACTGACTGTCTCTTGTATCGAGGTAGAAAAACGGAATATTATTTAGGTGTAATTTTACAGGTGCGTTTTCAACATGCGCATTTGACTTGCGTTAGGAGTTAGGGTGTAACCATACTAATCGATCGACCGCCGGCACCGATCGAAATCGGTCGAAGCTGAGCGATTGGTTGGTGGTTATTGACTTTGGCTGATCGATGAATACCGGTCGATAAAACAATCGACATCGATTATCGCATCGATCGGCGTTGGATTTAGTAATAAGATAGAGTTTCATAAGAGCCTTATGTCATCAATCGATCATAGATCGATCCTCGATTAATGAAAAATCGAGCAGCCGAGCAGTTTGAATCGGTGTCGGGGTCGACGTCGATCGTCAGTTCCTATACTACTTATATACGTCTGCTTATCGTATGCTAGCGTCGATCAAACTCAAACTAAAAATCAAAATTGTTTTTATTCATGTAAGCCAACAAAACATTTATGAATAGTCAGAATCTACCACCGGTTCGGAATGCTGTTTCCACTAAGATGATCCGGCAAGAAACTCGATGGTTACTCTTTTCATTGAATAAAAGATGGTGTACATTCTTAGGAACAGCAACAGAATATGAGCAGGCAACACCATTGTCACTAAATAAGTAAATAGTAATCAAAAGTCACTCAGATTTAGGTAGGTACCTATTTAAATAATATGAGAAAGCTAGTTTAGTGGGGTGTGCATACCTAGTCACACTTTACATCAATCCATTGATCGACAGTTGATCGATTGGTGTGATAACACCCCTAGACGCACACATGCGATGTGTTCTCACATGATGTGCGCTGGCAGTATTGCATGTGCAAAACTGCAAAGGCTTGCGCATGCCGGCATTACTGCGATAGCGCACAAAGACGTACGCTTGCTACGCAAGTTGAGCCAAGTCGGGACGTCACTGGTTTGATCTTAGAAATGTCACGTTTTGATAGAAAAATTGTGAATTTAACATTTTTGGCTATCAATAAGTATGTAGGTAAGTATATGTATCATCCGCGTGGAACGTCTGCCAGTATGTATATCTAGGGAATTATACAAACAAGGATTAGGCTGTAGCTATTTGATATTTAATTTCTTCAAAAGTCGACCCAGTGGTTCGAGCGTAGTCCGCTCGGCTCACCTGCACATGGTGGTTGCGGGTTCTGGGGTAAATTTCGGAAATGGCCTTTTCGTAATTTGCCCTGGTCTAGGTGTCACTGGGATCGCCCCCAGTCCATATTACGGTACCCATAGTACAAGCGCTGCTTATTTTGGGACCATACAATTAGTGAGTTCGTCTGGCGATATTTCTTTATTTACGCGCCAAAAAAATACAGATGATGACGTCTTAAACAGCTAAGTGGTACTTAATAATTTGAGTATGTTTCAGTATTCTTGCTCGAAATAGCTACTTACTCAATGGAATATCTACAAATTGATTAGTTTTCCAGCTATCGATCTCGTGAGATCGAACAAATAATGGGCACTTGTTGGGAATGTCGGCATAATTACGAACGAGTACTGAGATGGGATATAAAACATCCTCTATACGTTTTAGAGGTGACGTTCAATCAAGTTCTAACAGCGGCTTACATTGAGGTACTTAAACTATAAATGCGCGTTGCTTATTGCATGTGGACGCACCTCATGTTTTGTGTTCAGCCCACCTATCTTTAATTTCATGATGGTCATCCAGGGATCGCGTGTAAAGCTACTAACTAACTAACGTTTACGTGAGTCGTAATTTTCTGACAAATATAAAATCGTGACCGTCAGATTTGCATGTTGGTGGACGATAAATAGTTATAATATGTACATTCCATTGTACAATCTGTAGGCTGTGTGATCTAATTTATTGCTCAAATCTATTAATCGTGCTTATTTTAATACTGTGTCACGTAATTTATAGCAAATAAGTCCTAATACCACTAATTTTTTCAAAGAAAAGGTACCTCAAACAATAATAATAACTTAGGTCTGTATTAATACATAGATCTCAAGTCTAAGAACGATTTTGAGTACTCATTCGGTATGACATAAGAATGACATTTCCAAGATTCGTCTCAGATTTGAGATCGATTCATTAATACGAGCTCGTAGAAGTAGTGAGTGAAGCCAGCAGAAACAGCATCAATTCAGATTATTTTTAGATTTGCTGATCGCCGTTCGTGACCAGCGGTCCGAAGCGTCAAATCGATTCCAAATAATAATTGTATTTATGCCGGAACAGAACAAAGGTCTCCCATCACCAGATTCAACACTGTCATTACAAGATGTCCATCTAAGGAATAAACGTTCAATATGCAAGAGAGAAACAAATCATAAATTATACCAATGAGGCATGATGCATGTGTTGTAGGATTAATTTACTGCACTTTCGAACTGGTGAAAGTAATTACCTACTTGCATGTGTAGAGGGGACTATATAATTAACCTTTGCAGCTTTAATTCCCTTTGGACGACCACCCGGCTTAGTCTGAACGCAGGCTGTTCTGCTCTTTACATTGTGAAGAGGATCATTGTGGCTTGATTGTTGAAAAAATTGCGGACCATTTAAAGACCGAGTTTTTACCTAAAAATTTCCGGTTTCAGATAAATACCGAAATAAAATTCTCGCGTTTGGTTAGTTGTGTAATGTTTGCCCGCGTTTAGTCACTATTGGCATTGAATCACCATTTTTGTGAGTATGTATATACACAAAACAATGCCGCCTTCACCGTAATATTTTAGTATAAATACACAAACTTAATACCTACACGTTTAATACAATCAAATAAGAATGATGAGATACAAGATTTGTACACCAGCACCAACGTTTGTACACGGTGACTTTTTATCGTATTACAACGGTGAACCAGTTTAATTATTCAGTTGTAAATATTTTCGAAATGTTTTAATATTTAAATATATTTTAGTTTTACCAATTAATAGTAAATATTGGACACTTGAATCGGTTCCCGGTTATAAGAAAATAAAAATTCACCTGTAATACCAAATACTATCCTTAAAAAAATATCTTCAAGTCCTCAGGGAAATTTTTACCATAATTATATTAACGGACCGTTAGAACAGTAACCGATAGTGGGTTATAAATAGTACTAAATAGGTACTTCTTTTTAAGCCAAAGAACTGAATTTCTTTGACTTAAAAATAAGGATGGGTTTTATCAAAGCCTAATTAATATTTATCAAAAAAATTAAGCAAACCGGTTAATAATCGCGTAACGTTTGAAGGCCGTTGCACACTTGACCGATTTACATATCTCTTTAACAATGACGGTTAGGAAATTTCTAAATAATAATTCAACCCTTTTATCGATTTTTCACAGCTCGCGTGCGTTCTAATTACGAAATACCAATTGCTTACGGGTTTTTTTTTACCGATATAGCCATAATATTCACAATCGAGAATTGATAAGTGGTTGCGAAATGTCCCCTTGTAATGGTATTATTGGATTCTTTTGAATGGATACATGAGAATGCATGTCAAGGATATTTTTGTCCGTACACGTGGTAATGGAAAGTCTATAAATAACAATAACTCTTCTTGATGCAAATGACGTTATGAATATTTAATTATTATATCCTTTGCTATGTTAGGTATATAATAATACTAAACTATAAAATTGCAAATTCGTATACGGTTGAGAAGCAGTTTTACATGTGTGGGTAGACTAGTCTCAATAAAATTAACATATGAGCTAGGATATCTGTGGGTACCTACTGTTCTTATTTCGATATTATCTCCATGAGAATGTAGCTCACATGACGAATAAGTTATCTTTACAATGCTTAGTTAAGTAAGTAGTTAAACAATAACTTAATTGTCTTATCATGTTTAATGATTTGAAGCCTTTAGTGTGAGGCTGCTTTAATGTAAGGGTCGATCGATCGCCAGTTGATCGATCATTGATCGTTTTGATTGATTGGTGTGGTAACAGCTTATGTTACTACTTATTATACGACGGAGACTGTGTTGCAGCATCAACTAAAACAATAAAATGAAAAGGGTACGTAAAGATAGGTAATTTTATTATTTAAGTAGTTATTTTTAAATAATGGCCTGGTATCGACCCTGCCCCCTTGCCTCATTATCTATACAAATAAATAAAATTGGAGTGTCTGTTGGTAATATCAAAATAACACCTTTTCACTAAATGCATATGAAAGTACATACGACACCTATAGCAAAAACGCGATTTAAAATTTTTTTGTCTGTCTGTCTGTCTGTCTGTCTGTGTGTTTGTTCCGGGTAATCTCCGAAACGGCTGGACCGATTTTGACGGGACTTTCACTGGCAGATAGCTGATGTAATAGGGAGTAACTTAGGCTACTTTAATTTTTGAAAAACAATTAGGTTTCCGCATAAAAAAATAAAAACACATGAAATCAAAGAGTATCTCCGAAACGGGTGGACCAAATTTGACGGGACTTTCACTGGTATATAGCTGATATTATAAGCAGTAACTTAGGCTACTTTTATTTTAGAAAAACAAAATTTAAAAAAAATGAAAAAATGGGCTCTGTCGTGCGGGCGCAGAACGCGGGAGCGTGCTTTTTTGTTAAGTTAAATAACACGCGGACGAAGTCGCGAGCTCAGCTAGTCACGAATATGTATAGGTATTTCTAGAAAATATTACTATCTTGATGATTATTACCTAGAGAAGAGAAGATTAGTAGTTATTTAATTGTGTACCTACTTAACACGGCCAACGATAAGCCATACTAAAATTAATAAGGTGGTTTTAACATTCGCCTCCATTTTTTAAAAATTATTTTGACTGTTGTCGACTCAACATGAACACGAATTTATAAAATGGCTGCCCGAATGTTGGCGAGATGATCAGTTGAACTCGTAACTTTTTAACAAAAATGTTATAAGTATTGTATTTACCAGAACCTAGATTGATAGACTAGGACTAGATAGATATCTAGCACAAATTAGGTATATGTCTTCTAAGATGGGCGGGTACTTTTACGGTTCATCTAGCTCGCTCCGACAGTCGAAGGAAGTAGGTAGGTACTTACGAGCCGCGCCTAGTGATAAACCATACTATTTAATGTGTCACAAACAACATTACAACTCATTGTTTTTTTGGAATTTTACAAATGTTTATCCACTCTATGCTTGCTAAAGGCAAATATGGAGCGTGTTTTCATTTATTTTGTTCACTTTGAAGTAATTGACGATTTTTCGCATCAGTGTATTATCGATTTACGACCAACCCGTCTCGTTCTGTGTTGCAGTGTCGTAGTCACTGGATTGCAAGTTGCAAGCGCATGGGCTTGTGAAATCGGTCTCGATAATCGAATCGAAATTCGAAATCGGTCAAATGAAGACCTTTTGTTTTACGTTACGTTATAGGTACTACCAAAAGGTATTTTATTTTTTAACTGTACACTCTCCTATAAAGAAAACTATAATTTATTGTATATATTTTGTAATCAGATTTTTATTCTGCGAATTACCTACGACGCGACCCTCTAAACTCAACGCGACCTTTATACTTAGCTTACTATATTATTATGTTTTGACAGTTTTAAAGCCTGTTTAGAACTAGGTATACGAAAATACACGACTAACCTGTTTTTGTGTTGTTTATCTCATAGAAGGCATATCATTTTCGTGTCACCTTTGATATTAACGTATCAAAAACTTCCTGCAACGAATCTCGTAGGTAGCATTTTTTCAGCTTACTTATAACTTATCTTAATGTGAAGGCTATAAGTAGGTACATTTTAGGGTTGACAATACAATAGTTATTCGGGCCTATTAAAATGCCTATTGAATAGCCAAGGATGATGTTAAGTAGAAGTTTTTATTGAGCGGAAGAATGGAAAAAGGGCGTCCAAGCATTGCTTCCGAAAGGACCGACGACGCGACGGTAGCGCACGAAACATAGAATGATTAACAATATCGAAAATAATTTACATGCATTCTGGACTCTATTCCTTTGCACTACAGCATGGAGTTCTTCAAGAGGCAAGTCTACTTACAGGTCCCTAAAAGGTCAGCACCGCGTCTCCCCTTGAGTTGCAGATATCCTGAGCGACGGTTAGGTTCATACCACAATGACCGTCAGGTAGACCATCCGGCTTACATAGGCAATAAAATACCCCCCCTATATTTAAGCCTGTATCCTTTACTGCCACTATTGTAGATACCTAATAAAAGTATTTTGGCCTTGACACCGCATGCGAGGCGAGCTTGCAAAATCGCAGGCTGTTTCCATATTGTAGGTAATTAATTATCTGTTGGATATATTACCTAAACGATCTTAATAGTGCTGTACACAAATAAGCTAAATAAAAATGAACTGTTACAAATAAATGTTATTCTATTCTATTCTGTAAATAGTAATGACACACTATCGCGCCTGTGTTCCTCAAAAGGGGTGGGAGAGATGCAATGTGTGCCCGATTTTCCCTGATTCAATGTTTGGTCGTACCATATTATAATAGAGGGCGAACTTATTTCCATTATATGGGGTACATTCCCCCTCATTGCAAGGGTGATTCGGACCATAGTCCACCACGCTAGCACGAATTTAGATTAGCGGACTTCACTCTTATGTATTTCGAAAGATTTGCAGGTTTCCTCTCAATGTTTTATTTCCCCGTTTATCAAGTGATATTCTTGACTAGAAAGGAGAATGCTACAAACAATATAATTTGAATTAAGTATTTAAGTAAGTAGGTAAGCATTATTTCAAAATCACAAGACATGGCACCAAGTGACATTATCCATTTACGAGTATTAAATAGTTTTATCATAAATATAATAACTCTAAATTGAAAATTTAAAAACCCCCGATGTGACGACCTTTTCATCAAATGTATACTTTACCTAGTACGTCCAAATAACGCTAAAATTATATTAAATTAGTTTCTTTTCTGTATTATTATTGCGTAATATTCCATGGCAATTAGCAAAATTTAACGCGTGCGCGTATCCATCATTTGACACGTGACTTATGGAACGTCTTTAGTTCATACACAAATCTCATATAAAAATTGATAAAATATCATTTTTTTCCAGAATCCGGGAAACTTTTCAAATTTATAATATTGTAAAAAGCCAGTTCAGACTATTACGATCATTTAAAAATATAATAAAGCGAAATCGTTTCAGCCGTTCTCAAGTGATGCAAAGATATTATTCCAATGAGCCCAAATTTCGATCGGATTCGAGCCGTGGAAGTTGGTTTTGGCCGTGAATGTGGCTTTTTCAACCTACAAAAGAGCTGATGATCTTCAAACGGCTGAACCGATTTTCATGAAACATAGCTAAGAACACTCTCGATCAGAATACCTATCTAACAAAAGAAACAAAATTGAAATCGGTTCATCAGCTTGGGCGCTACGTTGCCACAGACAGACACACAGATACACAGATACACAGATACACAGATACACAGATACACCCGTCGTTTTTCGTCGGGGGTTAAAAATAAAACTGTACGTTCAAAATTATAAGTTTAGCATATTAAATTGTATAATTTTCCATAAATTAATCTGGTGATTGATACATAAATACATGCATAATATTCAGAAATTCCATGTCAACAAAAAAAATACTTAACTTTCTTCTAATATTAGACATGTCGGTACTCTGTACGTTATATAAGCTGTTGCTGCTGACCGTGGCGAGTTCACGCATTTTATTGCAACTGTAGTTGATTCCTTATCAACGAAATTTGTTATATCTTAATACGAGCGCGCTGTATTGCAAATATAATGTTGTATAACGCAAAGAAAGTTGTTTTTGTGAAATCGACGTTAACAAACGCGTGTTAGTTCTATGATGCCGACGATTCGTTGCGATTTGTTCTTCAGACAAACACTAGCATAACGGGTGCCTAGTTGCCTACCGATATTGGTATTAATACCCCTGCGAATCGGTTGACCTTTATCTTATAATAAAAGAATGGAAAATTTAATAGCAGACGGCATTCAAAACACGTCCAAATTAATAATAAAACGGTATACAAAACACATGCAATTTAATAATAATTAGTAGTATACTACAAATTACAATGAAAGAGATAGTTGGGGTAACTAAGTGGCTGTAGCTAAGCCATGTCTCAAGAGGACTGTCACTCTTATCAGACAATCGAAGGGCATTCACGAGATGGACATACTTGTACTTTAACATCTGCATGATAAGCTCCGATAACGGAGACTGGAAGATCAGATTTTTGAGCGTTTGATAGTGACTGAGTTTTCCAACAAGTTGCAAAATTTTAATCAATTTCATCGAACATGTTAAATGTAAATCGAAAATAAACTATTGGTCAAAATCAAATAAATAGTAACCACTAGAATATTTATTCTAATGTCTAGCTAAAATAATCTATAAGTAGTTTCATTCAAAGATATTTTTTTTTTTGCCGACTTGGAAATACCTCGGAAAAATTTAATTTTTATGATTGTCTTGTGTATTTTAGTGACTAATTACGTACAGCACCCGTGGATCAAAGATCTATAATATGTAATCTATTCGGTATAATTTTATCTTATGATGATTACCTTCCTACCTATGTACATAATGCTGTGTTAAGGCTAAAGCGCCCATCTAGCCCGCGAAGTTCAAATTTTTTGAGGTTTTTTAGAAATTTTTCAAAATCTGACAATAATAAAAGGCACTTTTTGTAATTCGCGAAAAAGACCGTGTGCAGTGCATTTATTAATATATCCAACTTACTCTAAAACATTTCAAGAACGACAGCTATCCAGATAATCTGGCAATTTTTGTATATTTAGTGATTTACTAGTATCATATCCACCGTGATAATATTTAGAGTAAAATAAATGTATTAATAAACGCACTGCATACTGTGTTTTTCGCAAATCACAAAATGTTGTCTTAAATGTTTTCAGATTTTGGATAAACTATAAAAATACTCGAAAATTTTGAATTTCGCGGGCTAGACAGGCGCCTTCACCTTAAATAGAACTGTGGCAATACAGGCCGGTTTCATAAAGCACCGACCGTTTGGGGTAGTGGCTCTAACCGTGGTAAGCTGCTCGGCTCACTGCACGGAGTGCTTGTGAATTCGATTCCCATCAGAGAAATGGTATTTCGGAAATTGTATTTTCGTAATTTATCCTGGTATGGGTGATACTGGGATAGCCACCAGTTCATTGTATGGTATCCATAGTACCTACAAGAGTTGCTTAAGCCCGTACTAATAAATCTATCTCAAATGTGAGAGCGATCTTGGAAGTGTCATTCTTAGTGATACAAAATTACTAGCCAAAAATGTACTAGACTCCGCTCGATTATCTAGGTCTGGGTCTGGTCTGGGTCTCGGTTATCGCGAGTTAGTCTGGCGATATTTATTAATGAATTATTCATACAGTTCGTATTAAATATACTAGATGTCAGTGGTTTCCACTCGGGCCCTAGCCTCAGCCTTGAAGGTTTTCCTCCTTGTTTGAACAGCCGGTGAATACGTCACTATCATGGACACTTCCTCGGCGGCTGCCGGCTTTATCGATGTTTGCATGCAAATCGAGTCGCCGGTGACATAGCTGCTATAGCATATGTTTTTGGCTACGTTACAGCTTCCATCGTATATACTATATAATAGGGCGTAGTTTTGCAAAATAAAACCACTCCACAAACTCTTCTGCAAACTGAAACCAACCTAAACACACTAAAACAAGGGCTGGTTATGGTATGCAGCAGTGCATGTGGGTTGATTCCATTCTGCAAAACGATACCCAATTAAAGTAGTACGACCTAACTGTGTTGATTTGAAACATTCTCACAGCTTAATACTTCAACGCGACTTTGGTAAAATTGAAAGCTGTTTACTTTGACCCGCCATGCAAAAATGCCAGAAATGAAACATCACAAACAGTTAAATGGCACTTACGGCTCAAATCACATACAAAACTTGTCTAATTAAGGGCCAAAACGCGCACAGCGAGGCCTCACAGTAATGTTTGTGAATAAAATGTTATTCTAGTGCATAAGTGCTAATTCTTTTGTACACAATGGATGAACTATAATATTTAATACAGTTAGAAATATTGCTGACATAAACAACCAACAATATCTGGACTATTTTCTAATTCAATATAAATGCAGTTCAATTTCGTGTTATATTTCATAATCTTAAACGGTTACCTAGTTACTTAGATATAACTTAAGTGGCAGCGCAATAATAAATGGTAAACATTTTGTAGTTAAACTGTAGTTACCGTAACTTTGTCACGTATTGTAACCACACGCTATTGACAACGATTGGGTGGTCAGGGAGGTATGATTGGGCAACCAGCTTAATAGGTAATGTACGTGATACTGTCGCTCGTACTAATGGCAACTTTAAAAATAATGTACCTATAACGTTTTTAAATATCCGTCGGTAAAGAAATACTGATAGGGGGTAACGACGTTATGGAGGCTTTGACCGACCGAACCAGTCTTGATAAATCATAATAAAGCTCTGTTTATACCACTATATTGGTCTAGAATTCTTTATTAAACTTTCCTATTCAACTCGTTCATTGATACTGGCTGAATACATATATTAGTCTCGAATTCTTTATTAAACTTTCCTATTCAACTCGTTCATTGATACTGGCTGAATACATAAAATGCGAAGCATTGAGATAAAAATAAACAAAATAACTGTACAGGCCCAATTTCGAAATTCAAAAAGAAATCGTGTGCATCCAAGCCCATCCAAGAATGCATTTCCTTTTATGTCGCGTCGATGACGTAACGTAACGCCGCTGCGTTTCGGGAACTCCCAAAATCCAAGGTATAACTGGTTTATGCATTCATAACACGAACTGCGAACGGTTTTAACTTGAGTTTTACCTTATGCCTTTAATACCTATCGTGAATGTTTACAAATTAACAAATTTAAGTTTATATTGTATATAACTAGCTGTGCCCCGCGACTCAGTCCGCGTGGAATGTGGACCACCCTTAACATTTAGGGGTATGAAAAATAGATAGTAGTCGATTCTCAGACCTACCCGATATGCACACAAAATTTCATGAAAATCGGTCGAGCCGTTTCGTCGAGTATGGTAACTAACATTGTGTCACGAGAATTTTATATATATGATGTTCAGATTTAGGCTTGACACGGGTAAACACGGTACAATGGTACACATGGCTTGCTCTAAGGCCGAGGCCGCACCGGAAAATTGATTGCGACAAAACCCGCTGTTGCAATCAAACCCCTATAAAAATATGGCGGTGGTCCCATCACATATCTAATAGAAAATTTGTATAAAAATCACCGTCGCATTTCAATCAGCGTAAGGCTCGTCATCAGCGCAAAATGAAGAAAATGTCGCTAAGTACACTCGCTTCTACCTCCACCAGATGTACCGTTGCCTCTTGCACCTCTTAGGGAACATGTCAGCATAAGCTCAGCTCCATTTATCACCGGTTACATTAATAAAGAGAGTTCAGCTTATGCTGGAAATGTTCCCTAAGATATGCGGCCGACTCTTGCGATCGAGGGTACGGATTCAAATTTGACTCACGTGTGACATGGCTATAAACTCATCGTGTCTTGCCGGAACGGATTCTGCTTCAATCTAAACCAGCCGTCCTGGCGACGTGATTTTGTGCTGATTGCGTAGGTTTGTAGCTAAATAACATTTATGTAAAGTAACTATTTACATAGTTGTTACAGTAATCGCTATTATTAAACAGTTAACAATCTTACGTAGTCGCAAATTGGTAGCCTTAAGTACTTATAAGTGGGCAGGCACCGAGGATGTGTTCCGGCATAGGTAGTTTTTGGAATGATTTATTTATTTATTACCCGACTAGCAAAGCCAAAAGGAAGGGTTGTGTTTTAGCAGTCTATGTATGTATAATTTGAATGTTTAATCGTAGCACCTAAACTACTCATCCGATTTTAATGAATAAGGTACTTATTATTTAATTCGTTATCATCGCCCGTGTAGCATGGGCTGAAGGTAAATCATAGACGTACTACGTGTATGATTTATGTCTAGGTGTTAATAAAATATATCTGGTTTTCACACAAATTTTTATACAGGCGACTCTATCGGTACAATTAGGTGGAAAAAGACAAGTTGAATTGTATTCAAATGATTGCAGTGTTGAGTGGATAAATTAGGCAGTTAGGTACCCATTACCTTTGCCTTTTTTTGTCTCGCTTATACGTAGGTATGTTGAGCTCATGTGTTCGTGTTCACCCACTTTGTTCCTTATTGTGTAGAAAATTACCGCTTTTGTTTGAACTTATTCGCTCAAAGAAAGATTACTCATTCGTCACAAAAATCGTAACGCTTGGTTCGAAATTAGCCGCGTCCTGACTAATCGAGTAGCCTTGCACAGCTTCCTTGCCTCATTTAATAATGACGTAACCCAAAGCATAAAACAAAAACAAAATCCACCAACTGACTTTTGAAAGCGGCCTCTTTGTTCGATGAACCTTTACAGTGTCCTTTACAGCTAAACGCATCAGTTTGACAGGTCGTTGCACCTGAAAACATTATCAGGCAAAACAACGCACTCGTTCTTAAACTAAATTTGTCGTCATCGGAGTTTATTAGTGGATTTTTAAACGAAGCCCTAGAAGAATTAATCTACCAATCAGAGGCTGCATTCAAAACTCAGTTCGTAAAGTTTGCTTGTATACAGCTAGCCTGTAGCATGTTCCAGTGCCGATCCCGAGAGCTATCATTTGCCATTTTCTCGTTGACCTGACAGCGCTCTCTGTTATGTCAATTTCGTATTAACCGTTCGCGGCATGTATCCGAGGCAGCCTTGCGAGGCTGTGCGTCAGGTCAGGACGCAGCTATTAAAAGTATGGAAATGTAATCGCAATAAGCGAGCAGTTATGATTAATAACCGTCTGAACAATTATATAAATATTTATCGGTACAATATGGTTCGAAACTATAAAACTATAACTGGAAGCGTGACAATCGCACCTGTGTTTACTCTCTGCCGCCGGCGCCGCGTCCCCCCGCCCCGGGGCCGGTGGTGGAGACTGTCGCTTAGCTGTAGACTCTTCGTTTCGCTTACACACACACAGAGGTATGTAATAATACATGTACACTTGCCACACATACACCTATTAGAAAATGACACATTTGGGTTACCAGGTCTGAAAATGTTTTCATTAGTATGTTCACAAGAAAGTGAAGAAAGTGGTGTCTGTGTATTCCGTACTGTGTGTGCCTTATGTATTTATTTAAGCGGGTCCGTCCTTCTAGAGTAGGGTAGAGCCAAATAATTTGTAATAATACGCCATTATTACAAATTCTTTGGGTAGAGGTATTCAGAAGTTCTTGTAGCAGACTAAGAAAAAAATGTAAAGGTAGTCGTCAAAACTGGACCTTTGTCTTACGTGAACTGAGAAGCTAATTAGTTTTTTATCTCGGTACAAGCACCCCACACGGCCGTTCACTCTTGCTTTGGGCACACGAAACGTCAACCAGTTTGACAATCGGGTCATTCACCCCCGTAAATTTGCACTCCATGTAATTTTCGCTCATAACTGATCGGAAAATGTGCCCCTTGCCAGTATAAATAAATAAATATCGCCTAAAAATTAACCGGAAAGTCTCCGATATAACGACTGCTTGGCGCAGTGGTTCGAGCGTAGGCCGCTCGGCTCACTGCACCGAGTGGTTGCGGGTTCGATTCCCGTCAGGGTAAATTTCCGAAATGGCCTTTCCGTAATTTGCCCTGGTCTGGACGTATCACTGGGATCGCGCCCAGTCCATTGTTCGGTACCAAATGTAATGTATTAAAGAAACTGTATTTTTTTGTAAAGCCTCATAATAATATCGAAACGGTAAACATGCGTATGTAGATACCTATAAGTAGTATATTTATACATTTCATATTGCCAAGGTTGATGACTCATTTGGGAAATGCATATCGTCAAAGCCTCAAAGTAATAAAGTAGCGCTTGAAAGAATGCTGCATTAGTAACACTTTCAAAGTAATTTTGTACCACAATCTCACTGGAATCCACAAACATTGCTTGTAAATAGTGGAATGGATACATGTAGGTACTAGGTACCTACCTACAATGCATCATTGTGTCTGTTTGTCCGTAAACCAACAACCTTTCCTTATAATGTGTATGTGTGTGCGTGTTGAAATGTGCACTGGTGCGTTTGTGTTTGTCCCACATCGAAAAACATGGTTCGTAATATTTTTTTTATAAAACTTGTTTTTTTTTAAATGCAACTCGAAATAATTTCAAGGAAGGATTCCGTAGTATCATTCATTGCAATGAAAAAGTACCTACCTTATGGATGGCTTAAAGTAAAAAACACTGTTAAATTGGCTTCCTTTCTTCAAAGCTGTAGCTGTTGTTTTTAATTTAGTTATTGAAAAATAGATTAGCCGTAAGATGCTACTTTGTGTAGTAAGTTTTACACAGTTTCCACATCTATATTCTACAATTTTTCTGCGATTTTTTCTGTGTACCTTCCAAATACAGTAGGTACGTGATATTGATGCTGTATACTTTTAAAATGTTGTTAAACCTCACAAAATAATCTACTCTATTAAGATTGTATGGCAAATCATTTGCATCAAAAATAAATACTAAGTACATAACAAATTAATCAGTAAATAGGTACTATAAATATGGGTTTCTGTTTTTATTTATTGCGGAACCCTAAATACCCGTTTGGAAAGTTTCGCCAAGGGTAAATTAATGAATCCACTTTTGAGGGTTATTATCTACCAAAATGCGAAAATCTTAATTCGATATGCTTGAGATTTATTTTCTGTTTAATGGGTAGGTACTTACCAAAGTAAGTACGTACATGCAAAGTAATCATAAAAATATAATATGTTTATAAGATGTTAACACCATCACTACGCACCAATACACTTAGTAATAGATGGACAGGCACACTGACAAAAATAGAATGTTCTAAGTACATAATTATTGAATTTCATATTTTCGTGATTCTATTTTACAGGCACAGCAGTGATAGCCGATTGGTTAAAGCACGCATCTTGCGGGCACCTGGTCTTGGGTTCAAATCCCGGCTCGCACCTCTGGATTTTTCGAAATCTATGTGCGAATCATAATTTCTATATGATTATCACTTGCTTACGGTGAAGGAAAACATCGTGAGGAAACCTGCATGTCTTAGAAGATCTAACCAATTTTCGAAAGACATGTGAAATCCGCCAACCTGCACTGGGCCAGCATGGTGGATTATGACCTGAATCCCCCTCATGTTGAGGGGAGGCCCGGAACAGAAACATCCTAACTATGGATCCAAATTGTTAGTGTTTTGCTGCAGCAAAACATGCTGTATAGTCGAATTGTTAATTTGACGTTTCGCATACTTTGACGTATGCTAACAACCTAGGTTTGATAATACCTATTATCCTGTTAGAGTTTTCTCGGGAGTTTTATTATTCTTTTATCATAATTTAGGTACCTTTTTATTTTAATGAAATACCTAGGTACTCGGAAATCGATAAAGCAACGGCGCAAGCGCAATACATATTCTATTTGATGTCGAAATGAAGCATCATTGTCACAGATAATGTAGAAATGACAAGACACGTTCACATTTATCTGTTTATACACTTCACGTCTCCTTGTTTTACAAATCTACTTGTTTTTTATCGAGTGTGGCAAGAATTGAGAATAAAGGGAATAAATAAGTTTGGTTGGGTTATTGTTATCTTTGGGGATGTTAACACCAATCGATAGGCTGTCGATCGAACCATCGATCAATGGTGGAAAGCGATGAGTCGACGGCGAACGGCAGTTTTTACACAGAGCAACGTTCGCTCGATTATCGATTGATGATTGATTGATCGGCGTAGTAAACTAAGGCTGTTCATACACACTCCTTAAAGCCTTTCTGAATTAACGCACCACACAATTAAAATTCCGCACCAAATAAAAATATGTCTACCATTGAAAAAATTATACACAAAAAAATTACCAATTTTTAATTCTATTAAATAATGCAAACGATCAAGTTTAACGTCCAATTTGCATGAGACTTGATCAAGTAAACCTGTAGGTATAGATTAAGATACTAAAAGATGAAATAAATAAATGTTCATTTCCATTACAACTCTGCTTCATGATGTGAAGCGTCACAACACAAATGATTTTAATTTGGTTCTAAGATAACCCACGAATTCAGGAATTTTCTAGATTATTTTGCATTCTCCAACTATTTCGATCGTAGTAAAATAGGTAGGTACGTGTGTTTCTATAGAATTTTCAACGAAATGATTGCCCAATTACCTACTACTTAAGCGCTTTGAAGTTTTTTCTCACAATCCTAAAACCTCTCGATGCTAAAAATAATAAATAAATATCGCCAGACTGTCACAACAACTGTATGGTCCAAAACTAAACGAAGCTTGTACTATGGGGACCGTACAATGGACTGGGCGCGATCCCATTACGAAAAGCCAATTGCCGAAATTTGCCCTGGCGGCGGAAATCGAACCCGCAACCACTATATGCAGTGAGCTGAGCGGCCTACGCCCGAACCACTGCGCCAAGCGGTCGTCTAGACAGATTATCTATTAGACTTGACGTAACGTTAAGGTTTCCGACACATAATTAACCAAGAATTTGTAGAATAGCGACCCGAATGTAGGTAAGCCCGGCGGAGATGACCGACTTAAGCTCAAACATTAATACCATTTCGTATCGCTTCTTGTTAGACATCTATACAAATAAATAAAATTGGAGTGTCTGTTTGTAATATCAAAATACCACCTTTTCACTAAATGCAAATGAAAGTACATAAGACACCTATGTATAGCAAAAACGCGATTTAAAAATGTTTTGTCTGTCTGTCTGTCTGTCTGTCAGTATGTTTGTTCCGGGTAATCTCCGAAACGGCTGGACCGATTTTGACGGGACTTTCACTGGTAGATAGCTGATGTTATAAACAGTAACTTAGGCCACTTTTATTTTCGTCGGAGATTACCCGGAACAAACACACAGACAGACAGACAGACAGACAGACAAAAAAAAATTAAATCGCGTTTTTGTTATAGGTGTCGTATGTACTTTCATATGCATTTAGTGAAAATTTGTTATTTTGATATTACAAACAGACACTCCAATTTTATTTATTTATTTGTAATATTTAATAGATAATAGATAACTTGCGGGCCCCGGCTTCGCACGGGTATTTTTTACACCTTGGGTTACATTATTGGAGTTTTAGTAAGGATCCCAATTTTTTTTGAAAATATAATATAGCCTATATCACTCGGGGATAGTGTAGCTTCCCAACAGTGAAACAATTTTTAAAATCTGTTCAGTAGTTTCGAAGCCTATTCAATGCAAACGAACAAACAATCAAATCTTTCCTCTTTATACCTAATATTAGTTTAGATTAAACAGTCAGTTATCTTTCGATCTGTTAACCTTCCATTCTTATCTGTACACTGAAAACAGTAGGTATAATCTGTTAGCCACAGTTTAACAGATTGCTTTTATGTACACACGCCATTAATAACGTCTTGACAACGCGACTATTTGTTTATAAATTGTCACAGTTACGGTTGTTTAATCTGTGGTTAATGCAGGTATGCGCGATTCGTTTTGCTTTTCTTTAAAAATATGTTCCACCACGTGCAAGGTAGCGCACACCTACATTTGCCCGATAGTACCTACCTATAATATATAGTCTTTAATCTAGATCTTTCTAAAATGCACCTTTAGATTCCCTACGCGGTAAACGCTTATACGGACTGTTATCTTGTGTATATTTTGTAAACAGCGACTTTTCCCGGAAATAAAGGTTTCCTCACGATTTCCTTTACATTTATCCAAACGTTACTAGCACGTAACACATAATGATTAATTCAACAGGTCGACTCTTTCACGGTATTCAAATGCCAAATTTTAGAAGCCAGTCACGCGGAATGTCCGCGCGGATCCGCATAACTACAGCTGTACAAAAAGCTTCAGCGTAAACGTCAAGGGTTTCATGAATCATAATATGCGTAAATGTAATAATATGTGAAAAGAAATAAGTAAATAAACTAGTCCTTAATGACACTGTTGTTGGATACTCATAGACTCGTTCGGGAGCAATAATGTCACAGAGAAAATGATAAAGGGGTGAAACTTATAACGCGCCATTTTGCGATGTGTTAGGGATTAAATAATCTTGCGGATCGAAGGATGCGGATGGTCCGCATCGGTCGGCGTGAATATAAAGCCCGCTTTACACCCGAATATATTCTTTAACTAACAATCGGTTTGTATAGTTCAACGTTGTTGACTTGCGTGCAGATCCAACGTGACCAATCGATGAATACTTCGTGTGGAGACTACCACACAATCGCCGGCACGCCATGTTATGCAAATTTCGCTAATAAGGTGTATGGTTTACGGTTTATTTCCATATGGTGGAAATTGAGTACTTAATTCCACCCGTCACTCTCACTGTTTGTCCCATTCCGCTTGAGGTCGGCAATGTGCGAGCAATGCCTTTGGTATTGCAATTGCATTGGAATATGGGACACAAAAAAAAATAACATTCTCCCGCAAAACGCGACACGGCAATTTTTAAACCACCAAACATTACTTAGGTACCACAAGTTCAAGTTCAAGATCGAATTTGTAGGTAATTTAATTTGTTCATTGTATTTTTAAACGCATAACCAATCGGTAACCTTGTAGACCACGGTGCTACTGCGAACCGACAACGAAAAAAAAAACAAAGAAATGTTCCAAGGGAAACCTTCACCGGCCGATGGCTGCGCAACGTAGTTATGCGGTACCACAAACTTATCTGTTCCGGTGGCCAATACTGGAACTAGAGTACGTAATATTGAAATGTCATTGTTTTGACAGTTATGCATAGACAGTGGCGACACTGTCACCTGAATATGTAAGTTGGGCTGTTTATTAGTATTGAGATGTAAACAGTCTGGGCTTATCAATGGGCGATGGCGTTGCAGACAGAAACTATGTTGTCGCTTTAATGTAATACGAGGACTGTGTTGCTAGTGGTTCCGCGTATAGGTATTATAACACAGGGTCTTTTGAAGGGTTTTACGCACAAACACAAGTTTACTTTAAGGTAATCTAAAATTAACCTTATGATGGAGTTGTTATGAGCTAGTTTGTGTACTGTACAATTCTTGAAAAAAGCGTTTGAGGAGAAATACTCGTCCTAAAAAATCGCAAATACTAAGGAAACACCTTTACACAATCGCCATGCTTATGGTCAATGCCCATAAAACTGTGGCTGAAGGGCCTATGGAAGCCCGCTCCAGGTCAACGTATCTTTCCCTCATATTTATAAAGGAGTAATTACTTGTCTTAAGTAAAAGTAAAGACTTAGTCACTAATTTAATTCTGTAGAACAGTAAATGTCAAGAATTGTGTGTCAATAATTACATAAGTACCTACGTATGCCAAAAATGTCAAAAACAGTAATTTAATAAGTAAATAAGAATTCTTACAGCCAATATCTTCAATGCAAGTAGGTAACAGCTAAACTGCCTTTATAAAAGCAGCTAAAGTATTATCTTGATTATCTTATAGTAAGTAAGTAAATGGCCGTCAGTCAATATTCGCCATTGCCGTTACTGAGCAATACATTTTGACTGTCGTTTTGGCAGTTGTACTACTTTACAATAGAATTCGATTTGTTTATGATTCTAGACTCAAAGAAATTACGTAAGAGCAAGAAGGTAATGGACTTATTTATAGTAGACTAGCTGTGCCCGCGACTTCGTCCGCGTAGTATTTAACTTAACAAATTATTTCGGGATTATCGGGATAAAAAGTATCCTATGTGTTAATCCCGGTTATAAACTATCAATGTTCCAAATTTCATCCAAATCCGTTTAGTAGTTTTTGCGTGAAAGAGTAACAAACATACATCCACATTCACGAACTTTCGCATTTATAATACTAGCTGTGCCCCGCGACTTCATCCGCGTAGTATTTTAACTTAGCAAAAATTTCGGGATTATCGGATTAAAAAGGATCCTATATGTTAATCCCGGTTATAATTTATCTGTGTTCCAAATTTCATCCAAATCCGTTCAGTATTTATTGCGTGAAGGATTAACAAACATACATACATCCACACTCACAAACTTTCGCATTTATAATATTAGTAGGATACAGGTGTTAGCTCTGACTGATTTGTTGGCAAGTAGGTACCTACTTCAAGCAAGTATTATTATATTAGTAAGCGAAATATTGGCGGCTAACTAACTAAAGTACATACATACAGTCAGATTGTTTCCTGTTTCGTGTTTATCTATGTATTTAAACTAGCCATAAGACAATACTTAGCCATAATAAATAATTTAAGCAGACGTGGTGATAACGTTTATGGAAATCGCCCTAATTGACATAAATAAGTATTTCACACAGTAGGTTAGGTATTGGTAGGTATATTATTTTATATATGTTTTATGTTTATCTTAGTGTATCTGATCTGACCTAATGTTTTGTGATGAAAACAGGTTACCTACAGCAGCCGTCTGATGACGTAATTATTCACGGATCGTTTATTTTTAAGTAGGTACTTATTTCAGATTTCCATTAAGGATACACGTCATTCGTAATAGTCTGGGGAATACGCTGTTTTATAGCATTTGTTAATGGCACACTATTAATGGCACCATTAGTGTGAGATGATACTTACTTAACAGATCATATCTTGAACTATTTTGAATGATGTCAACTTAGTACGGTTGGCAATGAGAAGCGATACAATTTTGTATAACTCGAACCATTATAACCAAGTCGGGTTCGCCAATATTCGGGCAGCCATTTTAAAAATTACTTAAGTACCTACTTAATGCTTCATCCTGTGTCGGAAACCGTAACGTTCATTAAAAATAAATGAAGGCGGGGGTTTTCAACCAATTGAATTACCTTCCCGTTGCCCGTGTTATGATACTTACCTCAAAATCGTTACTATTTTACACCGAAAACACCTGTTTTATATCTATTTCTCGGTAAGGACCTACTGACGTACGTTCTATAATCTGCTATTATTCATGTTTACACATTACAGGAACAATTCTTTAGTCTGAATCAATTTCGTGTCCACGAAATGTTACGTGCGAATTGTACCTATAATAGCCGCAAGCGACAGAGCAAGCCCGACGTCTATATTTACACTACCATTAACAAACTTAACTATTAAGTCAATATTATGATCCAAAAAAATAGTTTAAAAATCATCCTTTATGTAGGGATGTAGTAGACACACCTGGTGTCCTGGGGCGTATGGTGATAAATGACAGCGGAAATTGCCCACAATTAAGTACCTACTCGTATATCTGCATTTGTTTTAAAAATATAATGATACCTACCCTTCTGGTTCCGACTAACGGATCTCCTGACGAAATAACCAAGGGGATCGATGCCTTAGGTTTGCCCATATTACTATGTCTACATCATTCACGCCTTCGTTTCCCGAAGGGATAGGCAGCGGTGGACAGTGCTTCCACATTTCACCAATGGTATTTTGGCTGCAATATATTTTATGGGGGGCGAGCCCATTGTCATTAAAACGGGCACATTTCCCCATTCGAATTGCTCCTACTCATTAGAAAAAACAGTTCGTTTTTCTATTTAAAAATAAATCGTAAAGTTATTAAATGGGTTTTGTAATTGTAAATGAAATACAAAAAAATCCTGCTCGTGACTCTCCTTTTATTTACATACTTACATTTAAAGCCAGTTATTTCACAAAGACGCGTGAATATTGCAAATTGATCCCTATGCCAGTGACATAAGAATCACAGCACGTGTCTTCTTGAAATGATAGAAATATATCTCTTGTCAGCGGATTGCGAATACTTCTGCACTCGCGGTCGTCATGGCCCAACTCTAGGCTATCCTCTTTTACGCAATCCATAGGTACTCACATGTTTTTCCTCCGAATCCTGTTTGTGTCTAATTGCCTGTGAATGGCAACTTGTATTTAGTAGGTAAACGTTGTTGTAACATGCAGTACCAGGAGCTCTCAACCTTCAAAAAAAGTAGGTGGACGTGTCGACATGAGACTCGTTTCGAAGTAGCTTTCCGTTTTCCTTATTCAGTAACCTAAGGCACGTATCAATAAATCTATCTCAAGGCTCTGAGAGCAGTCTTGAGTGTACTTTTGACGTGTAATTTTTGTACTGGTATGACATTTCCAAGATCGCTCTCAGACTTGAGATCGATTTATTACTACAGGCTTATGTAAGCACTAGCTGAGCCCGCGACTTCGTCCGCGTGGAATTTAACTTAACAAAAAAGCCCGCTCCCGCGTTCTGAGAGCGAGCGACAGGACCCATTTTTTAAAAAAATGTTTTTCTAAAATAAAAGTAGCCTAAGTTACTGCTTAAAACATCAGCTATCTGCCAGTGAAAGTCCCGTCAAAATCGGTCCAGCCGTTTCGGAGATTACCCAGAACAAACACACAGACAGACAGACAGACAATTTTTTTTTAAATCGCGTTTTTGTTATAGGTGTCGTGTGTACTTTCATATGCATTTAGTGAAAAGGTGTTATTTTGATATTACAAACAGACACTCCAATTTTATTTTTCAAATTTATCTATAGATAATTGTATAGCTATCGAGAAATCAATGCTATAGGTGTTTCAAAAGTACCACATAATAATTTAGGTAGAATACAAACGATACGGCAACCGATATGTAGAATAACGTGCGTAACTTAGGAAATACACTTTAGTAGTGGTTGGAAAAGAGTTCGTTATTCTCTACTCTAATAGTAGCCAAAGATGCACATTCAAGGTCCGTGTTTACTGTTTACTCGCTGCGGTGGCTTCATTCATAGTGTAAGTAATTGTATTCGGAAGGTCAGCAAAAAGTAAACATCCGCCTTGTCATCTCGGTAGCTCACACTTTTTTGCCAACGCTATACAAGGTGGCACCGGCTTAGTTAGGTTCACTCTCATTTCGACTTGTTCGTGGTTTGCCGTTTTCATTGCCCCATTTTTACCCGTCTGCCACAATGCCAAAAGGGTTATCCCTGAATCTTTTATTGTACAAGTACCCTGGATTGAGTATTAAGGTAGGTATACCCTGAATCTTTTTTTTGCTGTGGTATCGCGTGGGATGTCTAATGAATGAGTTGCTCGGTGCCAATTAATTCAAGTTAGTAGGGGTAGATACATAAGAAGTATGTAATCGTAACGTAGTGTAAAGATAGTGGTACCGACTACAAATAAAATAAATTAGAAGCTCCCTAGTTATTCAAGCTTTTTAGTGCGCCCAGTTTATTTTATAGTCCATATCTCTCATACTACTGAGCCGATTTTGATGAAATTTATATGGAACCACCTGGAGAGTAGGTATATCCCCGTGGAGAGCCTTCTATCGACTTGTTTACGGTCCTATCTAGAAATTCCTCCTTCCATTGTATAAGCGCAGGCGCAGTTATTAAGCGCGGGTGTCTTATACGGATCAATATAGATAATAATAACGACAGGTCGAGTGTCGGGATTACACGACTCCACTTACACACATCCTCGGGATGCGACCACTTCAAACAAATCCTGTAACATTTCAATTATAACTTTACGACGTGGGAGTTAGAGTCGAGATTCGTGATTAATGGCAACTGTGAGGCAATTGCAGTTCCTCTTTATTGTCCGCTCTCTAGGACATTTCCTAGATGCAATTAGATGTCCTCGGCGAAGACCTAGATTTTTATAAGGCAATAAACACGAGAATTACGACCTTAGTCATCCCACTTACCATATTATGTGCATTTATCCGCGGATGCGCCAGCCCGGATAGAGGATTACCGTTATAATTTTTAACGATAAAAATACCGAATCGTTTACTTACGTAACCGCTGAATAGTTAACGTTAAAAATACCGGTATTAAAATTAAATTTACAGTTATATTATATAAATATTTCGACTTATAACATTATTTCGCAACATCCAGTGTGACTTTGAATATAACTAATTCGTTATAAGGACTTAAGAGGACGTTTAATTACCGGTTTAAGAATTACTGATACTTGTCTCACGTATTGGGTATCGTTATAGGCATTAATGGTGAATTCGTAACGTCACGAAACAATAGATAATTCAGCATCTGGAGGTTAGCCTACCAAAGGTACCTGTCGTGGGTTGATGAGATAACTAACGATGTTTATTATTTTGTTACAGGTAAGTCGGTTATCCTGAAGCTTCGTAGAATTCTAGCCAGGCTTTCCTACACGCTGACACGTATGTAAGTAAATGACCTTAAATTTTTCGCCTTTAACCTTTCATGACGTGTAACTGTGAAAAATGTTCATTACAATTACCATTTTACGTGCAAAATATTAATTAAGGAAGGAATTATATATCTAGCTAAGTACTTACCTAGATACATTCACACGAAAATAAAAATATAATTTTTAACGTTGAAAAGATTTGTATCTGAGTAGGTACCTGGTATATTTAGTTAGCTCTTTTGTATCTACCTATTTAATTTTAAAATGTGGGCTTTAACCGTATTTTTAAATCATAAAAAACACAATATTTGATGCAAGCGAGTATTGTTATAGATTGATTATACCTACTTAATCGATTTCACGAGGCTACTCTCGTAATATTCAACAATAAAATTAAAATATTCTCGATTTTTCGATTCGATTTTCGATCGAGACTAATAGGTGATTTGTTTTTTTGATTATATCAATAAGTAACTGGCTGCTTTTATTGTTTGTGACACGTTTTATTGATTGCTGTACCTATTGCTTGCTGTTGCATAGCGCATTAGGAATTAGGACTATTGGTTATAAGAAACAACTCTAAAATATCAAGATAATGTTATTAACTTTGTAAAAAAAAAATATTATCGATTCTGTATTTCTGAAGTCCAAAAGATAAGGCACTTGCTTTTTGGTTAAGCTATTAGTATAACCATGCGTAACGTAGTACTATCTATTTTACGTAAGAAACAATCTTATACGCAGTACGCAAATATTAAAATTACGAATATTTGTTGAAGGTTTAACCGAAGATACATCATGTAACTTCCTCGGTCACATGATAAGATAAGTGAGGTTCCTTATTAATTTTAAGTACCTACACTTTAACTGAGTAATTTTTAAGAGGCTTCCAGTTTTCTAATGCTCAATGATATTTAATTGTAAATCTTAATAACTTAGGTAGGTATTCCAATTCCACATCCCATTTCAGGTTCATTAAGGACCGTATTAATAAATCGATCTCAAGTCTGAGAGCGATCTTGAAAATGTCATTCTTATGTCATACCAGTACAAAAATGACATGTCAAAACCGTCCTCAAGATCGCTCTCAGACTTAAGATCGTTTCATTAATACTTCCCTAGATCACATAGTTTAATACGGCAAGATGACAAGTTGTGCGTGAACTTGCTGCGGCATCTTGTTCAATTTGCGAATTCACCATATTCACGAGATACCACTCAAGGTAACATTAAAGGTAACCGTCCACTTCGACCAATATCGCTTCATTACCTATCAACTTGAGCTTAGCCGGGGGAAAAGAAGCGATCGCTGCTAGCGGGCTCGATTCACAGCACAACTAAGTGGGCGGTCACCCTAATTGCAAGCCAATGTTTGTTGTCATGAATTGGTACGAGTGTCTCCCACCATTTATTTATTAATAAGTACCTACCTACCTATGTACAATATTTATTAATCGTCTGCTATACACGTGGTAATTTATTCACGTCTCAGAGATTGTACAAGATAACGCACCCTGAGTGATGGCTTAATCATGTTTATCGTCGCTAATGTCTTATTGTCTGAGGTGTCTCTAAGCTTTGTCGTGTTATTTTTCATTGCTGTAAGACGATACAATGTTTTATAGATGTCTGTTGGAATAGGTATCTTTTATGATCTCTACACAGGCAATATATGACATAGACTAACTAATAAACCGCCCTTAATGTAAGTAAGATTCGGGTTAGGTTGGCGAACATTAACAATACGTATACGATTGAGTAAATAATATATTAAATACCTAGTATAAAAGTAGTTTCGTCTAAAAAAACACGCAATAATAGCGATACCTATTATTGCGTGTTTTTTTTTAATCTATCGCGATACCTACCTATAATACCTACGCACTAAAATATCGATAGTATTAGGTAGTATTCAATAGTTTTAATAAGTACTATTGATAGGATATTGTGGCTTGTTTTCGAGTTCACGATAGTGTTGGCAACACAGATAGTTGTGGTTGGCAACTATTGATAGACAATCGATAATAGTTAGGCAACACCAATAAAAAGCATAAACCTAGTCAGTTAGTGATGGCGTGTTCCAGTTGCATGATTCCTAATTTCTGTTTCGCCTGGCACTTATCATAATGATGTCCGACACGCTAGGGGAAATGAAATACCTATAAACATGTATTTGTGATTCCATGGTTATAAATGGAATTTATTCATGGATTTTTCGTACCTAGATAATTACCGATATCTAAAAATATTTAATTACCGATATAGCTAATAAAATATTTTTAGAAGACTTATGTTCTTTGTTATATAATTGCATTCTGTAATACATATGACACAATTGCTGAATGACGAAAACAATGTAGAATTTATACTGAAAAAGTCTGAAAATGAAGAAATACGTATGAATATTTATTGGTCCCGGACATAACGCGAATTGACAAAAACCAATTGATATAATATGATGACAAGCATATAGTAGATGTTTCGCATAGAAATTACTTAAGTATGTGATGTCACTTAGTAGCATAGATCTTTCATGTAAATACGGTACACATATCGACACGCTCCCGCTTCGCACGGCTTTTTTCTACTATTTATAAATTTAATTAGGTACTAATCTAAATAATTAATTTAAACTTCAGAAGGAAAACCGCCCTTTTTCCCAACACTAAAAATATACCTATTAATAAGGTAAATACCAACTTAAAGAAATCCGTAAAGTAAAATACATACACGTTCAAACATTCTACAACTTTATTGAAGCACATCACTAATATACAACATTCTAACGCCGTTTACGTGACAAAATATTAATGGCCACGTTATTATATAGTACTAGGACAGTGTCAAGGCGCACAGTTGGGCCGCGTGTCATTGACATTCAGAACGGTACACACATGTCCTAGAATGTAGGCGGATTGTGTGGCCACCTTATTGTTTGATGTAGGTACCGCAATTTAATGGGAATTATTTTGGGTGTGCTGTCTTCGAACTGTTATTATTTATGATTGAGCACTTCATTGTAAAGGTGGTACGTGGTACCTACGAATTATTGAAACACTACTCAAATGCTTAAGTCACTCTTAGCTGTTTGAGTTGTCGTTTTGTAAGTAGGTACTTTACTTATCTGTCGTTTTCCGTATGGCACGTCAAAATGAAATTTCATACAAATTTGAGTTGGGTTGAAGTATTCGGGCCTTATCGATCGATAGTAAAATAAGACCGGTCGATGTCGATCGACCGTTTCTAAATAGAGCTAGGGTTCATTGATAATCGATCGATTGTCCTCTGAATGAACCTCTTTTAAGTTTTTAACACCTTTCTGCTGTAAACGGCAGAGAGTGGTTTAATTGAGTCGTTCCATAGCTTTTATATCTTGTATACTTACCTATGTGCTCGTTCAATTTGAGCAGCTCATTTCGAGCCGCTCAGTGTTCTCACGCTGCCGTGACAATGACTATATGCTCAAAGGACGCTCAATACTTTTTTAATAGAAGGTGAATGTCGATCACTGTACTCTTTGCTTACTTACTTAAATAAATAATAATAATAATTGAACCCTTTTGACGTCCCACTGCTGGGCTCGGGCCTCCCCTCAACACGAGGGGGATTCAGGCCATAATCCACCACGCTGGCCCAGTGCGGGTTGGCGGATTTCACATGTCTTTCGAAAATTGGTTAAATCTTCTAAGACATGCAGGTTTCCTCACGATGTTTTCCTTCACCGTAAGCAAGTGATAATCATATAGAAATTATGATTCGCACATAGATTTCGAAAAATCCAGAGGTGCGAGCCGGGATTTGAACCCAAGACCTGGTGCCCGCAAGACGCGTGCTTTAACCAATCGGCTATCACTTAATCGGCTTACTTACTTACAGGCAGAAAACTTAGTTCGCATTAAACTGTATAGTTTTCATTTGTTTTTAATTATTTTCCAGAACATGCGTTTAGGGACCTACCTGCCTGCTTACTATTTACAGTACAATAACCTTGGCGTGTTCGTTCATCGTCCTTTTCAAATGTTCAAGCATCTACACCGCGCTTTAGCGTGCGTGAGTCCAAACAATTGAGATAGTATTTCACTCGTGATTAGTACTTACCTACCAAGCATCAGCGGTATGCTCCAAGGTGTGGGCGTGGGTGGGACAAAGCGGTATCATCCGGTTCCACAACGGGCACCAACACAATGTTGGTAGTTATTCAATCACGTACTTACTACACAATACACATGGGTGATGACATTAGGTGACCTGCGATGGACAGTAAATAGAGGATTGAATTGGTTCAACGATCATTCATATAAGGACCAATTCTCCACATAAGGACCTTTGCTTCGAAAGGTAGGTATATGTTTTCGGTTAGGTATATGTTTGGTGTGCCCTGATAACGCACCTATTATATTGCAAACAATTAGTAAGGTAATACAAATAAAGATAAAACAACGAAGGAAAAAAATCCTCAGATGTCGCCTGATTGGACTGGCCTACCGTTATCTGTGACTTCACTTCTGTCAGTGTCACTATAATATCCATAGTATCGTGGCGCCGTCTCGCGACGTTTTTTTGCCCTCGCGCCTCGTTACAAGCAATTTTACTGCGGCTGTAGCAGCCAATCGTGGCCGTTTGTCGTTGAGTAAGCCCGGTTCTTGAAATAAAATAGACATCCGAGGGAGGCTAATAGTTTATCATCAAGAGCTTGCTCAAGGATTAGCTGAAACGAGTTTTATTTCACACGCATATAATTTTTTCAAATGAATATAATAAAATGTTCTGTTAAAATTCACGGGAATATTGCATAAGTACCTACCTACCTCGTTATATACACTTATTTACTTGTCTATGCAAAGAAAGGTGACAGAAAATAAATCTGTATAGGTATGAAACCAGCTCGGTGAGCTGTTTACAAGAGCGATGTTCTTACTTACATCTGAATAGTCGATAACGAAACAAAGGCACAGCATTATTGGAAATGTTTCGTGTTTGCATGTATTCGCTAATAATAGTACACATTTAGTGTTTTACATATTGCAGTTAGAAAAATATTTAGTTAGGCAATTAGGGGTATTCTTAAAGAATCAATTACCTCACATGCTAGGTACTGAGTTTGACGTTGTTTTCGTCCCGAATTTATTTCGTGAAACTGTCAGCAGTAACCGTTTTGTCCATTATTATGGAAATACAATATTATTTTATACTGAAATAAAAGCACTTTAAGAATCTGCTAGCGCCCTCTATGCAAGAATGCGAAAACTATGTCCAGTATTTTTATTTTCCCGATGTTTTCATTAAAATCCAACAGATGGCAGCAGTCAGTTTCACTTCTTAAAGCTGTCACTAGATGGCATTACTAGATGCGATTTACAAGTAAATGACAAGGTATCATCACGCTTACCCCTCATGAAAGGAATGTAATGTATGTTATGTATGATACATGCATTGTAATCATTAATTAGGTATGTTTAATTATTGAATCAGCAACGTACCCCAAGGTCATTCATCGACGTGTGTGTTTGTTTACCCTATATTATAGTTTTTTTAAATCGTTATACCTGCCTATTAATTAGACGCGAGCAATTTTTTTTTTTATGTTTAGTATGTACATCTGCCTGGGTAGTATTAACTTTTTTTTTAGTTCTGGTGTATTGTAGATCGCATAATCAGATAAACGTGTATCGAATTAACGAGTAGATTAAGCTGTGGCTTTAACAAATCGCCTTCGGGATCAGTCGTTGAACTTTTAGATTTTTTGCGAGCGGTTTTAATTTAATTTTATTTTTATTCAGGGTTATCAGTTATGAATTTACAGAATAAGTTTGGCAAAATTTTTAATTAGGGCATAGCTTTTGCCTGTGACTGTGCAGTTGATTTGGCAGGTATAAAAGTAGCCTATTTTAATGCACTCTTTGATTTAAGGCTAAAGCGCCCATCTAGACCGCGAAGTTCAAATTTTTTGAGTTCTTTTAGAATTTTTTCAAAATCTGACAATAATAAAAGACAAATTTTGTAATTCGCGAAAAAGACCGTGTGCAGTGCATTTATTCGCGAATTACAAAATTTGGCTTTTATTATTGTCAGATTTTGAAAAATTTCTAAAAGAACTCAAAAAATTTGAACTTCGCGGGCTAGACAGGCGCCTTCACCTTAAAATGAAAAATATCTAGTAGGTACATTACCTAATACCTTTAATTTAAAACTATTTGTGTAAATATTGTTACTAATCTTTACATTTTACATTGCTTGCTCTCTGAAGAAACATTAAAGTATTATTTAACGTAACCGCTGAATTTAGAGTAGGAGACAAGCGCCGCAGAACGATGACGTCACCCACCACACCGCGCGGGTGTGTTCTCTAACTGAAATGGATTTTCCGCGTAATGCGTCAGACGAACAAACATTGATAAGGAGTACCGATGGACTCTTTTAGTCAGTAGTATATATGAATTTAATGAGTAAATCCAATGGGAAAACAACGACCGAGAATGGTCATTGTTACGCGTGTAGGGTCCTTGACCTTTGTCCTTGATCTCGGCTAAGATTCCGCTTTAGGACCTCCAACAGACGGACGACGGACCAAATTTCCGTTTCTACCGCGAAGTTGCGTTGCATGTGGTTCAATCACAGACGCGGACCTCTGGGTGACCGTCCACTTCGCTGGGCTATGAAGCGAGCCCGCCCGCTTCCAATAGGATCGCTTTATTTCCTGCACGGTTTCCTACGTCCGACATAAAACCGTCGAATGTCAGAATAAATGCTTATTTTTCTTTAATTTCTATTGAATGATTCGTACTCTTTACCTATCGTCTTATATCAGCGGCTCGTATGTGTGTAGGAACCCTAGAGTGTGGCGTCGGCGTCGTTTAGCCGCCAAAATCTTGACGAATTAATGATGGCCTTTTTTCCATTTTATACAGATGTTAGGTACCTATACCTATCTTATGATGCCTAAATTATGTCCATAATGATGATATGATAAGACGTTGTTGACCTTGAGTTGTCGCTCTTGCTGTTCCATAATGCATGCGCGGCCGCTGCTAAAGCGGGCGCGTGCGCGTCTGGGTCCCTTTTTTTTCGATGCAAGGTCCCAATATCACATACCTGTATCTACGAGGTGGTCAATTTAGATAGACTGCTTCCGGATTACAAGCCGACAGAAAAATTGTAGAGCCACAAGTCTGCTTATCAAATAGATATCACATACCTAAGTAGGTAATATACCGAATTAAAAATGTGATTTTCTTACTTTGGACAGTTTTGGTATTCTTCTAACTAGGTACGAAGCTGCTGGTCTAGGTAATAAAAAATAGGTAAGACCCAAAAATAATCTGTAAGCAGTCCACTGGCCGGCGTTTCGACTGCCAAATAATTTAACGAATTACCGATTTTTGGCAAGATGATATCAATTATGGTATCCCGATGGAATGAAATTAGGTACTTAAAGTATAAGTAGGTGTGATATTAACAGATTTGGAGTCCTGTTAAATATTTTATTTTGCCTTTACTTTATAGGTAAGTCTAGCTAAGTACTAGCTATGGTCTAGATTGAAATAGAGCGAGGTGCCTTACTACTTACTAACTTAGCTACGCCATACAAAATTAATGTTAGTACCTACCTAATAAAGAATCAGGACCCCTCATCACAGATCACATCCCTGCCCGGTCTCCAACGTTTGTAAAATCCTAAGTAGACTCAACTACCTACCAATCTGTCATCTGCGAGTTTTTATCGGATCTCGTGGGTCGCGGCGTCCGCCACAATGCCCACAATTTATCGCTGTATAGCGGTACCTATCTACCTACCTATTTCCTATTGCAGACTGCTTTCAGCGTTCAGTAAAAAGTTAACCGGCTCACGTCATCGCATGCTGCGGACGCGTGCGCCGCCGCCGCCGCCGCCGCGCCGCCGCCGCGCCCCCCTGCACCGCGCGTCACATCTCCGCGCACCTCTATATTTACCGGCGGCGCGGCGCGTCCGCGAGAACCGTCAGTCGGTCAACAGTCGGCTTCAGCGGAGCCTTGGTTATCGTCACGTGTAACCCTCGCGATGTCTCCCCTTTACCACAACACACCACTTAATGTTGGCTCACTCACCAACGTTACGTAGGTGGTGGCGCAACGGACGCGTCTTAGTTTTAAATCATAGAGTAATTCTTTTTTTTTTGGGAGATTCTTTTCGCACTTTCCTCTTTTGAAAAATGGTTTCGCGGTCTCGAGGCGGCCACGTGCTCGTGTGGGAGCAGCCTGGGGTGGAGGACCAGCGACCGAAAAGCAACAGTGGTAAGTCGCCGGCTATCTGTCTGTTTACTAGTTGCGTCAATCTGGCCCCCCACGGTAAGCGGTCACTCCCACTTGTCGGGGTGACGTCACGGGCAAGGACGCCCGCTTGAGGGGTGAGCATCGTCAACAATCGGTTTTCCCCACCAACCGACAGCTATACGTTATTTGCTTGTATTTGAAGGTTTTTTGGTAATTATAACGTAACACGTGTCCCATATTATATCGCGCGATGTTTTCCGCGAATGAAATCCGAATGGTCGGTTGTTTGACGCGGTTCCGCCGTCGAATGCCAGACGAATGAAGAAAAAAATATACAGATAACTGCGATCATAATGGCAAAAGCTTAGGGCTTAAGTGTAGTTACAACGTTTCTACCCATTGTTGTTGACATTTAAAAGAAGAAAGCCTTATCTAATTTTGCCTATTTACATTCAAATTAATATAACGTTAGCACACGTATGTCTTTTCATGTTTCTGTATATTATTTACCAGCCGACGCACATAGCTGTCATACGAACAGAGCACTCGTCCCCACAATAAAAGATGTAAATTACCATTCATCTGCCCGTTCACAAATGTTTTATGCGATATGCCTTTTTACAAGGAAACACGACACGCCTCAGAAGTTCTTTTATCATCATTGTCCAATTGGAGTTCCTGTTCAATAGCTTTGTCAAGTCTTCATTTTTTGCCTGAGTACCTTAGTCTGTTTGTTAGGGTATTGATGGTTAAACCTCCATTGGAAAATATTTCCCCTGTCCAGTCAAGCAATACTTATGCAAAAAATAACGTTTAATTACTTTAGTTACATTTTCTACTAGCCATAGCACAAAAGCGACATACGACCAAATAACTGTAACATAAACTTTTAAGATAAATGATGGGAGATAGAAGATACGAACTCAAACTCAAAATTGTTTTTATTCACGTAAGCCAACAAAGCATTTATGAATAGTCAGAATCTACCACCGGTTCGTTTACGAAAGATAGGAGCATGGTATGATTCACCCAATCTCCTATTTTGTCTATATTTTATTGCTTAAATATACCTACTGGCGATGCATGTAACACCAAGGTAAACGTATTAAAGACGTATGTGTTAAGTTTCCTATTTAAACTTTCACAAAATGTAACATTCATCCTCAAGGCATTTGAAAATAGAATCTGCATCACTAGTTGGAAGTAGGTCAAAAACTTGTAACATAAAAAAAATGTCATGATGCCTAGGAACTTGTTCAAAAAGACAGAGCGATAAAAAAAAGAAAAAAATGAAGGAACAGACTAGACGGGTGCCTGACGTCTATTATTTTTCCCTAATATATTATAATTTATTATGCAATTTAATGATGTATTTGTTTCCTTGTGTACTGTTTGTTGATCACAAGTTTACCAAAATCAATTAAAATGACAGTCTATTTAGGTACTGTGTTATTTATACTTATTTGTGAATTTGCGACTTTAGAATAATCACGTATTAATCGATACGTGATTATTGAGTAGACGCATCGGGAACTGACATTATAATAATGCTGAATCATATTCAAGTTTACTTACTTAATGTAAAATATTTTTTATTATAGGTAGCTATGTAGAACTCTCAATTCCTTATATCAGCAACTTTGAATATACCTAGTACTTATCAATTTGCTAGCTTACCATACGTCTTTTTAAAATAATGTACTTATTAAAATATTCTTTCAGGCAGGATTATCTAAATATAATAAATAATCATAAAGGAAACTTCTCATCCTAAAACATAGTGCCGTCTAGGGACGCCCGAAAGAAGCGAAGCTTTATAGTATAAAGTGTAGGGCGCGTAACGCTACTGACGCTTAGCACGGATAAAGTGGCCGCGCGGCGAGCGACCCGAACGTCTGTTCGCTTCAAAATGTAATATTTGAGTCATAATATAAGTAACTCGTACGTACTAGATGTACTTATTGGTTTGAATGACCATGTTTTAGGAGTAAAAAGTCGTCTCGTGACCAAACACGTGCCTAACAACACAGGTGTAACAAAATCCACTGAAGTCATACCAAAAAGTTTTTTTTTAAATGCTACAATGATATGTTAATAGTATCTTAAATTATTAATCAATCTTGTTATTTAATTGAGATTAAAATAGAACGGAATGGCTTCTGATTTATTTCTTCATACGTGCGGAATAGACACCTGTTTCCACGGCGGCGCGGCGTGGATCTGTTTTGCATTGCCAATTAATGGAAGTTTACATTTGTACACATTCACGTGACTTTAGCAATTCATTGCTTGGTCATTTTATCAGTTATTTACTTACCTACTCTTTTAATTTGAAGTTAACTCCTACTTTATAGATAAGTACTGCAACATTCTAGTGTACAATGTGTAGATAAATAGCCTTTTAAACACATTGTATATTTGACAAGTTAAATACAAGTAAAAATGTATTTCTATTTTTTACCTCTATTTTAGCAATGCGTGATCACTACCACGATTAAGATGATTTTAACAATGATATAGTAGCTAGTACCTACCTATAACAAACAACCGTAAGTTATTGTCTTTTATGTCTAATAGTAAATAAATACCTATTATATTATAGAGGTCGTCAGGAAAATAGGTATACTTAATACAAAAAAAACTAGGTAAGGTTTTTTAGTTTCTGTAAAATACCCGTCTTCAATACAGTAAATGGATACTTAATAGTACCTAGTAGGACAGTGAAAGGAGAAATTTTGTAACTACCACATTGCGTTTATATATATTTATATCACACATGCTGACTAGGGATTGCAGTACCGGTACTGAGGAGAGTTAGGCAATTCCCGGTACCAGGCATAAGCCAGTACCGGGAAATACCGGGAATTTCGGGAAATTCGGTACCCAATACAAACGTTGAATAGTTATTTAAAAAACATACTTAACAGTCTAATTTGTGCTCCTGTTAATGAAAATGTAATTATTTACATGTATATTAAGTATTTTACTTATTTAGTGAACGAATCCGAAATTAATTTCGAAATTTCGGACCATTTTTCAATTGGCAGCGTGTTAATTTCGAAATTTCGAACCTAAGATGCAGCTTTGCGGCTATTTGGAGTGGATGTGGATACCAGGAACTAGAAGCAGGGAGTTGAAAATGACTTCAGTGCGTTATATTGCGAGAGGCGTCGTTAAAAAGTAATTGGCTGATGATGGATAATGTAAGTCATCAATCATTGCGAATGAAGCCGAAACTTCGACGCAAGTAGACGCCTCAACAAAATCATCGAGACACGAATGTTTTGCATCTCTCTCCTGGTCCTGTTTCTCATATATCTGATTTTGAAGTACAGTATAAGATCCTATTTGCTGATCATAAAGCAAAATGAGGCAGTACGTCTGCAGTGGGCGATTTGACAAAATAATCAAAATGGTAAAGATACCCTAGCTGGAAGCAAGCCACCAACATGATGAATTGACGACATCGTGAAGGTAGCTAATAATTTGATGAATAGACTGGCAGGTCAGGACTGAAACCAATGTCTGATAAAGGGATTGTTTCGATTGCTTTACTTCTCCTTTAGCCATTTTGATTAGAACTTACTGGCGTAGGTCCCCTTCAGTATCCTCCACTTCTGTCTCTTTTACGACTTGCACCGCTTAGTTCGCTCCCGTGGTCGTCGTATTTCAATGGTGCTGGAGGTCTCCTATCAGTTTTTTTTCCAATGTTCACCAGGCACTATTCGAGTAGCGGTAAGATCCCGCTTTCTAGTGACATGACCAACCCTTTGCAATATGACGCAAGCTACTCATTTGATGACATCGTTGAATTTGCCTTGCTCTCGAACGGCCAATGGTCCACCTTATGTATACGCTTAGTAATGCCGATGTCACCGCCGATCAATATTTTTCTTTTATTTATGTTCGAGCATCTTGGGAAAATGGCTGATCCGATTTCAATGGGGGTTTCACTTTAAGATAGCCAGTGGTTAAATTTAAAACATAGAGTACATAATCTCACCCTTTTATCTTTAGGAGTCGAGCTGCTGAATAAAATATACATTTTCCACTAGCTTGTTGGAAAAGTAGTTTTTTGATAGTAATTTTGCTGCTTTAATTAAAATTACCCTAAAACGTTATTTTAATATTTTGTTGAGATTTTACAATGATATTTCATGTCAAAATCACATTTACCAAAATGTTGTATTAATTTCGAAATTTCGAAACTGATAATATACGAAACTGCACGTCCTAGTCCGTATTCGCTATGCCTGTGGTGACTTATGTTATAACGAAAGTCGAAATGGTATGGATATTTGAAAATATTAGTTATGAAATTATTAAGTACCGAAAGTACCGAAATTCCCGGGAATTCTTTTCAGTACCGGTACTAGATAGAAGGAAGAAAATACCGGGAATTCCCGGGAAAAACCAGTACCGGGAATTCCCGGGAGCAATCCCTAATGCTGACCCGACAGACGTTGTCCTGTCTTTTAGGGGTATGAAAAATAGATAGTAGCCGATTCTCAGACCTACTGAATACGCATAAAAAATGTATAATAATCGGTCGAGCCGTTTCGGAGGAGTATGGTAACTAACATTGTGACACAAGAATTTTATATAAAAGATTTAATGGGTGTTGCAAAACCGAAATGGCATAAGTACTTTTCTTACTCACACTATTTCCGTTATAAAATGGTTAAATTTACCGCATAGAGGCACATGTTATATACTTAATGACTTAAAGCTGCCACACTGGAAAAATGTAATGCCTCTTTAAGCAAATGGCAAATACCTACCTACTGATATATAGGAATATTGATTGATAGGTAGGTATACTATTTATTATATATTGTTTCATAATGTCTGCACTCCCATATAAATTGTAGGGTTATTTACCTGTTTATTTCCATTAGGAAAAAATCCCCGTTTACCGATAGTAGTGCCAAACCAGTGATAAGCTGATCGATTCGCAACATTGTGAAATTTAATTTGGATCACTAACTTTGCACTAAGTAATTTGTCGACTTTCATTACTTAAGTTATATTTTAGTTAAAACAGCCATATACCGTTTATGTCAGAAATTGATTTTCCCTACCTAGTTACTTATTAAGATTTAATTTTAACTAAAGAGTAACAACTATAAGTTATATTTTTTTCTGAAAGTAAAAAAAGTATGTCTGAATGATTGAAAATTATTTACTTTACTATAATTTTCCACAACAAGTGGAAGGTAATTAATGCATTAGTTACTCTGTACTATAATGATGTAACATAACATATAGTTACTTACATATTTTCAACAATAGTTTAAAAGAACTAGGTATGTATAAGTACCTACTTAAACCTTTACTACGCACTCCATATTTTAGCGATACTTACCTATTCATTTTGGAAGATACCGTTATATAGATAATCATAAAAATAACGTAAAAGCGTAAAGCAAACGCTATAATCATAATTTTATCAAAGCTTATCGCTAATTCATCACTTGTTGAGATAAAAACAACGGAGTTGTCGGAATTCGCGAACGCGCACGCATACATTTTGTTTATGGTCTTCGGAATATAACCTTGTAATCAACGATACATTTAACGTAGATAGTCGTTGGAATAAAGGCTTTATTGTTGTAATCGGTCAGAATAAAACAGTCTGAAAACCCTCGTGTCCAATTAGGTAGGTATCGTAACTTAAACATAGAGTTACTACATTATTTATAATATAAAACGATGATTTTTTCATTCAGTAAGTGAGAGTAAGGACCAGGGCCCTAACCACGCTAGCTACTCAAATCGTAATAGAAAAGCAAACGCTCGCGATTACGTTTCCAACGCTCCGCTTTTGATGTTTTCCTGACACGAGCTTCACGATTTCTACTGACATTGATATGGTATGGTGTCAGCAAAACGTCAAAAGCGGAGCGTTTGAAATGCAATCGCGAGCGTTTGCTTTTCTATTACGATTTGAGTAGCTAGCGTGGTTAGGGCCCAGGTCGTTCGTTTTTCGAATAAACAGAATGAAAACAATATAAGTCCAACCTTTGTTGTCTGCGAACCATTATACCGAACAAAGTTCTGGGAACGTTTTCAGCGCTATACGCGGTCTACCTTTGTAATGCATTCCACTTCCACGGTGAATATCAATGTGAGAATAGAATTAGCTTGCGTGCTTCAAATGAATTATTGCACCATCGTTCGACTTTGAGGAATCGCGGTGTTTTAATTTAAAAAGTTTCTATCTTTTTTATTGAGTTGAGATGGTGTCTGTTGTCTATAGATACTTACATTTTTTTTACTCAAATGTTAAAATAAACTTCATATGTCATTTCTGAAGTTACAACTAAACTCAATTTGACACAATACGTAACAGTATATCTATCTTGCTCATACACAACACAACCACGGCAAGGACAGAAATGATAAAAGTTATCAGAACCTCATGCACTGACCAAGCCTTGCTAAGTGGAAGTGTGGCCGATGCAAGGCCATCTGGAGCCGAATGGTTTTCCAACAGAGGCTGGCTGCTCTCATCAGCTTGCCTTAATATTGCAAAAACTCTTGAAGTGGCAACACCTATCAGAAAGAGGTTGATGAACTATAGCACATTTTTTACCAGGATTTTTTTTAATACTGTTGGTCGCATAGACAAGTTTATTAAAGGAACTGAGCTAATGAGACATTTGCAATCTATAAGGATGTATGTACAAATTTGCAAACGACACAACTTTTATTTTTATTGGTCGCTCTATTTTATTCACCGACTTTTATTCAGAAGGTTTCTTCTGGCTTTAATAAGTATGTTCAATATTTAGCATTTGTTAGCATAACTTAGCATCTATGAGCCTTGAAGAGCCTTGTACTTTGATATAATTTGAAAAATACTTACCATCTCTACATCGACGGCATTGACGTAAGCAGTATTAGCATTACGTATAATTTACTTTGCTTGACGTTTTTTAAATCAAACAAATCGTATTTTTTTACTTCAGCACCTAATATCAGTGAAAATCTTAAGACAGGAAGTCTTTTTTGTATTGGATATTAAGTAATTATTAGATAGGCACTTAAGTACCTATATTAAGTTAGTTGTTCAAGTAGCCAGTTTGGAAAAGCCTGAACTATGAATGGCGTAATGAGTTCTAATTTATTAGTCCTACAAATAGATTAAAAAACCTTTTTCTTATCTATTTCAACAGACACCAAATTATCTATCACACTTCATCACTCGTTAATGATCATTGCTGTTGATTACACAATCATTGCGTCAACGCAAACAATTGTTCATCGCATCATACATTTTCAGTTCTTACGTCAAATTTTAATTTTGTAAACGTGTAAGTACGCGTTACTCATATCCCCAGAAGTAAATCATCGTTCAACGTAAAAAAAATAATAAAAAGTTGCTATAGTTATTTCCGAATTGGCGCCAAAGCAGTCATGGTTGTTTATGGTTGCCAATTTTTTGTCGGTACGAGACGGTTCCAAGATACGGTTTATGCGGGTTGTGGATAATTAATTTATTTTCAAAAGTGGAGAGTCCGTTTATGTTTTAAGTATGGTATTATGCCAGTACCTACAAGTTGGAATTTATTTTGATGAACATAATATGACCTTTCAGAGATTCTCAACAGAAATTTCTTATATTATTTATTAAATACGTAAGTAATTAAGTACTAGACTGAAGCATTTCATGTGCAATGTCGTGTCGCGGATTCGTGTTGACACATTTGTATGGCATCTGGAATGCTCAACGAATAATTATTATTACTTTGCACGACTGAATGTTGAAGTTTCTATTTACTTATCAATCGCCGTTAAAATATACCAGACAATAAATAGGTACAATGTGGCAACTGGTCTAGTTCAATCAAACTGGTATCGGTAAATATATTTTGAACCAATTAGTTAAGAACTTCAAAATGATTTTAATAAATTCAGCTCGGAATTAGTAACTGGTGTTACTTCCTATTTTACTTTTTGGGTTAAGAGTCACATATGCATAATTTAATGAAAAAAATGTGTCCGAAGATCTGCAGAATCATTCAATCATTCAGAATTTAAAAGTAAAGCGGATTTAATGGTGTTTCGCGACTCTACACGAGGAATCAAAATATTGTACGAGTAGGTAGCTGACTGTGAAGAGAAGTGTTCTATGACCATCAGATTGCTCTCACTCCCAACAGTTTCTAAATATAATCGCGGATGCACAACAAAACTATTTTGGCAACTAAACGAAAGTCGGCTGACGGCATTTTTGTTAAAGTTCCGGTAAACTTACGCACCTACCTACTTACAACAATCTATAGAAATGATCCCTTCAATGAAAGTAGGTACTTACTTACTAGGTGGTTTCTATGCAAATTGAATTGTTTTCTTTTATCTATTTGTTGTTAAGTTTTGACGAGGACAATTTGACTTGGGCCCATATCAATAAATCGATCTCAAGTCCTGCAAATTTCGTTCTTATGTCATTTACCAGTACAAAATGACATGTCAAAGGCGTACATACTTAAGACCGCTCTCTGACTTGAGATCGTTTTATTAATAAGGGCCTTAGCTTGAAGTTCTAGTTCAATCCGTCTTTTTTTATATCGGGTTGTTATTAAAAATTGGTCACTTCATAATGCGCTTTTTCTACCTACCTACCTACCTACTTTTGAAAAATATTTTTCATGAAATCATTAAATAATTGCTTCAATTTTTATTGTCTTTGGTATCTATGTAAGTACTTGGCAAAATTCGAAATTATGTGGGCTAAGTAGGTCTTATTTATATGCCTCATCAAGACGAAGAATTTTGAAAATTATAACATCTTAATAAACTCATAAGAGATATTCTATTAGATAGGCATGAGTTGTACCTAATTACATATGGTATTTTGTTATTCCGTATTGTCAATCACGAAGATAGTTGGTGACCATCAGAGACCTTTTTAAAATGTTCGCATCCATGGTGGCCTTACCTATATGTGATTAAATTTACAAGCTGCTGTCAAATATTTCATATATGACATGCTTTTAATTACAGCCAGCTTTAGTAAAACAATATTTATTTATTTCCGGCAAATTGACATTTTGGCTCTGATTCCAAACGGTATTGGCAAGTAGCGGTAACCCCGACTAATTTCCTTGATACCGGAGATATGGTGGGTGATATTAATAGAACACTTTTTTATGCCCAATGTCAGTTTATTTTTAGGGTGAAAGTCTTTCGTGCCTTGTATTAGGTACCTGCTAACATTATCTAGATATCGAAATAGGTTAATGTTATTATTGATAATCCAAATTTTCTCGTGACTGTTATTCGTTTTGTGGATTTCAGTTACAGTTTCAAAAGTGTTTAATAAATAGGCACCGATACAATTTTTTTCATAAAATTAACGTACTACGTAAGTGTTGATATTTTAACATTTTATGTTGTGTGTTCAGTTGCATATTATTATTACCTACATATATTCAGTTCAGATATTTTTAATATAATAAAAGTGTTATATTTACAGATTATGAAAATAAATAGAAATGCTACCATTTGGTTTGACGCACGCTCCTCCGCTCAGTTTATTTCCATTCAGAATGTTCGATTCATTAAGTTTTTATAATGAAATAGCTTTTACCCGCAACTTCATTTGCGTGGATCTTGGAACTGAATTTAAGAACAAACTTTCACCTCCTAATTTAACCCCTTAAGGCTAAAGCGCCCATCTAGCCCGCGAAGTTCAAATTTTTTGAGTTCTTTTAGAAATTTTTCAAAATCTGACAATAATAAAAGACAAATTTTGTAATTCGCGAAAAAGACCGTGTGCAGTGCATTTATTAATATATCCCACTTACTCTAAAACATTTCAAGAACGACAGCTATCCAGATAATCTGGCATTTTTTGTATATTTAGTGATTTACTAGTATCATATCCACCGTGATAATATTTAGAGTAAAATAAATGTATTAATAAATGCACTTTTTACGACGCGTGACGGCGTATAAAGTACCCCTGTTACTATTTCTAACCCCAACGGTTCATCAGCCAGTCAGTCAGTTTCTCCTTTTATATGTATCTACTAGTTTATGCCCGCGACTTCGTCCGCATAGTATTTAACTTAACAAAAATTTCGGGATTATTGGGATAAAAGTATCCTATATGTTAATGCCGGTTATAAACTATCTGTGTTCCAAATTTCATCCAAATCCGTTTAGTAGTTTTTGCCTGAAAGATTAACAAGCATGCACACTCACAAACTTTCGCATTTATAATATTAGTAGGATTTAGGTTTTATTTGAATAATGCACGATATTTTGGAACATCATCGTTAGCGTTGCTTACTAAGCCGCCATGAAAGTATTGTGCATTATTAAAATTTGACCTTATATATACAGACTAAATATAAGATTGGAATGACGTTAATTTAACACGTTAAGTGCGAAGCGAGGCCTAAATCACCCCTGATGCAACTTCCCTGTGGTGCGGCAAACAAAAAAGTGAATTTCTCTGTCGTGCGAATGGCATAGCTTTGGTTTGGTCCAGTGTAGGAAAGAGATAAATATATATTTGAGATCACTAATGGTTCCGGACTCGGTGGTGTACCTACCTTGGTACCGGATGTCTTAGGCCTCGTGCCGCACTGAATTAATATAATTTTAATGCAGTGCGGAACGAGGCTAAAACGTCCCATATCCCCCCTGACCTCGTACCGCACTCAACGCGAGCTTCCCGCGACCAGTGTTGTGCATCATATACAAATAGAAAGATAAACCTTATGCATAAACCGTAATCCATTATTTTCCAATAATAAGTCTGTAATAGGTGCCTCTTAATGGTATAGAATGGAACGCTTCGTGCGCGAGTCCGACTCGCACTTGGCCAGTTTTTTTTTCTTTATGGCGCCTTCAAGCACAATTTAGATTATTTAAAAAAATGTATCCTTTGATAGCTTTGTGTTGTTTTGCCAGGTTTTGCCCTTAAAACGATCTAATGAGATATAATTGATCAAAATCGGTCAAGTCGTTGCGTAGTTAAGACAGTTTAAAAACGTCGATATTATTTTTCCCATCACTAATCGCAGCGAAAATTTGCCCTATTTCAGTGCGATACGAGGTGTATCAGATCCCATATTTTGTTTTGCTAATAATTCCTAAACTAGCCATCAGATCCCGGGGCGACAGTGGATTAGGGTTCATCAATTCACTGTCTATATCAATAAGGACCAAAATTCTCATTTATCTTTGATTTCGCGCCAGAAAATGGATTTTAGTCTGTAAAAGGAGGTGGGGTCTAATAGACCGCGTGTCGCCCTAACGTCTGGTCACGGTACGGGCCGATTATACCTCGTGCCGCAGGAACGGAAAGTATGCAAAAATTGGTGCCGCAGCTAACGTGTGTAGTAAGTAACACAAATATAAAAAAAAAACTCCTGTTACAATTTATTACTTACATTTTATTTTGGCTACACTATGTTAAAAAAAATGCTCATAAACCATAATCACGTTTCTACGAACATAGTTTTGACGTCAGTGGCATCTTTGTAACAATATAGCGATTTTACGGTTCTACTTCAAAGTGTTTTCTTACATATTTAACGCTGTAAGTAAGCACTACCTAGATATGCAAATATATAGAATAGACTCGTTCAATCATTTATTGATATGGATGCAGGGAATCAAAACCAAACCGCGATTCAAATTCCGTTTACTTTTTTATTATTATGATGTTGATCTGTTGGCAAAAGAATATAACTCACAAAGTCAAATAAACATTTAATTCTAATTTTAGAATAAAGTGTGTGTGATTTGGCTATTTCTACTCCGACGTATGTATTTGAGGGTGAAAAGGTTATAGTTATAATTTTGACGCGCATTTGGACATTTTTAGGCCAAAATCTTCATAGCGAAATGCTATTTTTGTTTTGTTACGCTGAATAATTTTACGGATAAAGGCAATTTATTTCACCACGACTTAAGACGGAGGAACTTACTTAATTAAAGCCAACAAAATGGAAGCCGCTTTCATCTTTGTTCCATTCTGACTGCATTTTATTCCATGCGATAATGATTAAATAGGTATCGTTTTCATTAAAGTGTCATGAATTTTGCGCTAATTAATGATATCTATGCCTTTATAACATCATAATTTTATTGCACGGATTTATGTTTATCTTATCAAAGAGGAATTATATGGATTACTGCGTTATCCGTAGATACTGCAAATTTCCCTATAATAACTGACCTATACTTAGCAGATATATTATGATAAACAAAAAAGGTGCAATTACTGCAAAATATGATAGGTAATTGAAATTCTGTGTTAATGTTTCGAAGCTTGTAGAGTCCTGATTAGAGACTAAGATTTTGTATAAATGCTAAAATTTTATAATAAAAAAATATACAATAAGTAGGTATGTACCTAATGTTGGATTTTTTTGTCCAATTTAACAGTCTAAACTATGCATAATACAGTATCATTGTCACACCGTACTAAATGGGAGCTTTGCTTATATGCTATGCCAAACACTAATTTACGAATAAAGGAAACGGAATCCTATAAAATAACATAATGATGTGGCGAAGGACGTCATAAACTGGCGTTACAACTGCTGAATGATGATTATTATCGGTCGTTTGCTATCGATCTAATAACCGTTTACAGCGTCGTCGCAACTACATGCTCCTAACACATGGTTAGGAAGCATTACTTCTGTATATGCGGATTTTTTCCATCTACTTAAGTCTTCCGCTTGCATAATTAACTCCGGAATTTGTCTCCGCAGGTGGTCTCGGCATGCGCCACTGGGTCACATTCATGCTGTTCCTGGGCATGGCCAACGCGTACATCATGCGGACCAACATGTCGGTCGCCATAGTCGCTATGGTGAACCACACGGCTCTGCCTGTGGTCACCGAAGCGATGGACACCGAGTGCGGGAACGTTAGGACCAACAGCAGCGGTGTAAGTACTTACAGAATCACTATACTTAGTTATATTATACTAATAGGTATAGTAGGTGCTATAACCGGCTCACTATTCTATTTTTGCTGTAGGGTCTTTGGTACCTACTATCTATGCGAAAAAGAAGAAAATATTAAATATTGACGATAGCAAGTTTTACTCCGAGGCAACCTTTATTAGATTACTTTTAACAAAATAAGTAAAAGTGTTTTCGTCTTATGACACCAATCGATATGATTAATTATTTACCTGATAGGATACATTAAGTATATAAGTATATACCATTGAGTTAGGTACCCACCCTGATGGATGTGGTTTTTTTATTAATTAGAAAATCTCTGCCGAACCTTAGATATTACTCAGGTACTTATCTTCGTACTTACCTAAAAGTAAAGTAATGGTACTTACTTACTTTACTTTTGTTGCAGCTGACGCAAGACGGTTCATTCGTCTGGTCTTCAACGCTGCAAGGATATATCCTGTCTTCCTTCTTCTACGGCTACGTTATGACGCAGATACCCTTCGGCATATTGTCCAAAAGGTAGGTTACCTACTAGTTTATTTTTTAAACTAGCGGCCCGCCCCGGCTTCGCACGGGTACATTGCGGTTACATTATTCGAGTTTTAGTAAGGATCCCTAATTTTTTTTTAAAATAACTTATAGCCTATGTCACCCGGGGATAGTGTAGCTTCCCAACAGTGAAAGAATTTTTAAAATCGGTTCAGTATTTTTGGAGCCTATTCATTAAAATCAAACAAACAAAGTTTTCCTCTTTATAATATTAGTATGGTCTATGGGCACTAGATAGAACGGTGCCGGAACTATCTCGAACCCGTTTCTTATAGGCAATTACCTACTTACTAAATACTTTTTAATTTAAATGATTAACAATGCTACTCTGTTTTTTTCTAACTACAGGTAATAAATAATGGTATCACGATTCACGATGGCTAGAAACTTTATTTTATGACCTGATGTATTTTATTAGTATACTTATAATCCTTTACAAAGTTATACACTAGTCTTGTTAGCTTTTAGTACGTACTAATTAGACAACGCTGTGATTTTTGCCTTCTGAATAGTACCTACTTATTAAATTATCTTTCTAAAATTAAGTTTCGAATACCTAGATAGGTATATTTTTAAGGCACCTTAGTTTATTTTAGTTCAGCTTTGCGGTTTTGAAAATAAGTTATTAGGTATTGTATATCCGATCAATTGTAATAAAAGTCTGTCAACAGCATACAGCAATAACTTATCTTTATACAATGTGGCATAAATGTTGATAGATGGGTACCTACTTAGTGTCGGCCATGATCTTGCGCATATAGTATGAAATATTACTCAATTCTTTCAGGAATTTATGAATAAGGACTCATGTTATGAATGATAAACGCTAGTAGGTATAATTGTGCCTACAATATACCTATTACCTACCTACTTATTTGCAAATTTAAATAATTCTAATAGCTGAAGGGTACGGAATCTTAAAAGAATCGGAATCTAAATCTTAAAAGGCTAATAATTTTACCCCTGTATCTCCAAATATATTGTTGTATATTTGCTCCTTATATCAAAAAGTGCTAATATCTCAGTATAATTCAAATACAACTGGTCTTGTTCCATCCGTGGGTGGGGACCTGGTGATCTGTAATACAGGTATTTTCATGCCTACCTCAGACACCAGCTCCTCACATATTCTAGACTATGCACATACCTGTATTTAAATAGATGTAAGTAAGATTGTAATTATGTAAGGTCTGTTTTTGTGAGGAGAAAGAAATAAATATTATTATAATTAATCTATCTGCTACCAACTTGTTTAATACTATGCACAGATTTCGAAAATGCGTTGGTAAATAAGTTTGCCTGGCTCCCAGGTTCGGTGCCCGCCTGTTCCTCGGCGTGGGCATGCTGATCAACTCTGTATTCGGCCTGCTGGTGCCGGTCGCCGCTGAGGCCGGCTTCGGGTGGCTCATTCTGGTGCGGTTCATTCAGGGATTGGGTGAGGTGAGTTGACGGGTTTGCGTCAAAAGTCCTCTTAACTCTATTACCTACCTACTTACCTAGCATACCGGCGCTTAACTGACTACCTACTGAGGTACCTGCGGTAGTGGAGCTGTACTGGAGGGGGGCGTTTTCGTTACGTCAATTGAAGCGTGACTTCAAAGTGCAAACCCTTTCCGCACCGCTCCACGATGCCTGTACTTTTAGTTACGTAGGTACCTATTACTTACTAGATAGGTTTGTGATAATGCATTTCATCATAAAATCTGCCTGGAAGCTATGCTAAGCTAGCGATCTATTAGAATTCCGCTTTCTGCTATCTCAGATATGGTTAGAAGTCTGTGGGTTAACACTTAAATTATAATAGGTACTTACCTAATTAGTTTTTTTCGTGAAACAGGGACCAATCGTACCGTGCACACACGCTATGCTGGCGAAGTGGATTCCACCCAACGAGAGGAGTAGGATGGGAGCAGCCGTATATGCCGGTAAGTTAATAATTACTAAAGCGAGCGAACGAGCGATTCAAGCGAGCCTTCACCTTAGGCTTCGTTCACACCATTTCGTATAATCCTGCCCTTTTGCAGTGTTGATAAATATTTTGCCAACACCCAGTTCTTTATATTTTTTTCATTTCATGTTTTGACAAATAAATGTTATTCTATTCTATTCCAATCACTTTAGCCCATAAATACAAAAATACCGAGCTAAATTTGTACACAGTGTAAATTATAATGGCGGCACGCGACTACAGAGCAGCGTCTTCGTATGCGAAATAGACTGAAGTTCATAGGCCCATAGGCTTGTATTAATAAATCGATCTTAAGTCTGAGAGCGGTCTTAAGTACGCTTTTAACAAGTTATTTTGTACTGGTATGACATAAGAATGTCATTTCCAATACTGGTCGCAGGCCATAGAGGTATAAGAATAGAGGAGGGGAGCCCCACGCTCTCATACAAGTGGAAATGTCGCCCCGCTAGAAAGAGAGAGGAGATGAAAGCCGGGTACCTTTCTCTCTCTAGCGACGAGGCCGCGTAGTTAAATTTAAATCAATGCGCGCGACTGCGCATGCACCAATGCGCCAATATAGAGAGAAAGGTACCCGGCTTTCATCTCCTCTCTCTTTCTACTACGGCGACGCTCTCAGCGCCGTCTTCCCTTCTCTATTCTTATACCTCCGTCGCAGGCTTGAGTTCGATTTATTAATACGGGCCTAAGCCTTGCACATTTTTGAAGTACTAATGTGTACTTTATTTGTCAAAGGTGCCCAATTCGGCACGGTGATCTCGATGCCTCTGTCGGGCCTGCTCTCGGCGTACGGCTTCGCGGGCGGCTGGCCGTCCATCTTCTACGTGTTCGGGCTCATCGGCACGGTGTGGTGCCTCGCCTTCCTCTTCTTCGTGCCCGAGGACCCGGAGCACTGTCCTAGGATCAAGGAGACGGAGAAGAAGTACATACTGAGCTCGCTGTGGGGCGCTGCTGGTTCCAGCGTGAGTATACTCATTAGCACATTAGTTATGAATAGGTACTTCTTAGCCCAGTTTTCACAAACATGACTATATACGAGGTCTTATAGTAGTGCTATCAATCAATTGCTGTGGAAACCCTTAGAAAAGTATTGTTTACGAATACGGCTGTTACTTATTAGTGTACTTCACATACTTACCGACGGTGGAAAGGAAAAACAAATGAAACGCCAATTTGGTCAAAAATTTTATAGACACATCGTTAGAGATTAGAATCCAAAACCCTATCGAACTGTATACAGGTTGAAACAGAAAGGGTATATTTTGTTTTCAAAACTTAACTTTGTAATTCTAAAACTATCAGCTTTGGAGTAAACTTGAAAAACAAAAAGTATAATAGGGATACAGCTGTTGACAGATCTCATTAAGTCTACAAAACCTTCATTACTTCAACTGTCACACAACGCCGATAGTTTTAGATTTACAAAGTTAAGTTGCAAAATACCCTTTCTGTTTCACCTAGTATAAAATAAATTTTCGACCAAATTGGCGTTTCATTTGTTTTTCCTTTCCACACTTTTCTTTGACAGCCTAGTATCATGAATTAACAGAATATATATTATGTGTTCCAGTCACCCCCGATCCCGTGGAGCAAGATCCTGTCGTCGATGCCGTTCTGGGCCATCATGCTGGCGCACATGGGCCAGAACTACGGCTACGAGACGCTGATGACCGAGCTGCCGACCTTCATGCGGCAAGTGCTGCACTTCTCCATCAAGGATGTGAGTTAACTGACATATTATTTTAATCCATTCTGAACCCCCGACAAAAAAGAGGGGTGTTATAAGTTTAACATGGTACCGTACCGTAGCCGAGCGGCCAAGCGGTCATAAAAAACGCATTTACCGAAACGTTCTTAGATTTTTTTGTAAATATATTACTTTGCACTCTGAACTGTGTATTTGTGTATCTGTGTGTCTGTCTGTGGCATCGTAGCGCCCAAGCGGATGAACAGATTTCAATTTTGTTTTTTTTTGTTAGGTAGGCATTCTGATCGAGAGTGTTCTTAGATATGTTTCATGAAAATCGTCTCAGCCGTTTGAATATTATCAGCTCTTTTGTAGTTTAAAAAGTAGTCACATCGGGGGTTTTCTAAATTTTCAATTTTAGTTATTCTTCGTATAAGTATCTACTTATAACCAAGTCTGCATACAAGCATATAGGTGCGATCCGCTTGGTGCTAAACACGAATATTAACCCGGGCATCGAACTTAATTTATCCTCAGTATGAAAGCAGAATCTATTTACAAAGATGTCTTAAGGATTGCCGGATAACTGCCAAAAAATCTCTATGACTATTAACAGATCTGGAATGGAATATGCTCATTTCATTCCAGAGACGCAGACCGTTATTTTCATAACTCATTTTTAGTTTAACGATACAGAGTGTAATTCGTTTTGAGGAAAATGTTTGTGCGGTATCAATCACATAAAAAATGGGACCAAAAGCTGATTGGTTAACGAAGCCAATGTCCCAATTTTCCTCATTTGGAAACCCCAGACATGTTATTAGGAGTAACACCCACACTTGCCAATTCAGTTATTTATAGCAATCATCGTACGAGTGGGTGGGCGTCAGGCATCGGGCCATTAATCATGAGCCGTGTTGTCGCCGGGTCGCGGGGTCAGCGGGGGTCAATTGTACAATGGGAGCGTTGAATCACGGCTGAGGCGGCCTCCGCTGATTGAAGTAGGGGATTTTGACATAGAGTAGTCGAACAAGGCATTATTGTTTGACGAGTTCAGTCAGGCGACAGATACAAGCGTTGCTGAGTTTGAGACTTCATAATTAGATTAATTAGAGCGATCTTGAGTACGCTTTTGACGGGTTATTTTGTACTGGTATGAAATAAGAATGACATTTCTAAGATCGCTATCAGACTTGAGATCGATTTATTAATACGGGCATCTGTGTATTAAGACGTCGTAGGCGCCTAAGCCAACGAATTCTTGTAGTGTTTTTCAATAGTAAGCGGAATGTTCGAACAAGCCTTCTTGTAATTTTTTATCGGTAGGCTGACTATGAAAAGCAATAAAGCTTGTCGTTTATGAACGGTAACACCTATGTGGGTGTATAAGATTTGAATGCTCCAAGTGTCGCGTTCCCCTACGGGTGGGTATCAGACGCGAGCGGCCATTGGTTGCTTATTTGCTACGTTTATTAACACGTCAACGACAATAGGGTTTCATACATCGATTATGTCAAAGACTATCTGTTTTAGTATTGATGCTTGTAAAAAAGTTACGCAAGAAAAAAAAACATACCTACTTACTTCCGATATATGTATTGCGAACTTGGGGCAGATATTCGTAAAAAAGTTACTCATCGGCGCGAAAAAAAAACAAAATTCATACTTCCGATATGTTGCAACACTTGGAAGGGTTAAAGATAGTTAAGTATGTTCTTATAACGTCCTCATTCCTCTCCAGAACGGCTTCGTGTCCGCGCTGCCGTATCTCTGCATGTGGCTGTTCTCCATGTTCATCTCGGTGGTCGCCGACTGGATGCTGTCCAGCGGCCGGTTCAACCACACTCAAGTCAGGAAAATTATCAACAGTATCGGTGAGTCTCATGGAAATATTTACTGCAAGAACTGATGGGATGCGGTGGATGGAGGAATATAACTTACTTATACCAGCTCCTCCTTATAGACAAGTTTACAAGCGTTCTACAAATTGTTACGTTTACATGTTGGTAGGTATAGATTTTGCACAAATGCCCAGCCAGTCACACGGGCTCAAATGGACCGGGAATGGATGGGAACCGTTAGCATGACTTTCAGTTGAAGGTAGCCTTTATAACCGAATCGATAGCAGCTCAGTTGAAGATATTGCCAAGTCTGAAAATGCCTTAGAATTAGTTCTCTAGCTAAGCTAATGCTTGTGTTGGGAGTGGGCCCACGTCAATAGTTTAATGGCCAGAATGGGGATCGAACCTGGAATCTCTCAGCTACGAGGGCGGGTCCTCTAACCACTAGGCTATTGACGCCTTATGTATTAATTTGAATGTGTTCCCAGGTCAATACGGCCCCGCGATAGGTCTGTTCATATCAGCGAACACCGGCTGCAACCCCGCCGCCACGGTCGCCATGCTGGCCGTCGGCGTCGGACTCAACGGTGGTATCTACTCCGGTTTCAAGGTGAGGATTATTAAATACTCTGAATACAAACATATGAACACTACTAAACCAGTATTCATAAATCAATCTCAAATCTGAGAGTCATCTTTACGCGTTTGACATGTAATTGTGCACTGGTATGACATTAGAATGACATTTCCAAGATCGCTCTCAGACTTGAGATCGATTTATTTATACGGGCCATAGACAATTAAGTAAAAAAAATGACATAAAAATCGGTCAAGTGACGAACTCACGCACACCTGTATGTTATGCACCTAAAGAGAAAGTAAACTTTGTTGATAAATAATCCATAGGTATCGAGTTTTGCTTTATTTTTACCAACGTTGTATAAATTTACTCTCCAACTAATCTGATGTTTTGACAGGTAAGCATTCCATGGAAACAGCTATCAAACATCTAATTTATACCGAGAATAGATTAATATTTATTGATTTTAACCATAGATTTAAGAAATGATTCTTTTAAGGTCTGTTATTTTACCACCGTCAGATAAATAAATTTATTATTTTTAAACTCGTCCTCAGGTGAATCACTTGGATATATCGCCGCGTTTCGCCGGCATCCTGATGGCGTTCACCAACTGCCTTGCCAACCTGACCGGTCTACTCGCACCCATCGTCGCTGGATATATTATTGACGGCAGGGTAAGCACGGATGTCACATTATTATTACCTTTTTGGCATTATTATTGGCTCCAACCGCGTTGTACATCTATACATTAAAAATAGCTCAGTTACTCCTTACAACATCGGTTATCAGCCTGTGGAAGTCCCGTGAAAATCGGCTTAGTCGTTTCGGAAATTAGCCGGAACAAACAGACCAGAAAATATTTTAATATTATTTTTTGTTAAAAGTATTCACTTTCATATAGGTACATACATTCAGTAAAAAGCTGTTATTTTAACATAACAGATACATGAATATAAGTGATAGCCGAGTTGAAGATTAATCTTGTTTAATTAAACCATAACAATATCCTGTGATCAAATGATAACTTAAAAATATTATCTCTTCTCAACAGCCCACACAGGCGCAATGGAGGATAGTGTTCTACATCGCCGGCTTCATCTACATATTCTGTGCCACGTTCTACAACATCTTCGCTTCGGGCAGAAGACAGGACTGGGACAACCCAGCGGACGACGAGGCCAATGCCAAAAAGGCAGCGGAGAAGAAAGCCATCAAAATGGAGAAGAAAGCCGCTAAGAACGATAATCTAGCAGAGACCGCGCAGTAACGGCTTTAAACAGTTGATAAAGACCAGCGAATACAACAGCATTCTTAATAAGTCTAGCGGTATACCGTACTGATATTAAAAAAGAAAAAAACCGGTAAATTAATTCAAAAAAATTATAAATAAATATTTTAAAATCGGGATTCTGCCGTTGCGTTCCTTGGTCGCGTTCGACCGCACGCGAGTTTTAATTTGTTTTATTAGGTGAGACTGTGTATTGCAAATTTTATTTTTATTTACTCGGTTGTTGTTGAGATTTCTAAAGAAATCAACATTTTAGAATTATGACTGTTACAAGTGTGTTTTTAAAAACCTCACGCATGTTTATTTTTTTAACGTTTCGAAATCAGTTTTTTCACCTGTCTATGGTGTATTTTTAAAATACTACAAGACGCACATCAATAGGGCTGTGATAATATCTTGTGTATGATACATTAAACTCGCGTTCGGTCAACTTTTTAATTGCTCGTTAAATTATTACTACCTATTTATTAATTAATTATAATTATTAAATTACCATACAAGTATTGTCCATAATTAATTTTATAAGAAGCCTGATGTAAAAGAGATGTATGAAAGGTAGTAGCGATTTTGGGGTCCAAAAGAAACCTAATGTTACCGTCCTAGCCAGTGACTACACTTTATACCCTCGCATTAATTATAAACGGAACGATTTCAAATTAAAGTGCCATCGAAGCATTTTGTCAAACAAACATTGCAGGCGCTCGAATATTATTACTAAATGATGAAACAGTTACACTAATTCATGTCATAGACTATGGAAGAAAGATAACTAATGGTAGCAATAAAAAACCTACGTAAATACCGTCTAGAAACCTACACTGAATTTCTTTGCTATCACTGGTGTTTGGTATTACCTATTGATTTATTCTTAACATGCGGGTAGGTAAAAACAAAAAAAAAACGCTAAATACCTACCCTCAAATTCCTTCCAGTCTATGTCCTTGCGTTAGTGCCAAATCGCGGTAATATTGTGTTGTGAGTTTTTGATTTATAAAATCATTATTGGTTCGCTTAAAGCGAATGTTGTTGAGATATAGTTAAGAAAGCTATAAGTATGTTTTCTGTGTAAGATTATCATTTGATTATTTATGTATTTAGTTATATTTCCATGTAACGTCGTCAGTAGACGCTGCACGCCCAGGAGCTGATGTGATCATTCTGTTATTATAAGCTATTAAATAAGCGGTAGTGTACCACATACAGGTTCATAAATTTAATTTGTATGTGGCAATACATAAACTTAGTACGTAATCGCAAGCATTGTATTACCATTATTAAAAAATAACTTGCTGATTTTGCCGTATTTTAAAGATATGTCTTGTCTATGACAATGTTATGTGCCTTGCTATTAAGAGTACAAGTCCTACGGCGCCCGGTGAGTCAGACACGCCGCGCGCTCCCATCCGAGCTGTATTGTTAGTCGTTTTTAAATATCGTAAAGTAAGTTTTATTGTAATACGACACATACAAAACTGATTTTTAAAACCTTCTATCGTTTCATTTAAAATACACCCGAGAATGATAGGTAAATAGAACCTTTAATTTTAGTACCTAATAAAGTTGCCGGAAATATTTAACACATAAATTATAGGGGTTTAGGGGCTTGCTGATATGGAAAATTTCTAGGTGCTAATATTATAAATGCGAAAGTTTGTGAGTATGGATTGACTTTCAAGCAAAAACTACTGAACGGATTTGGAACACAGATAGTTTATATGGATTAATGCAGGATACTTTTTATCCCGATTTTCCGCGATTTCCCGCGCGAGCGGGCTTTTGCGATAGCTATATATAAAACACGAATCATCGACCAGCAAAAAAGAAAAATGAGATTAAAATTAGCATAGGTATTTCTTTATTAATTAAGGATATTTTTTTGTAAAATAAATTCCACGCGGACGAAGTCGCGGGTACAGCTAGCCCAATATAAGTAATTCAATATGCATAAAAAATCTTAAAATTCACTGTTATTAGGTACACATTTTAGTTTATCAATTTACTATAATGCTGTAAGCTAAACACACCGGTACCGGTGCGACAAGGCTGGCCCAGCATGAGGCAACTAGACGCCGAACGGATGTTATCCTTCTTAGAATTCAACACAGCTTCTCTTAAAAATATCAAGGATGACTCAAAAGACATCTGCTGGAGAGGAGACGACGAGGCCTCCATGCCTTTTCTGCTCATTGGCTCGAAAATCCCGTTGTACGTCATATAATCCGCGACAAGCGTCAAGTGTCTTGGATCCACAGTAATACCGTACACATTGAACACATTTTGTATCTCTTTTATAATCACTTTATTAGCTGCTTCAATGCCATAAGTGTTCGCTATAGCATGTATATCATTGCTGTATAGCTTATTCAAATCTAGCAAATGATTGTATTTGAACATTTGCAAAATGTTAATTCCTTCCGTTTTGAGATACAAGACGTTCTTTTCCTTGTTCGTTATAGCTCGTTTTATGTTCTTGACTTCGTGAATGACTGATTTCAAGGCAGCTTCGCGCAGGGCTTGAGACAAATCGACCCTTAGGAAGCCAATTGGAAAGAGTACAGTCAGTTCACACCATAAGTGGTGTTTCGTATCAAATGAGTAATTGGTAGCATCCTTCAAACTGCCGACTACGTCAGACACAATCTTACTTGTTTCTGCTTTATTTTCGGTCGTAGACTCTTCTAAGACGTCATCTTTCGGGGATTGTTCGTCAACCAGTTCGGCTTCGTCATCGGATTTCTCTTCTTCTCCTGATTCGGGATCCTCGTATTCTTGTTCTTCTGTTCGCTTCTTGCGAATTTTAGCCTGGAATGATAAATTGGGATTGAATTAAGTGATTATATTGTGGAGCGGGTCACCCTCTTCCCTCTATTATGGTTGAGGAGAGTGATGCCGCTTTTCAAGTCATACCCGTGCGCGGGCGCTGCTTTCGGGGATTGGTCCACTCACTTTCCTCTTAACATCATTGTCGTTACACCCTATTCATTTATTTAGCATGGAAGGCATTACACCAAAGCAATTATTTTCTTATCCACCTCTGTTTTATTCATTATTATTTTGGTTTCTAAACGTTTAAATTGATGTAAAGTATTACTAGGTATGCATACCCCACTAAACTAACTTTCTTATAATTATTTAAATACCTAAATCTGAGTGAGATTTAGTTATTATTTATTTATCTAGTGACAATGGCGTTGCCTGCTCATATTCTGTAGCTGTTCCTGAGAATGTACACCATCTTTCATTCATTGAAAAGAGTAACCATTGATTTTCTTGCCGGATCTTCTCAGTGGAAGCAGCATTCTGAACCGGTGGTAGATTCTGACTATTCATAAATGTTTACGTGAATAAAAACAATTTTGAATTGAGTTGATTTTAAGACATAGTACTATGAAAGATTTTGTGAAACTAATTTACAAGACACTTACGTCAGTATTATCATCATCTTCATTAGGCGCTTCATCATCAGAGCTATCAACGTTTGCATTATTAGCTGGCTCCGGTTCAGGTGCATCTTCGCCGTCCTCGTCATCATTCGCTCTCGATCGTTTCTTCTGCTTCTCCGACGACCACACCACACCGCACGTCGTCTTAGCCTGTTTCTTTACAACCGAGAACATTTCTTCAAAGAACTTGTTTTGCATATGCTTTATAATTTGTGGCGGCTTCACGGCATATTGAGTCTTATATTGAGAATGTGGCAAGAACATGAATCGCATTGTAGTCTTCATCTGTCTATCTGGGTTCGTTACTATTGTGCATTCAACATCAATTTTCTCTAAAACATCAGCCACAGTGACCCTGTTCAGTCTCTGTCTAAGACGTTCAGCCTTTTTAGTCAAATCTGGAAGGTCGCGGAATGGTATGTCCATGTTGGGCGTTTTTAGCTTAGCCGAAGCTGTCATAAGGATTTCTCGAAGACGTGGAATACCGAGGGTGACGTTCATGTCACCACGGCCAGCGAAATGGAAGGTGTTCAGTGTCATCTGGGTTGACGGCTCTCCAATGGACTGAGCCGCCAATAAACCAACGGGCTCACCCGGATCGGCCATAGATTGTAAATATTTCGCGTTCATGACTTCTAAAAACTTATCTTTCTCTGTATGCTGTTCGTATTCGCTGGGGTGGCGGTTCTTCATGTAATTTTGCATGAGGTCATTTAAATGTTCATTAATTACTCCGAATTTGTATTCAGGAGATAGTTTGCTAGGAAGAGGGTCTGGACATGTCTTTCTTGAATATTGCGCCTTCTCTTCTTCATCTAACTCGCGCCATTTCTTCTCCAATTCCCAATAAAATGGATCTCTCGTTCTATCAGTCGGCAATGTATTTTCATCGAGTTCAATATCTTTTTTCACGAGAGCAGAGAACTGAACAAAACCACTTGTACGTGTCTTTTCAAACGGACTTCCAAACTTTTTCTTCCATTTTTTGAGTGATTTCTGCGCTTTAGTCACATCCTTCGAGTCTCCACTTTCTTTGAGCTTTTTAATTACAGATTTACTAACAATTGCTCCGGAATTAGTGTCAAGAAATGGAAACAATTCTTCTTTAAGGAACTGACATTTCAGAACATCTAACCCATCTTCACCATAAGCAAACTGGATGACGCTATTATCTGAGTCTCTCACTGTGTGATCATAAGCTATGGACAAGCTTTCTAAATGCTTAATCAGGCATCTTTGCAAGTACCCCGAACGACTGGTTTTGACAGCGGTATCGATAAGACCTTCACGACCGGCCATACAATGGAAGAAGAACTCTTGAGGCTGAATTCCTGTCATAAATCTGCCGTCGATGAAACCACCAGCTCTGGGAGATACGTCGTAGGGCGGGAAACTTGGAAGAGACCGACCTGATATCATGAGAGGCGGTCTTTTACCTTCCAATTCGATTTGTCCCAGCAAACAGGAAATCTGCATAGTGTTCACTGTGGATCCTTTAGCACCAGATTGTACCATCAATTGGAGATTGTTATACGGGAACTTTTCTAATAAACCTTCAGTCAAACAAACAGTATTTATATTATTTGTGTAGGAATCCAACATATTTTTGTATTGCCTGTCTAAATTAGCTCTGAATTTTGGGTCTTTGGTATGCATCACTTCAATTGTATCTTTCAACTTTTCGTCATCAACATCTACGGGCAGATCAGTTGCTTTAACTGCGGCTACTTTCCCGGCGTTCCGAACAACACGAATGATGACATCGCGCTTCTTGTTAGCTTCCTCTACTACCAAAATATCTTTGACGCCAAGTGTGAATCCGATCCACTGCAGATAAAACGTGAAGACTTTTGAGAATGAACTCAGTAAAGCACTTGAACTGTCGCCACCATACAACTCGTACATGCAATGAACTAAACCGTATGGTGTGGCACCATAGTGAGTTTTATCCAAAACGCCCGATAACAGTTCCCCATTTCTAATAATAACTTCTGCCTCAGTCATAGTATTTGTGTTCGAGAATGGGGTGCCCCCAGCTTTCCATGGTCTTGCCTGTGCTTTTTGCCATGCTTTGGCGCTGATTTTCGCTTTCCCAGTCAAAGTCAGACAAGGCTTTCCTTTGGGGATTGTATTGATGATAATTGTAGACAGAACTTGTTTGCCAGACCATAGTACGATTGGTTTCAAAATTGTGGGCGGGAGGAGTTTAATTTCGCCTTTATGATTAGGTAAAGCCTGGAAGACCAATTGATGGTAGTCGGATTTAGTGAAAAATGTGCCCCTCAGAGACATAGCTACACCTGAAATGACGTGATCTTGAATCAGACCACTTAGCGGCGTGCCGTCTTTGGGTACAAGATACTGTTTTCGTACAGACATTATGTTATATGCCTCGCTTCTGGCAAGCTCATTTTGTGGAAAGTGCGCGTTCATTTCATCACCATCAAAATCGGCGTTATAAGATTTACAGTTGGCATAATGTAACCTAAGAGTTTTCTCTCCTTTAAGAATTCTAGCCCTATGTGCCATCATACTAGGCTTGTGGAGAGAAGGCTGACGATTCAATATCAAAACATCACCATTTACCAAATGCCTATGAACAATTTTCAATCTAGAGGTCTTATACTCATCTGGTGTCAACAACCTCTTTGCAATACTCTTTCTTTTCTGTATAGACTCGGGTGGTATTCTTATTACTCTTCCATGCTCTGTTTCCAATTTCTCAGCACCCGGATGTTTATTTGGACCATTGATAACCATCTTCCTCAGTTCATCCACATTCCACTCTGTGACTGGAACAGGATAAGTCAGCTTCATTGCAAAAGCATCTGGAATTCCTATTTCATCAATATCTACATTTGGATCAGGTGTGATGACAGACCGAGCAGCAAAATTAACTCTTTTACCCATCATGTGCATTCTTATCAAACCACTCTTTTTCTCTATAATTTGTTTGAGACCCTGACTGGCTAGTCCCTGGCCTTCACAGTTGAGAAGATTGTTGATACTTTTTTGTAGATCCTGCCAAACTAAATGGAGTTTTTCCGGTGGCGATTTTCCTTGCACACTCTCATATGCCTGCCTTGGGAGCTGGTCAAGACAATCTATTGCATTATCAGGGTTGGCGGCTGATAGAACATGCAAGACGGCTCTGGCAGCATATGCATAGTTCATTATGCTCTTGTATACATTTGTCTGTGGGTGCTCAACCAGTTCTCCTCGTAGTATATTGCAGGGTCTAACACAGGGTGGAAGAACAGGTATGATTTGCATGAAAAATAAATCTGTGATTGGCTTAGAAGTAGCATGTTCCAAGAAAGGGAAGCAATATTTCAATATGTCCTCATCATTCTCACATATAGCTGTGCAATACCGTTTTATTTCATCTGGCATTAATATTTTTATCCCTTTAGCATCACCACCCTCTGCACTAATGTTGTACATGATTTTATTCTCTGATGTTGTGACTTTTATCAGTTTGCTCGAGCAAAAAGCACATTTTTTTGCAGTGTTTATGGTTCTAAAATAATTTGATAAAATTTTTGCTCTCAACTTATCAGTATTTTTATTTTTAAATGTTTCCACGATTGGATCTTTTGTTTTCAACAGTTTTTGATACTTTCTTATGACTTTATTGGGTTTATCGGGTGAGCTTTTACTGCCGCTGGTAATATCACCAACATAATTATCCAGATCCAAAGCAGCAGTGATATGACCCGCATCAACTAATTTCAACTGAAGTTTAAGTATGAACTTCATGCGGTCATCCATTTGAATTTTGCAGCATTTTAAGCAACTGATACGGAAGAGGGTGTAGATATTTTTAATAAACAGTGGATTAAGCACAACCAGCGGTAGCTCAATGTGGCCAAAGTGGCCCGGACAGTGTAACATGACATTATTGCAAGTTCCACATGTCTCATTCCTATCTTTAAGAGGCCCGAGAGCAGTGTCGTAGAGACCGCCTTTTGTGGGATTTCCTATCGCGTCAAAACACTGCACATTGGTGATTTTCGAAACGCTGAGTTTCCGAACTTCTTCATCATTGAACATGAGGAACTGGACATATTCTGGGTCCACAGACGTCAGGCTCGATGTTGATGATGAATATGTTGAATTGTGGGCCATTTTTGATGGCTGGAAATGAAAATGAGCAGTAGGTAGGTAAATAAACAAGGCATGAAAGTCTAACCTATAAATGATAGCGCTTATGTTATAAAATTCTGTCAGAATTATTTAGGAAATTATTTACATCATCTATTCCGTGGGAACTTATTATAACTTACTTTAGATAACCTTAAATTTCAATGGCAAGCACAAATATTTTTAAGTTTGTATCGCATTTCTCTCTCACGTTTCTTTAGACATGTTTTATTTCATGTTATTATCAACCTCTGTCGGTTTCATGAAGGTTGTCACATCACATGTCATGAAAAGTAAGCTGTCACCTCAATTAGTTGCTAACTTCAGTTGATTCTTCCTATTTTTAGTTGGCAATACTTCTCAGTTCTCATAAATAAAAACCAGTATTGTCGTATTTTGTCCATAGCGCTAAAGAATAGAGGAGGGAAGACGGCGCCGGCGGCGCTGAGAGTGTGGCCGTAGAAAGAGTGCGGAGATGAAAAAATGAAAAAATATTTATTTATCTCAAGTCTACTTATTTATGTTAATTTGTTTACAAATGAGGTCTGTAGACTTGAGGAGATGTAGCTTGAGATGCAAGCTGGTTACCTTTATCTCTCTATTGACGCATGCGAATCGCACGCTCTGGCCAGTGGGAAGCATAGAAATAGGAAATCTACAGTTAAGAACACAGACAATGATATTTCAATTTCAATTTTTTTAATACTTAAATACCTATCAATCTATCATACATGTTTTTGTTTTCGATCAATAAGTACCTACTTACTGATGGAAACTCCGAGTCCTATCAGATGGTATGGGCTGCTTTTTGCAAACGGCACAGGTTACCCTCATTTAGTGACATTTGAATCACAGTGAATAATAAAATCAAATAGTATTCATAATAAAAAACATTTCACAAACATAACCTTCTGAACTGTATGGATGTAAACAAGCTGTGCAAAACTAAGTATAACAGACGCTCTTCTCCTACTCTTGAAGGCACGCGACTGCGCATGCGTCATTAGAGAGAGAAAGGTAGCCGCTTTTAAACGTTGCGAAAAGAAAATTGAAGAATTGGCTATCCCAATTACCATATAGTGAAACGGAAGACCTCATGAAAATTATTTCATAATCTGTCATGTACCTACCTACTAAATGAATACGAACAAGTATTTGTATTAGATGATTTGCTCAATGTTGCACAAAAAAACTCGTTTTGGCAATTTTTCAAGTAGCTGCTATTATTTATACATGCATACACACATACACGCACTCACACACAACACACGTACGCGCACGCACATACACAGACGCACACACACACACACGCACACACACACTCCTTGCCAGCCTCTTACATATTTTATCTTCTAATATTACTTTTGAGTTTGATTTTAGTTATATCTTAATTTTTATTTTAGATCGTTTTGTTTTTGTTTTGTATAATTTTCTATTATTCTCGACATCGCGCAATTGTTTTGGCAATATATCTGGCCCTTAAGATACAGGCAATGCCTAGTTTAAGGGTCACAAGCTAAGAACTCTTACATAATTTATTTTTCTGTTCCTCAAGTCTACAGACCTCATTTGTAAACAAATTAACATAAATAAGTAGACTTAGAGATAAATAAATATTTTTTCATTTTCATTTTCATCTCTTCCCTCTTTCTAGCAGGGCCACATTTCCACGTGTATGAGAGCCTGGGCTCCCCTACCCTATTCTTATATCTCTATGAAATAGATTCAGCCGTTTTTTTCAACATCTGTCGTTCTCATGAAGGTTATCATGTTATCATAATATGTCATGAAAAGTGAGCTGTCACCTCAATTAGTTGCTAACTTCAGTTGGCTCTTCCTATTTTTATTGGGCAATACTTCTCATACATAAAAACCGGTATTTTCGTATTTTATCACGTTCTATGTCCAGTTATTTTTTGCTGTGGTAACGTTAATCATTCTTTCTTTCAGTCAGTCAGTCAACATGGCGGCCCAAGATGAAGTTGACGTATGTGAAAGTTGGGAGGATATGGACGAAATTGGTGTAAGTGTAACTGTGAAAGCCGATCCTGGCCGTTCCCCGCGTCGGCGCTGGCACGTATCGTGTAATTGACGCATGGGTTTGTCTATTTCAGTTGGACCAGAAGATCAGGCTCATGTCAAGTGAGTGCCCGCCAGTGAAAACTTCTCTCAAAGGTTGCAAGGTTACCCTTGAGGAAAGCGCGTGTATTGGGCCACAGTGCGTGATGCCGGAGCCAGCTATTCGTATCCTGAAGAGGCCGTCATCGCTGGGCAGCGGGTCCCTGAATGGTGAGAGAAATGCGCGCCCGATGAAAACGCTGGAACAAAGGAAAAAAGAGTATGCAGAAGCCCGCCTGAGGATCTTGGGCGAAGCCCGCAGCCCTGAAGACATTATTGACGACAAGTAAGAGTGTTTTCATAGTTAAGTTTGTTTATTTTACATAACAGCACCATAATAGTTGAAAAGCTGTCTTGTTTTTTTATTTAGCACTTATTTTCTTTAATTAAGTAACATCATTGAAGTGACAATGCTGCTGTCTGAATTTTGTCCTTCATATGCTGGATGAATACACATCCTACATAGTTTTAAAGGCTGTTGCTAGCTATCTGATCTCCCTACCCGACAATTCATATAGAATAATTTGTCTGATCTATGGATTATTATTGAAAAGTGCCTCTTTCAGCAAAATCGACTAGTAGGGTGGCATGAAAAGTATACCCTGACCTATATGATTTCTCTTTCCATGTTATATATTTACACAAACACAATAAATGTGGTTCTGCATTTGTAGAGGCAACAATGATGAAAGTAATAATTGTACAACTCCCTCAATTCCAGCCTCAGCCGGCTACAAGACAAACTCCAAGCTAATAATCTCAATGACAATCAAACGGTTGGTAAGACGAAAAGCACACAAACTGACAATAATGCCAAAGGCAAGGAGCGGAAGGTCCTGGCGCGTCTGCCGCCGGGCGCCACCGCCGCCGGCGTGTTCCCCTCCCCCCCGCCCCGCGGCGTGCTCGTCATCCGAACCCCGCGGGGGCCAGACGGCACCAAAGGCTTCGTAAAAAGGTAGCACCACCAAATTCTTAATTCACTCGCAAAGACGTAATCATTTCCATCCATTCGACTATCCCTTTAAATGTTATAAAAAATCATGTTACTCATGATATTAGCTTAATGGTTTCACAATTTCTAAACACTTTGACATGATCACTTTTATTATTTTTAGGTTACCTCCAAAAGATGCATTGTTCAGAGTTCACTCCGAATTGTGTCCTAATGTTTGTCAAAACTAGACTAAAAATGTGTTTAAGCCATACTTTGATTATGAGTGCCCTTTTTTAAAAAACAACAAAAGACACCCGGTTATCCATAATTAAATTTATGAAAAAGAATACTCGCACATCTCAGTAGTAGCATTGTCAAAATTCACAAATGGCACTTATGAATTAACAACCAATGGCAATCGCTTGTTTTCGCATCACATGTTGTTGGAGCTTGTTAACGGTTTTTTATTCTTTGCTTCATGTCAAAGATGAAACTAGAGATTGTGTAGCAAATTGTAAATTGTGAGTGCTCACTTGGGGGAACAAACATAAATTGTTATTGGTGACGTTTTTGTGGAGCAAAACGTTCAACTAGATATATTGAGATTTTATTAACTGAACACTCTGTCGAGCCTTGTGCGTGTGCATTTACATATATTTTTACATATATGACGCATAATGTATGGTTACATTTCAAATGAAACATTGTATTCACAAAAATATGAAATTAGCAAAAATAAATTATTACCAATGTGTGAATAATTATTGATAAATTACTAAAAATTCAAAGTTTTTTAGCATTAAACTTTTTATATACACTTTTTTCTACATGTATAGTGTATTTTTAGGGTAAGATATTGCTAATTGTATATTTATAGTACCTATATTATTTTACTATGTTAAGTTATTTCGATGCATTCGCAATGCTTGCGTCCAGTTTGCGAATTTTATTCCCATTATTAATTGCTGCAATATTTGAAAAAAACAAATCATATCTGCACTAATAACATCTTGATGCAAATGTTTATAAAAAAAAAACCCAAAAGCTGGAAGCAATCATTGTGAATTAGCATTTTAAGCGTGACAGATGTGTGTATGAAAGCCGGCGATGTATTATTATGATTATAATTTTGTATGGTGAATAACAGTTATGGTACCCGCATGCTACGAATGCGAAACCTATTCAATTAATCTTAAGGCTCGATTTAGGTTGAGTTTCGCACACGGTGACAGCCAGGCAGCAAAGACAAAGTGACAAATACTGGACACTGGTCACTACTTGCGTTCAAGCTCACATATCTGATAGTGTATTTGTAGCTGTAGCGATAAATGTCCTTGTCGCCTGTCGCAGTAGCAGTTTGTGAAAATTTAATTTTAATTAAATAAATATAAGTTAATTCTCACGTGTAAACAATAGACTAACGAGCCATTAAAGGTAGTGGCTGACGTTATTCCCGAATTAATCTCAAAAACTACCACACAGATTTTTGAAATGGAATTTATTTTAAACACTTTGGAACACCTACCGTTAATCCGTAAAATTTGTTACATTTCAGAGGTGCTCATTTAATTAGCCACGAAGTATGGCTATGGTAAATTTGAGACAATTCAAAATATTGCTGTTTTTCTTATTATAAGAGGACAGCAATACAATTAGTTTAGTTATGTTTAGTTTGTATATAGACATAATTGACACCAATCTGTGTGTAGTATTCAAGTGAATTGTCTTTGTAGATTAATTCCTGGGAATATAACCGTCGGTTTATATTCATAATAATACACTCCGCACTAAACCAACGCTAGTATAAGTCTACATTATATTATGAGGATTGTGATATAGAATAAATCGTCTAATTACAAACCTTACCCTGTTTTGACTATGAATACAACACAAGATGCATTCTCTTATACATAAATTACACTTTGAAGCGACATTAGTGGATCTCCCATCTATTCTTATTTCTGCTACACAGCATAAAATGTAAAGCCTTGTAGACAGTGGGGATAGTATGAGTTTAACTGTATTCAAATACCGATCATATGATCGAAAGTCTCCATATCCAAATCAATGTCTGTATTTTTGACAATTTTAAAGTTATTATGAGAATTATTTCATCGTCAGTAATCGTAGGGCATAATCGAATACTATATTTTTCTAAATAAATCTTAAATTGACAAAAATAAAGACGTTTTAAGTTTCCGACACCGTTTCCTATAAGATAAGATAAAATAAAATATACCGCGTCCTGTAAAGCTAAACGATTCCGCTAGGGGCGCTGCTGTTGAATATATGGAACGACTCTAAGCCCTTGTATGATGGTATTTAGCCGTATTACGCCACATCACATAAAGTTCTTTGACCAGCAAGTATAAGATTGTGCATCTGAAAAAGTATTCTGTGTATTAAATGTTCCTCTTGAACAAAACGGGACTCATGGAAATATTAATCTTACATTACGCTAGGAAATAGCTTGAACATGTTAAGAGGATTCCCGATATGCGCCAATGTTATGGTATAGTCAGTACATTTCACGAAGACGCGTGAATTATTGCAAATTGACCCATATGCCACAGTCATAAGAGTTACTAAATATACACTGGTTGTAGCTTTGAATAGAAAAGAAATGAAGAAAACAGACAGACGGGCAACACAGTGATCTTATAAGAGTGCCGTTTTTTTCCGTTTGAGGTACGGAACCCTAAAAATAGAGACCGCAATAGCTGTATAAGGTATTGTTAAAGTAACTCGCATGTCGGAAGGTTATGTATGGTACACGTCAAAACAAAGTTCATTGACCACAAAACAAGGTTCATTGACCCCAGATGCAAAAATAACAGGACAATGGAAACAAGTATGCGAGGGAATGAGATGCACCGTCATATATATTTTGCAATAGCTCCCACTCACTCTTACATTATGGGGCTCTGGTGTAAAGTAGAATTACTCACTTTCTCACTCGCACCATATTGGACCATTTTACATCTACTATTTATGAAGATTGATTCGTACCATACGCCTTAAGCTCAGCGTAATAAGGTCTAATGTTAAATATCCAAAATAATATCCATCATAACGTATTTTCTATACAGGGTAAAGACACAAGTGCCGTTTTCCAAACGCCGTAAGGTTGTGTTTCGTATATCATGCTTCGTCTTTATTCTCGTGTTTCCAGCGCGTAACGTTACACGTGCTTCGAGTGAGAGAGATTTTTAGATTACGCGATAATGGTGAATTAAAATCACGAGGTGAATGAAAACATGTCGTTTGGTACAACGGTAATAGAGTTCATTTACGGGTGAATTATTTTGGTGTACTTTCCGAGACTGCCCGTAAAGTCTGGTCGCGGAACACGAAAAATTTCGTACATTAACCTGTTATTACCTGTCTCTGTCACTCCCGCGTAAATCTAATACATCTCGCTCACACAGTTGCCATGACCGCCGTCCTCGGGGATTGTAAACCTTTTACCTGAGTGCGGAAGGAAGGTTTGCATGTTTATATAAGCTAGTATATTTTTTTCCGTAGGCAAAGAGGTCATTGTACGAAATTCTTCCTGCTCCGCGACCGGACTTTACATCAATTGAACTTTTACTGGATTAAGGTGTGATGCAGGTCTAACACAGCTGGCTGTGACAAGAGAAATCGTGAGATACATAGATTTTGTCTCATTCACTCCGGTGTATTAAGAAGGAGAGAGCGCAACTTGGTGTAACATAATCAGTGATAAGTCTTGTCTTGCGAACCAGCTCAGCAGGAGGACACCTTAACTCCCAAAATCTCGTAAAGCTGCAATAACAATCTTCGGTAAATCCTTAGGTAAGTTCAAATTGGCAAATTTTATTCACCTCGTGTTTTTATTCACCCTATTTAATTAGGTTTAATTTATGCGTGAGAGTCGTATCTCGTACTACACTATTATTTTCTTACATCAAGACATTACCTACCAATTGAAGCAAAGCTTCTATGCGGACGTTAGGGGCGCTCGCCGCGCGGCCACTCTATCCGTGCTAAGCGTCAGTAGCGTTACACGATATATACCTGAATAGGTATACAGAATTTAACGCTTAGTTCCTACGCTTTATATTATACTATAAAGCTTCGCTTCCTTCGGGCGTCCCTAGACGGCACTGTTCTTTTTTCTTTATTTGACCTTTTGAACGCCGAAGTGCTTTATGATATTTCTACGATACTATAAAGTTACTGTTCAGATAATTATAGGTAGGCTGTTGATCTAGCTTCTGGCCTCTTATCTTTACATGGCGCAGATGTTCAAAATAGTGAATTAGGTGAAAAAAAATATGGACAGAAAATATAAAAGTAGGTAAGTACTATATTTTTTCATCATGACCGAATAATGCCCAACGTTAGGTGAATAGTGAATAATTTAAGGTTTATTTATTTATTTAATGCAATATAAAGACGTAAATAATATCACCAAAAATTCTTAGCATTGTTTTGGTAGCGAAATTGTTATAAAACTGTATAAAAAAATGTAGTGCCAATCTAACGTATTTATTGATTTCGTATATATCACGATGAAATGCATAGTGTCACCAAATTATCTGATCTGCTGGTGGCATTGCGATTAACAACGACTTTACAATAGTTTAGCGGAAAAGGGAAGATCTTCCACCCTGGTGGGACGGCCGCCATGCCCCAATAGTTGTTGTCGGGATTTTGTAAATAAACACGATGCTTGAGAACACTTATATCGTGATTTAGGTTTGCTATGAAGACTTGCGCGTTGTATTGAGCGTCTAATTCAGCGCCATCTATCGTCGGCGTCGTGAATGAGAAGTCTAAAATGGTATTAACAAAGGCCGCTTGAACTGTTAAATTGGTGACAGTAATGTCCACGCGTTTAATATTCATCAGAGAACGTGCTTTTTGGCACTTAGGTACCATGCCTCCATTTATTTTATGCTACACCTAAATGTTTGCCCAACATAGGCCAATGCAATGTTGATTCTGCAAAGTTGGCCCACATATCCAGACGCTTGTCTCGGCTTGGCCAGCCTGGCCAAGGTTGGCATGAATTTTTACGTCTTACTCGCATTGTTGTCTAAGTGACTGGCCTAAATTCGTTTGAAGACGTGCTGTTCTAAGCTATTCAGTAATAAAGATGGCGGTTCACTAACACTAGTCATAATTTCGTTTCGCTCATATTGAGATTTTTGAATAGAAATTCGTGAATTGTCATCTTCATACTGTGCAAAAACTAATCCAATGTTTATGATTTGCAATTATTTTCCTAATAAGTAACGTCGTGGACATTACGATTGTTGAAAATGTTAAATTTGTAATGTTAAAATATTGTATGAAGGGAAACGCCGGAAACCGCGTATTTCTGCTTCGTATAATATCAGCCGTGTTTTTTGTAACACAGTGACATCTAGCGGAAATCAAACACATCAGGTTGTTACCACAATTGTTATGTTGTCTGCAAGCTAATTTAGCAACTAAATATAGTGCTGTCATGCTTACATATTACGGCCATGAAAAAGACAGCAATGCATTTAGTTTAGTCAAGTTTAGTTTTGATACTTACATGACTAGGGTTCGTATTGATAAAACAATCTCAAGTCTGAGAGACACTAACAGACTAGATCGCTCTCAGACTTGAGATCGATTTATTAATAGGGTCAATCGATCTGAGAGCGGTCTGGAGTACGCTTTTGACAAGTTATTTTGTACTGGAATGATATAAGAATGACATTCTCAAGATCGGTCTCAGATTTGAGATCTGCTGATAAATACCTACGGCCCTAGAACCGTAGTCCCACCATTGTACTGTCCACGGCTGTTGTATTCTAATGGTATGGTTATAACTATCCAACTCTCTTTATTTGTAAGGCATAGGTATTTTAGTTTGTAAATTTATATTTTAACCAAGAACATTATTAAAAACTGTTAAAATATTACTTGTTTCATTTTAACTATGTATGTATAGCAATATGAATATAAATATCGCCAGACGAACACACCAACTGTATGGTCCCAAACTAAGCAACGCTTTTACTATGGGTGCCGTACAATGGACTGGGGGCGATCCCAGTGACACCCAGACATGGGAAAATTACGAAAAGGCCATTTCCGAGATTTAACACGACGGGAATCGAACCCGCAACCACCCGATGCAGTGAGCCGAGCGGCCTACGCTCGAACCACTACGCGAAGCGGTTGTCAAATAAATAGAAAGCCAGCCTTGGATAAAGGAATCAGGTCATATTGTGCTAATTGAACCGTTCATTCGTGAGAAAAAGGTCTTAATTGCGTTATAAAATATTGGAAAACATAAAGATTGTCGGTCTGATTAATAACTTACGTGTAATATAAACAAGTTATTAACTCGTATTAACATAATTAAACAACTTGATTTTATACGTAGTATCCAATTCTACTAATAATATTCAATTTTCTATGTTTGTCCGTATAATTTTGTTCTTACTAGATATCTCTTGCAGCTTTGTTTATGTGTATAGTTCCGAAGTTGTAGTATTGCGTTATCCTCCACTATCAGGATTTGAACCCAAGACCGGACCTGCGTATCACCGTTTGAAATAGTTTGATGCTATACATCAATTCATTTTATGCACTAGGTACTCCAATTTTAAGGGCAGATTTTGAATTTCCTTACCGTGCAATCTGTTTTTAATTTGATTACCTATAGTATAAAAACTTATTCATATAGAACATGAATATAATAGGATCAAACATTCAACGAAAAGAAAAAGGGCAGTGGTCGTGTCTCATTCTTTCTTATAGCTGAGTCTGTGTGAGGTAGTCGTTCTGGAGGATTTCAAATAGAAACAGACAGACATCCCCACAGCGCAACCTACAGTCGTCTATTTACGCGCCAAACAAGTTTTCTACATTATACATATTACCAGTTAGCTACGAGTTTCGAGTTGAGTCACCAGTGTCCACTATGGCGGCCTTAGAACATCTCAGTGAAAGGGACAGGGCGGTTTTGAGGAGTATTTTTGATCCAACTGCGACTATCGGAGACGTGGTGGAAGATACCGATAATTATGCTGAAGACGAACCAGGTACGTCCTTGAATTGTAGCAGTTATACCTATACTTATTAGCTGTGTTATTTATTAATTGTACCTATTGGTCTTGCGAGTGTCCTATTGTTGTATGAATATAAACCGTACTATTTAATTAATAAAAATGTATTTATATAATCTGATTAGTAGTAACCACAGTGTTTCATTTTTAATTATATATGTATACTACCTGAGCCCGCGACTTCGTCCGCGTGGAATTTAATTGACAAAGTTTCATACAAACTTGCATCCCCTATTTTATCCCCTTGGGGGTAGAATTAATCAAAATCCTTTCTTAGCGGATGCCTACGTATTAACATCTACCTGCATGCCAAATTTCAGCCCGATCCGTCCAGTGGTTTTGGCTGTGCGTTGATAGATCACTATATCAGTCAGTCACCTTTGAGTTATATACTAGGTGATACATAATGGGTATACTATTTTTTTTGCAACTTAACTTTGTAAATCTCAAACTATCGGCTTTGTGGGACAGTTGAAGTACTAAAGGTTTTGTAGACTTGTGAAATCGGTCAACAGCTATATTCCTATAACACCTTTTGTTTTTCAAGTTCCCTCCAAAGCTGATGGTTTTAGAATTACAAAGTTAAGTTTTGAAAAAAAAGTATACCCATTATGTGTCACCTTGTATATATAGATTATGTAGTCAATGTCAAAAGTAATGAAATTAATATAACATGTTTAAAAACTCTTCAAAAGTCTTTACTAATCTGTTCATATCACAGCGCTCTTAAAATCAGAGTTCCTAATAGCTGCACTTTAATACTAATGACCACATATCTACTCCTGTTGATTTTAATGATCTAGTCACTGTTTTCCTCTGAGATTCGTCTTAAATAACAAGTAGTTTTCCTAAATTCCTACGAATTTCTGGGGTAAAATAAGTTGTAATCACCGATTAATCTGTCAACAGAACCTTCAACAGACTCGTATAAAGAGTCCATCTCGCTTTGCGCTAAAGGAGTCCAGCTCGCTGAAGGTGGCAAGCTGGAAGAAGCTTTAGAAGCTATAAACAAAGGAATAGAAGCTGCGCCGGAGCGCGCTGCAGCTTACAACGATAGAGCTCAACTGTTCAGGCTTATGCAGAGGGACGATGGTAGCTATTTTAAAACTAATCCCTTAATCATAATCACAGTCCGTCTGTCTGTCACAGCCATTTTATTCGGGTACCTAGGATCATATGGCTGATATTTAGCACACTTATACAAGGTGACACATAATGGGTATACTTTTTTTTTCAAAACTTAACTTTGTAATTCTAAAACCATCAGCTTTGGAGGGAACTTGAAAAACAAAAGGTGTTATAGGAATACAGCTGTTGACCGATTTCACAAGTCTACAAAACCTTTAGTACTTCAACTCTCCCACAAAGCCGATAGTTTGAGATTTCCAAAGTTTCTTCAATCACTTTCACCAGAAAACGTGTTTCTTTCTCTCATAAATATAAATTAAAGGGATCTAATCTTCAAGCTACCAGTGTTATTAGGGACCTTGGTGTATTACACGATAATAAATTGCTTTTTGATCAGCACATAGAGCACATTATTGACAAGGCATATAAAGCACTCGGTTTTGTTTTACGGTCCTCTAGATCTTTTAAAAATATGAAAACAATAAAAGTCCTTTATTGTGCCTACGTCCGTAGCCACCTCGAGTACGCATGCCAAATTTGGAATCCTCGCTATAATATATACAGTAACAATATAGAAAAAATCCAAAAACGTTTTGTCAGGTATCTAGGATTCAAATTCAAACTACCACATCTGGACTACGAACGACAATGCAGTAAGCTCCATCTTTTACCTCTCTATCATCGCAGAAAGATAGCTGATATTTGTCTTCTTTCTAATATAGCTCAGAATAAATTAGATTGTCCGGAACTCCTTGGCAATATTAGACTCAACATTCCCACTAGAAGATTACGTTCAAGCAATCTACTTCACGTTTCACTCTGCCGCAACAATTATCGGATTAATAGCTACTTTCCCAGAGTATTACGCTTATTTAACAAACTCAACCATAACGCACAATTAGACCTATTTTGTAGTAGCTCTCAAAATATAAAAAATATGTTTTGTAAGCAAAAAATATCATTGTTATAACATTATTTTCATTTACCACAATTGAAATGTATTATTAATTCTGCTTTATTGTACTATATAGTTATGTTTTTCTTCTATATGTGGAAGCTTGTAATTGGCATTTGCTTATATATAATCTTATTCACTCTGTAAAATTAGCCGTAAGCTCCCCAAACAAAATAAAATAAAATAAAATAAAATAAAGTTGCAAAAAAAATAGTATACCCATTTTGTATCACCTAGTCGATATTTCCTACCTCTTAAAATGTATGTAAGTAATAGAATCTAGATACAAAATATTTCAGGGTGTCTCCCTTACATTCATTAATATGAGGATAGGTAATTAGTTTTACTCGCAGACATCACGTTGATAATTATGTTAGTATTATTTATATTAAAATCGATCAAGAAGGTACGTGAAATATAGTTCTTATAAAGCTTAGAGGTTGGAGTGGATGTGAGTATGACAGGAAAGCGCGATGAATGGAAGGAAAAGACCCCAGATAATGGGAAAAGGTAAGGCAGATGATTTATTTTTTATTTGGCTCTTCGGCAATGAGTAAATTATAACGTTTACAATAGATCAATCCAGACTTAAGTTTAAGTGCCTCATTACTTAAAGAAGAGCACATGCACTAAATTGTACGCATATACAACCATGGAAACAAAGAGAGAAAAAGAAGAAAAATAAAAAATAAAATTACAATGAAAAATTTCAATTTAGAATTATACCACATTAAGTTAGATTGGATATACAGTGACAGTAACAGTTTAACGACAAATATTTTATGACGATGATAAAGCTAGGAAAAAAATCTAAATCGCTACCTGCTATAGGTCTACCAGAATCTCATGGCAAATGGGGAAATAAAAATTTGTTGTGTGCAATACTGGGGAAATTGGATTAAACGATCTTGATACTGTTTAAGTTTTATTTATATCTTTAGTCATTAATTAACATGAAGTATACTAGGTATGTGTATGAAGAATGTTGTTATACATCGGGTTCTTAACATAGGAAAATATGACAAAGAAAATAAATCCAATCATATATTACTTTATGTACTAATTTATTATAATGTTACGTACACGTACAGGGGTAGGTACAATTAATGCCGTTAAACGTGTAAAAAGGGTTTATTTCGCTCTCCACAAACTCGACAAATACACAGCACTACACTAGTTACACACAACAAGCACCGTTCCGAATCAATTAGCAGACTCGCAGTATTCCAATATTATCGCTCAGGTCACTGGTATATTGCTCTTCGTTCGCTTACTTTAGTTCCGTACACTGTCGCTTCCAAGAAGTAACTAACTCGCTGCCCGTCGTCGACTTCTTATATATCGAATAAAGATGCGAGCTGGTGTTTTCCTGAACATTCTCGGAGGTATGTAAGTAATAATAATCGCAATCGAACGATCCCGAGACTCATTGTTGGCTTTCCTTTGTATTCGTTCGCGAGTAGGTATTCGCCGCCGTCGCGCCGATAACGCAAAGGCGTTCACCTTATACCTACAATCTCGAACATTCAATTTTTGAGACCTTTCATAATTAATCGATGGAGTACATCTAGACTAACAATGCGTTTTTGTATAAAGCTGATAAAATAAGGATCCTTCGAGATATTTGACCAAATAGTTTCTAGGTCGCAACAATAATATCGGTTAAAAGTTAATAACTCATTCAGAACTAGAAAATGATTCCAAGAACTCCACTTGCATTTCTTGTTCTTCATCAGATGATGAAGATAAAGAGGTATTTATTATAAATCGCTCTTCCAGCATTTCAATTATTTTATCTTTCTCGAAGAAATCGTTTTCAGTTTTCTTTACATGTTCACAACATTTTCGCCAATCCTCTGCACCGATTTGTGAGAAAGCTTCTTCTGTTAATAATTTAATGTCACTTGCAGGCCTATTAACATTTTTATCAGCAACTTTTTGCTTCATTATACCCCAAATCATTTCTATAGGATTCAATGTGCAATGATAAGGTGGGAGCCTTAAAACTTCGTGACCGTGCGATTTTAATACTTCATCTATCTCATATAAGGGCGCAGACATGTTTTGTTTCACTACTTCAAGTAGTTGACATTTACGCCAAAGATCATCATAATGTACATCATTTGCACGAAGCCATTCTTTTATATCAGCGATACGATTGGCTTGTGTGGGCGGTTTGTTCAAACGTACGGAATGATAACTAGCATTGTCCATAACGATTAGTGAAGGTCTTGTCAAATTTGGAATTAGCTTCTCTGTCACCCATTTTGTAAAATTGTCCTTATTCATGTCGTGGTGATAGTCAGCAGATACACTTGTTGACCTGTACACCAGACAACAATTTGGTACAAAGCCATTTTCTCCACCAGCGTTTACAATAATCCACCTCGTTCCAAGTGATATGCTTTTAGATGGACCTGCAATATCTTTGCTTTGCCAGCACATGTTCACAGAACATGAACCATGAATATAAGTTTCATCTAAATAAATTACATCCAATTTATTTTGCTCTTCAGCTTCGCGGTTTTCCTTTATACGCTTCAAAAACTTATATCTTTGAAGTTTTATGTCATCTCTCTCCATCAAAATGATCCTTTTTGATTGGCATTTAACATATTCAAAACCTATCTCCTTAAGTATAAGTCTGTAAAAAATAATAAAATTTATCATGTTACTGAAACGATAGCTTAGCCAATCATCAACATCAACATCAGTCTATATACGTCCCACTGCAGGACACAAGCCTCATCTTACGAGTGAGAAGGATTATTACTTAATATTTTTCTTACCTCAAAGATTCTCTCCCACCGTTGAAATCAATTTCTTGTCGAAGAATTTGTAACAGTTTCATTACTGTTGGAATTTCCTTCCGAACTGTATAGAATTCATTTACTTTATTCTTTATCAACTGTAAATCGAAACTGTCCAAGTTGATTTTCTTCTTCCCCCCTCTCCTCTTTTTACCAGGCGTGGAAAATACACCATCGTTCGATGTGCCCTCACCTATGATTCGCCGTATAGTAGTACTGGAAACCCCTATAAAGAAGCTATAATTAAGTAAGAAAAATATAAAATAAACTAAAAGTATCAAAACAACTCAGTCCAACTTACCGGTCAACTCTACGACGCGCTTTAAAATCAAAGATTGAGTTTGATTTACGCCTTCTTCTTCCCTTATTTTACGATACACATTGAAAACAATATTTCTCGCTTGAGATCGAAGTGGCTTTTTCGACATTTTCACAAAAACAATAAATTGCCAAGAAGATATCACAAGAAGATATCTCAACAGCGGTTGACAAACCTTGTACTTTGATTTGGCAGGTGACAATGGACATTGCCATATGAAAGTCACATTTTTTTTATATTTTTTAATGCCATGAGATTCTGGTAGACCTATATCATTATTGATGTCCGTATCTACTAAACTGCAGATAAAAATAATGATATACCTAATTGTCAGATGCAATAGCAGACATCGACCGCGTCATAGACCTGACGGCGGGTGCGAAGAGCCGCGCGCGCGCGCTGGCGTTGTGTCAACGCGGGGTGCTCCTGCGCAAGCGAGGCGCGGACGGCGACGCGCGCGCCGCCTTCACTCAGGCTGCTCACTTGGGCAGCAGTTTCGCCAAGAAACAGGTGAGTTCAAGTATCAGGTAACACATTGACGATTATTACGGTACCGATTGGCGCAGTGGTTCGAGCGTAGGCCGCTCGGCTCACTGCGTATGGTGGTTGCGGGTTCCATTCCCGCCGGGGCAAATTTCGGAAATGGCCTTTTCTTAATTTACCCAGGTCTGAGTGTCACTGGGATCGCCCCCAGTCCATTGTACGGTACCCATATATAAGTACATATATGCGTTATGCCCATATATGCGTTGCTTAGTTTGGGAGTATACAGCTGGCGATATATTTTTTTAATTTACATTACCCATGCTGACTTACCGTCAGAGCCTTGGAGGACACGTAAAGCAGTAAGCAGTCTTTAATATAAGTGTGTCAAGTGCGAGAATGCGCACAGAGCGCGAAACGCGAATTTTGAATTACAGTGCATCAAACGGCGCCATAGTGAATTACTTTCTCATAACGTGACTCCATTGGATAATCAATCATACAGCGCCTCTTTCGGTCACCCAAAGAACTAACAATTTGCCAAACAAATATCGCATACAACGTACGTAGATGCTAGGTTCTAGCGAGCATTTGTAAACTAAATGTGGCAGTTACCGATGAAAAAATAAAATACATTTCTGGAATCCTTTCAGGTGGTAGACATGAATCCGTACGCGGCTCTATGTAACCAAATGCTGAGTCAAGTGATGCGCGGGGAAACAGATATCAAGTTATAATTACATAAGACTCGTTTGCTGTGGATTTTGGTAAGAGGTACGTCACAAATGTATCTGGTCATTCCATGACAAAATAACCCTTAACGTGAACGGAGGTAGGTGTGTTTTGCTTTGGCCAAATGACGCGATTCGTGCACGCAATCAACGGCCTGTTTCTTTCTGAGTTAGTAGTACTGTTATATCGCAAGCTTTAAACTGCTGACCTAGCTTCAGTTGTTTACACCATTCGACACAAATTATTATGACGCACTTGACGGCAAAGCTAGGTAAGCATTCTTTCGGTGTCGAAAAGTTAGTTCGGAGTTAGATTCTGATGTGGACACAATTTTCTAATGTATTTTTTATTACTATTTCCTATTAAATAATTCTAGCCACTCATAACTCTTTTTTTTTTAGTCTCCAGCATCCCGAACCGTAACAGTGGTGTCAGAAGTGGGATGCTTGGTAGACTTTCGCGAGTTTTTTCAAATAAAATAATACTCGTGTCCACGTCGTATCACCGTATCTCTTACAAAATCATTGTGCTCGTGCCGAACTGAAAAATAAAATAAAAATCAAAACTACTCAGAAGACCCTGTGATTCGTGATCCATCGTGTCACCAAAAACTCTGTTCTTTTCCTCTGCATCATAAACTTTGATTGTAAAACTGTGAACTGTATTGCTGATTCGCTGTATCACCGCGATCTCTACACTATCTCCTGTCGCTGTTTCCCAATCGCAAGTTCCTGGCTCCTATCTGATTTTGACGACGCTGCGGCCTGATTTCAACGGCGCCGCGCCCGACCTGAGGAAGGTCAATGCCAACTGGCTGCTGCACATCCATACGTCCTGCCATTCGTCTCTGCGTCCTACAGTTATGCTGCTCCAGTTCCTTGTGCTATTGTGAGTAAAATTATTCTGATAATAGTTATTGCCATATCTGTTTATTAGGGGTATTTGAAAGTTATATCTTTTATCGTTTCTTTTATTTCTTACTACTAACTTCCTTCAGAAAAATGACGACTAAAGGTGAAGATAAGGTAACCCCAATGATTTCTGAGCGATACCCTATAAAAGTTCTCTGCGATTTTATCGATACTTATAGTGGAGAGCGCGATGTGCTGCCTGCCTTTCTAACAAATTGTAATAATGCCCTAGAATTGGCTGCGGAGACCCAAAAAGAACTTTTATTTAAATTTATAATCTCTAAGCTACGAGGCAAGGCGCAAATTGCGTGCTCAAATAGAATATTTGACAATTTTAACAGCCTAAAGGATTTCTTGAGGCAAAATTTCGGAGAACGAAAACACTACAACCATCTTCTATTAGATTTACAATCTTGTAAGCAAGAACCAAATGAGACTGTCGCACAATATTGCCTAAGAATCGAAACTTGCCTCACGAATCTCCAAGCTGAAGTACACAATTCAGAAACTCTAAAAAAAGAATTAGCTGGTCGTATTGCTATGACCGAAGACCTTGCGCTTTTTACATTTATGATTGGCTTGCATTCTAATATTAGTAACATAGTACGTTGTCGAGATCCAAAAACGTTTAATGCCGCTGCCAGTATTGCTATGGAGGAGGAAAAAATATTAAACACCCAAAAAAGGACAATGGTCCAAGTTAAGATAAAGTTTTGCAAAAATTGTAATAAGAATGGGCACATAGAGTCAGAATGCTACAATAAAAAACGCGAAGACACTCGAAACCAAGTACAACTGCGCGCGCAATTCAATCCATCAACATCGAACTTCAACCCAGCCAACTCAGCAGCGCCGATTGTTTGTAGATATTGCAAAAACGTGGGCCATGATATTTCGGAATGTCGAAAACGGCAGTTTAACAACTCGTTAAAAGCAAAATCAAGGACAGAATATCAACAGCAGAATTGTTTAGAAACCCCCGAAATATCATCACCCCCGCACATCCAAGAAATAGATAATAACGATGATTTAAACTAAGAGCCGGAATCGCGTGTAAGTGCCAACGCGAATTCCAAGCTAGAGGCACTACCAATAATAATTATTTTTCTAATACCACTAAATCAAATACTATTTCTAATTCTACTAAATCTAATTCTATTTCAAATGTTACTAATTCAAAACCGTTACCTTCTATTTCGGCTTCAAAGCCCCTCGTGAACGGTAAAAAGTCGTCATTGTCTTCTATTTCGGACAAGTGTCCCATTGGCAATGAACACGTTCCAATCTCAAATAAACCTGTACGTCTACAGTCCACTATTTCCGCTGACTCTACTACTACTAGTTCTAGCCAAGATCTAATTGATAGTCTTCTCGATAGTACTGAGGAATGTCCTACTATCTACGATATTTCTCAACATAAAAAAACCTCATTACCCTATATCGAAGTCCAAACGTCTCATTCTAAAAAACCCTTAAAGCTTCTTGTTGATTCAGGTAGCTCTATATGCCTGGTAAAAAACACAAGCTTGTCAAAAATCCCAAGTCTTGATTCAAAGTCTGCAATCTCTAAAACTCATGTTACTAACGCCGCTTATACAGCAGACTCTTCAGTAACTGAATATATTATTGTAAAGCCCTTGCCAGTCCCAGAAATACAATGAAGTAAATGTAAATAAAATCGTTAAAAACATCAAAATAACATGAATATCTAGTAATATCAACTTGTTAGTTATAATAAGCTATACTATTAGTTTCGCTAGTTCGTAGTATGTCTCTACTATTAATTGTAATGTCCACATCGAAATCCAACTAAGGTTATTCGGTCTCAATCTTTCTCATCACTTCATCCGTGATGCTCAATCTTATCGGGGGGGCTGTTATATCGCAAGCTTTAAACTGCTGACCTAGCTTCAGTTGTTTACACCATTCGACACAAATTATTATGACGCACTTGACGGCAAAGCTAGGTAAGCATTCTTTCGGTGTCGAAAAGTTAGTTCGGAGTTAGATTCTGATGTGGACACAATTTTCTAATGTATTTTTTATTACTATTTCCTATTAAATAATTCTAGCCACTCATAACTCTTTTTTTTTTAGTCTCCAGCATCCCGAACCGTAACAGTACCCTCTCACAGTAGATCGGGATAAAGTAGTTATTTATAGTTGCGTTTCGTACGATGTGTGACAGAGCCGGAAGCCCTTCCCCTCCCTCTGTCCCACTCAGGACCCGGGCGGCAATATGCGAGCAAAACTTTTGTATTGCAATCACCTATCAGCTAGGTTAACTGCTTAACATCAGGCTGGTCGTACGCTTGTTTGCCGGCTTTGTTCCACAAAAAAAGAGTTGGTCCCTTAATTAGAAAATTATTGTTTGTGTAGCTCAATTATAAAAGTGTCACATCTCCCCCACATTCGATATGAAAATAAAACACGCAAGATCTAATGGATTAGAAATTTATATTGTTGAGTACAATCGACATACACTTTCGAGAAAAATCCATACAAACAACCAGAGATCCCAGTTACAGATCTACTGAGTGTACACTCCCCAGCAGGTGCCTGCGCGCCCCAAAAATCCTTGAGAATGACAAATTTAATACTATAAATCGAAATACTGCACTACACTAGATATTAATAATAGAATATGCAATAAAATGTCGTAAGACGCGAGCGCGTGCGGGCGGTTGAAGAGGCTTTGGTAGTTCGCCCACACACAATCGCGTTTCATTAATTTAAAAATGGTTAAAATTTAAAATTTTGAGAATAATAATGAATTAATTCTAGTGAGAGCCGACGACGGTTGGTTGACTAATAAAATTAATAAAAGGTGCACTTTACTTTTAAACATGGCGTCTTTTTTCGCGCGTTTGCTTTCGCGCCAGTTTGAAACAATAAAATACTTAGAAGAGTTGTTTCCTTTTTAATTGTTAATGTTTTGGTGAGTTAAGTGTATGAAATAAAAATATTTGGCACATGTATTCCTTAAATAAATAATGGTTTAAAGGAAATTGAATGTGGAATCAAATGATTGATGACATGGGGGATATTCCTTCATGTAATTCATTTGTAAAAGATGCATGGAAGCTGTATTTTCCGTGGATCCCCCCAAGATCATTAAACAACTCTTCTCAGTACTTGGTCCGTGATACAATAGTATATCTTAGAAGTAATTTCATTTTAAAAATTGCACACGGACGCGATGATATTGCATACGGAATATCATAGTTATTATGATAACATAAAATTATATATTTGTATAAACCAGTGTCATAATATTTTCATGTGATACATTACCACGCGTGCGATATTTTTAAAAAAACTATAATTTGTGACAAACTAAATTTAAAAAAAAACACATTGCGAATTAAGGATTTCGCTCGCTAAGAAAGTGTTTTCTTTGCTTAACAGCGTGCTTGTTAAGTGTTACTTTTTCTGAATTTTACTTGATGGCAAGCTTAAAATAAATACGACTGTCGAGAAAATTACATCGACGAAAAGTAATTAAAAATTCTTTGATTCGAATATGAAGTGCTTACTACTAATAAAATTCAGAATCACAAAAATATTGGTAAAGGGAAATTATTAGGTTACATTTAAATACAATTCTAATTTTATGATGGAAAAATATTTACATATTTTTTTTGTTTTTGGCACAGGTGACGGTGCAACCAGCGACAACACATCGTCAATGTAAAACTTTAAACACTCGAATATTATTTAGTAAAATATTTTAAGAAGTACACTAAAACCTGTATCAACTACGGGCTAATTATTATTTGATAAGTGATTTTAGGCCTATTTTGATGCAGTGAAAGAAAGAAATTGTTCCAATTTATGTAAGTTGGTGATAATAATGACGTGACGGCATAATATTGCTCATAGCCTCAAGCGCAGAAAACAAATTATTATTTTACGATAGTCCCAAGAAATCTATTAATATAAGTTATATCTGATTCAATTTCATTAGGATTATTAAAATGTTAAATAATATTTTGTAATAAATATGTAATCTAAATTCGACGCAACACATTATTGAACCCATGATATTATTGTTTTCTTATATTTACGCGAATACTACACATTGAAATAACACTATTTTACGGTTTTTTTTTTAAATAACAAACTAAATAAACTCGATAAAATTCGTAAAATAGTTTTATTCCCATGATATTATATTTAAAAAAAACTAAGAGCCCAAGTGTTACCAATCAATTAAATTGGCACCTTGTATTTTTTAATATTTTATTTTTCAACGCTTGCGACTAGATAAGATTGTTTTTAATCTTTTTTTCGACACTTTTTTAAACAAATTTTATGAATTTGAAGATGCTAAAGGTTATGTGACTTAGGAAGAGCAACTTAATTCTAATATTTATGATTTATAATAATTAATCTATGCTAAATAATATCAAGATATTTAGAACTAATTCTCACTGAACACATACATTAACTATTTAACATTTAATTATAGCGTTCTGAATGACTAAAAAGTTTATATTAATTAAATATAATTAGTATCAATCGCAACGCAGCGTTAGCCGCGACTTATGATCTAAAGAAGTAAGTATGAATAATGCTAATATATCTGCCGGTGTGTCCACATGCTGGATCGGCTGGCTGAACAAAGGCCAGCGCCAGTGTGTGGACAAATTGTTTGTAGACGAGTTGTCCACACGCTGGGCACCCATACCCATTAGCCTGAGTTCGCCATGGTCCATTATGAGGTACGGAAAGTATAATAGGTTTACGGGAACAGTACAAAGCCACGACAATCAAGGTGGACCAGCAAAACTTGTTGTAGGTCTCTGACCAGCGATAAACGCGGATAATGATTATGTGTCTACTTCGTGCCAGATGAGAATGGTATCATAATATTTTGGAACGAAAGTTTTTTGTACATTCTACCACAATTAGAATAGTTTTCAGTTGCTTTTACCGAGTGCCTTAGAACCAAAAGATATCAAACCTCTACTAATTTCAGGCTTCAACAAATTCCACACTCTCATTATATGAGTAAAATTTAAATTTCCATAGAGTTAGTTCGCGGCAGACCTGCTAGAAATAAGTCATAGATATATTTTTGCAACACTTAAAATTAATTTATGGTCAAGCATACTATCTTAAATAGATATTTGTGATACGATAAAATACGTCAGTGCTTTTGGGAAATTACCTAACATTAATTGGGGGGTTTGACTAAATGTTTTTTTCTTTCATACACGTTTTTTGAAATTCAGTTGGATCAGAAATGTCGTTAGTTGTGTTATATAGACGGTTCTATCAACATGCTCTTTAGTCACTTGAGATGCTACTTTGTACGTTTTAAGATAGCAATACTTGCCGGCGCTAAAGACGATTTTTTCAACAGCTATAACTTTTCCTAATACTCGCTCTACAATGTGATTTCGCCAATGTTAAACGATGAATATTTATTGGTCAATTTTAAGACGAAACCTATTTTTTGTTGAGATTTGCCAGTTAATGAAACTTTTAGTGAAAAATAGATCATACTGTGTTTTTCGCAAATCACGAAATGTTGTCTTAAATGTTTTCAGATTTTGGATAAACTATAAAAATACTCGAAAATTTTGAATTTCGCGGGCTAGACAGGCGCCTTCACCTGTATATTAAGTCACAAAGTGAGACGAATATGTTATCAGCAAACAGGCAGGAGCTAACCCATATTGTCAATTTTGGAGTTGCCATGCAATGATGTTGATAAGTTTTCTATTTTTTCTTCCAACTCCTTTTGTTTCTTTCGACTAATCGAAAGAATCTAAATTCGTGCGGGTTCCAAGACAATTTAACTTTTCCCCGGTACTCGTCGAGGGTCAAACCTCGACGTCATTATTGGTCACCATTGTCGATCCTGGTTTCAGGAGCAACAGTGGTGGAAGTGTGTGGCGGGACCAGTCCCATTTGAAAAGTTTTATATGTCCGATTTTCTTGAATTTACTTCAATATAGGGTCACAAAGTGCCAAATCGTTATCATTTTTTCATCAATTTTCAATAATTTAATTGGCGTTTCGTTTACTCGATTCAAAGGTTCACGAGGTTCCCAGTCACTGCAATGTGTTAAGTTACGGTATTGCCATCTTAAAACAGGGGTGCTACTCTTAGCAACGATATCGATATATCGTGACATTCGTATTGTCGAATCCTACTCTAAATTCCATCTTTTTTGCAGTCGTATCGATTACTGAACGGACATTACAAAATTATCGTTCGTTCAAACGATATACGACGGCAAAAAAGATGGAATTTAGAGTAGGATTCGACAATACGAATGTCACGATATATCGATTATCGTTGCTAAGAGTAGCACCCCTGTATCCGTACTATTTCTTGCGATAACGACAGATTATTATTTTTAAATAACATTAAAACGTGCATGAACAGTCCCTGAGTTAACTATGCCTTATTTACAAGTGAGATCTTACATTAAAGGTTACATAGCTACAAGTTTTATAAACTTTATTAATTATCAATAATAAGTTATTGTAATCTAACTGACCAAGTCAGAGTAAAACAGGCTGTATAGGCGCAAGCTAGCAGACACTAATTCAGAAGTAATGAGAAGTTAAATTAACATTAGCGGTACAGATATGAGTTATTGGTGTTCACGTTTTTCTACGTGGCAACACTGCTGCTGTCAAAATGAAACGCATTAGTGCCATAAAATATGACAGAAAAATCGTGCACTGATTATCTACATGCAAGTAACTTGCATGCCAGTAGATGAATTAGAAATGGCGCATTAGAACGATACTACATTTTAATTCGGTTTTGTTTAAATGTGTTTAGTATTTTTTTGACAGATCAGTGTTGCCTTATACTTAGGACAACACAACAGGAAAATAATAAAATTACTGCTTTCTTCTTGTATTGCCCTATATTAATGTTCCCAATAAGTATAAATATAAAGAGTTCACGCCCTAATTCTAGTAAGAAATAACTATTCGCTGGTTGGAGTATTTGGAGCATTACATTATAAACACTATCACGAAATCACGCATATTGCCATAATAAAAAAAAACATACATACATGAAATATATTTTGATAACTATAAATAAAAAATAAAATAAAATATTACTTTATCCCTTAATCATTTGGTAAACGTACTACAAGCAATAAAAAACTTTAAAGACAAGAATATAACGCACTATTTCAAAAACAGTGTTTATAATAATGTAAGGAATCGCGGGGTTGCGTCTGTGTGCGTGCACGCACACGAGACAGGAGGGTGTGGGTAGAGCGAAACGCCCGCTACTCTTGTCTCCCTCTCCAGCTGATATTAATCCTACAGTGCCGGCTCATTTTCAAACAAAAAATTAAACATAATAATACTCATGTAACGTAACTAAACATATATTATTTATTACTATATACCTAACAGCCCCCTAGCGGCAGCCTGCGAAGTTACAGTTAAAAGTATGGAAATATTTGAAAACTAAGTTTCCGTTAGTAGTAGAAGAAGTTAAGACATCGTTAATAGATAATATCGAGACGTCAAATGACTAATACCTGTACTAAACATATGAAAAATGAAAAATAAATAGTTTTTTTTAACATTGTGAAAATGAGCCAACTCGTCCTAAATTGAACACTTAATCCTATTTTAAAGAAATAAAAATAAATACTATTTACCTACATCTAGTAGAATGGTTAGCGAAGCCGTCTAAATCACGACGCACAAAGAACACTATTATAAATATTATACTAAAAATTACGAATAAAAATTAAAAAAACACCTAAATGTCATTTTATTACAGTTCAATTTAGAATCAAATGCTTTCTTTTTCATTTTTTAATCCACATCAATTAATCTAGCAAGAGTGTTTACACGATTTTAAAGTTTATTCATTTTATAATAGCGATTAATTTTAATTAAGTTAGTAAGGCTATTTAGTAGACGATTATTTACAGCTGTAAGCTGTTGTGATTTGTATCGAGATTAGCACAACGAGACTATTACGTACATAGAACAGAGTTTCAATCTGTATTACGAATCCAATGATTAGGTATTTATTTAATACATTTTATAATTTACACAAATAAACAATTGTAAAATTCATAAATATAAAAAAATGTTCAGATTGCACAGTGATGTCATATAATATCGATACAAATCTAATCGAAACGAAATCACACACACCACAAAAGTGTACATACATCGTACATTCAGACACACACACTCAAGCTTGGATTGGATCATACATCACAAAAATGCAATCACGACAGAGTGAAAAACCTTAAAAACAATTTAACACGTATAGACAATGAAAACTTAATGTTGACCTTATAACAGTACAGTTTTAATAATAATAATTAATTAATAAAAAAATGGAAACCTAATGGCCTTTGGGTAATAGTAATTGCCAAAGTCAACAATGATTAGAGATTCAAAATAATAATGAGCTCGAATTCAATGTACAAATAAATACACACATACATATTCAGGTTACGTTACACGATGCGTAATTTAGCTTACCTACCAATAGGTAAAAAGTGAAAGAAAGTAGGTAAATAACTATCATTGACATAATAAATTAACCTGCTCCTCGAAGAGTTTCGAAAATGTTACAGCAAATTCTAAAAACAATTATTTCTGATGGAAAATCTCATAAACTTCGAGTAGGTATCCAAATAAAATAAATATATTTATTAATAAATTACATTGACACTATTTAGAGCGTGAAATTTGTGTGTCGCGTATTTTTATGTCAATCTTGTGTATTTTTAGTAAATAAAATCAGTTTGCTTTTTATTAAGCACGTAAGGGATTTATTTCGTCGCATAACGTAAGCTGAATATAATTCCAACTAGGGAACCTAGCTCTTAACAATATTGCCATCCACACGACACGACAGTATTTACAATTACAACGAACACTGATATGTGGAAAAGAGAAACGAAACACCACACAGCCAGACGCGATCTGTCAAAATTACAAGCGATCATAAACTTTAATGACTTCTAATAAAAGCGAATTTTGACAGAAAGTATAAAAACTGAGTGAGTCAAACGAACATTCATTAATACATTATACAAAATGGCCCCAAGATTATGATTAGAGATTGCCAATGAGTCGAGATTCAAGCAACGACATTATAGAGAGCAAATTCAACAATATTTATTTTACCCCATTTAATATTGCTTAGCAAAATTCGTTGAAATTCTTGCCGATATAATTATTGCAATCAAAATAAATTATTGCGAAAACTACACTAACGAAATGACTATTCTTAAAAATAAGATTTTTTTACATCGATATCATGAAATACGCACGGGAAGGATCGATTACGTAAGCACAAATCGATATATCGATATCACATAACATAATCAAACTAAGTCATGTCGTATTGGATGGTACAAAGAATATCATTGACTAAAATTAAAAAGTAATAAATTAAGGGAATGAGCAAACACTTCTTCCTACGCGTTTCCGTGAAGAGCCTAATTATATTCCCCAAGAATCAATACAATGATCGGAACATAACAGTCGAGAGTGAGATAGCAGACGACCGGCGTCGTGTGAGTGACAGAGTCGACAGATGGAGTGGCTTGGCCTCGTACCGGAGCCGACACGTCGGTCCACCACTGAGCCAGCCTCGGTGATGAAGACAGATTCAACCCTGGAATGTTTTGCAAAAATACTGATTTTTTATGAAAACAGTGCCGTCTAGTGACGCCCTAAAGAAGCGAAGCTTTATAGTATAAAGCGTAGGGCGCCACAGCTGCCACTATGTATAGCTATATACATCGTGTAACGCTAATAATGTCTGACGCTTAGCAAGGATAGAGTGGCCGCGCGGCCGACGCCCTGAACGTCCGTAAAGAAGCTTCGCTTCATAAACACGGGCAGTTAAGTCCTACCATAGTATTCACTCATACTATTTTTCAAGAAAAATACAGATTTATGCATAAAGACCATCAGTTATTTCAAATTATAAGATTTTCTCAACACAAAATGTTCAACAACGTTCACAAAAATTCACAACACAACCTTTTTTCAGCGTTGAAAAGTCTTTTTTATATTACCTATGTCGTTCAGACGTGCTGCACGAACTCGGGGTTGAGGAAGGAGAAGCCCATGAACTCGGTCTGGTCCAGGTTCATCATGAACAGCTTGTCTGTGGGAGTCAGCTCGGTCTTCTCCTGTGTGAACTGCTTGTCGAAGTTCGACACGTCCTTGCGGTGTTTCTGGTGAATATTTTGTATTATTAGAACGTTTTAATACAATGAGAGACATACATGCATACTATAGAATGATAGAAGGGGTGGGTGGTAAAGGTAAATATGACTATAATTCGACCATAATAATTGGGCCATATTTCGCGAAGGACCGACAACCGTTGGGGTAAACGTGTTCTTGAGTCGAGGCGTCGACTCGGCAAACATAATATAGGACGCCCTCCGACCAGGTAGGATGACTATCTGACAAAGACTGCAGGCAGATGCTGGATGCGGCAAGCTGAAGACAGGGCGCTATGGCGCTCATTGGGGGAGGACTATGTCCAGCAGTGGACTGATATAGGCTGATGATGATGAACGTTTTGTATGGCCGTTTTAAAATATAACAGGGTGTTTGTGTAACTCACGATCTTGGGCTTGAAGGGCGGCTGCACGTCCCGCGCCTCGATGCGCGCCCAGTCGATGCGCCGGAAGAAGGGGTGCGTGCGCACGTCCTCCTCGCCGCGCGCGCCGCACCCGAGCCGCTTCTGCGGGTTCTTCATCAGGAACGACTTGCACGAGTCCTTGGCCTCCTGGGGATCAACGAGAATTACGGTATTGCACAGATAAAAAAATACGGTAATTAACGATTTTTGTAGCTCCTTGTTGTAAAATTTAATAAATGTTTTGGATCTATTCATGTTTTAGTAAAAAATACTAAGAGGGATAAGGTGGGTAGGTATTAGAAACTACATTGTATTTTTATTTTTCTCAGTGTAATCTGTAGCTTATTAATACTTTGATAATTTAATATAGGCCGAAGTTATTAATGCATGTAACATCAAAACCACATGATAAAATTGAATGAAACAACAATATTCGGCTTTCTGGGCAATGTTTCTATCGAACTCGAATTCGACGACAAATAAATGGTCTATGGTTTATACCGTACTTTTTATCACGGCAGGCATTAGTGGTCCTATATGAAAACCGGTAACCGGTTTTTCTCCAGCTTTTTTAATCATTGATTTCACCGGAGTTTCTTCGGTACTCACTGCTCCGGTGCAAACACTTTATTGGACGTAGTTTTGCAAAATGGAACCAACCCACACACACTTCTGAAAAATGAAACCAACCTAGAACCACTAACATAAGGTTGGTTTTGGTCTACAGCAGAGCATGTGGGTTGATTCCGTTCTGAAAAACGATATCCAATTTGTGTTCTTCAGACTATTGTGTTATCATCATACCTTGCTCAGAGTTTTTGGATAAGACACGCTGTTGTCCGTAATGGCCGCGAACAATTCCTCCTCGTCTTCCCCGTCGAACGGCGGCTGGCCAACCAGCATCTCATACAGCAGCACGCCATACGCCCACCAATCAACAGACTTGCCGTACGGCTGGTATAAGATGATCTCCGGGGCGATGTAGTCGGGGGTGCCGCAGAAGGTCTTTGTTGTTTTGTCACCTGTGGAGAGTATTAGTACCTGTAGTGTTGTTTATTTTTGTAATTTCGTGGTCTGCTCCACATAAAGCCTCAAAATGCCGAGATCGATCGCCAAACTTTTCGGCGGATATGTTGGTCGATTGATCGAGTATGGCTTGACTTTGTTATGGAGCTGAGGGGTAGGAATTTTGTCTGCTGATTTAAAAGACGGATATTAAAAAAAAAGTTGAGTAGAAAGAGTGCGACTACAAATAAATTGATGAAATACTGGTACCGAACATGAGTGTAAATAAACATTTTTTAATATTATTCTTACCCATGGGTCAAATGGATTCTGGGTTAGGCCAACTGTTTGCGTTATAAAAATCAAGTAGACGCTTATACGATATTTTGTTTGAAATTATTACTTAACTTCCTGTTTTCTATGGTGTAAATAAAGTTTCGTACCAACAATCAAGACAAATTCGACCTTATGTTATCAGAGTTAAAAACTATTGCAATTGTTACCAGTAATTCCTTCCTTGCACATGCCGAAGTCGGCTATCTTGATGTGTCCGTCCTGGTCCAGGAGTACATTGTCCAGCTTCAAGTCACGGTACACGATACCGCGGGAGTGCAGGAAGAACAAGCCAATGGCAATCTCCGCTGCGTAGAAACTGTGAACGAAAAATAAAAAAATTACAAAAATGTTATCCAGATCGAATGTAAACTTTAACTAATAAGTAATACAATTCAATTTGCAAGAGACTATTTTAAATGGTTGATGCGTTATTGCTAAATAATTTTCAAAAGACGGATGTCGATAGTGGGCCTTTCCACGGAGATATTCACAAGTTTCACGGTTCAGATGCGACCCATAGGCCGCCAATCGAGGGGCTACTCTATGGAGTTGTGAATAAATTCAACTGAAACGGTATACTGGACTTACAACGGTATATTCGACTCTATTCACGACTTTACAGAGTAGCTTATCAATTGCCGACTTGTACGTCGTATCTCAGACGCGTAGCTTGCGAATATTTTCCTGGGAGACAAGTAAACAGTTACTAAAGTTACGAAATACTTACACAGCGACTGGCTCCTTGAATTTCCCGCACTGCTGGATCTGGAACATCAGGTCTCCACCATTCACGTACTCCATCACGAAGTAGAGACGATCCTGTAAATTATTATTTATACAAATAACGAATATTTAGCACCAAACACTGTGTACATTTTAGCTCCGTAATTTCCACGGGGATTTCTTTCTTATGTGACTAGCCTGTAAGTTGTATTTATCTTGATCATTTACAGTACATGTGAGCAAGGTACTTATACAATATATCAACACAAACTCTCATAAGTTTTCGATTAGATGCGTAATATAAACAATATCGTAGTATCGATAGTCAGTAACGGTACACAACAAGGTACAAGGTACACACAACCGGCATCAATGTCAAAAATAACGATACCGATATATCGGATATCGCCTCTTTGATATCGATTCGCATCGATGTCTATGCTATCCAAAAACGGCCGTGACTATTATGTGTCTCACCATAGTCTGGAAGCACGAGTGCAGTTGCACCAGGAACGGCGGCTTGGTGCTGAGGGCCAGGACGCGCTTCTCCACCATGGTACACTCGACGTCGTCGTCCTGGATGATGATGTCCTTCTTCAGGATCTTGATGGCGTACAGCTCGTCGGTGCCGCGCCGCTCCGCCAGCATCACCTACGAAATGTCAACCTTGTCGACCGAGACTGATTTTTGTAATATACAACTCGAGAGTTCCTGAGAATGTACACCATCTTTTGTTCATTGAAGTTCATTGAGTTTTTTGCCGGATCTTCTCAGTGGAAGCAGCATTCCGAAACGGTGGTAGATTCTGACTATTCATAAATGCTTTGTTGGCTTACATGAATAAGATCAATTTTGAGTTGAGTTGAGTTGAGATCTGTAGTCCCTGCACTACGAATCCGTCGACTCCGTGGGTGATCGGCGACTCCAGCACCCACAAGAATTAATTAATGGATGCTGAGCACATGGATGCACATTTGTCTATGGGCATGGGACCATAGACATCAAAATTAATCAGAATCATTTATGTCCTACTACTTAGTTACTTATCTGTTCGCTTATAACTTGACTGTTTGGACTGGATCTAGATGCGATTTGCCGATTATGTAGGATATTTATTCGTCGGTTTTTGTCAAATAATTTTAAATTAAAGAAATGTCGTTGTGCATTTCTGTTCTCGCACTTCGCCATTTATTTTTGTGTATAAATAGCACCAACGATTTCCTAAAGATCCTGAATTGTACTATTTAGGAAATCTTTATTTCGGAAGGTTTGTTACGACCACAATAAAAGAAGACATTTACGCACCTTTCCGAAAGATCCCTTCCCAAGCACCATAATGAAGTGGAAGTCGGATGCTCTGATGACGTCAGCGGCAGCCATGTTATGCGGGACCTCCCTATCAGGTGGTGGGGGTGGTCTGCGAGCTCCCACACTAGTAGCCCTCATCTGGTTCTTAAGTTGGGCCAAGTCTGTGCCTTCCTCCGGCACTGGTACATTGTAGAACTCCCCTTCTTCCTGGGTGAGGAGTTTGAACCACCCGTCGGCGGGAGCCTTCATCAGCTCGGAGATGCCGAAGGAGAGAGAGCCCATGAAGTCGTTGCGGGAGGTGCGGTCCCAGTCCCATATCTGGAGATGCCAAAACTAGTTTTAATGGGGGCAAAACATTTTGGGCTCACCAGTTGTCGCTGGACTCGATTGGGTGACGTCATCTGTCACTTCACTTCTGTCAGTGTCATTACAATTACAAGTAATTGCAACTCACATACACTAATAATGTAACATTTAGGTAGCGTGTAAAAAATCATATTAAATATATAGGTTTTCATGAGCAGCACTTGCTACCGACTTAGGTAGAAACTATTAAAAAACATTGCTATTAAATCGGTACTGTCACGATTTTTATGATAAATCATCGACTAGTGACTTCATAGGATTACGTGTTATAGTGAAAATCACTATGAATAAAATCATTGACTGTGAAAAATCACATGTGAAGTAACAGTGAATGAATTGAAAGTAGCAATCATTTCCATGCCTAACATATCCACACATGTGATTTGAAGTGATATTATGAACACACTGTATAGTAGCGTACGCAACAAGTCGATTTGTAAATAAAGATCATTATGAATAAATTCCCTATACCACCGCAGATTTTCATCCTACTAATATTATAAATGCGAAAGTTTGTGAGTGTGGATGTATGAATGTATGTATGTATGTATGTATGTTTGTTACTCCTTCACGCAAAAACTACTGAACGGATTTGGATGAAATTTGGAACACAGATAGATTATAACCGGGATTAACATATAGGATACTTTTTAACCCAATAATCCTACGCGGATGAAGTCGCGGGGCACAGCTAGTTTGAAATATATTTCACTTGCGCTTCGTATCCCCAAGCGTATAGATAATATTCTTTACACACACCTCACTAAAATAGCTTTCTCATTTTATTTAAATACGTAAATCTGGGTGAGATTTGATTACTATTTACTTATTTAGTGACAATGGTGTTGCCAGCTCACATTCTGTTACTGTTCCTGAGAATGTATACCATATTTTATTCATTGAAACGAGAAAGATTAACCATTGATTTTCTTGCCGGATCTTCTCAGTGGAAGCAGCATTCCGAACCGGTGGTAGATTCTGACTATTCATAAATGCTTTGTTGGCTTACATGAATCAAAACAATATTGAGTTTTGAGCTTTCTTTCTCATGTTATTTGGTTTAAACTAACTTAGCATGGCTCTTCGTTACATTACCTCGATCAGCAGCCTCCGGTCCTTGTCCTCCGCCTTGAGATCGAAGCAGAGCGTCTCGTTCCACACGGGGTTGAGCGTGCTGCGAATAGTCTTCGTTTTTTTCTTGACGTTATCCGAGTCCGGGATCAGCTTCATCTTGACATACGGGTCCGAGAGTCCGTTTGGATCCATCGGTATCAGGTTGCGGCCCTGCCTCACTGGAATTAGAGGAAACATTGTTACACTGACGCCACGAGCAAAATAACGATAATATTATTGAAAATATTGAATAATTGTTTTTCTGGTCCTTGTTCGGTTCATGTATGTCACCGAAATTAGATCATGGACAAACAAAGTTCACTTCAAAATCCAGCCGTAGTTTCGATGAGGTAAGTACTGAATAAATAAATAAATATCGCCAAACTAACACACCAACTGTATGGTCCCAAACTAAGCAACGCTTGTACTATGGGTACCGTACAATGGACTGGGGGCGATACCAGTTACACCTAGACCTGGGCAAATTGCGAAAAGGCCATTTCCGAAATTTACCCCGACGGGAATCGAACCCGCAACCACCATGTGCAGTGAGCTGAGCGGCCTACGCTCGGACCACTGCGCCAAGCGGTCGTCTATATAAGTACTAGCTACTTTTTCATTTTCACCATCAGTTTTCAGAATTATTACTAACAGTTCTGCCGGTTTCATCAAGCTTTATCATTGTTTTAATAACTATTATCTGATCTGGTAATTAATTGTTTCTCTAGTATTGTTTTACCTTCGACGGAGAGCTTATTCCCCTGGCACGAGACGGTGAGCTGTATGCGCCCGCGCCGCTCGGTATGGTCGCAGCCGCACAGGTTCGGCACGGACTCCTCGCATCGCTTGTGCACGTTCATGTCGCATGCTGTACATATGTATACCGTGTTACACCGTTATTCATAAACGTGGTTTAGCGGTTGGTTAGTTACACCCAGGTTACACCATGCTTTGTCTTCTTCTTTCGAGTGTAAAATTAAGGATGACAGGAATACTTCAGGTTTAGCTTCCATAACCATAAGGTAACTAAGGCTGTGTTTTTAAATCAATCTCAAGTTTGAGAGTGATCTAGGAAATGTCATTCTTATGTCATTCCACTACAAAATGACATTTCAAAAGCGTACTCAGACATGAGATTGATTTATCGATACGGGCCCAGAACAGGTGTACCACTGCCAATGGGAAGCAATACGAAATAGTAATAATGTTCAAGTTAAAGTCGGTCACCGCTGGGCTCTTCAACATTGAAGCGGCCATTTTATAAATTCGTGGTTCCTTCTGTCGGAACCGTAATATTGCTTAAAAATAAATGAAGAACATTAAGAATAGGTAAGTAATTTTATGGAGTAATCTATTCATTTTGGTATCGCTTCTCGTTGGCCGTGGTTATAGTAAAATAATAATGGAGCGAAAAGTACTAGCTATTGAAAAAGTTAAGCCTTTAAGATGCTTTCAAAGAAGAGGCAAAGTTTTAAGGTCCGTTTATTTACATACATTTATTTTGATCGTCTTTAGCATCCAAAAGTCTTAGAAACAAATCGTTATAAGTTCATAATTTGAAAGCAAATTAATAAGACTAAAATATATCAGAGAGTCTTCCATTGGGATAGATGTTAATTTCTAGGGATTTAGGTATTTAAGTTCTGTGAAACGAAAAGCCTTTTGACAGCCTCTTTAGAGATAGATCTATCCTTAAACCTGTAAGCATCTAACAACATCAAAACGTGAGAAACATTTTTGCTAATCCATGTTGTTAGGCATTGCGAAAATTTCTAAAGTAAGCTACTTATTTTATACTTATGTAGATATTATTGAAATAGAACAAAACACGTGCAAATTATATACAAAAGCAAAGCAGGAAATTGAACCTTAAAGACGTGATTTTAATCCTGAATTATAATAATAAGTATTAGATCGTAATATACGACGTCCGAGTCTTGATTTAGGCAAAGATGTGAGGTAATCATTTGTAATTGCCAATGAAAGTTTACAAAGATTTTCATGGAAACTCACTTGAGTGAGCCGTCACTGCTTTTAATAAAACATAATTGGACCCTCATTGGGTATTAATAATATAAATTTAATCAATATTATAAGTATTGAAATATTCAACAGCGCGCGCTTTTTAATTAAATTGGCCAAGCAAACATAGATAGGTATATTGGGTTATTTTGCCAAGAAAATATCGGAGTTACTTCGTTTAAAGTATATAAGAAATTCGTTCTCGTTCGAAAACATCGAAATTGGCTGCCATAAAAATATAAAGGCTCGTAAAAAGAAAGAAATGAAAACTAACTTGATATACCTATCTTTAAAAGTCGCAAGGAAAGTTATGTAAAAATTCATAAGATACTTACTTATACCACATTTTACTATTATTGTCTACTAAGTACAATATACATATGCATAGTCAAGTAATAGGTAGTACAAAAAAATATATTGCTTGACTACGCAAGGAGTGTCTCCCCGAGTCTATTGCGATCGATCCGCCATTACATATATTCCATGCTAGCTGTGCGCCGCGACTTCATCCGCGTAGTATTTTAACTTAGCAAAAATTTCGGGATTATCGGGATAAAAAGTATCCTATATGTTAATCCCGGTTATAAACTATCTGTGTTCCAAATTTCATCCAAATCCGTTCAGTAGTTTTTGCGTGAAGGAGTAACAAACATACATCCACACTCACAAACTTTCGCATTTATAATATTAGTAGGATATATATTATAGTAGGACGTTGCCGCATTACCAAGCAAGTTTTAATATTGGGACGGCGATGAAAGTCGTGCCTTTTGATATGCATATGCACAAAACTGCCATCGATCTGATCTAAGTTGGGTGATGAGATTAAATAAATATAATCTCACTATCATTCATCATTTGACATTCCAACCGCCACATGTCATTAAGTACTTGTAGATAATGTCATTATTAGGTACTGATTGTATCTGGACCGTTAAAATAAGAAAGTACTCTGTCCATGAGATCAAAATTTTGTACGTAATTGTCAAGCAATTAAGTCTAGTTATTAGGTGGGTCGCTCAGGCAACCGAGGGGTCCCGGCTTCGATCCCATCCTGACCTTTAAACTATTACACATTACACAAGTATGTAGTTTGGTTAGTGGATTAATCTTTTGTTTTTATGATTTTAAGATTCGATTTAATCCCATAGAGAGAGTTTCTTCGGCTGGAAAGCCAGTTGCTCAGACTTCTGAACATCTGAGACAGTAGATATACCTATATTATATAACTGCATATGAAAAGGCCCCGATGTAAGCATCCATTGTCAAGCCATAAGCCAACGTGTAATAAGATGACAACAACACATATAGAACAAACTGTTACCAACTAATAGCTCCAGTCGCAAGACACGCTACAAACACGGCAAACAATGTTTATCTACAAAGAACAAAGGAAGACACACACAGAGGATAGGAATTCAATTTAAAAGTAAAGGGAACAGTTTAATATGTCGAGTCGGGGTATGTCCAGACGGGATACATTTAGTGGTAACAATTTCCAATTTAGGAAAATGCAGAGGAGTCTTTCTCTAAACAGGTACTTTTGTGAACTGACAACATGTATGATTAGTTGCAAACGCATTCATTACTTGTCATTAGCTTCCAGAAACTATGTAGAAACTGTAAGTTCATTTAACTATCACCGTTCATTAACGTGCAACGGAACCTTTCTCTAAATATGGGTCCATTTATGTACCTGGCATGAGCAATGGTCGAGTGCTGACAACATATATTTTTAGTTGCAAACGCATTCATTAGTTGTAATTTGTAAAGCATTTGCTGCCAGGAACTAGTTTCCCCGGTTGTTAGTTCATTCATCTAGTATTATTATTGTTTGTATACCTCCGCATTTAAATCCCTGGTGTGCCAGACCATGGAGTAATGTACCGCAGTGGTCACAAAAAGTTGGCGCAAGGAACGTCCAAGTGTTCCATTTGTGGGGCGCGTAGGCGGCCTTTGCAATCACAAACACATTAATTAAAGCAACAGCAACTCTGATAGTAAAGGGACCTTCAGAGGAAAGAAAACCTAAAGACAAAGGATGTAAGTCTACAAAGCATTAGCAGAATAGCACCATCACCGATCTGAAAATGTAGAAGAGGTCTAAATCACACGGAAGCGTTGGTCAAGCGTTAGTGCTGGCTCGGCGGGTCTGTCTCCAGCGGTACCTTGGCACTTGAGCCCCTGGTGGATGAGGCCGTACAGCAGCGAGCCGCAATGGTCGCAGAACGTTGGGGACGCGTACGTTGAGGTTTTGAAGTTGTGCTTCGTACGTGTGTCCTGCAGGTAATATATGATTCAAAAGACCGAAATAACACTTTGGGGTTTTGATGAGTACTGGGCACGGATTAAAAAGGTTTTAAAAATTTTGGTGGCTGTCACTCATAAATGCAGTTTACACTGTTTTCTTTACAAAACACATCCAATAGTCTACTGTTGGATGTGTTTTAGGGAGGCAACATGAAAGTCTTGAGAAATATTCGAAGGCACGTAACTCAGAAACTAACTAGCACAAGTTACGTAAAGTCTGTCTTCACTGGGCATCTACGTATCAGCTACCGTATAGGTACCTGAACTACCTGAAATACCTGAACTATTATTTCGGAGTTTTGAAGCACCCTGTATAAACTTATTAACGGAAATTAGGACTGGGCATAAAAATGCACCTTTTCGCTAATTTTATTACGATTACGAGGCATGTGAATTTGTCACATTACTAATACTAATCCTGTTAGCTTTCAACAAGCTGTGTTAGCTTGTGTTCGGTGGATTCACGTCAATACTTTAATGGCCAAGATGGGGATTGAACCCGGAACCTCTAGGTTACAAGGGCGGCCCTTCTAATAACTATGCTATTGAAGCTTATTGTATATATAGATCATCGAAATTCATTATACAGAACGTGCGGTTTGATTCTACCAACACAAAGCTTCAATAATTTTATTTTCTTTAATGTCTCCCAATAACTTACTGGTTCACTATGTAAGCGATTCAATCAAACAAACTTAAATTTAATACCAGTCCTCGCCAAGTTTCAAAGCTCGGAGGCTCCTAGGATAAATCATAACAAAATATTTGTATTGAAATCGAACGGAACACGGATAAATATTTATGGAATAGTATTGAAAAGTTGTACAGCTTTTCCGACCTTTGTAATTATAATTTAAATTAAATTATACTATTAAATGAATAATGATTTATATTGTGCTAAATCGAGAATAACATTAGGTACAAAATGGAGATTTCCAAAATTAAAAATGTGACCATGAAATAGCTTTTGAAACTTACGAATAATGCACCATGTATGGCGCTTTAGCAAATGCTAAGGCTAAAGCGCCCACCTAGACCGCGAAGTTCAAATTTTTTGAGTTCTTTTAGAAATTTTTCAAAATCTGACAATAATAAAAGACAAATTTTGTAATTCGCGAAAAAGACCGTGTGCAGTGCATTTATGAATATATCCAACTTACTCTAAAACATTTTAAGAACGTCAGCTATCCAGATAATCTGGCAATTTTTGTATATTTAGTGATTTACTAGTATCATATCCACCGTGATAATATTTAGAGTAAAATAAATGTATTAATAAACGCACTGCATACTGTGTTTTTCGCAAATCACAAAATGTTATCTTAAATGTTTTCAGTTTTTGGATAAACTATAAAAATACTCGAAAATTTTGATTTTCGCGGGCTAGACAGGCGCCTTCACCTTAAGATGATGTAAGTACCTATGGGCCATCCATAAATTACGTCACACGTTAAGGGGGAGGGAGGGGGGTCGAAGAAGTGTGACAATGTGTGACAAGGGGTCGGGAGGGGTCCCAAATTTTGTGACTTGACATTTTTTCAAAATTTAATATTTTATATCTACACTTAATTCGGAAATGCTGTTTTAATTTCATAAATTTCTGAATGTGAAATTGAAATATATGTGACATCACACTAGGTAGGGGGGGGGGGGGGGGGGGAATCTCACAAATGTGACCAGCTATGACAAGGACGGGGGAGGGGTCAAAAAATCATGACATTCGTATGACGTAATTTACGGATGGCCCCCTACAAAAGAAACATCTGACAGGATAATAACAGCTGGTTTGTAGCGAGTGATTTAATCAAAGATCATTTGTTAGAACAGAACCAATCAGATTTATTCTTGATGTAGGTAAATCATCATTAGCATTTACTAAGGCGTCCGGAAAAATATCGTGCATTATTAAAATAAGACTTTATATTACTAGATATCTGGCCGAATACGCAAACGTCGAGATGTCGACTTCTGTCATTTTTTACGGCCCGTTAAAATTAAACAGTACCACGTATATTTAAAGGGTTAACGTATGCTCAACTAAAACGGCAGTCTCGTTAACTTCACTGAAGTTATCATCATGTTATGTTACTAAGTTATAACATGGTTTCTGTGTGTTACTTCGTTATAAAATCTTGTAACGGTTGGCTGAGTGCGAAGCTTAAATTAACTTAGAGGTAAGTACGTACTCTTATTTTGAGTAGACTAGTTTGATATATAATAATGCATATATATATTCTCAAATCTTAATTAAATAGATAATAAGATCTTATTACATAATTAAGTAGGTATACATTTTTGGAGTATATTATTAATTTAAAAGATCTTATAAGAGTTCGTTAGAAGGTATAAGTAATGTATTTAATTAGTCTAGATATTTTTTGTTGAAATATTTCCAAGGTTTATAAGAACTTTTTCACAAGAATTATTAAAATATATTAGCTAGGTAAGTATAAAATGTTCTTTGTATTTTTTGTATAAGAGAGACAAAACCCCGTCAGCGCTGTAGCAAATTTTAATTAGATACTTAATTCTTGTCTGACAAATAGAACCTTTTATAAGTACTCAGAAAACACATAAAAATGTTATCTTTTAGCAACGTAATTAACCCTCTCGTGGGCGTTTAACTGTTGTTTAACTGTAAAATTACATTAGGTAATAGGTAATTCTAGTTCGGAATCGACTTCGCTCATTAAAGGAGGAGTTTTGAAACGCCATCAGAATCCTAATGTTTTAATTTGCGGCTGTGATTGAGATATGAAAACTTTGTTTTCATTCATTTACATATTCATTTCGTTCGGCAGTTGGGACATCTTTAAATTGGCTCGTTTGTCTGCGCGGCGATTAAAATAATAGATGATTAAGGCTAAAGCGCCCATCTAGCCCGCGAAGTTCAAATTTTTGAGGTTTTTTAGAAATTTTTCAAAATCTGACAATCATAAAAGGCACATTTTGTAATTCGCGAAAAAGACCGTGTGCAGTGCATTTATTAATATATCCAACTTACTCTAAAACATTTAAACAAACAACGACAGATAACCAGATAAACTGGCAATTTTAGTATATTTTGTGATTTACTAGTATCATATCCACCGTGATAATATTTAGAGTAAAATAAATGTATTAATAAACGCACTGCATACTGTGTTTGTCGCAAATCACAAAAAGTTGTCTTAAATGTTTTCAGATTTTGGATAAACTATAAAAATACTCGAAAATTTTGAATTTCGCGGGCTAGACAGGCGCCTCCGCCTTAAGGACAATACTACACTTTGAAAACCCAGTGAAGAGAACTCACGTTTTTTTAAAACTTTTCGAATAGTATTTTGGCTTCAAAATGGACCCCACGTTAGTATGTTAGGCAAATTTCGAAAATTTTGCTTTTGATTTAGTTTAATTCTTCTGTTACCTACCGTTTATATCATGATTATTTTAAAAAGTACGTACGGATCTAGATTCTGAAAACGAGTTCAGCCGCCATTTAAGACAATAATTAATATAATTGCGGTGTTGTTACAACAAATTGCGCTAATTGTAAACAATTTGAGACGGAACAAAATGGCGGATTCCCATTCCCGCCAATTAACCAATATGGCGATGTAGTTAGGTAGTATTATGAATATACGTCGACAACGTTGTATTGTATCTGACCAGATATTTCAATTTATTTACGCGGTTTGTTGTTTGATTTCAATTTATTACAGTATTTTGTTACTAAAGGTATTACTTATTTCTATAAATATAATTACTTAATTTATACCCTTAGACAATCATCTCTCTGTACCTAATGTTACTATTTCATTTTCCGAACAGAAATAGGTAAGTACATTGCATAGGTACATATATCCCGTAGAAACCTGTTTTCTAAACAAGTATTTTATTCTACTGGTTACCATGTGATTTGTGCGTCAAAATTTAAAAGTCGCTGACTGGTAAGTGCGTACAGTTCAAAATAAACTTACCTACTACTATATAGAATACACTTTTCAATAAACAAATGCCTCACTACAAGACAAACCCATTACTTCGAGTGCAGTAATACATAGATACTTGTCGCGATGCGCGGTTGTCACGCGAGCTGTCCCTACGATGCAATTACTTTATACCCGCTAATGCAGCCCTTCGCGTGATTGAATGCACCCTTTGGAGTAAGATGATCCCTTTTTCACATGATACGATAGCGTTACAGGACATATGATCGTAAATAAATGTATAATCGCTTACGCTTCACTTACGGTAAAGGAAAACATCGTGAGGAAACCTGCATGTCTGAGAAAATCTAACCAATTTTCGAAAGACATGTGAAATCCGCCGACCCGATCTGCGCCAGCGTGGTGGATTACGGGCTGAATCCCCGTCGTAGTGAGGGGAGGCCGTGCCCAGGAGTGGGATGTCATAAGGGCTAAATTATTATTTATATTATTAAATATATAATAAGGTTTAATTTGAAAACAGGTAACATGCAATTCTATGGACGCCATTGTCGATCCTGGCTTACAGGAGTGACAGTAGTGCGAGTGGGTGGTGAGACTAGTCCCACTAAAAAAAAATTGGCTGTCAAGGGATGCCCAGCAGATTTGAAACATCTATATTGTCTAGTGTATAGTACGCGCGCGCACTCACACAAGGGAATCGAGAGCGATGACGTAGAGCGGGCATGACGGCATGAGAGCGCATCATGCCAATTGCCGTGACGGCAAATCGGTCAATTTTACTGCCAAAGTACGCCAATACATTTTTCACATAAAAAATTACAAGCAAAGTTTTTGAAATTGGGTTGTATAACAGCGAAGGTAAACATCGTATGGAAACCTTCATATCTCAGGGAAACCAATCAATTATTGAAATAAAGTCCACCAACAAGCCCACCATCTCATCATCAGCCCACAACCGCTTGGCGCAGTGGTTCGAGCGTAGGCCGCTCGGCTCACTATACCGGGTGGTTGCGGGTCGCCCCCAGTCCATTGTTCGGTACCCATAGTACAAGCGTTGCTTAGTTTGGGACCATACAGTTGGTGTGTTCGTCTGGCGATATTTATTATTTATTTATTTATCTTGGTGGACTGTAGCCTGTGTACCAGGATTGCATAAATTGACGGAGCAATACTTACGTCGGAGTCGGCTCCCTTGTCGGCCCCGGGACAGGTGAAGGTGACGTACTCGTGGCATCTCTTGTGCACAACGAAGCTGCATACTGTACACACAAATTATATTAATTAACACCGAGCCCTGCCTGTGCCGTACTTTTTTATATAAAGCAAAGTCGGCAAACAAGGTTACGATCCGCCTGATGTTAAGCAGGTATAGATGCTGCAATACCAAAAGCATTGCTCACACGTTATCAAGCTGAAGGAGAGTGGGACAGAGGTAGAGGACTGGGCTTCCGGCTCTCACACTTATCGTACGAAACGCAGCTATAATAGCTACTTAACGCCGATCATGTGTGAGAGGTACTACCTCGATCGAGACAGCCCGTATATGAGCTGTGGTCAACTGGCTACAGCTTTACTCTACTACAGTCAATTACGAGACATGCCCAGTGTACAACGTAGGTCATTACGTTTGGAACGGTTTCTGTTTCAAATATTTGTACTGGGAACGTATAATTTATCATTGATTCAGTAAATGTCGCTAAGACGTTTTAGTTCTCACAAGCATTTTGTTATTATAGTTTACATATTGTTAGATATTTCTCCTACCCACCTAACCGCGACGAGTGAAAAAATATAAAACAGCGCGCAAATCAACCAGCGGGACACTCTGCGCTTGGCTTTTCGGATACGACCGACGTATTGGTTGTGACAGGAAGGTTTCCTTATAGTTATTGTCAACGTCTGTCTGTTGAATTGTTCAAAATAAAGGTCATTGTTAGAATTAAATTGTAGTAAGGTTGATAGTTGTCATATTTTTTAAGAAATTACCTTGTAGTTTCTAAAAATATATATAATGAAAATGTTTTATTTAATTAGAACCTTCCGACTCCTAACATAGGTACTCCGAGTGACTGCACCAAGTGGTGGTTCTACACCCACTGACCTAACACATGACTTGTAACTCGTAATGACTGTCATGTCACGTGTCACTTCACTGTCACGCTATTTGTGGGTACAGCCTTATTTGCAGTCATTACGTAACACTTAACTACAGGTAATTATTATACTCGCTACAGTTTGAAGGAAAAGTATTACGAAGAGTGAGCACTCTTTGCCCTCTCAGCACGACATGACCTCATGTAGCTGTACTATATCGCCACAGTATTGCAGTTCTGGCAAAAAAGTTTCGTTCAGGCACTTATTTTTTAAATTTAACTACTTACCTACTAGAGTTCAAATTTGCATCTCACCTTGACACTGGTATCCTTGTTTTCCGAAACCCCTGTAACAATAGAAAATATCGTCAGTATACATCATATGTTATGCCACGCCATTCATAAATAAATGAAGATAAGTATGTGTGATAATGTGTTTGTTTGTTTGTCTGATCATTATGCGAAAACGGCTGAACGGATTTTAAAGAAATTTCGTACAGATCCACCTATGTTATGCTATGCTAACCAGCAAAAGCTCATCAGCCACCTATTTGTATTATAATGTGCGGACTGCTTCCTAAATATGTCAGATTAAGTCTTCTGGTATCCTTTATCGTGGCCATGGCTGCACGAGCAAGAAGATAAAGAACATATACAACCAGTTTAATACTACTAGGTGAAACAAAAAGGGTATATTTTTTGCAACTTTACTTTGTAAATCTAAAACTATCGGCTTTGCGGGACAGTTAAAGTACTGAAGGTTTTGTAGACTTGTGAAATTTGTCAACAGCTGTATCCCTATAACACCTTTTGTTTTTCAAGCTTCCTCCAAAGCTGATAGTTTTAGAATCACAAAGTTAAGTTTTGAAAAAAAAGTATACCTACCCTTTCTGTTTCAACCTGTATATTACATAATCCTTGGGAATATATGTTGAAAACAGACCGGTGTTAATAGCTATTATCGGTAAGCAACGCTGCCTTCGATTCAATTATCGCGCGAGCGTTTAATGATATTACCCTAATTAATGTTCATACTTTATGCTGCTACATCCATATTTAGCTTTATTGATGTATAAAATCACATCTAGGATTTTGAATACTGATGACAGAGAAATGTCGCAATATGTAGTCTCAATATTAGGAAACGCTTATCCTGCAATCAAAGTTGTTCGAAAGATTGGATTCAGTAAAACTATCAGATCCAACCAACCAACCATCACTCAGAAACCTGCTGAGATTATTTCAGACTTCAGAGATTTTTCCCCGTTGATCGTTACAATAACATGATGATAGCAGTAAATACCAATTTGTATAAGCTTAGTTCAAAACACCGCAAAATTGAACTTTATGATTGCAATAACCAAAGAATTTGTAAGCAATAGCAAGCACATAGGTGCCTACTTACTGCAAAACATTAGAGAAATTACATCATCATATCCCAAAACAATGATGTTTCAAGGTATCGGCACTTATGTGACTGAGAAAACGACCTCACTGCTTGGAATAACTTAATGAATAAGAAATAAACTTACCTGCTTATTTACATGATCGTATACGCATATTCCCTAACAATATTTGTAGAGATACCTACTCTACACCTGCACTTTATACAAATGTTATTGTATGTAGAGAATTTAAAGCAGATAATAAATAATAAATAAATATCGCCAGACTGACACACCAACTGTATGGTCCCAAACTAAGCAATGCTTGTACTATGGGTACCGTACAATGGACTGGGGGCGATCCCAGTGACACCCAGACCGGGCAAATTAAAAAAAGGCCATTTCCGAAATTTGGCCCGGCGAGCATCAAACCCGCAACCACCATGTGCAGTGAGCTGAGCGGCCCAGAACCACTGCGCCAAGCGGTCGATATGATAATATTTTGGGCTGAGTAAAGTAGATTACTGAGATCTTTTTTATGGACTCGTAATAAAATAGAACCTATCATCCTTGATATAAAGACCATTAATGAAAATGAAATGAAATAGAAATGTTTGCATCAAGCGACCGATTGACGTTTCCTTATTTGTTTCAGTGATATTACTTAATGGAGGCTTATTTAAAATGACTACTGTCCTATTACTGTACAGTACGCTAGGCATTTTGAAAAAAGACGGTTTCAGAGGAGGGCCTGTGTAGTCAGATCTTGAGTCAGAGAGACAATTGGACATACTCGTCAATGAAACGAGCACCTTCGATGTTTCTAGTCCACCGTGCACCCAAAAGGCTTAGCAAATATCAATGATACCCTAAACTTTTCAAACACTAAATCCCTTCGTATACGTCAGTCGTCAGCAAACATTATAATGTTTATTCAATCATAAATATTAATCAGTGTGAACGCAGAATAATCGGGGGCAAGCCTGTATGAATATTTATAATCTGTGACGCCTGTTTGCGCGTGAGAATCGGAAACCACAGCCTGGGACTCGAGTTTGGAAATATAATTTTGTATTTTGAAATCGGTAAATATTGAGATAGTTGAGGAAATGGACCATTTTAAAACCCCTTTCCATTATCTCGCCCATAAAGGCATTAAAAAATAAGGTTAATTGGGTATTTCTATGTGTAACAGGATCGCTCACATATTTTATTAATTTTAAATGATTATGTACTTTAGTCAACTTTGCTAAGGTCTATTTTATTTTAACACTTCTGTAGTCAGGGAAAACGAGCCGAGTGAGGGGCTCCTGGTGGGCTGTGCTCCCTTTTACTTTTATTTGCCATGCCAAAATACCCCTACCGTCCCCCGTGGACACCCTAGTAGAAAGGGCCAGAGGTACGGGGAGGGGGTTAGGCTTCCAACTCTCTCATTAATCGTACGAAACGCAGCTATAATAGCTACTTTACGCCGAGGTGCTAAGCCCGATCGGGCCAGCATTTATACGAAGTCCGTCAGTCTGTGATCAATGCAAGACAATTAATTAGGTAAAGCGGCCAATATCTACTGTTCCCCTACTCTACTAAATTAATTAATACACTCTGGTACTTCGAGCGAATTGGAAAACAAGTATTCATTTCACGACTGATTGGAGTAGTTTCAGTGAAGCAGTTTCTTTGGGACTCGACGGGGCCAATTCCAGAAGCTATTAATAGTACAATTCTGCTGTTCTCGTCTATTGTAATAAGTTTTCTTTAGTTTAGGATCGTGTTATTTACTCTTTTCACCGTTTAATATAATAGTAATAATAATGTAATAGCAATTTTATTTCAGATGGTAGTCCATATTATTTTTATTTGAAAAATGCTTTTATAGTGTGCATGAGTTTTTAGATTATAAATTGTAAGATTGTCAATTGCACGTAAATTTTAAATGATATCTTTGTTATTATTTTTGTATGGAAAATGTCTCCCATTATTGAAATTATTATTATTGACATTTGTGATTATTACTATTTTTTTTTTTTTTTCATTAATTTGTCATTTAATTCAAGAATACAATTTAATGGGATAATCGGTTTAATGCCAGCATGATTATGATCAAAATTAAATTAAATTGAATAGAGTATGTATTTTTTTTTTAATTTGCACGCCGAAATTAAAGGCAGAATAAGAGAACAATTTTGTACATGTTACCAACCTTCTGTATCTTATTTATGCAAATAAACGATTATCATTATTATATTATTATCATAATGTTAGTAACAATTTATAATTTCAAAACTAGTGTTAGTAATCACAATTTTTTTTTTTATATATTCATTTAGCACTGGACATGTATGTATTATGCATACCTATCAAGTTCCGAAAGTACAACGAAGTTCAGTTAGTAAAGTTTAAGTACAACGAATTTTTCTTGAGAATCCATGTAAGTGATCCTCATCGGCGGGTGGACGAACGACTCTAATGAATCGTCCCCCAACCCGATTGAACCAGTGCGGTGGACAAATGGTCCAACTCTATATTTTTAGCAAATGCTTTATTGATTTGAGTATACTCGAGCCTTTGCCTGCAATTTGTTACGTTATTACTTTATTTCCATACAAAAGGTACCTATGCCACCCCTTTCCATACTTTTCCGGGTGAGAGTAATTGGCTTCTCTTCGTCACTAAATAATAGTATAGACGTGTTTTTTATGCAGCTACGACGCGCTTTTGTTTGCTACCACTTCTCGCATGATTTTTATTGTGTCTATTCACATGACTTTAGACGTGTAGCCTACATAGTTACCTAACCTCTTTCCAGTAATTCCTTCTTCCGTGGTTGAAGACAACAACGCCTCCTATCGTCCCACAGAACAACTGACGTTGTCTTTTGACCGCGCGCGCGACACGCCGGATGGTGTGACGTCTCGCTGCGATAATATCGCGACATTCGCGACTCACGGCTGAATAGCTAGGAACTGTGATAGTTGACAATGGACTGCGTGCTATTTGTGATTGGGTTGTTGTTTAAAACTGTGTGGACAGTGTTATGAATACTGCAAAACCTTTACCGTAAACAGCAACATATTTTGTAGGTACACAGTAACACAACCCAATTTCGATTTCAAAACTTTTCATACCAGCTGCTTAAAAATGTGTAGAAGGGTGTTTCTGATGGTGCCGAAGCTGATAACTATTTTAAAATATGATCTAAATACCTACTCAATTTAATATTTTCTTTACAACAAAGAAAACTAGGTACCTATATACTATCAAATGTTTATTCAATATAAACTTTGGTTTTTTAAAACTAAAGTGTTCTTTCTTATTGAATTAATTTCTTCGTAAACTGATAAACATTTTCCCGCTGACAGGTCTGCGAGAGATCCGACGTGAAAACATATTCTGAATATTAAATAAGGAATATTTTTCAATGAAAATTTCAGTGGTAACCTTGTAAGTAGATATTTTGTGGGATTTATAAAAATTATAAAGAATTCACTGCATTTTAAAATATAAATTCGTACATTAGAACACGAAGTTTAATCATTATCACTCCTCAGCAATTTCCAATCGGTTCTCTCGCGCCATTGGGCCGTAAAATTGGCACCCCTGCCGCATCCCCCTCTTTGTCGCTGTCATTGGATTTTTTATGTTGGCAACACAACAGAAAAAAATCTGACAAAACTATTTACAGATGTAATTTAATTTTCATAAATAAATTCTCATCTCAGCATTCTCAGCCCTCCAGATCTCAATATAAAACATCTCCCTAGAGTGCTAAGTCCACCACAATGAATAATTCAACAAGTCGTGGTTTGTACTGGTGACCTCCCGATGGCAAGGTCCCTTCGTAAAGTTAAAGCTAATGGAACTTCTCGCTTAAATAATTCAGATTAGGAATCCTCTGCGGGCTTATCCATTAACAAACTACAACCATTGGCTGTTTATCATCAAGAATCTAAGTAGGTGCCTACTCGTTTTTATTTTATATAACAAAGTCGGCGAACAAGCTCACGACCCGTCTGATGTTGAGCAGTCACCGTAGCCTATAGTTGCTTGCAATACCAATGGTACTGATGGCACGCTGCCGCCCTCGAGGGGAGGAGGATAGAGGGAGGTTTGAGGGTTAATTTCGGGAGTGAAGTTATCGCTCGCAAGTTTCCGAACCGAAGGAGAGTGGGAAAAGAAGGGGGCAGGGGCGATTTGACGGCTCTCACTAGTCGCAGTAAACGCAGCTTTTATCGCTACTGTACGCCGATCTTCTGTGACAGAGTGGTACTACCCCGGTCCTGTCTTTATATGAGCTGTAGTAGTTGGCTCAAACTTGGTTACACTACCATAAATTAATTTAAAATATATATTTTATTTATATAAGTAAGGTTTATGTTTAATGCGCTCGTTGACAGCCGGTTCTTACTTACTGTTATATAATAATAATAAATTACCCACTGCCCACTCCTGGGCACGGGCCTCCCCTCACTACGAGGGGGATTCAGGCCATAATCCACCACGCTGGCCCAATGCGGGTTGGCAGATTTCACATGTCTTTCGAAAATTGGTCAGATTTCCGACATGCAGGTTTCCTCATGATGTTTTCCTTCACCGTAAGCAAGTGATAATCATATAAGAATATAAGAAATGTTATAATTGCAGAATTCAATAATAACATTATGTAGAAACAAGTACAGTACACGATCATGCCCTCATAAGCTCACTCTATTTGAATTCCTCGCGGCGAGCAACACGTGTTCCATAAGGAGCTATTGTCGCGAAGGCCGGGAATATTTCTTCGTGGATATTTTATGGTCGCCACGCTTCGAATGGCGACAAATTGTGAGGCTGAATCTACATCCCCTAATATTATACAAGACCGTATTTTAGACGCATTTCATTGGTACGATATGAAAATCTAAAGTAATTAATAACATCTGCCGAGAATCCTTACTTGTTCGTTTCCTCAGGTTGGGAGATACTGAAATATTAATTTAGTACAATAATTATGGGTAATCGAATTCACCCCATCTCTTTAGGGTGACCGTCCACTTGGCTGACCAATAGGATCGCTTCATTTCCTGTGAGCTTGAGCTAAGCTAGGTGAAAATGAGGAAATGCAGCGATCCTATTGGTGGACGCGGGCGAACCCGCTTTATAGCACGCCCAGGTGGACGAACACTTTGATATTTGACTCAGATTGACTTGCATTCTGACTCCCTCGCCAGAATCTCCAAGTCAATTACTAAATGTTTATAAATAAGGGAGATTTACTGTACCTCATAAGCTTTTTTAAATATAAACTGAGCATTTTTAATCTGTTATTTATTGACTAATTTTTTATTTTTTTTCATTTAAATTTCTTGTTTTAGTTTTTTATTTCTGGATTTTACCGGGTTTATAGCTTATTGCTTTATAGTAATTACATTTCTTTTTCTATATTTTTTTACCACCTATTACTTTTTTTCCCTCTTTCTGTTGTTTACATTTAGATTAGTTGTTTAGAATTTAACTGTTTAGTGGTGCATGCGGTGTTTACCTTTAAGTAACTGTTGCACTTGTACAAGTCTAATTTTATTTATTTATTGTTTTATATGGTGTAAACAGTTGTTGGTGAACCAAATAGATAAAAATAAAATAAATAAAATACCTCGCACGCACCCCTGCATTATTCTACCCAGAAATAACATTTACCTTTAAATTAATTTTTAATGTTCGACCATCATCAGTGTTCGGAATGTTCGGAATTTGGATATACTCGCCGGAGATCAAAGCGCCCAAGTGTTGGACGTCAAGACTGATTATTATAAATAAGTAATATGCAGACGTCATCGTAAAACATGTTTAGGAAAGTGGCCGCATCTTAACAATCAACATTTTCCAAATATAATCGAGTATTATTGTGATGAACTTTCTTTAAAACATTTATGTAGCAATGAAGAATGTGAACGATTCATTTTAGAGATTTGTTTTCTGTGGGACAACCGGTAAGCAAAAAATGTTTCTATTGGCCTGCGTCAAATCCAAAAAACAAAACAATTTTAAATCTTATATTAAAACAGAGAATACTTAAGTACAGAAAGCAAACACCTACTTAAATCAAATAGTTTGAGATCAAGCATCGGATATTTTTTTATTTAAATTGGTTTCGTAACGACAAAACCGCATGCTGTAAAATTATTTAGTTCCCGTAAAGACGCATGAAATCGCGTAAATAGGGTGCAGCTCTAATTTATATCTTTATTCTATGCCCTAATAATAGTTCATCTGGAAGTCCGCCAGGGGTCCTACCACGCGTCGCCATAAGTATAACAATATGACATAAATATGTCCAATAAATCATTTTAATTGCCAAATGTCTACTCCGAGTAAATTATGGGACTCAACATTAGAATCTTTCTTAATATCACAATACTCTGGTAGGTACTTACCAAAGTCGCGAAAAATACCATTCAACCTATTAAATAGAAATAGGATCGCCTTGCAAAAATACTTAATATCCTACTAATATTATAAATGCGAACGTTTGTGAGTGTGGATGTATGTTTGTTACTCTTTCAGGCAAAAACTACTTAACGGATTTGGATGTAATTTGGAATACAGATAGTTTATAACCGGGGTTAACACATAGGATACTTTTTATCCCGATAATCCCGATATTTTTGTTAAGTTAAATACTACGCGAATGAAGTCGCGGGCCACAGCTAGTCATACATAATTTATTTTGCATCGTTTACACACTCAGTCGCCTATCGAACCAAATAGTATCTTTAATGTCGGTTCATGTGCGTTTATTAGTTAAGTCGAATCGGAATAAGATGTACTAGTACACCGCCACCAAAAAGTTTAGTAATTTAAATGTTTTGTAATTCAAGTTATTTGATAAATTATTAAAATATATAAACTTCAGTGGGGCTGTACAGAATAACCCCTTGGGAAAATGCACATAAGTAGTATTTTTATTTAAATGTTTAATGAATTATGTTGAGGTACATTAATGTACTTATACACTAACTAACCGAACCAAAAGTAAACTATAAAATAAATACATATAAGGTATGACAAAAAAAAGTAAAAGCACAAGGTAGAATTTATGAAAGCGGTAGGATTTTCGTTGAGCACTTTACAGAAGCGGCGTTGCCGGCGATGTGCGCGGGTATTACCGCCCGCCCCAAGTTCCAGCCGCCCGCCCAGCTGGCATGCACTCGGAATTCATACACACATACCTACAACTATAAAATCTACCTTCACGCTTTGTGGAATCGCGTTATAAAAAATCTAACAAAACTACAATTTGTAACGACACCTTTTTTAGAAGGAGGTTTATTTGGCTGATAGTGGTAATAACAATAACCTCAGATTTGTCTGAGTAAAAAAAAATATTTTCCTAACAGCCAGACACTAAAATATTCTAATAATACCTATAAACAAACAAATAATAGATAAGTCTAGATACTTCTTACGAAATCACTCAGTCATGTCCATCTAATTTACGAGTTCACATTCAGTGATTCGGAGCCAAGAAAGTGTGCACTTTATCATCGTAATGTCGTCGGAATCCGTACAGTTCATTCTTAAAACAAAAACGCGTAAATCAAATAAAAATTCTGAACATTTTCACAATACTGTGGAGCCGCGAGTCCACAAATTATAACATCTTCAACATGCCCGTGTTCACGTTCACAGTTATTTAACGTTACGTAATACGGCACAGTATGCGACACGCTGTTCCACGACGAACTCACACAGCCATGTTTCATATGAATAATTAAAATATATCAACAAGCATATAACTATTTTACAAGTAAAAATATTTCTCGATAATCGGATGACAGATGAACTTGCTTGATGTATCTATTCAAAGGATGTTCTATGACGATGAATAGGTCTAAATATAGATCTTCCATTATCAACGAAGGAAATGAACCGGTATCGACAATAAGCTAAGAACAATGCCATAGAAAAGAAAAGGAGTTCAAACTTTAACTTTATTTGCGCCAGGATTGAATAAAATTACTTTTTGAGTTGTTTTCGGGAAAATATTGTTTACTATATAGCATGTTTTGCTTTTTTAAAGTAGCATTTATCGCAGTGGTTATGTTCTCTTTGCCATTTAACGAAAGTTAGTGAATGGGAAAGCATGATGTACTTATGTCGGAAGCTGGCCGCCCGTAAAAACGTAGGTGACGCCCGTAAAAACCGGATTATATTAGTTTTTATAGCTATGCGTCGAAACTATCTTCGTTTATCGTCGAGAACGTCTTTCGTGAATGGCTAGAGATTTTATTAAATTTATTTGACGTGAAGCCGTTTATTTTTTTATTAAGATATGCTATATTTTTACAAATTCGCAAAGATTTTAATGGTCTGCTTGTTTGTTTTAAACATATCGTTTTGTTTTAAAGTATGTACGTAGTATACGTATAATATATTTTTTTTTCTTGTAGGCTTTTAGTTTAATAATAAAGGTGAATAAATGAATATTATGAACGGTGTAAATTCAAATTGTGTTTGTTAGAATAGGTATACTTACTTAATAAATTTAGTTAATTATTTATATCGTTCGTTTAAATGTCGTTTTTTTAATATTTTTTTAGCCTGGTCATATCGATAATAATAACTACAAACAAGAATACTTCGGTGTGACAACAATGAATAACTCAAAATGATTTTACGACACATTTTTAGAACAAACATTCTTACCACAACAAAGCTCGTGTGAAATGTGTCATAAGAAAATGCCACTTTATTTTTTTAAATAATTTTCGACGCTTTCATTTGTTTAAAATTATCTTTCATTGTTATTTATGTGAGGGCAATTTATGAACGCGTCATATTATTAGTTTATTATTTACAGTTTCTACAGCGTGAGGCTCGTATCTGGCGGTCATCCAGAAGATTGAAGAGCAACATAGTGTATTGTTATTACCTATATTATAAATATCTTTCATTGTTATGAAGTTTCGTGAGATTCTGACCATCAGAAGGATACCAGCCAGTTCTGCCTTCCAGTCATGCCTGTGGTGAAAGAAGTCAAGTGGAAGGCTGAGGATGTCTGCTATGCAGATTTGGTAGTTGTCCGATTTACTTGCAGGTAGATCTATGCATGTGTAAATAACTGCAGATCCAACTCGATGGGTACCCGACAGGCATGCTCGAGCGTGTATTCCAGCCATAAACACTAATAAAGATATCTTCTTCGCAAATAACACTTCCTGAACATATTGTGAACGCAGCTATTATTTGCACAATAAACGCCCGTTGAAGCTCTAAGCTCGTAAATTGTTCCCTGAACCGTGGAGAGTGCTCTACGAGGGCGAAACGAACGGTCAAGTGCGAAACGACCGCCATAAACATCCAAGGAGTTAATTGAGATTATTGTGAGGTGCGAATGTGCTATGCTGGCTGAATGTCACGGTTGCCTTAGCCTTTTCTTTGCACAAAAATAATAATCTTATTGCAAAGAGAATACAATACTCTTATTGCTGGTTGTGCTATTAAAATTTCTATGTTTAGGTTTAGGTACGTTTTATCGTAAAACACTATTGTTATGGACAGACAGACTATCGAACTACAATCCACTATAGAAATTCTGTTGTTGCTAACATAAAATAATCTATCATTGTTCTTGAAAAAATGAAAAATATTTATACCGGTTTACGTCACTAACGACAGGCAAGAATGAAAAATAATGTTGCCACCAGTCTTTATTCCGTTTTTTAATTTATAACTGATTGATTTCCAGTCTGCGCCCATTCGACTGATTCTCCAATTTATAATTGGTAAAGAGACAGACAATTCATAAAATAAGAATGACAGCCATAGCGGAGACCTTAAAACCCTCCGAAGGATGGGGTCAGATGTTAAATATTGACAACGAATCCATATACATTTGCTCTTATTGTCGCTTAACTGGGCGTCCTATCCAGGTTAGACCCTCCCAGACAAAAGTCTATAATCGCAATACATATTTCGAAAGAGAATGTTGGTTGCAATCTGAAAAAATAAATTAAAAACTCGTTGAAACCGCCGCGGTTCTCCAGATTCAAAAGTGGAACGCCAAGCGGGTGGTGTTGCGTGCCAGTTCCACTCAACAATGGCCCTCGAGAGAACTATCGATATAGTATAACTGACGCTTTTTACTGGAAAAATTGTTTTGCGAACTTGTTTTAATTTAAGTTAAAAATCTTTTTAAAACTTCAATGTTTAATGTTTTTGTTAGGTATTGATTTCTTTACCGTTATAAAAAATATGTGAAATCTACAATACAAAAAATATGATGATTTTTATATAAAAACAATATTTGAATCACAAGTGGAAAAGGGGACGTTGCATGCAACAACCATGGTTGTCTTTGGTCCGACATATAATTATAACTCTGAGGGTACGACTTAATTTGCTTTCATTTTTATGGATATTGGAAAGTGTCCTTTTTCGACAATTCTGCCAATATCAAGTGAGAAAAAATCTTATATTGATTGCCATGGACATAATAAATCAACTTAAAAATGTAAAGGTATAAATCTGATATGTATTTTATATGGTGTAAACGCGCCATCTGTATTCTCTACAGTTATAATTATGTGACGTACAGTGTTGCCAATAACGTTTACAATGGACGACTAGCGCTGGTTGTCGTCAACCAGCATAAATGCTGAATTGGAACCGTTTGCGACGAGCACAGCCTTTGTACTTCATGTTTTTTTAGCTTTTCTTTTTTCGTGCTTGCCAAAAAGTTTTTCGTTATTTATTTTTCTTCTCTTTCAATGGGAAATATGCGAATCGAGCATACTTCTTGGAGTGCCTGCTTGCTGATACACAAGGAAGTTTTCACTACTAATATATGTCTCTAACTAAAGCCGTATTAATAGATCGATCTCAAGTCTGAGAGCGATCTTGGAAATGTAATTCTTATGTCATTCCAGTACAAAATGACATGTGAAAACCATACTCAAGACCGTTCTCAGATTTGAGATCGATTTATGATTTATTTAATACTAGCTGTGCCCCGCGACTTCATACGCGTAGTATTGGATTATTGGGTTAAAAAGTATCCTATATGTTAATCCCGGTTATAATCTATCTGTGTTCCAAATTTCATCCAAATCCGTTCAGTAGTTTTTGCGTGAAGGAGTAACAAACATACATACATACATACATACATCCACACTCACAAACTTTCGCATTTATAATATTAGTAGGACGGACCATATTGTGTGGCGGTTTTAGCTAAGCAATTAGCAACGGCCAAAAAACAATTTACTCTATTTCTGACGTCTGCTCGTGAAATAGCATAGAGGCATAGAGAATTCGCATTGGAATCACTCAATTCAAGTTTGATTGGACTGTCAAAGTTTGTATATTCGCCAAGATGTTCGCTTCCTCGCCTGTTATTGACGGCTGATTAGGGAGGCTGTATAGTATATGGATGCGGTTGATCTTTCTTCTATGCGACATATTATTATGAAATTTTTTAGCGAAACTTTTGCAACGATGTAAAAGTCTCCCCAAATACGTGCGTTTACGCCTGTCAGGGATCCATCGGAAGGGATCCGCCATTCCTCTATATACTTAAATTAATAAATAAATATCGCCAAACGACACACCAACTGCATAGTCCCAAGCTAAGCAACACTTGTACTATGGGTACCGTACAATGGACAGGGGGCGATCCCAGTGACACTCAGACCAGGGCTAATTACGAAAAGGCCATTTCTGAAATTTACCCCAGCGGGAATCGAACCCACAACCACCAAGTGCAGTGAGCCAAGCGGCCAACACTCGAACCACTGCGCCAAGCGGTCGTCAAAACCGTCTTACTCCTTAGTTTTTATTTTATAGATATTATGCTCTGGTCAGCAATCGACCCCAATCTCACCTGATAGAAAGTGACGATGAGACCGAAGATGTGGTTCACTGATTCTAAAACCGCCTGTTTACTCTATATTTGAAGAGATCCAAGTTACACCTCTCTGGAAATAGACGGTATCAACAACTCGTTAGCGTAATAAATTTTAAAGAAAATCAAATTAAAAGTGGTATTAGAAAATAAATTTTATAATGAGGTTTTCAGACTGTGAGATAGATAGACTAACTATACAGTACCTGATAAACCTCTCCTCCCACTAAAAGCTTCCAATAACACAAATTGTTCCGCCTCGGATTCCGTGCTCACCGCGTCAGCGATGTTAGGAGGCCGCAACGTGACCGCGGGGTAATTGAAGCGACTACAGCTCTGAGAACATGGAGTGTGGCCTGTGGATATAGGCAGCCTACGTGGAAATAGGGACATCCAAAGCTTTACGTAATCAGCAATCGAAATACAAACTGGTTACTACAAATTGAAAATTTAATTTCCGCAAATGCTTTCAATTCGTACAATTACACTAATTTGCTACCAAATTGAAATATTGAAGAGAATGGTCCGAATCAGCGGTTGGACCAGCACTTCGCCCGCGGGTACAAAATAAAACAAAGCAAATATATTTCCACGTTTTGCTTCCCGCGAAACCTTGGGCCGGATTGAAAGGGCATTTTAATGTATTAGTTGTAAAAGTTATAAGGTTTTGTAAATATTTTATTAGGCGTTAGCGAACCGCTGGTATTTTTAGGATAGGTACTGTTTTCATTATGGCATTGGTTAAGTATTGGGTGGGTTATAATATAAGTAGGTAAACCTAATAAAATAAAAAAAAAATAGAAAATTGAACCGACTTCAAAAAGACCTGGGTGCACTAAAAAGCTAGAAAGAACTAGGGACCTTGTAATTGCTTTTATTTATCTGTCCTCTGATATTCATGGCCACACATAATATAGATACGACTTATACCAATATATAGCACTTATAGCCAGAATGCTTCTGATGACAATTCAACTAAGCCCAAATACGACTAGGTAGTACTGGTCGTATTTGGGCTTAGTGGAATTGTCATGAGATGCATTCTGAACATTTTTTTTTCTAATCGGTTTATAAGTGACGGGGTAAAGAGGTAATAAACATTAAAAAAAAACACAAAATTTGAGATCCTCATCCTTTTTGAAGTCGGTTAATAAATAAAAATTATATTGTTTTCTCTTATGATGCCATGTTCCCTTAGACTGAAAAAGTGCTTACTATTTTAACCGTAACATAACTAGAAAAATCGATTCAACGGATTAACTAAGAGAAGAGGTTTATGAGGTAGATACTCCCTTAGATACTTTATTCTAAGTCAATGATCACACCATTAGTTTGAAATGACTTTAAATAAGTATAACACAGAGGGTAAGTGAGATAGGATTATTTTCAATGCGTTTTCAGAGTGTCTTCTCCTCATTTGCCTTCATCTCCATATAGAAAGCGCCCTCACAAGAACAACAAACCATTCCTCATATAAAAGAAAACATCCCCTATATTCCAAAATGAAAATAAAAGTAAGTCCCGTCCCGTTTCCGTTTCCTTTCGTCGTTGTCAAAGGAATAAATTATTTGATTACATTCCATTAGATTGTCGGCATTTTTACGGCTTGTTTAGCCTATTATGTTTTACGGCCGTTTGTTTTAGACTCATGGCGCGAGCCTCGTGAAAGCTAATTTCCAGACGGTTTGACAAACGAGAAGAGCTCTGACAGGGATATTGGTATCGGTTCGTTATTTATCGCCCGCTCTACAATGTTCAAATATTTTAAACCGATAGACTTTGGACCAGTTTGAGTAATGGACCACTTGTCGGCTTTGATTTAGGAAAGTTGTTCGATACTCACTGGGGTACTCAATACACTGTACTTATAGTACATACATATACCTTGCTTAGGTTGAGACCATACATTTGTTGTGTATGTTATTTATTTAGCAGAAACGCTCCAAAAAATAATAGATTAAAAAAATCTATCGTTCAGCGCGCTGAAAATGAGTTGTTATACATATACATAATTATTTCAATTTAGAGGGTTTACAGATCGGCGATCGGCGCGGTGATTGCGGCCGGCGCGACCCACATTCACCGGAGGGTTAACAATCGGCCACAATGCAGCCGCGTGGGTCGATGTGCGCGCGCCGCAACAGGTGTAGCCAACCCGTCGGCTGCCTACACCCGGGATGCGGCGCGGACCCTACCTTTGTCATTATGCAGCAGTCTGATTATGATTTTACTACCTGTTTGATCATGCTTATTAGACTAAAGTGGAAGGAGAGCGTGAAAGAGGAAGGCTATATGAGCTACATTAGACAGAGAAATGTAGGACGCTAGTCTTCATCGAGAGAGAAGTAAGGAGCTTCCTCAGCTTCACCGAAAAGGGTTTTTATTTTAATAACATTTTTAAAGAAAATTAAATAATAACATTGAATTAGACCAAATTTTTTTTTTAATAATTACATGTTTAAGGCGCGTATTAATAAAACGATATTAGTCTGAGAGCGATCTGGGGAATGTCATTATTATGTCATTCCTGTACAAAATTACATGTCAAAAGCGTGCTTAAGACCGCTCTCAGACTCGAGATTGATTTATTAATACGGGCCTTAATTCAAAATCAGGGTAAAAAAGTTAACTGTGATATCGAAGATGTCAGCAAAACACATTTTTTTTCAAGCAATAAGCACAGTCCTTGACTTCACAGTCGATAACAGCATTAAACTTTAACATTTAGAAGAAAATACCCCAAAATAATCACAAGGCAAATGTTATTTTTCGGAATATATCTTCAGAGTTAAAAACGTCTAAACATCACCCACAAAGGGGGCAGATTTGCTCACACATGTATAACCATGGAAAAAAAAACAGTAAGCAACAAACGACCTTCCTCGCATTCCGTCACAATTGGCAGTTGCCTTCAAAAACGAAGGGAGAAATGTCGTTATGAATACAAAAGTCGATAGAGGTGAAACGTTCGACCCGCGAACGTGCGGTTCCAAGCCTGCCAACCGAGACAACGGCCAAAAATAATTGCATAGGTACCTGTTGCTTACAGAATTCCAATTGTGTTCGCAGTTTCCCGCATTTCCTTTGACATCGTTCCATTTTCCTAAATGTTTTTTTTTATTTGGTGCCGGTACCAATTACCACTGAATGCTTACTAAATAACAACTTATTTAATGGCAGCAAATAAATATATCATGTTTTAAAAATGGAACGGCTACATTTATTTATTTACGTATTATGTATATTTATATAAAACTAGCTGTGCCCCGCGACTCCGTCCGCGTTCTGTTGAAATTTTTCCTGAATTTTCTTTGCTATAAACCTCACGGAGCCCGAGACCTTTCCAACGAATGCAAAACCGTGGAAATCGGTTCGTGCGTTCTGGAGTTATAGCGTCAGGAAGGAAAACCCGACTTATTTTTATATAGTAGATACACAGCTTTTGATGGCGATTGAAAGCTATATTCCAAGAGCTACATGTAAGAATTATATAACAAAATAACAGTATTCAGTGGGTTAATTATTTGTCATTAAAATCGAGATCGAGAGACAGAAACGGACTTAAGCCCAAATTATAATTGTTTGATCGCAAAAGAATATACTTCACAAAGCACTGAATCCTTTTAAGGATGTCGTGCTTAAGTAAAAAGTGTATATTAAATACGCTAAAAAGGAAAATAAAGCCCTAATTCGATATTCTAAAAACAATAAAACGGAGCGCTATCGGCCCTCTTTTATGAGAGAATACCATTTACTGAGAAAAAAGTTGATTTGTGACCTTTCTCTTGAAAAGAGCGAGGCGTGGGCAGGCTGAAATGCCAGACGTCCACGTGAAATCGCGTTTCCACGGTAGAGATGAGGTTTTAAAGTACTCCGCCTTACTGTGTAGGTACGAAGGGAATAGTTGGCATTCTCACTACTGTCATTAGTATTCTACAAGTGTTTTATAAGCTATTAAGCAGACTTAAAAAAAAATGTTTCGCTACGCTCATCATTATTTTTGCCGTAAAGCTACATTGAAGTGTACAGCATGGAATTATTAATTTGTAGGTAAACATACATACATAGATACATGATAAGTGCCTAATTTGTATGTCCCTCCCGGGGGAGAGACATATTTACAAATCAGCTGTAGCTGGTGAAAGACAGACAATTAGTCAGTAATCGACTATCAGCAATACACGGTATGTTTCCATCGGCAGCAAAATTAAATTTTGCTCGTTCAGAACTCTGCTATACGTACTGTATTGTGAGTAGCGGTTTTTCGCAGCTATAAAGGATGATACTCGATGAAGATCAAATAGGAAATATCTTCATCGTGGCAAAATTCAATGGCAACCTTACCCCTCGTTTACACTGACGCATTACTTGTATAGGAGTACAAGTAGGTACGCTGTTCTCTTAATTTTTGAGCAATCAAACAATCCTAACAAATTAACGGCGGTAAACAGAGAGACTACTACTATTATTAGATAGAATTGGTGAAAAAAAAACTTCAATCTTCCTCAGATTCACTCGCGAACATTAATCGTAACAGTTAAAAGAACATTCGGCACATATACGCGGGAATAAAAGTACAAAGCTTAGCAGTTTACGAGTGGACGTGTGAGCTGTGAAGGCCTAAGCGGCTATGACGATGGGATTAACGTCGCTTTAGTGCTAAAGGGTGTTTGCGAAAGAAAGGTCTTGCGACAAATCCAGCCTAAACTGACATTCAAAACGTCTCTGGAGAAATGCGCGGCTGTTGAATGACAATAAAAAACTGGCCAAGTGCGTCTCGTACCACTCTAATTTTAGGGTTCCGTAGCCATTTGAATTGCAAAAAGTTTTTGTTAGTTTGAGATTTCGTTAGTTACAATCTAAAACAACTTATGATAGTTCTGGAAATAAATGCAAAGATACAACGAATCATTACTCTAATCATCAAGTTTTCTCACCTTTATCCTGAGCTATTTGAAGCCACAAAAACTGTTATAAAACAAAAAATCCAATACTTCGGCACAAATCAATTCCCAATTTATTAGCTTTCGCCATTTAGCAGGAGTGTTCACGGATCTGTGTATAGTTTTAATTGAAAGTGGAAAGACGCAGGGCTGCAGACAATTGTTCGGGCGGGCGTGGGCGGGCGGCGCGGGCGGCCCTATTAGCAAATAGATGGGAGACGCAATTTATATTAACTAGATTGCGGTAACTGTTCTGTGTGAAAATTGAATCTGTACAGGTGTACTGGTAATGGTAACTTGACATATTCCTTGCAGGGTGTGGATACAGGAGCTAATGGTGGCACTTCACTTGGTGTATTTGTACAAATATTGGCGTTACCATGACAAATCGAAATAACCCTTAACAGGCATGTAAGTAGGTTTGTTTTGTTTCGGCCGAATTACGCAAATATTTGTGCAAATACGCCATGTGAAGTGCCACCATAAAATGCAACAACTTTAACTTCACAACTTTGTTATACAATATTCAGTATATTTCTCGCTACTTATTTTCTAATTTGGTGATCCAGTTGTTCACCAAAATAATTTTAAATTTATTCATAACTAGCTGAGCCCGCGACTTCGTCCGCGTGGAATTTAACTTAACAAAAAAGCCCGCTCCCGCGTTCTGAGCCCGCGCGACAGGACCCATTTTTTAAAATATTGTTTTTCTAAAATAAATGTAGCCCAAGTTACTACTTATAACATCAGCTATCTACCAGTGAAAGTCTCGTCAAATTCGGTCTACTCGTTTCGGAGATTACCCGGAACAAACATACAGACAGACAAAAAAAAATTAAATTGCGTTTTCGTTATAGGAGTCGTACGTACTTTCATATGCATTTAGTGAAAAGGTGCTATTTTGATATTATAGGTCTACCAGAATCTCATGGCATTAAAAAATATAAAAAAAATGTGACTTTCATATGGCAATGTCCATTGTCACCTGCCAAATCAAAGTACAAGGTTTGTCAACCGCTGTTGAGATTTTGTGATATCTTCTTGGCAATTTATTGTTTTTGTGAAAATGTCGAAAAAGCCACTTCGATCTCAAGCGAGAAATATTGTTTTCAATGTGTATCGTAAAATAAGGGAAGAAGAAGGCGTAAATCAAACTCAATCTTTGATTTTAAAGCGCGTCGTAGAGTTGACCGGTAAGTTGGACTGAGTTGTTTTGATACTTTTAGTTTATTTTATATTTTTCTTACTTAATTATAGCTTCTTTATAGGGGTTTCCAGTACTACTATACGGCGAATCATAGGTGAGGGCACATCGAACGATGGTGTATTTTCCACGCCTGGTAAAAAGAGGAGAGGGGGGAAGAAGAAAATCAACTTGGACAGTTTCGATTTACAGTTGATAAAGAATAAAGTAAATGAATTCTATACAGTTCGGAAGGAAATTCCAACAGTAATGAAACTGTTACAAATTCTTCGACAAGAAATTGATTTCAACGGTGGGAGAGAATCTTTGAGGTAAGAAAAATATTAAGTAATAATCCTTCTCACTCGTAAGATGAGGCTTGTGTCCTGCAGTGGGACGTATATAGACTGATGTTGATGTTGATGATTGGCTAAGCTATCGTTTCAGTAACATGATAAATTTTATTATTTTTTACAGACTTATACTTAAGGAGATAGGTTTTGAATATGTTAAATGCCAATCAAAAAGGATCATTTTGATGGAGAGAGATGACATAAAACTTCAAAGATATAAGTTTTTGAAGCGTATAAAGGAAAACCGCGAAGCTGAAGAGCAAAATAAATTGGATGTAATTTATTTAGATGAAACTTATATTCATGGTTCATGTTCTGTGAACAAGTGCTGGCAAAGCAAAGATATTGCAGGTCCATCTAAAAGCATATCACTTGGAACGAGGTGGATTATTGTAAACGCTGGTGGAGAAAATGGCTTTGTACCAAATTGTTGTCTGGTGTACAGGTCAACAAGTGTATCTGCTGACTATCACCACGACATGAATAAGGACAATTTTACAAAATGGGTGACAGAGAAGCTAATTCCAAATTTGACAAGACCTTCACTAATCGTTATGGACAATGCTAGTTATCATTCCGTACGTTTGAACAAACCGCCCACACAAGCCAATCGTATCGCTGATATAAAAGAATGGCTTCGTGCAAATGATGTACATTATGATGATCTTTGGCGTAAATGTCAACTACTTGAAGTAGTGAAACAAAACATGTCTGCGCCCTTATATGAGATAGATGAAGTATTAAAATCGCACGGTCACGAAGTTTTAAGGCTCCCACCTTATCATTGCACATTGAATCCTATAGAAATGATTTGGGGTATAATGAAGCAAAAAGTTGCTGATAAAAATGTTAATAGGCCTGCAAGTGACATTAAATTATTAACAGAAGAAGCTTTCTCACAAATCGGTGCAGAGGATTGGCGAAAATGTTGTGAACATGTAAAGAAAACTGAAAACGATTTCTTCGAGAAAGATAAAATAATTGAAATGCTGGAAGAGCGATTTATAATAAATACCTCTTTATCTTCATCATCTGATGAAGAACAAGAAATGCAAGTGGAGTTCTTGGAATCATTTTCTAGTTCTGAATGAGTTATTAACTTTTAACCGATATTATTGTTGCGACCTAGAAACTATTTGGTCAAATATCTCGAAGGATCCTTATTTTATCAGCTTTATACAAAAACGCATTGTTAGTCTAGATGTACTCCATCGATTAATTATGAAAGGTCTCAAAAATTGAATGTTCGAGATTGTAGGTATAAGGTGAACGCCTTTGCGTTATCGGCGCGACGGCGGCGAATACCTACTCGCGAACGAATACAAAGGAAAGCCAACAATGAGTCTCGGGATCGTTCGATTGCGATTATTATTACTTACATACCTCCGAGAATGTTCAGGAAAACACCAGCTCGCATCTTTATTCGATATATAAGAAGTCGACGACGGGCAGCGAGTTAGTTACTTCTTGGAAGCGACAGTGTACGGAACTAAAGTAAGCGAACGAAGAGCAATATACCAGTGACCTGAGCGATAATATTGGAATACTGCGAGTCTGCTAATTGATTCGGAACGGTGCTTGTTGTGTGTAACTAGTGTAGTGCTGTGTATTTGTCGAGTTTGTGGAGAGCGAAATAAACCCTTTTTACACGTTTAACGGCATTAATTGTACCTACCCCTGTACGTGTACGTAACATTATAATAAATTAGTACATAAAGTAATATATGATTGGATTTATTTTCTTTGTCATATTTTCCTATGTTAAGAACCCGATGTATAACAACATTCTTCATACACATACCTAGTATACTTCATGTTAATTAATGACTAAAGATATAAATAAAACTTAAACAGTATCAAGATCGTTTAATCCAATTTCCCCAGTATTGCACACAACAAATTTTTATTTCCCCATTTGCCATGAGATTCTGGTAGACCTATACAAACAGACACTCTAATTTTATTTATTTGTATAGACAACAAAGGCAATATTTTCGGAGAGGTTATGATCCATACCGCTTTATTACTATGTCAACAATAAATTCCTGTTGAATGAAAACCCACTCAGTATTTTTTTTCTTTTGCGCGTAATTACTAGTTATGTTATAAGAAAGTACAAACAGATCTTTTCCACGAATTTATGATATAGATATTATAAACAATTATAATTAATAATATAATTAAGTGGAATGGAAAGGCAGATAGATGCCTTACTGGTGTAAGGTTGACTTGAAAGCTTTTAGGCCTGGTTCATCGCTATTCAACACCGTTTGATTAATTTATAAAGGGTGGGCGTTCCAGACAGCGATATTATCAAGGAAGGTGGTATTCAACAATAAATTTAATTACATTTATCTTTCAGTAAATATGGATAAGACACCTGGGCCCTAACCACGCTAGCTACTCAAATCGTAAGAGAAAAGCAAACGCTCGCGATTACGTTTCAAACGCTCCGCTTTTGACGTTTTGCTGACACCATTCCATATCAATGTCAGTAGAAATCGTGAAGCTCGTGTCAGCAAAACGTCAAAAGCGGAGCGTTTGAAACGTAATCGATAGCGTTTGCTTTTCTATTACGATTTGAGTAGCTGGCATGGTTAAGGCCCTGGTCTTGAATTTACATCTTTTTTATTGGTCTTCGCAGCGAACAGCGAAAAGTAGGAACAAAATACCTATTTACTAATAACCGGCATTGTTCTTGTGTGCTTGCTCGCACGTCGCCGACCAGAAGGGGGTGGAACGGAGGGAACGGAAGGGAGGTAGAATTGGGTTACTGGCTCTCCCACTCATAGTACGAAACGCAGCAATAATAGCTCCACTTTACTCCGATCTTCTGTGAGAGAGTGGTACTACCCCGGTCGGGCCAGCCCATATACTACCTTTAGTCAATTGGCTACAGCTTAGCTCTAGAGACTAAATAAAATCATAAGTTAAAAGCAAGCCTCGTTCATCCCATCACGAACTATTTAAAACAATTAAAAACTCCGACCGACTTTTAATACAATTAGCGCTGGTCTTCACAGAATTCAAAGGAGGGTAGTCGTATGAGAAGTTGTGTCTAATTAAAGTGGCGGCGAGGACGATGTGGGGACCCCTAACTTTATTAATGAATCTTATTCGGGAAAAGTCCCGGACAAGAAAGTTACGGCCGGTGTTGGCGAGCTTAGTTGTTCCGAGGGTTCACAACCTTGTTCGATCATTAGGGTTAATGTTGAAGTGGAGAAAGAAAGACATTTGTTTAGTTTTCACGCGCACAAAAGAAACTGACAACGATAGAAACGACAGTAGAACACGAAACGTCTTAAATAAAGTTAGTTCTAGTGGGCAGAAATGTAAAATTATTTCCATAGAATAGAATATCATAACTCTTTATTGTACCTACATCAGAATTTCGTAAGACAACGGGAATGATCTTTGTATATGATGACCGCTTGGCGCACTGGTTCGAGCGTAGGCCGCTTGGCTCACTGCACATGGTGGTGGCGGGTTCGATTCTCGCTGGGATAAATTTCGGAAATGGCCTTTTCGTAATTTTCCCTGGTCTGGGTGTCACTGGGATCACCCCCAGTCCATTGTACGGTACCCATAGTACAAGCGATGCTAATTTGGGACACTACAGTTGGTGTTTTCGTCTGGCGATATTTATTTATTATTTTATACTAGCTGTGCCCCGCGACTTCATCCGCGTAGTATTGGATTATTGGGTTAAAAGTACCCTATATGTTAATCCCGGTTATAATCTATCTGTGTTCCAAATTTCATCCAAATCCGTTCAGTAGTTTTTGCGTGAAGGAGTAACAAACATACATACATACATACATCCACACTCACAAACTTTCGCATTTATAATATTAGTAGGATATTGACCGAATAGTAACTGCATATTTTCGAATGGGCCCTTCGGAAATTGTCTGTACCTAAGTTTATTCATAACTTCTTATGGAAGCGAAGCTTCTATACGAACGTTCGGGGCGCTCACCGCACGGCCACTCTATCCGTGCTAAGCGTTAGTAGCGTTACACGATGACGTCAGTACCGTTACACGCTTTATACTATAAAGCATCGCTTCTTTCGGGTGTCCCTAGAAGGCGCTGTTTTTATAATATTTCACTATATTTTGCTAGGCGCCCTAGTAAATGCTAAAGATGTTGTACCTACTACACAAAAAAAAACTTGAGAGGTGTCAAGGGACACCCGAATGGAACGAAGTTGCAATATCCGGAACTTGTGCAGAAACACTGTCAGGATTCTACAGTCACTAGACAGTACACTGTCAGGATGTCTGACTGACTGACTGACTGACCGACCGACCGATCGACTGACTGAGAGAGATAGATAGAGAGAGAGACAGACAGACAGACAGATAAACACGCGCACGCCGCACCGCTTACAACTATAGCAAAAAGTGTCGTTACACACAAAACGTGTCGGTACACACTTAATTTTTTCCGTCTAGCCCCCTTTCGCAACGCGCGATAAGAAACTTTGTTCCAAAACCATATGAGTTTTTTTTGCAACGGCTTACCATTGGCTACCAACCAGTAGTATCAATAGTAGTTATTTTTTTTTGTGATTTTGTACCCTAACATTATGCGGCACAGGTGCTCATTGTAGTCTACTTTATCTATATTTTCTATTCCTTTGTTATTTTTGGTGTCGTGTACTTTGTGCCTATAATATGCCGTTTTAATGTTTTAATTTCATTACATTTTCATTTATTTTACCAAGGTACCGTGCTAAACATCGAGTAAGACCTTACATAAAGGAGGGGCGAGACAGCAATATATAAGGTTTAATTTCCTTTGGTGGAATAATTGTGGTGCCAGAAGCATTGCTAATTTAACTGATCCTACATCCCGTACAACCAAAGTGGGTGGTCCCAAGGCCGAGTATATACATCCGTAAGTCTACACGTCGCTACACTTAGCCAAGGGATAAATACCACTTATCGCCTCCGAGAAATTCCCAGCGGATTCTTGGGAAACTTTCACGCAGAAAGTATTTTATGTTTCTAAGTAGGTACTCTGTGGAAATATGTTTTGTTGGTTGGAAATAAAGACAAAGAAATAGTGGGGACGGCGGGGCACGTCGTTAAGTATCGTGAACTAGTGCCGCAGTGAGTTTAAAGGTTTAAATTTTTTTTTCCTATGTACTTTGAGTGTGTTTTAAAAGTCCGAATTAATAATTAAGTAGCTGATATGTGTACTTAGTGAAGATAAAATATACCTCCGTAAAGTGCTTTTCAAAATTGGTCACAAATTTAGTGTTATAGGCTGGGAACACATCCATTGGTATAGAATATACCTAGCCAACTGGAAACTACGTTTACGAGCTGCGAGCAAAAGCTACTTTAATAATAAAACATATTCATTTTCGTATCGCTTCTCGTTGGTCGTGGTGATCAATTTATCTCAGCCATAGGTTAATCATGAGACTGGTGGACTGGAGGTGGTAGAGCCAAGTAAACAACCTTTTACAGAAGATTTACGAATAGTTACTAGAAAAGCTGTGTTTCGTACGATTAATGAAAATGCCGGAAGGCCAGTCCTGTCCCCCTACCCCCCCCTCTATCACACTTCCCACCCCCTTTTAGGTCGGCAACGTGCTAGCAGTGCCATCGGTATTGCAAGCTTAAATCTATGGGTAACTGCTTAATATCAGGCGAGTCGAAAGCTTGATTGCGGACTTCACTATCATCACTACATAGTATAAAACAAAGTCGCTTCCCACTGTCTGTCCCTATGTATGCTAAGATCTTTAATTTTGATGCGGTTTTTTAATAGACAGGAAGGTTTATATGTATAATACATGTATAATATAGTAGAGAAACACTGATAATTTTAGAGCCGTGCGAAGCCGGAGCGGGTCGCTAGTTGTTATACAAACGCTTCCCATTCCGTCTTCTAAGCGTTATCGTTGCTATGAGACGAGACTGTTTATATACCTCAATTACTTCAATACAGTGGCCTCTGACAGGATAATAGAGCTTTGTCAGTATGTATATGTACCTACGTTGTAATTACAAGAAGGGGTTTATAGCGTCTTCAGTGAGGCTATGTTTCATTACACGTCGATAATAAGGGTTAAAAGGATAAGGGTTATATCAGTTTTATATTATACTAGGTGATACAAAATGGGTATACTATTTTTTTTGCAACTTAACTTTGTAAATCTCAAACTATCGGCTTTGTGGGACAGTTGAAGTACTAAAGGTTTTGTAGACTTGTGAAATCGGTCAACAGCTGTATTCCTATAACACCTTTTGTTTTTCAAGTTCCCTCCAAAGCTGATGGTTTTAGAATTACAAAGTTAAGTTTTGAAAAAAAAAGTATACCCATTATATGTCACCTTGTAAATAGTGAAAATGAGGAGCGAAAGAAAACGATTGTTGGTTATTCTAAAAATGTTACCTAATTTCTGTTTAAATAAGGTCTCATTTTAATTAAACATGATATGTTGCATGGCGCCTTATTCATTCTAAATATTGTGTTGGTACTTGTACTAACCACAAGAAAAAATCGGTTTGTATAAATATTTTCTGTTGGTTGGGACAACTGGTAGGAAGCATGTGATGCTGTCAGAAAGAAACCCATCAGATATATATTTAATGGTAGATCCATTATATTAGAAATTCAAATAATGTTGCATTAAATAAGACCGTATATACAATTTTGAACAGAGGATGTCGTGAGAAAGACGACTTTCAAATGATTGTGTCATTTTATGATGTGGTGAACTCGCCGGATTCCACAACCCACACTCGGCCAGCGTGGTGGATTAAGGCCCGTATTAAAAACTCTGTAAGCGATCTTGAAAACGCTCTTGAGATTTCATTTTGTACTGGGATGACATTAGGATGAAATTTCCAAGATAACTCTCAGACTTAAGATCGATTTATAAATAAGGGCCTAAAAGGGCTAAGCAATTTATTATTATTATAAGAATAAGGATTCATAGCCACCTTCAACAAACGTAGTTTCGACTCTAAATGCATTTAGACACGACTCAAACTCTCAAACTACAAGTCGATTCACTACATCCTATTTTAAGATTAAACCGACGCGACGGCAAAAAACAATGTTTCACGACAAGCTATTAACAACCGATCGATTCGCTCGCTAACCAAAAAGCGTCAGTTTCAAAGCGGCACCTATATTAATCAGTACAGGCGTAATTAATTTGGCGTATAGGTACAACCACTTGTAGGGGGATCGCATAAAAACCTGTCGTTAAATAAATAAGAGTTTGAATCGCAGCGGGCGACTACGCCCAAGGCTAGAACCGAACAGAGCGATATTAGTGACTGGATGTGGTAGACGTGTAGATATGGTATATCAGACGAAAATAATAACTGAGACGGACCGCGTAGAACTAGCAAGTGAAGGCAGCGAAAGTTTTTGGGTTCCTTACTCGGAAGGGCCCAGTTGGAACGGAACCTTATTGTTGTACTCACGTTGTCTGTCCGTCTCCGGCGGCTTCTAGCTGCTAAACGGAATGGGAAAGGGGTTTGACATTTGCACAAAATATGTTTTTTTTTAAGTTTACTAGCCATGTGAGTTTATCACAGTACTAGTATTCCCGTTACCCCCTCCAGCTAAGCTAATTGCTTGTGTTAGGAGTGGGCTCACATATCATAGTTTAATGGCCAGCAGGCTTACTCTTGAAATAAATTCTAATCTCGATCCGATTCCAATCCGATTCAGTTTCAATCTCAATCTCCAGAAAATTGGCACTCCTGAACGAAATCGAGATAGACATTGGAATCGACTGCATGTTCGAGTACACTGATTGACATGGGGTGGCCATATAAATAAAAAGATTAACTACCAAATTTAAAAATAATGAATAACTCTTAAAATCTATATATAAAATTGTATTTGATGTTTATATTAACATTAATAATCATATAAGTGTTATTTGCTAGCATTTATATGTATTTTGACAGTAAATACTGAGGTATCAATGGCTAACTGTGTATGTCATTGCCTACGGTCTATTAAAAAAAAAACCCGCGCGCTTGTCATCCACTTCAAATACAAAAACAGTGAATTTATTAGGCTTGTGATAAGCAAAAGTTTTAAAGCAATGTTATCTAAAAGTTTTCAAGTTTCAAGTGTTTTTCGTTTCGAATGCAGCTACGTTTATAATGCACACGTTCAAGTTACTGTACTTAAAGTATTCAACCGAGGAAGACGACAAAATCAAGGTAAGGCCACAATTCCATTAAATATATAAGAATTCCTTTAAACTTCGATATAAGACACTTCACAATCATTGATCGTTCTTATAGGATGAGCAGGCCAACACCACAACAGCTAGAAACTCTGGTGGATTTTCTAGTACAAAACCCCGGAATTGCCAAGGGCCTTTTGCGCACTGCCCACGCTAAGCAGGAAACTAAAAGGAAGTGGGACGAAATTACAGTGTCCTTAAATGCACTAGGCGGTGCGCAGAAAGATGGTAAAGGCTGGGCTAAGGTACCTAATATCTATATACTCGAAAACATTTTTTTCACCTAGAAATCATATGATAATGTTGGTAATTATATTTATTTGTTTTAGTATTGGGCTGACAAAAAGTGTGCCCTTAAGAAGACATGTTCCCAGCATGCACAATCAATGAGGCGCACAGGTGGTGGGTCAGCTGACAATGTGCCTACATTGACACCAATTGACCAACGCCTAGTCGCTGTGATGGGGGGGCCTGGATTTGCTGCAGGAGACAGCCATGTTGCTGTCAATCCATTCCCATCCACAGTAAGTCTGTTTAGTTGTAAATTCTAGTCAATAACAATTTGCAAATTGATTTAAATGAGCACCCTAATAATGTTGAACTAAGTTATGTCATCATTTGTTATTTGATTCCAGAGTCAAAGCCAAGATATCGAGTTGGAAATTATAATTCCAAGCCAAAATGTCAATATGGATGGGAATGAGTTGGAATCTCAAGCTACTCCTGTCCAGAATGTGGAGACTGAGAGAAGTAATTTATTTTTCTTTTCTTACCATATATCTTTTATGCATTTCTTTCTTAAATGTTATTTATTTAATTTTTATTTCCCTGTTATAGCACCAGCAAGAGAACAGCAGAGTCCTAGTAGGACCAGTGTCCTCCCAAGACAGCGTATCCGATCAAGGACTATGCTAGAACAAGACCGGGACAGATTTGCATCAATAGAGAGGCTGAGGGTTGAAGCAGAAACTGTCACAGCAAGAGCCTTATCTCAAGTTGTTGACAAAATTGATGGACTCACAACAGCAATAATAGAAGGCTCTCAAGCTGTGGCAAATGCTCTGCATAGCATTGCTGATGCCCTCAGACAAAATAGATAGTAATTATATTAATATTAATTTAAGCTATTATTACTTTAGGATTTTAACTAGGTGCTAAAAATATGGAATTTACATTGTATTATTTATTATTGTTTAGAAACTTTTTTGGATTGATTAAAATGAGTACATTGAAATGCTTTAGGTGAATATAAATAAAAAAAACTCATATTAAAAAGCTATAATTGTATTTATCCAAATACTTGTTAATATTAATTAGACATGTATATTATTTGTACCATGAACTTATACATAATATACCTACTATTTATGAAAGCTTAATATTATTTTGCTTAACAAAACCCATAGCACAACTCATTATTTTATTTAAACATTTTAAACACATAAAATAGAATAGAAATTATAAAATAAAGTACAATTTTAATTGAAGATTTTACACATTGAGTTATGTAACTTACCTTATATAATAATAGAACAATAATAGAAACACTTTAAATAAAAAACATTAGACTTAAAATTAACCCTGCCTGTGTGGGATGGTGCCAAGAATGCTGGCTGCATTTCCTTGTTGAATTGATAGGCGATTTTTTTTAGTTGATTGAATTATTATTAAATAGAATCAGTCTAGTCAGAAATTTGTTCTCACATAATAAAATAACAATATTAATGAAGATGCCTAGCTGTCCACAGTTCTTGTACAAGTTGTGCACGAGCCTCGACACCTCTGCGCAGCTCAACGGGGGCAGAACCTCCATCCACCTCTAACTCATCCTGTCCCAGTTGAATTTCTTCCATGGGTATGGCATCCTCAATATCTTCTAGACCCAGTCGTGCTCGGTTACAAATGTTGTGTAAGACACAGCAAGCATTTATTATTTTAGCTGCTGTGTCTGGATGATAATGAAGAACTCTATGGGCCAGAAGACATCTCCATCTATTTTTTAAAACACCAATTGTGCGCTCAACGGTATTGCGAGCCACACAATGCAGTTTGGTGTAGTATTCTTCCGCTGAGCCAGGCGGTGCATCCACTATTGGTGTCATCATATACTCCCTTTGAGGGTAACCGGAGTCACCTAAAAAATGTTCATCATTATAATAGGTATATTTATAAAATATATTGCAAACATAATGAAAATTAAAGCTTATTTTGAACAAGAAATGCTTACCAAGTAAAAAAACCCTTTCTCCAGCATTTATTAAAGTTGATAGGTGTGCTTTAACAGGATGTTGATTCCAGACAAAAGTGTCATGTGTGGCTCCACCAAATGAAGAATCCACACTTAGTATATTGAGGTCTGCATCACAAATCTGAAAATAAAACATACTTTAAGAAAATGCTAAAATATCCCTGTTAGATGAGATAAAAAACCTATGTAACTTACAATTAAAACATTTCTTGAATGGTAACCTTTTCTGTTGTAAAACCGTTCTTCATTCTGTGATGGTCGCACTATAGCCACATGAGTACCATCAATACATCCTGTGACAGCAGGAATTTTAAATTTTTCATAAAATCTGAAATTAATTTATTACTAGCATAATAATCCTGACAATGAAGTTGCAATAGCGCATTGAATGATGGATGGTAAAAGATAAGTAAGTAGGTACGCACCTTTGTTTAATTAAATCTCGTTGTTGGCGAGTCTGTGGATACTTCAGCCATTTATTCAAAATATTATTTGAATTTAGGGCATTTGTAACTTCCCTTATGGCTCTAGAAACAGACTGTTGGGACATCATTGTACCTTGTGTCCCACCCACTAATCTTTGGTAGCTACCAGTGGCGTAGAATGAGAGAGCCACTAAAACCTAAATAATAGAATAAGTATAATGAAAAATAGGTATTATGTGAAAACCTTAATAGGCACTTAGATAACCTAAGTTAATTGGTGGTTGACAAACCTTGTATTTTTTTGGTATATCGCTACGGCGACTAGGCTGGGACAGCAAAGGTTCCAAATCCTTATATAACTCTTCAAAAAGCTCCTTATCTACTCGGTAATTTTTCCTAAACTCGTCGTTCGTCATGGCAAATGCATTATTTGCATAACGCGCCATTCTTCTCAAATTCCGCCTTTGTCTCATATCTAACTTATGAGCATTGTCCAAAATATCAATAATAAGTGCTAAACGTGCCATTGTTCACAATAAAAACTTCACAAATCTTTCACAATCACAAACTCGAACCCGAAAAAGTTACTTTTTTGTAATCGTACAACTTCGATCGTAAACACGAACTCAAACTCGATATGTCAATGTCAAAATCCCGTCAAGAGTACCGAAAAAGTGCATTCATTCGAGTAAAGTCGATTTCATTTAGTTCCAAAAAATTCCACCAAATACGATTCCAATCGTGAGCTAGTGTAGCATTCAAGAGTACCAAATGACAAGATCTCGATCCCAATTTCAAATTCCGATTGAGATCGAGTGTCGAGAGTAAGCCTGCAGGATGGGGATCGAACCCGGAACCTCTCAACTACGAGGGCGGCCCCTCTAAATACTAGGCTATTGACGCCTTGAATCGCTGGTCCAATAATAATAAATATCGCCAGACTGACACACCAACTGTATGGTCCCAAACTAAGCAAAGCTTGTAGTATTGGTACCGTACAATGGATTGGGCGCGATCCCAGTGACACCCAGCCCTGGGCAAATTACGAAAAGGCCATTTCCGAAATTTACCCCAGCGGGAATCGAACCCGCAACCACCATGTGCAGTTAGCCGAGCGGACTACCATCGAACCACTGCGCCAAGCGGTCGTCGAAATATGAACCAATATTAAAAACGGTTTATTATTGCACAGAAAGGGAGGCGCTATATTACTGTATAAGCATTTAGCTCAGGTGGATTTCATATTGGAACGCTACACGGTACTCTTCAGTTTCGGTTCCGGTAACCAGAGCCTTTATCAAAGACTTAAGTTCACTCGAGACTTCCACTCTAATAAACCTTCAAATACATTATTCATATTATAGCACATTATATAAACAAAACATAAATTTCGAATGAGTCATGACATCGCGAGTTAGTTAAAGTTATCTCAGACACACTTCATTTGCCATGTGCAAACGACTCCCCGTAATATCACATAAATTATTATTACGAATGTGCGAACAGCTAATGTTTATAACACTGAATACCAAGTTTATTAACAGTAAAATATTACAGTTAGTAATTACGACAGTGATTTATGTGTTGCGTTAACGGAATGGGATAAGGAAGGGTTTGTTTTGATTGCATAGTTGTATTCCTGAACAATTCTAATTACAAATATATTATATTTTATTCAAGTAAGCCATCAAAGCATATATGAACTAGTTGCTGCCCGCGACTTCGTCCGCGTAGACTTAAGTAAAGTATTATGTGTGTTAATCCAGGTTATATACTATCTGTTTTCCAAATTTCATCAAAATCCGTTCAGTAGTTCTTGCCTGAAAGAGTAACAAACATACATCCACACTCACAAACTTTCGCATTTATAATATTACTAGCTGTGCCCCGCGACTTCATCCGCGTAGTATTGGATTATTGGGTTAAAAAGTATCCTATATGTTAATCCCGGTTATAATCTATCTGTGTTCCAAATTTCATCCAAGTCCGTTCAGTAGTTTTTGCGTGAAGGAGTAACAAACATACATACATACATACATACATACATACATACATACATACATACATACATACATACATCCACACTCACAAACTTTCGCATTTATAATATTTGTAGGATTAGTAGGAAGTAGGAAGTAGGATAGTAGTCAGAATCTGCCAACGACCGCTTGGCGCAGTAGCTCGAGCGTAGGCCACTTGGCTCACTGTACATGGTGGTTGCGGGTTCGATTCCCGCCGGGGCCTTTTCGTAAATTGCCCAGGTCTGGGTGTCACTGGGATCGCCCCCAGTCCATTGTACGGTACCCATAGTTCAAGCGTTGCTTAGTTTGGGAACATGCAGTTGGTGTGTCAGTCTGGCGATTTACTATTAGTATTATAATCGAAGCTTTCAAAATATAAAAAAACACAAATAGTAACGAAATTAGAAGGAAGATATCAGGAAGGATTATTTTCTTGATTTTTTTCTTCAAATAGGATCAGCGTCCCTAATGTAAGTAAGTACTTCAAACTTAACTTTCAATCTGATATCCCTCTCATCGGCTGATGTACTTAATGGAGGCTGGGGCCTCATCAAATATGTACCTTAATGTGATTAAAATGTCCGCGTGACCTTTGACTTTGACCCATTCCTCTCACTCCCACATAAATTATTAAGAACTAGCTGTGCCCCGCGACTTCATCCGCGTAGCATTGGATTATTGGGTTAATAAGTAGCCTATATGTTAATCCCGGTTATAATCTATCAGTGTTCCAAATCTCATCCAAATCCGTTCAGTAGTTTTTGCGTGAAGGAGTAACAAACATACATATATACATACATACATACATCCACACTCACAAACTTTCGCATTTATAATATTAGTAGGATGTTGGTGCTAAATAGAGTACGGATAGACTGAACAACGAAAACTCAACCGCTACTTACATTTTAGAAGTTTAATTTTGAAGCGCCTAACACTGAACGTTAGATAACGGCATCTCAAATATCTATCATAAATGGAAATCTGATAGCAATGATCAGTACAAGATTGCTCCAAGATCGCTTTCAGACTTGAGATCGGTTTACTAATACCGGTCTATTTGAGTTGAGTTTAAATTTTCTGTCGTGAGATATAGGTACATTATTTGGGAGGCATAAAAAAGGAAATTGTGTACATCCATTTTTTTCGTATGAGAAATATGTATTCCGAAATTTCAACGGCGCTGTTAAGGTCCTGAGTTCAAATTCCATAAGCTAGTTTAGTAGTAGTAAAATTTTAATAGAAGTTTAAGTGACTTTCGTTTGAGTAGTTTTAGTAACGAGAGGCAAGTGTAGGCAATTGACTACAGCTCACGGGCTGGTTCGACCGGGTAGTACCACCCTCTCACAGAAGATCAGCGTAAGAGAACCAGGAAGGCTACCCCAGAGGAGTCATAGGCTTCTGGTTCTCTCACTGATGTCTCACTGATAATTATTGATTATAAGCAACTGGCGATAAAAAAAATATAATGACATGTAAAAAGACAAGCCCGCTGAGTTCCTTGCCGGATCTTATCAGTGGAGGTCGCGTTCCGATCCGGTTGTAGATATAAGAAAAAAAATTATGTAAAATTGACAATTTGCAAGTGCCCCCGTAGGCCTAAACAAAATAAACGATTTGAATTTGATCACTCCTCTTTCTCCTGGAACGGGAGAAGTCCCTTCCTCTTTTCCATTTGTCCCACTTCCTTTAAGTCGACAACGTCCTTTGTCTTTAATAACTGCTTAACATTATGCGGGTCGTTCGCTTGGTCCACTTAGAACCTTTTCACACTGGTACCTACTGTAATTAAAGTACATAGACTACTTCCATGAAATAAGTTCCACAGAATAAATACCCAACAGAGCTGTCAAACAACATCAGTATCAGACAGTAATTGGATTCAAGTATTCGCCCCAGTTCACTGTAATTGAATTTGAGTATTTATGTTACTTCTTGTTGGACAAATTCAAAGGGCTGGTGTAAATGATTGCGAGCAATTAAGGCGGTGTTCACACGGGTAAGGTGAGGCGCGCAGGTGCTGCTAATCGATTCGGTTGATGATTGAATTTGACATTTATGGACATGACGCATGTTTGCGACTTAACATTTGGAAGACAAAAAAGCTGATTCATAAATGACGTCACTATGCGACAGGATAATAATAATAAATATCGCCAAACTGACACACGAACTGTATGGTCCGAAACTAAGCAAAGCTTGTACTATGGGTACCGTACAATGGACTAGGGGCGATCCCAGTGACACCCGGACCAAAGCAAATTACAGAAAAGGCCATTTCCGAAATTTACCCCAGCGGGAATAGGACCCGCAACTACCATGTGCGATGAGCCGAGCGGCCTATGCTCGAACTACTGCGCCAAGCGGTCGTCAAATAGATACACAGATAGGTACAAAGAAACACAGTAGGGACACAGAAAATAACACCTACGGACTATGGACCGAATTAAGAACCTCCACCTTTATTGAAGTCGGTTAATAAAACATATTCTGGTTAAGGTGAAGGCGCCTGTCTAGCCCGCGAAATTCAAAATTTTCGAGTATTTTTATAGTTTATCCAAAATCTGAAAACATTTAACACAACATTTTTGATTTGCGAAAAACACAGTATGCAGTGCGTTTATTAATACATTTATTTTACTCTAAATATTATCACGGTGGATATGATACTAGTAAATCACTAAATATACATAAATTGCCAGATTATTTGGATAGCTGTCGTTCTTGAAATGTTTTAGAGTAAATTGGATATATTAATAAATGCACTGCACACGGTCTTTTTCGCGAATTACAAAATGTGCCTTTTATTATAGTCAGATTTTGAAAAATTTCTAAAAAACCTCAAAAAATTTGAACTTCGCGGGCTAGGTGGGCGCTTTAGCCTTAATATGTAATAGGACTGGGTATAGCTGACATAGCTGCGTTTCACACGATGACTGAGAGAGCCGGAGAACCAACCCCCCCCCCCTCATCCCTCTTTCTCACTTCAGATCAGCAACGTCCGGGCAACGCCTTTGGCTATAGCTTTATGCTAGGGGAACTGCTTAACATCGGCTCAAACGCTTGTTTAGCCACTTAAAATTTAAAATGTAGTATGAAAAAGCGCATTATAAATCTACACTTTCCCGTCCGTAAGTGCGTGTCACGACTTAATGATTAAGTGTCGACAAATATGGCTTCTGGTACTTCACGCTTGCCATTATAGCTACGTATATTTATCCTTTAAATAGCATTAATTTTATACAATCCTATATTTAGACATGCCGATATCTTTAATTGGCCCGCAATACACTCATAGATATTTGCAGTGACAATTTTGTTATTAATATGGGGCTAATGAAATAACTAATTTGATTAATTAGACAAAAAATAATAAAATTACACATGTAGGTACATTCGTGCGTTCAACCTGTCGTAGATAGCTAATGTTTCCTCTTCACAGGTGTAAGTCCTGGAATGATCCCCCTCCTGAAGCCTTTCCAGTATAGTATAACATGGGATTCTTCAAAATAAGTATACAGGTCCCTTCAAGGCCGGCACCGCGTCTGATCCTCTTAAGTTGTCGATGTCTCGGGCAACGGTTACCACTTATCAGCAGGTTCCGTCTTCTAGTGTCCCTATCTAGGTAATGAAAGAATAAGACAAATAGCTACCTATTAAACTTTTTTATCTGCGTTCTACGTTGATATCTGCATTTAAAATACATAATGCGCGTTATATAAGTAGACTAGCTGTGCCCGCGACTTCGTCCGCGTGGAATTTAATTGTCAAAATTTCATACTTACTTTCATCCCCTATTGTATACCCTTGGGGGTAGAATTAATCAAAATCCTTTCTTAGCGGATGCCTACGTCATAACATCTACCTGCATGCCAAATTTCAGCCCGATCCGTCCAGTGGTTTGGGCTGTGCGTTGATAGTTCACTATGTCAGTCCGTCAGTCAGTCAGTCAGTCAGTCAGTCAGTCACCTTTGAGTTATATATACATATATATATATAGATACAATCTTAAACGTTGCACAAAATGGTAAGTAAGTATTTATAATTCGATTACGAAGGAATATCAAAGGAAATATACAACATAATTAACTTTAGGTACACATTCAAGGCGGATTCTATTATAATTTGCCTTCGAGGGAATAAGGAAATCATCAAAAAGATTGTACCAAAGATACCGTTTTCTTAGCAACAAATAATTTTGCTTATGTAATTATGATTTTTCCATTTAAAGTATTTAGATTAAAACCAGTTGCAGGTAAGAAAATTCTATCAGGATTTCCTAACAGAAATGTAGCTTTTTGGCGAACAAATAATTCGAGAAATTAGGAGCGATCGAAACAAGTCTATATTTATTATCATATAGGTACTTTAACAAAATACTTGTTGTTATATTATTGTACGAAAACCATTAAATTAAAGTACTTAAAATGCCAATAACCACACTTGAAAGCGCCATTAATCTCGGCAAGTCTCGAATTGATGAATGGGTTCTCCACCAAGATCCATTAGTGGTAGATGAAGTTTTGCATGAGGCCAGACGTGTTTTTACTCAAGCCTGGCGCTTAAATTACTTGTTTCGTCCTCAACATTAATTTGACAGGGTGTGAAGAAACTTTTTTAACCCAGAAGAAGCGTTCCATGAGAAAACCTTGGGGTAAAAATATGACCGGTCCTGTAGAAACCTGAAGAAGAATAGTTCATGAAAAATTGTATGCTTTGTGACAAAATACCTAGTTACACGTGTTTCATAGTTTGTTAAAAGGTATTCAATCACAGCTTTGTCACAGACCCTATAAATAAATAAAAAAATAAAATCGCCAGACTGATACACCAGCTGTATGATCTCAAACTAAGCAACGTTTGTACTATGGGTACCGTACAAAGGACTGGGGGCAATCCCAGGGACACCCAGACCAAGGCAAATTACGAAAAGGCCATTTCCAAAATTTGCCCCGGCGGGAATCGAACCCGCAACCACCATGTGCAGTGAGCCGAGCGGCCTACGCTCGAACCACTGCGCCAAGCGGTCGTCAAATATTTACTACATGCAATATGTAATAGTAAAATCTTGAAACGCTAATTAAATGTTAAAGTCCCATTTGGCGGTTTAAGGCGTTGTCTTCCATTATTTGTATGCCGGCTCAAGATTAAGCAGCTTTCAAATTTGGGTTGCTTTTAGGAAATCGGCGGCCAGTCTATGTAAATGTATGTAAATAGTAAGCAACATAATTCCGTAAATATAAAGTCCGAATATGAATTTCAGAGACGGGGGCGGCCTTTCCATCAAATTGTGCGAAACATCAAAGGCTCTTTGAGGTATCACAATAATTGAATCAAACAATTAGGACGCTTTGTTGCTTTCTTGCTGCGGGCTCTAGTCAAACATGACAGTTGTACATTGGAGATCTGTTACATCTGTAGCACTACGGTGCGTTGACGCGGTCGTAAGGGGGTAGTATGAAATCAATAGGCAGTGCCTAGGTACAGGTACAGTACCTGAAAGACTTTATAAAAAGCCCCGCTAATCTCTCCGTTCATTGTCGTCCTGACGAACTAACAAACGAACGGAATTACCCATTCAATACAGAGTCAGGGCGAGTCTAATTGGGCGCGATGTTCCCTCTCGTCCGGGCCTCCTCCCCGTATTATTTAATAAGCACCGGAGGCGGGGCGGCTTGTTTCATTAAATTTAATGTCTATTTTTTAAGTCGCCGCTCGGTAAGACAACAATAAATTGAAATATTTTTTTATTCATTGAAATGACTGGTGATTATAAGTATAGTTAATAAATGTAACGAAAGTTCTTTCTGTGAGTTAGGAAAATGGAATAAAGTATATAATATTTGGTACATACTTAACTAATTCTAAATAAATAATACGGCTGTATAGAATTAGCTGTTATTTTTTTTACTACCACCTAATCTGAACCGTTTTTAAAGAACCTTCCTGGAATTGTTGTGCCTTACCTACATAATACATGAATAATCACAAAGTTTATTTTTCACACTAATTTAACATCTCCATCACGACTTCACAATAAATAATAATTTAACATAATTTTTAAATTACGGAAGTCGCCGGCATAAATGTTTCTCGGGAGAAAATAAAAAGGGGAAAGTGTGATTTAATATCACGCACTTTGCTAAAAAGAATTAGGGCCCTTTAGTTAATTAAAAGCGTCCGCGTTCTGCGGTCCATTTACAACGGACGAGGCACTGTGCATCCGTATTTGTGGTGTGGTGTAAGTGACAAGAGCGGGACGATTTGAAAACGCGCTTTTGCCCAATGTTTGATTGGTTATGAAAATGTTAAGACGCACACAGTGATTATGCAGTAGATATAAAGGCATAGTCCAGGATCCTCGGATTTTCGACATGTGTCCCGAAGTTGAGTAGACACCATTGAAAAAATGTTGTGCAGAACAAAATCAGTGAGAATATATGTAGAGGACGTAGCCCCAAGACCTGGACTGACCAAATAAAAAATAAACAATATAAAAATAAATAATAAAAATCCTAAACAGTGCCCACTAAATGATGGCATCCGCAGGACAAAGGAATACAAAGGAATAGTTAAAAGTACAATGATTCATGACTTAATATGGCCATGTTTTCTATGTAGAAACTCTCGTTACAAATCCCATTATGACACCTTCTCTAGATGGTTTGAAATCATGACAGTTTTGCATTGAAAGTGCGATTGCTTCGCGGCGTTCTACGTTATAATTAATCGCTGTCTCTCATACCTTGGACCACACACTCGGTGACTGGACAGTTCGCAACTCGTAAGTTCTTGATATAAAAGTTTCGGTCTCGCTTACCTGAAATAAACGAAGAGAATGTTAATACAATTAAACTTTTGATGGTTCTAGTAAATCTGAGGACCGAAAGAAAAATTTGCTTCATCCGAGATCTGAGGAAGTCTTTAGCCAGTTATCGGGGTAGTTAAGGGGGTAGGACCTTATTAATAAACGTGTTTTAGTGGTTGTATAGTTACACTATGCTTTGTCCTCTTCTTTCAAATACCAAATTATTGATGACAGAAAGAGATAATTCGGTGTGTAACTAATCGTCCGCTATACCACGTTTATTAATAAAAGGGTTAGAGGCTACCTAGGGTTGTGGCGCCTCGCTTCGCCCTGCTGTAATGTTCCGATCCGATGGGATGCTTGACAGCTGTTTTCGGCCACAGCGATTACTTTTAGTCTATGGAGTGGAGTGGTCTTCACCAGAGGTCTGATTAGCGTAGCTATAGCTAACCTTAGCAATTTCCTAGTGGAGACATTGGCTGTGACTAAGACATGCGTGATAAAAGGCAAAATGCGCAGACATTAATAGTTTTTTTTGTCAGACATATCAGTATATCACATTACTAGTATTCCCGTTAGTCCCAGCAGCTAAGCGAATGCTTGTGTTAGGAGTGGGCCTTATGAGACGTATCCGTCCACTTGCGCCGGGCGGGCTGGTGTAGACGGGCACATTTTTAATTATTATTATTGTCGCCAGACTGACACACCAACCGTATGGTCCCAAAGTAAGCAACGCTTGAACTATGGATATCATACAATGGATTGGGGGAGATTCCAGTGGCAACTTGACCAGGTAAAATTACGAATAGACTTCACAACTGTAGATCCATTTTTGCTGGAATGAAGGATAGTTTCCGATTTTATAAAGACCAGAAAATGACCATGTGTGTTTAACGTTAAGCGATGTTTTCAGACAATGACAAAGGCTATAATTTCGAAGCGCATTTCTAAGTTCGCGAGCGGGTTTTTAAGCCATCGTTAATCAACTGACGAGGCGGATTGAAAAACGTCGCGCTGTGATGACGTCACGAGTTAGGGGTTTTATTAAAATAGCGTGACGTCATTGTGTATTTTGTATGTATTATGAAAATGCGGTACAAATTATATCAGCGACATCTAGTTGTAGTGTTTGCGAGACGTGTGTAAAGTGCCTATAAAATTTCATAAATCCTGGCAACCATACACTTATATATTTTTTGTTTTTGGCAACTAAGTTGCAAAGGTAAAAATGCAAACTTTAATGTACGTCATTATCAACAATTAAGTATTATAAAAAGCTGTTAAAAACATAATTAACACTCGACAACTTGAACAAAGCATTTATGAACTATATTTCTTACACATTCGCAAAACAACAGAGAACAGACTATTGAACATATTCTAAGTACTTATAATTTTCATAACATGCCCCCGTAACACGGCTCATAAGAAATTCTATAAAGGCCCGGGGCAGACGAATTTCTAGTAGCGGCGGTAATAGCCGCCTCCTCATATAAATTCCTGGAGTTGGTCCCCGCTCTGAGGGCGCCGGGCGTGTTGGCACGCGAGGTGCAGACCTTGTACTACCTTCGAGCAAAGTTTTCTTAGAATTAATACTTAAGGATCATTATCCACCCCCCTTCACGGAACTAGAGAAAGACTAGAAGAGTAAGTTATTAGGCAACTTAATCACCGCAAGAAATATTCATGAGTGTATATTTGTCTGATCATTTGGCCGTAATCATTATGTGGCGACCTCACATTCACGACGCCGACAAAACGGATAGATGGCGCTGAATGCGACGCTTCAATACAATGTACGGACTCTTTATAGAAAAACTGAATCACGATGTTAAGATTCGCAAGCATCTTGACTATATATGCAAGACCCCGACAACAACCACCAGGTCGCGTTCCGATCCGGTGGTAGATTTACCCTCGCCACCTCTTCTGGCAGCGGCCCAAGCCGAGGTCGTGTCACTTGTGGCGCCCTTGAGCTAGCTGCCCCCCTGCCCCTCTGGCTGGAGCGCACTCGCGCTCGCCCTCTGTCCGGGTGAAGTTGTTATGGCCACTCTGGCCAACAACATATAGTCCATTAAAAAAAAAAATAAAAAAAAAAAAACAACACCACCACAACCAACCACCAGGCATCACACCTGCCCGGCTGGAATATTTTCCCTTTTCCGCTAAAATTATTACTATAACTGAGCGCTTCCAAATCGTGCTTTGGAGGACATGTTAAGCTGCCGGTCCCGGCTATCATAAAGTCATGTCAAAAGTCATTCGGGGGCCTGGAAACTCTGACACCAGAGTTGCTCATACCAGAAGAAGATAATAACTATTAGCAAATTTAGCACGCAATACGCTACCCTATCAAAACCTTGAGGTTGTGAGTATCGTCTCTAACAACCTCAAAGTAAGGATGATATGTGGTTGACGTCATCATCAGTGAATCATTAACAAATAAGTTACCTACACAAAACTTGTCGTGTCTTCTTGGCACTTCTTTCTTTTTATCCCATTTTGTCTCATTGCTTGGCAATCGCCGCCCCAGGCCATTGATCTTTGTCCTCAGACACTAGGGCTTTTTTAACACAAAAAAAATGTGACAAACAAATAAATTGTAATAATTATTACAATTTATTTGGTAACAAAATAAATAAATCACACGCCGGCATCATAATACGTGTACCCAATACCAACATGAAGCAGCTTCTAAAACTTCGACTGCAAAATTTCAATCTTCGGAATATTCAAAGCACCCAATATTCAGGAGCTCTTTGGAAACATTTTAAATTTTCGAGAGCTTATTACATCGCTCGTCGACTCTCAAGGAGGCATGGCGGGGAAATTTGTATATTTACATACTCGTGTTATATCCCCCCTGCAGTGGGAGAGGTACGTGTTATTATGGCAATTACGGCGTGGAGAAAATATGGGAATGTGGAGTACGGATATAAAACGGTGGGATCACTTTTATGGTGTAATGGAAAAATAATTCATTGTACTGGTTTAAGGCGTAAGATGTTTGATATATAAACAAAGACTTGTTCAGATATGTAGCTGTATTCCGAGATTGATACACCCAGTTTTTTAACCGACTTCCATAAAAGGATGAGGTTCTATGTTCATCTGTATGTTTCTATTTTTTTAGTATGTTCTCAGATTATTCCGTGTTAATTTTCGACCGATTTGAAAATTATTTTTTTGACCAACTCCAATTGAAAGACATAACAAGGTTCCTAATCATCTAGCTTTTTAGGGCAACCAGGTTTTTTGAGTGGGTTTTTTTAAACAGGTATTTTTTCAAACATTCAATAATAAGGCCAGAATCGTATATGTACTTACATTTAGACGGGTCTCCTGGCCACACTTTTGTTTTTCGGTTCTATTATTGCACACATTTCAGATTCTAATTATGAATTCCAACTCCTGAAATCGGGTAGACATTCCGGTTGTATTATATAGCTTAAACGCTAAGCTTAAACGTAAAACGATTCATCTACTCCACAGTCGTCTTCATACTACACGTGAAGATCTTAAGTGAGATCAGTACACGTTCCAGAAATGTTCCCGGAATCCATACGTTTCTTGCTGTTCCGCACGCGTGCCATCGCCATATTCCTCACAACCCTATCCAGGGATGCCGTTCCCATTCACATGTTAATCCGAATACGATTCCCATTAGCTATGTAAGTAGGGTTGTCGCGGAACACTCTCTAACCAAGAACCGTTTCAATATTGTATATTTAACTGTGCGGTTGTGTTGATTTATAAGCTAAAGAACTATAATAAAAAGTATACATATTACTAAGAGAATTGAACAAGTAAGGAATAATTCGTCAATTATCCCTATTCGTCTATATTTACCTGCCAATCGAGGAAAAAGCATGGGTTTAAAATCTGAAATAATAGTCACATGCCGTGTCAGTGGTAACCCTATTATCCAATAGCGCTCTCCCGGAATAGGGTTGTCATGTCAATGAGGCCTTCGTTGCACACTCTACTGCAGTGCGCAATATTTTTTAAATTGCATTTATGAACTTGTCGCATGCAATTTTTTTGAGATATGTTTTTTATAAATACTTTGCTTCGTGCAACTAATTAAAATTAGTCAATAAGGCGATATGCCAGTATTTTGTTTTTACATTTTAGGAAGACTATCCAGCTACAAATACTAAACATAGACAACTGGGATTGGAATCAGAAAGCTATTAAGAAGGTGCAAAGCATTAGTCATTGCGTGCCTTTTATTGAGCAAGTGTTAAAATAGAGTAGCTATACCTACCTACCCTCATCATCACACGGACATCTGAGACCCAAAAACAGTTTAATATAAACTAGTATTCCCGTTCCCGTAATGGTCGAAATTCGACCATAACTCATTTAAATTTTAATTTTAAACGTCACTAAGGTTTTATTTTCAAAGACTATTTGATACTGGCACGCAGAATGCACTATGGAAGTTCCGCCCTCCAAAAACTGTCACCGTTTCTCAGTCAGACAGTCAGTCGGTGTGGAGGCTACAAATGTGTGTGTGTCAATTCATGGTAGTGTGTGTAATGTTTTATTTATTGATTTTAATGTATTTCTAATTATTATAATATATAAATATTAGCATTCTGCACTCCTTCTCTATTTAAACTATAAGTGTGCCAAATTTCATACTCCTCCATCCGCGCAATTTGCGTATTAAGCGTTTAAAAGTTTTTCCTGCACGTATTAATAATATAGTTTAGTAATGAAATAACGTTATGTTCACAACTTTTTATGAAACAACTGAAGTGCCAATAAAAGCTCCCTTTGTCGGACGCCATGGACTTTAACTATCAATTTCAATAATTGAAACGAGGTCGCATTATTTATTAGCGCTCAGTGCGCCTCTCCATTACGGTAATGAGTCCAGGGGACAGTGCGGCTTTCAAATAAGCGACCAGTATCCATTATTAATAATATACTGAGGCAAATAATTGTTGTTTAATAAAAAAATACAATGATCTAGGCTTAAAAGCAATTGATATTTGGTAGCTACGAGGCATGCCTTTTAAGTTCTGTCGTTTCCATAATTCCCGGCAATTTTGAATTTGGAACTGTTCTATATTCGAATGTGTTTAAATTTCGAATCTCAAAACAGTTGAATGTATTAGGATTAATGTTATTGTTTAGTCACAGCGTCGATTAGAATCTGTCAGGTTACGTACGAAAATGAATCTTTCTAAGGAAAATGTTCGTGCAATAATTTTCTACAACTTTAGAAGAGGCCTGACACGGCTTCAGTGTTTTGAAGAGCTAATATCTGTGTTCAGGGATGAAGCCCCATGTCTGCGGACTGTCGAACGCTGGTATTTAGAATTCCAGCGTGGACATACTAGTGTTAGTGACAAATCTCGCGAAGGTCGCCCATAATCTGCATTCAATGAAGATAACATCATTGGAGTGAGACAACTAATTCTCGAAGATCGTCATGTGACGTATCGAGAGATAGAGGCTCTATTAGGCATCTCAGGGACAACCATTCAGAAGATCTTGCATGAAGCGCTTGGTGTAAGAAAGCTGGTTTGCCGTTGGATACCGCATCTGCTTTCCGACGATCACAAGGCGGCCCGCGTCAGATGGTGTAAGAAAACTCTGCAAAGGTTCAACCGAGGAGAGTCAAATCACGTCTACGACATCATCAGTGGTGACGAATCTTGGATCTATGCCTACGATCCTGATTCCAAACAACAATCTACAATCTGGGTCTTTCAAGACGAGCCAAAGCCGACTAAAGTTGTTCGTTCTCGAAGCACTTCAAAGAAGATGGTGGCCACGTTCGTTAGAAAAACCGGCCATGTTGCGACTATTGCACTTGATGATCGTAGAACGGTTAACGCAGAGTGGTATACCACAGTTTGTTTACCACAAGTCATCGCCGAACTTCGAAAATCTAACTCAAAGCGACGCATCATCCTGCACCACGACAATGCAAGTTCACACAGCGCTCGTCAAACGATTGAGTATTTGAAGCAGGAAAAAGTAGAAATTCTTGACCATCCTCCATACAGTCCTGAGCTAAGCCCTAACGATTTTTTTACATTTCCTAAAATTAAGAAAAGTCTTCGTGGTCAAAGGTTCCAGTCCAGTGAAGAAGCAGTCGACGCTTTCAAGTCAGCCATTTTGAACACCCCCACTTTAGAGTGGAATAAATGTTATAATAACTGGTTTGAGCGAATGGAAAAGTGTATTAAGCTACGTGGTGAATACTTTGAAAAACAATAAAAAGTACTTTAAGGTTCTAGTTGTGTTTTTTTCTTCAAACGACAAAACTTAAAAGGCATCTCTCGTACTAGGTAGGTATGCTCTATAATGTTGCGGATCGCGCTCATTATTTTCTACTAAGTAGCATTTGAATACGTCACTTTTGACAGTTTTTCTATATAAACAAACTGTCAATACTGATGTATTAATTTAATATATATATTACGAACTAGTTTCTTCCCGCGACTTCGTCCGCGTAAAGTATTCTTAATCCAGGCTATTAACTATCTGTGTTCCGAATTTCATCCAAATCCGTTCAGTAGTATTTGCGTGAAAGAGTAACAAACATACGTCCACACTTACAAACTTTTGCATTTATAATATTGGTAGGATATTGCTGCGAAATTTGCCCCGAGCAGAATCTAACCCGCAACCACTCGAACCACTACTCCAAGCAGTCGTCAATACAAAATTCCACGAAAAAAAAAATGAAATTAGCATTTTTATGCTAAGATAGCATCAGCATCTATATTTTTGTGAGATAGTGTTTTCGAGGTACTAGAATTTGAACTTAATTATTATATTATAAAGACTAGCTGAGCCCGCGACTTCGTCCGCGTGGAATTTAACTTAACAAAAAATCCCGCTCCCGCGTTCTGAGCCCGCACGACAGAACCCATTTTTTCATTTTTAAAAATTTTGTTTTTCTAAAATAAAAGTAGCCTAAGTTACTGCTTATAACATCAGCTATCTACCAGTGAAAGTCCCGTCAAAATCGGTCCAGCCGTTTCGGAGTTTACCCGGAACAAACACACAGACAGACAGGCAGACAAAAAAATTTTAAATCGCGTTTTTGCTATAGGTGTCGTATGTACTTTCATATGCATTTAGTGAAAAAGTGTTATTTTGATATTACAAACAAACACTCCAATTTTATTTACTTGTATAGATGACCGCCCAACCCTATAGCCATGTCGCACTTGAATCGCGACTTATTTCTATGAATACGGGCGGCATGAAAGGCTGTATTAGCATACGTTTTGCCTCCGTTCAATAGTAATTGCGACGTACAGAATACGGAGTAAATAAAAACGTAGAATGGTTATGACGTTTTTATATAGAAAGCGATGTTCTTACGAATATTTTAAATGCGATTGTGTGTTTGTATGTTTTAATAATCAACGCGCAAAAATTGATTCTGACTACCCAGTTTTTTTATGGTGAATAAAACATAGTGGCATAAGTATGAAATTCTCCTTATTTTAACTTCCATTCATAAGCGCTCACACGCGACAAAGTTACCTGCAAGTATTAGGTGCTAAAAGCCCAAACCTTTTTGCACATCGAATAAACGAATCTACGGCAAAACAAAAAACAAGGGAAACGAAGAAATAACATCTCAAAGTCAAAATAAAGAGTGGAAAACGACAACTTAATAAAAAAGGAAACCTCCAACTGCGCCCGCAAGGATATTGGAATATTTCCCTGTGTAAAGGGCCCATTATATTTACATACGTGTGTGCAAGGCCCCATTGAATAACATGTTTCGAGGCAATAATGCTTATTGCTTTTTAGGTTGAGCGTAGTTGGTAAATACGCCTCCTGACTACAGCGCACTGAGAAAAAAAATGAACGTCAACAAGGCATTTTTGTAGTTCCTAGTACTATTTTAGTATTTTTGTTAAAGATTACTAGCAATGTGAGTTTATCAAATTACTGGTTTTTCCGTTCGCCCCTCCAGCTAAGCTAATGCTTGTGTTAGGAGTGGGTTCACGTCAATAGTTTAACGGCCAGGATGTAGGTTCGAACCCAGAACCTTACAGCCAGCGGGCAACCACTCTAACCACTAGGCTATTGACGCATCAAAATTACAGCAAAGGTTTAATTAATGCGTCGTATGCTTGGTTTTCCGACTCTCTCACACATCGTACGAAACGCAGCTACGAATAGCTACTTAACGCCCATCTGCTTTGAAAGCGTGATACTACCCTGGTTGAAAGTACAGAAAATACGAAATGTATAGCGTTTTCACGTCATGTTAGTACATTTTAATTAAAAATTAACTTTCTGAAAATTTTCAAAGTAGATACCTATAAGTACACCATACATTCTCCCCGCATATCCTTTGAAAAGAGATATGCGTCCGTCATACGTTGAACTTTGTTGAATAAATTACGCTGGGTCCATTGTCAGTGTGAGGCCTTGAATGTGCTGGGCCGGGTCTGAGGCCAAGGCCAGGCGGTAAAGATTGATGGGCCTGGAATATGTAGATCGGGAAAACGCTGCTTGAATGAATAGGGTAGGTATTAGCAATAACTTTTATAGAGGTGCAGCAAAATATTACTATTTTAGATATTGCCATTCTGTTGCCTGAACTTAATTTGAAACACCTAATAACTCTATCTTGCTCATACGATAAGACCATGACAATGATGCCTAGTAAGGATGACATTAGAGATAACTAACAACACTGCGCTGTTTCTCTTGGTCAAGCAAGTTTAAGTATACGAGTACTTCATGCTCAGTAGTTACTAAGAGCATGAAGTATACTCAAACTTCCTTGACCGTAAGAGACAGCGCAATTATTTGACAAGTGTGAGACCATAGGAACTCTTACTAAATATAGCGTGGTCTAGCTGTCTGAACGAAGACCAGTCCCAGAAATTTGCCTTATGGTCTTTCCAGTAATCGGACGGCAGAAATGCGTTATATACTAAAGACGGATACAGTTTTGCGTAATTCAGATGAAACATTACAAGGTCTTGCATAAAGTCTTCCCAGTTTAATATTACAGTCATGTCTCAAGACGGAGAAGGGTCTGAGGGCGAGCCACTCCGAGGCAGGTAAGGGGCTAGGTGAACGTCTCGAGGTCCATAAATCTGTCAACATTTGGCGGGAATGCGCACAAATTGGTAATGTGAGGTCCTTGCTACAATTGAGTTGTAACTTTACAAGGGTTAAAGATTTTAGTAGGAGATTCGGAGGGGCGTTGCAACCTCGTTTAGTGCTAAGTTAAAATGGCATCACATCATTGTTCTTGCACAATTCGAAGGTTTCTTGAGGACCGCTTGGCGCAGTGGTTCGAATGTAGGCCGCTCAGCTCATTACATCGGGTGGTTGCGGGTTCGCGGGTCAGGGTTAATTTTGGAAATGGCCTTTTCGTAATTTGTCCTGGTCTGGGTGACACTGGGATCGCCCCCAATCCATTGTACGGTACTCATAGTACAAGCGTGGCTTATTTTGGGACTATACAGTTGGTGTGTCAGTCTGGCGATATTTATTTAAGATATATCATATTCAAATACAATTACCACTGCCCTCCATACAAAGGGCATACAAATATTATGACAAAATAAACAATTGCACATATTGGAAGAACGTTCCAAGATCCCTGATTACTGAGGCACACAGGCACACTCATTTATTCACGAGTTCGCGACGACGTTTGTATGTAATAACGTGCGAATTTTTCCGTAGACAAAAGAGAATGGGCTGGATCGAGTGATGGATACTCCTTGTTACAATATTTTATGTGCTCACGAGATAGTGGTGCTATGCTGCTGGTACTTCGTATTATTTGTTTTGAGAGACTAGTCCCGCCACCCACGCCCACCATAGTTAGTCATGTAAGCCAGGATCGGTAATGATGGCCAATGTTTGACACTCGACGAGTACCGCGGTAAAGCTATATTGTCGTGGTACCCGCACTTTTTAAATCGATAGAAGTAGTTAGATGAAAATTAACCACTTCTTTCCGTTGCAAAGCGGGGGACAAAAATAACTTTACAGGATACAAAAAAGCAAGACTAGAATTATTCAACTCTCCAATTTGAGCTGTGTACGAGTATTCAACTAAAAAGATAAACGCTTTTAAAATTTATTGAAACGAATAAGTTATGGCGATGTCATACTTCACTAGCTAGTAAATGTTTTCGCAACTTGAATCGTCTGTACTTTTTCCAATTTAAACGATATTTTTTAAATTATTAAAGTAGTAGTAATCCGAGGACATACCATTTTTAATAATGCAATAAAAAATAGTAATATGTCCATTCCATCCAACCTCATAAGATTTAGAAATTCCCAATTTCGACAATTCCTGTCAATATAATCGGAAAACCGTGTTCCCCAGCTCTAACAAGGCCTCACGGAATTGTTTTAGACAAAGGAATTCCTTATTTTTTATATAAAAAACGACCAGTTTTCGGCGACAGTAATAGCCTTGCTCCTTCAGTGGTTCGCCTTTGTGGGCGACGCCATTGTGGCCGCCTTCCTTCCTCGACGCGTCTGCTGTCATTATCTGAATGTGTAGCGTAAGGAATTCAGACGACTAACTAGATATACAGGTTTATTGACCGCTTTTAGTTGTGACGATTTTAATTTTAATAACATGCTGTAATTAAATAATAAGCCTCAATCATACATTTTAATATTAATGGAAACAAGCAGGAATTATTTTGCACCCAGGAACCGTTTATAAAATATTGTAAGTATATAACAAAGATTAATTGTGCGATATAAAACATATTTCGCAAAACGGCGAAGCCACTCCATTATTTCAATCGCGCCATTTTTTGTTACGCGAAAAAAACCTGATAAAAATACCGCGTCAGCTGCTGCCGAAAAACCATAAAAGTAAGAAAACCGGTAACTAACAAATAAACATATTTCACCGGTAATCGCTGGTTCTCGAATTGCGATCGTTCGAAATCGTTTGTTGATGAATCGGGCCGCGACTCGGCATCGTTTACCACAGCGTGATTTATTGCCAGCCTCGGGGTAGTTTATAGAGGCGTGACTTTTTCACTTATCATCGAGTACGTGACTCCGCGGTAGATACCGAACGGAGATAAAACGCAGTTCGAAAATTATGTTCCATTTTTTTGGTGGAACTGGCGTACCTATCCCATTTGAGGGTTACTTTGTATAAATTGAAAATGTAAGGTGTATAAAGAATCAATTTCTAAAAACCTAGTGTTTGGTTTATATACGACAGTAGTTCTAAGACGAGGAGATGGCAAGGAGCTCGAGAGCGTTGAGATGCGTCACAAACTCATCCACCAGTCATTAAAGTTCAAAAAAAGGAGGATAAATAAATGAATTAATAAAAATTATAAAATAAGTGTGTCTTACAAAAAAGTTTAGTCGCCCAAATTATGTATGACTACATTAAACTATCACGCGACGAGATACATATTTACTTATATGATACACCGGAAAAGATGCGTCTAGTCTATAAATACCCCTGACCCCTGTACAGGGATATTCACCAAATAAAAGAAAGACAATTTTACAAAAGCCACAAGTCCCACATTTTGTAAATTCTGCGGGCCACGAAATGAGTAACGGCTAGTAAACAAACGCACGATAAACAATCATAAAATATGCGACAACCGTGAATGGATAGCGTTTATAAATATTATGAAATTGTTTGAACACCGAGAGCGGAATTTATAATCTGTACACGCTATAAAAATATTGTGAATCGATTGGCGGCGAGGTTTGATAAATAAAGTGGGAATTTTGGCAATGTACTAAATTTTAATATCTTTTTGCATTGTATCTTCAACTATTTTAATAAAAATAACAAAGTAGTTTTTTTGGCCGTCAGTTGTCCCGCTTCTGGGCAAAGGCATTACTTAAGTAATTTAAACTTTCTTAATAAATAAGCTTCACAATGACAGACAGACGGGTAGTTGCATGTTAAAAGGGATTCATATTTCAATCGTGGAACCCTAAAAATGAAATAAACAGTGCAGAGAAGATTTATGATAATAATATTCATATAGGCGTTACTGAATCACAATCACATTGAATGATAAAAAATCCGTCTCGAAGGAATGAATGTCGTGTAACTCATAGGGTTGTCGGTAGAAATCTCTACTGTAATGTAGATCGGCAACAAATAATGTTTCTGAAAAAAAATATTATAGATAATTTTACCAGCCCATAGATAAAAAAATACAAGGTATGTAAGACAGACAGGTTTTCAAATGAGAACAGTCAATAGTCAGGGAAAGTCACTGTATTATAACACTTTTTCCCGATTTACTATTTGACGCGTCTCAGCTTGCGACTACTATATTTGCACAATTAAAAATGGTACAGCCCTAGTCGTGAATTGCACTCACGTGGGTGGGAGGTAATTTGAGTTTGGAGTATATAAAAGTATAAAAGTATGATATCATCATCACCATCATTATCACTACGGTTGAAAAAATCTATGGCCGCTCGCGCTGTAATCTTATTAGACACACAATAAATAGCCGGTATTCATAAACAAATCTCAATGAGGCGTGAGAGTTTATCATTCATTACTTTTTTTTTTTTTTTTATCTTTATTTATTAGGGATTTTTATCCGAAAGGATATGTCAACCCCATCGTAACCTTACACTAGTTGAACACAAATAAAATCTTACAAACATAGGTAGACAAACAAAAATAACTTATAGAACCTAAAAGTAAACATATAAAACTAAAAAAAAAAAAATTGCAGTCTTAAGCCGAACTAAAAAAAAAAACACTTCAATACACAATTAAAATAACAAACAAAATAGGAATTACATCCGAGCCTTACCTACTAATTATGTGACACGTTTTAAGGATGTCGTTCATGGGAAGCTGCAACTAATCTATACATTGCCACTGCCCCATCGGAATACGGATTATACAATGCGCACTGTACGAAACCCACGTCAAGGGCATTAATCCTAAATCTTTTCATGAGCGTCTCTCTTTGAACGCGGTTCTTTTTACACTCCATTAGTAAGTGTTGCACATCATCTAAAGTTCCACATACATCACAATTCGGTGAATCCGTCTTTTTCATTAGATGTGTAAACTTCCCAGATGGATAGTGGCCTGATCGAATCCTAAAAGCTAACTTAATACAGGTTCTTTTTAGATTTATCTCCCCGAACCACGGTTTCCGAAAGGGTTCACTCTGTATGGTCTTATACCAAATTCCCTTCGTTTTTGACCGCTCATCGAAGTATTCTTTCCATTGTGAGAAGCACAGACTTTCATTACTTACACTATACAAGGTGACACATAATGGGTATACTTTTTTTTTCAAAACTTAACTTTGCAATTCTAAAACCTTCAGCTTTGGAGGGAACTTGAAAAACAAAAGGTGTTATAGGAATACAGCTGTTGACCGATTTCACAAGTCTACAAAACCTTTAGTACTTCAACGGTCCCACAAAGCCGATAGTTTGAGATTTACAAAGTTAAGTTGCAAAAAAAATAGTATACCCATTTTGTATCACCTAGTATAGTAGGTATACGTGGAAACTAAAAATAATAATAAATAAATAATGTGCTTGTCCATCAATGTATTGAGTATCGATTCTGGTAAGCTCGTTCGAGATGAACACATGGACAGGTGCCGGGATACGTCACGCTGACGTAATTGAATGCTTGGGATGCGTTTCGACACATCGATTGATGTAATACAATTACTCGCTCACGTTTCGTTGCAAAAAGTTACGGTTTTAGCCACTCTATGGGCGGAGATTGACAGCGTGTGGTAGAGACAGGATTAAGGGAGGAAAGTGCTTATTCTATTCGGAGACAAACGTACCGCTCATTCACACGGTCAACCGTATAGAACGGCGTCAGTTTCTTTATCTTCCGTTATATGGACACTTTTAGCTGTCCCAATCAATATAAGTCATTTATTATATACTAGCTGTGCCCCGCGACTTCATCCGCGTAGTATTTTAACTTAGTAAAAATTTCGGGATTATCGGGTTAAAAAGTATCCTATATGTTAATCCCGGTTATAATCTATCTGGGTTCCAAATTTCATCCAAATCCGTTCAGTAGTTTTTGCGTGAAGGAGTAACTAACAAACATACATACATACATACATCCACACTCACAAACTTTCGCATTTATAATATTAGTAGGACTAGCGGCCCGCCCCGGCTTCGCACGGGTACATTGCGGTTACATTATTCGAGTTTTAGTAAGGAACCCTAATTTTTTTGAAAATATATTATAGCCTATGTCACCCGGTGATAGTGTAGCTTCCCAACAGTGGAAGAATTTTTCAAATCGGTTCAGTAGTTTCGGAGCCTATTCATTACAATCAAACAAACAAAGTTTTCCTCTTTATAATATTAGTATGATTTATAAGTATTTTAATTTAGTAAAGTAATTTGTAGCCAACATAATTATTGCTAGTATCTTTATAAAAGCCATTGAGCGCGAACACATAATGCACATTTCCAGTGCTAGAAATGTATTAACCACTCAGTAAATGTAGTTTGTAGGAATAATCGCACAACAATTTTGTACCAGCGGCAAGTGTCACTGGCACATGTAAATAACTCGCTTAAAAATCTTGCCAGCTCCCTGCCAGTTCACAACAGGCTACACTAATTAAATTGTAACTCCTTACATGCACTTCAGATGGAGTCAAAAGGGTTTCAGGCTGTCGGCTATTGTGCGCGGAGTATCTTACTAATTTGTGAAAGATGTGCTGGTTCTGTTAACACATGAACTAAAGGTGACTGAACTGCTATCTTTCTCATGGTCCTAACTCATTTTCAGTCGGCAAACAAGCGTACGATCCGCCTAATGTTAAGCAGTTACCGTAGCCTATAGACGCTTGCAATACTGACATTGCTCGCCCGTAGCCTACCTAAAGCGGAGTTTAACAGAGGGAAGAGTAGGGAGGGACTTTCAGCACTCTTACGACGAAACTAAATATAGTTACTTTACGCCGATCTTCTGTGAGAGGTAGGTACTACTTCAGTCGATCTAGCTCGTATATGAGGTGTGATCAATTCCTTACAGCTTGGCTCTACCACCGTAGACCGTACCTCATATGTATATTTCAAGACTGTCAAATAATTAACCAGTAAGTCATCCAAGTTGCCTTATCTGAATCTCTTACTATTCTTACCGCTTACCGTAATAACCAGGAAAAGCTCACGGTAAATGCTGCGCTTGTATTATGGTTAACGTTCAATGGTCTATGGACGATCCCAGTTACACCAAGACAAGGGCAAATTACGAAAAGGCCATTTCCGAAATTTGCACCGGCGGGAATCGAACCCGCAATCACCATATGCAGTGAGCCGAGCGGCCTACGCTGAACCACTGCGCCAAGCGGTCGTTAACGTACAGGACGACTATTATTTAAGTCGTCTCACGACTGCGGCGGGTTTGATTCATAGCTATAGTGTTAAAGACTATTGCGATTCTGCCTACTTGATATATGTTCAGTCAACTTAATGGAATAGTGATCCATCGTGAGGGGTTGCCGTAGTCGCACTCGAGCTGGGCGGGCTGGGCCAGCATTCGGCCAATAGGATCATTTCATTTTCACAGCTCATTAAAATGAAGCGATCTTATTGAGGCTAACTTAGAATGTAACGTAGCAATTTCGATACCTACAATAAGGTCGAATTTCTCGTACTACAAGTATTATTGATTTTGAACCCCCGACGGAAAATGAGGAGTGTTATAAGTTTAACATGTGTATCTGTGTGTCTGTATGTGGCATCGTAGCGCCCAAGCGGATGAACCGATTTTAATTTTGTTTTTTGTTAGAAAGGTATTTTTGGTCGAGGGCGTTCTTAGCTATGTTTCATGAAAATCGGTTCAGCCGTTTGTAAATTATATCGATCTTTTCTAGTTTAAACAGTCGTCGCATCGGGGGACTTTTAAATTTTAGTTATGTATTTATTTATTTGGGATAAGAAACTATTACATAATCGAGTTTAAACTAATTAACAATTCGTTCAAACTAATTATGTGATTACGCAAACATAACTGTTTAAATGTTTAATTAAGATTAACCTATAGCTGTTTCTTTAAAAGGATTGCTTTTAAATAAAGAAATTCGAGACTGCAGTACAGTCCCATACCAAGATATTTCCACGATTGTAGTCATTTCCCGTTCTCCGTGGTTGCGCGTCCTCGGGCTCACGTTTACACAGACCGAGTTCCGTTTTACTTCCAACTAGCAAAGTGCTCGTATAGTCATTTCACGAACACGCCTGAATTATTGCAAATTGACCCATATACCATTATCATAAGAGTCACAGTACGCATCTTCATGAAATGAACGAACTATAACCGGTACCCGGGTGTTTGCGCATAGAGGTCAAAGTAATATGATACTTAGGGAGGGAACTGGGGAACTTTCGAAATTCGTGTCAAGTTTGCCAACTTGCACTGGGCCAGTATAGCCCTAAATCTCGCTAGGGGGATGTGCCCAGCGGTTTTATCTTACAAAAAGATGACACCGTCTATATCTATTTGCCAGAAATTTCAAAGGGTATTGGATAAATAGTTTCACATTTACCCACAACTAATGTTTAGCAATACTTTTCAACTTCGCTCAATTCTAATTACGTAACCCGAAACTTTCGACGGCCGCGGCGGGGTCCGGTCGACCCGGTCATAATTTTAAGCATTTACGGGTTGGATTCTGCGACCCGGATCAAAATAATTATCCTTTAGCTACATGGTAGCCGTATTAACCTGTCCATTATAGTATCTATCTATCTTATGACGACCGCTTGGCGCAGTGGTTCGAGCGTAGGCCGCTCGGCTCACTGCATATGGTGGTTGCGGGTTCGATTCCCGCTGGGGTAAATTTCGGAAATGGCCTTTTCGTAATTTGCCCTGGTCTGGGTGTCACTGGGTTCGCCCCCAGTCCATTGTACGGTACCGATAATACAAGCTTTGCTTAGTTTGGGACCATACAGTTGGTGTGTCAGTCTGGCGATATTTATTTATTTATCTGATGCGTATAAATAATTAATTAAGTACATTTGCTACGTTTCGTATTGCAAGGTTATTGGAATTTAAAATAGCAATTTTTTTTTAGATACCCGACATTATGATAACGTTACTTTATAACGTATTGGAAAAAAATACTATTTTCGGGAACATAACCGTCTTTGCCGGGCGAATGACGCCAAACAAAAGTTATTGTAATAATTATTATCACAATTAATTTGCACCAAACAATAGTGTTAGTAAATATTTCGTTAGGCGGTCGAATTTTATAACAATAGTCTAGTTGTGAAAAGGCTACTGTAGTAACTGTAGTCTTGTAAGTCAAAAGATTACAATGAGATAACCAAACTATGTTTATTGGCACTCAGTTCGGTAAGCTCAACAAGTCACTCGAGGGTTCCTCATTACGATCCATCCCGCTGAGTCAACAACGGGCCGATTGGGTGAAAATGGCTATTTGGCTGGAACACGGTGGGCACTGTGTTTATTCTGGCTTTGGACTCGGTAGGGCCTTTGAGACGATTGAGATGAGTGCTAATTACGCAGAAGCTTATTTAAATAAGGTAATAGGTAAAATAAAAATAACACCGACCGCCCACCCTTTTGACTCCACACTTTAGGACAAGTTTCCGAAACACACAAGCTTAATAAAGTGTATAAGATTTACGAACGACACAGTCCATTATTATTTTCGAAAGACACTCAATGCGCTACCTCCTCTCGGCTCCCGACCATTCACAATGCCGTAGCCTTTGTTTCCGCTCCGCACTTTTTCCGTTTTTTTTATGCAACTTATTCCTATTGCGGGATTGAAACGATCATCCCTGAAAAGCTGAAATTTACAAGTGAGTACCCACTTACTAACCTAAATAAATAAAATAAATATAGCAAGGGAAACACACGTGGCAAGCTAACGTACCAAAATAAGCGATACTTGCATTACGTATACTGCTATTACACAGGGAATTAGGATTTCGTTTAAAAACAACGCAAAAGATTATACAGGTAAATTCACCGTTTTCGAATTTTTACTGTGCAGGGCAATCGAAGCCACATTTGGCAATATGCTGGAACTTTAGATAAATAATCTAATTAAAAAATATAGAAAACTGCCCTCTTCTCGATGTATCTAAAGAGTCCCTTGAGGCACTATGCCCTTATATGAATTACAAGCTAGACTCTTTTAAAACTTCATAAAAAACAGTTTAACCTAGCACAGTAAATACTGATTTCAAATAGAATAGAGTAATATTATACGATGTGTATGAAGCATTCGAGCAATGCAATCATAATTCAAAGGCATTCGGCGTGCTCGTCCGAGGATTGGAGAATAATGACGTTATATCCGTGCCTGAGGGACGACTGCAATATCGAAAATACCGATGCTACAGACGGACAAGCGGCAGGCTAGCGTTGTAGATGTATCGATATTGTTAGGACTGAATATCATCACTCATCAGTGAAGAGCAGGGCGGCAAAACGGTTGGATAGAAATGGGTAGAACATATTTAAAAATAATTCTTGAAGCTGATCGACCACAAGGTATCTTGTTGCTATTAATTAGAAACATCACAGTGTTTTGATTCCCGTTGGAGCAAATTTCAGAATATGCCTTTTCGTAATTTTCCCTAGTCTGGGTGTCATTAGAATCACCCCGTCCATTTTACAGTATCCATAGTACAAGCATTGCCTATTTTGGGATCGTACAGTTAGTGTGTTAACTTGGCGATATTTGTTTACTTAGATCGGTTATTCTTTTCCACAACATCGAAACCCATAAAATAATATATTGTGAAATTATATCGATATCGATCGCCAGTATTCATCCCAACACTACTAGGGGAACAATAAGGGGAGGGGAGGACACACTCCGAAGTTTTCTGTTCAAGAAAACGATGCGAAGCTTTACTTCATTTCTTTCATTCTTGAGTCCTGCGATCACTTGTCAAACTTGTTCAGAGGCCCTCGAATTTTTCATTTCAAAATCGAGACGTGGAACGTGGCTAACAATGTTCCTCGACTCCTTTGTACTTTGATTTGTACTACCTATAGGATACTGTGGGAGGCGTTCGAGATCAAGAAATATAATTAATTAAAGAAATTCTCAATTCAATTTTGTACTGTGTCACAAGTTGGTTGAAGATACCTAAGACAAATTAAATTTTATGATTTTGAATTGTCTATTATAAATTCTTAATGGTTCTTTAGGCCTATAGTCCTCCGTTTAATTAGAATTACTGTGGACTTATACATTATATTAGTCACGATAAGGTTTACCATGATACTAAAGAGGATGTACAATAAAAATGAGTACGAATAACAAATAAATAACTGATTTATTGAACAAAGGACTGCTTGACTTAGCGCTGAAGTTTGTGCTAGACTGAACCCTAGTAGATCCAAAGCAGCTATAATCCCTTGAACAAGGGGTCGCCCAAACAATGGAGGCCACATTGCCCACATTCCTGCGGTTCATACGATTGTCTTCGGATTGCGAACAAAGCCTATAGAGGATATTTGTCTCTAGAGGATATTGTTCCGGTATCATGGAACTTATTTGATCGCTACTTGTGAACATGGCTTTTAAATGATAAATCATTAAAAAAAAGCTTGATACAAAGTCAATTTTGGATTAATGGTATCTAGGAAGAAGACGAATTTTGGACGATAGTCAAAGATGAGAAAACAGCTTATAATAAATTAGTCATGTATATCAATGTTTTGGGATTCGCAATGACAACAGAAATAGCCGTAATTATTATTAAAAAGTCGCTCCAAGCCTCGGACAAGTCAGCATAACATAACGGCATTCTGTCTCCCTAATTTCATATAAGTACCCATTGCTGACAATATTAATTTTATTGCTTCATTTTAATTACAAACCCGCCGTAACCAGAAGTTCGGATATTATATAAATGACAATTTTCTCTAACAAACGCTCCGCTCGACAAGTCTGTATAGCCGGATTTTTCCGTATTATTTTCACATTGAAAATTCGGCGAAGGTTTCGCCCCGCTCGAAGTTTTATGGATCGCAAAGTGAATTAATATTTATTAGAGTGGCAGATGCTTGCAACTTCGCCTGCCAACCGAGTTTTATAAGTAATAAGAAGTTTAGAACTGGATAAAATACTTTTCACACTTCCCGTATGTGAAGGCGTGTGGGTAGGTGTTACTTAACATGGTGGTTTGCTACATAATGTAAAGCCTACTGTTAAGAACAAAGTCTGCAAGAATACGACCCGCCTGATGCCAAGCAGTTTCATTACTAAGGCATTGCTCGCACGTTTCCTAACTGAAGGGAAGTGGGACAGAGAAAGGGGGGGCTGAGCTTCCGCTTCTCTCATTCATCGTATGAAACACAGTTAGAATACTTGATAGAACTTTACCCCGATCTTCTGTGCGAGGGTTACTTGCGAATAAGTTTCTGATTTCAAGTTTATCATCACACGAATTACCCTCCATTTGATTTGCCTACTCTCTTCTTTACTAACGGGTCGACTGCATTGGAATTTCGGTTAAATACCGAGATGATTTGAACTCCATTGCGGAAACATCGTAGCATTCGTAGCCAGTGCACACTTAGGTTCTCTATCTACTAGGTGAAACAAAAAGGGTATACTTTACTTTGTAAATAATTAAACTACCTACTACTAAAGGTTTTGTAAACTTGTGAAATCTGTCAACAGCTGTATCCCTATTTTTATTTATTTTTTGGGCCCTTTGATCTTAGTCAAAGGGTAAATAATTTTGATTGTAAGGTACGATTGTATGTATTTCGTTTCGATTGATAATGGTTTTTGGTTTCGATTTTTAGTTTCTCCTCTGCTAATGGCCTGTATCCCTATTACACCTTTTGTGTTTCCTCCAAAGCTGAGTTTCCTGCTGAGTTTCCTTCAAAGCCGATAGTTTTAGAATTACAATGTTAAGTTTTGAAAAAAAAAGTATACCCTTTCTGTTTCAAACTATATATGGAAAACGGACAAATCTTTGGGGCCAATTCGGCTTATTCGCTCTGTGTATAGTTTATTTTTTGTTGGATTCGGCAGCGACACTAAGAAAATTAAATAAGACAAAAATATTTTATGTGTTTCCTACAATTTATTTTAGAATTGTTTACTTTGTTTTTCGTAATTAAATTAAATATTAATGGAATGCGCTTCTTGTTCGACATCGAATTATTCATTTATATTTAACCAGAGATAAGCAGTGATAATCTTATCCGGTACCAATGCATATAGCGACCAACTGAAGACTTGTTCATACCAAAGCGGTATTCCCACCCACGACACTCCGCATAGTGAGCGGCGGCAGACGTGATAACGAATAACGCCTATATTTCTGCGGAGCTTAATATATTATTTACTTTATGTGCCGGCGTTACAAATCACGAGTAGGGCTGTCCTTGCATTATTTATATGGAGGCTTTATTTTGAGCTCCTGTAAAGGTAAATTGTTTGAGTGCCTCCTTGAAGGTTTTATTTAAAGGCTGATTTTGTTTTTTATTGTGGTAGGTTATAAAGATGACTTGTAATAAGTACCTTTACCTTTTTAAAGTATATAACTTAAGGCTAAAGCGCCCATCTAGCCCGCGAAGTTCAAATTTTTTGAGGTGTTTAAGAAATTTTTCAAAATCTGACAATAATAAAAGGCACATTTTGTAATTCGCGAAAAATACCGTGTGCAGTGCATTTATTAATATATCCAACTTTCTCTAAAACATTTCAAGAACGACAGCTATCCAGATAATCTGAAATTTTTTGTATATTTAGTGATTTACTAGTATCATATCCATCGTGATAATATTTAGAGTAAAATAAATGTATTAATAAACGCACTGCATACTGTGTTTGTCGCAAATCACAAAATGTTGTCTTAAATGTTTTCAGATTTTGGATAAACTATAAAAATACTCGAAAATTTTGAATTTCGCGGGCTAGACAGGCGCCTTCACCTTAATGTAGATTTGGAAAATTAATAAAGGAATCAGCTAGAAAACAATAGCGATTACAAAAACAAAAACGGTATTTTTAAATGAGATACTGAATGACGCCGAGAGGCGTCAATAGCCTAGTGGTTAGTGGGGCCACCCTTGTAGCTGAGAGGTTTCGGGTTCGATCGCCATCCCGGCCATTAAACTATTGACGTGAGCCCACTCCAAACACAAGCATTAGCTTAGCTGGTAGAGCTAACGGGAATACTAGTCATGTGATAAACTCATATTGCTTGTATTTTTTTTTAAGAACCTGCCATCCCTATACACGACCAGTGATAAATTCAGCATGTAAGATATTATTCAGAGTGTAGGCTAGAGTGGCGGGCGACATAGTTTGAAATAGTGATGTAACGAATGTTGGATTTTTGACATTCGCGAATGCGAATGCGAATGCGAATATTTGGCTCCAACATTCGCGAATGCGAATGCGAATGCGAATGTTGACTTTCAAATAACTCTAAATTGAAAATTAAAAAAAAACCCGATGCGACTACTTTTTAACCTACAAAAGAGCTGATAATAGTCAAACGGCTGAACCGATTTTCATGAAACATAGCTAAGAACACTCTCGTCAGAATACCTTTCGGGTCATCCGCTTGGGCGCTATGATGCCACTGACAGACACACAGATACACATGTTAATCTTTTAACACCTCTCTTTTTTCGTTGGGGGTTAATAAAGAGCGCGCAAAATGTTAGACTGGTTTGACATTTCGTGTCGACGGAGCATAGCCGAACCCATACAGGTTAAAAACTAAGTTAATTACTTAAAGCTAATTCGAAGAGATTTGTTTTGATATGAGGGTAGTTTAGTATTATTGCATTAATCAAATTCAATTGATATTAAAATTTTATGTACAAGTAAGCTAAGTTCATCATTACATGACGACCGAGGCTGGTTTGTAGCCCGAAACTAACGCGAGGGCTGTGATGGAGGCAAGGTGTGTAATGAACAATGCTCACGCGTTTCATACGACATTTTACAACACGCTTGCGAGTAAAAAATATTTAAAATATTACAATTTTAGTTGAAAAAAAATCACAGTTCACGAATTTGTTTAAGACCTAGTGAATTGCAAGATGAATGAAAAATAAAACAAGATAGCGCGCCGTAAGTTTTTAGGGTTTCGTAGTCAAACTCGGAACACTTATAGTTTCACCACGTCCGTCTGTCCGTCTGCTCGTCTCTCTGATATCACGGTAATTTTATTTAGAGACTATTAGGGATAAAATACTGCAAATTGGCAAAAAAAATGAGTTTATGTACCGCTACAAAACGGTGTATTTATATTTTGAAAGCAAAGTTATTGCATTGTACCTCCGACCTGTACTTAAGAATGGGTAGTGAAAAAAAATGTTTACTTACCCCCTCGAGTGAGGTATTTTTCAGTAGGTATTTTAAAATAATTTGAAGGTGTCTTTGACAGGTTTTCAATATAAATTTCCCGTTTACGAAATATTGAGCTTCAAAGTGGCCTTTTTTACGGGAGTAGCAAGCACTCATTTATTTGAATTAAAACTCCTCACAAGAACTTTTCATCAGTCCAACAACAAAACAACAACAAGAAAATAAAGGTTTATGTCACTTTTGCTTAAGATGAATGCCGGTTTAATAAATTTAGTAACAGAATTTCTTACAATGTTATTTATACGGTAGCCAATATTTTATGAATTTCACAGAAATTAATTGGTTACGAGAGCCGCCGTATTCAATGTTTCATATCAATAAAAAATACATCACTTTTATTTTTAGGGTTTCGTATTATCGAAATGTAGCGGGATGTCTACTGAACCCTATACATACAGTATGCGTAGTCCGCCATGCATTTGGCCGGTTATATGTATCTATGGGTCTGGCAAAGTCAGATATATTTATTTATAATATTTTAATAAACATTGTTTATTTATTTTATAAAAATGTTTACTATTTATAGGCTTGTTTACTAAGATTTTAAAAAATGAAAACTCAAAAGCACTAGTGCGTATCACGCTGCTTTATGAACCTAAAAGCAGTGCAATAAGGGCCACCCTACGAGCAAGTGTGTTGTAAAAATATAATTCTTACTAGTTGTATTACAATTACAATTCCATCTATATATAATTTCCTTTTTGTTTATCAAAAACATTCGCCAAACATTCGCATAGATTCTTGCGAATGCGAATGCGAATGCGAATGTCAAAAATTATGCGAATATTCGCGAATGCGAATGCGAATGCGAATATTCGTTACATCACTAGTTTGAAATAATAATGCCTATGACGATCCCACTGCGGTTTTGACACTAACAAGCGACAAGGTTGCATCGCATGTAGACCTGTGCCAGAAAAGATCACCTGATTGGTGTACTATTTAACCATATCCTTTTTTAAGACAGGCCTTTCATTATAGCTGCATTTTTACTGAAATTATTATAATACTAGCTGTGCCCACGACTTCGTCCGCGTAGTATTTAACTTAACAAAACATTCTGGATTATCGGGATAAAAAATATCCTATGTGTTAATCCCGGTTCTAAACTATCTGTGTTCCAATTTTCATCCAAATCTGTTCAGTAGTTTTTGCCCGAAGGAGTAACAAACATCCACACTCACAAACTTTCGCATTTATAATATTAGTAGGATTTTGCAATATAAATCTTGCATAAAGGATTGCTCGCAACTTTGAGGTAATTACTACCCACCCCAAATAGTGCCGCATTTTCAAAGAAAATACAGCGGTGCTTTCAATTTAAAATAACTCTTGAAATTCTTGAGACGTTTTCCTGTTTTCAGAAACATGCCACGTAATGAAACAAGTCGTCTGCAGTCATAAAATATACTTTAAAATCTAATCCTATTTCACGACATCAGCCATTCGCAATTACATCCCATAATAAACAAGTAAACACACCATCTATCCCTTTCTCCATTGAAACGTTAGAGGGGGATGGATGTTGGAACGGTTGCCAATAAACAGTTTACGAGGCGTTACGATTACGATCTTGTGTATCGTAAATCTTCAAAATTTACGGTATATCATTGTGTTTAGTTAATGTTAAAGAATGGACGTTTATTGCAGGAAAGAGCGGGCTCTATTATGTCATAATATACTTCTGGTATTTGAAGCAATACTCCAAGATTAACAGTGAATATCTCACTATTATATTATTAGGTTTTAGTTACCAGTCGCGATTGGGTAGCTCAAACTCTAACCAAAGATTTAACAGGTTGGTTACTTTTTAATTATTTAGGTACATTTTTTCTGCGAGTATCTCCATAGTATTCGGGGATGTAGCAACATAAATACCTGTTTTGCTTTAGCTAATTTGGTTATTTAGGATAAACAGAACTTCAACTTTAAATAAGTTTAAATAGGAACTTATACACTTACTTGTTTCATGCTAGGATAAGTACAACATAATAAAAATGTTTGCCTCAACCTGGAATATTTCCCCCGTGAAGATAAATTGCAGTATGCGACACTTTTATTAAAGTTATATAATCATCCGCGCACTTGAAGGCTCACCTTTGGAGTTTACAAGTAAACTTTATAAGATTTGTATGGATAAGTCTAGCAAATTCTTGATTCAACTCTAAGTCCATTCGTCACAAGTTTAAGTCGATTCTATTCCATTACACGTCGAACCAGATTTCTTTAAGAATATTTTAATTGTATAATTTGCGCATATCCCTAACTTTTTTCAATAGCTGTATGAACACGAAAGTAGTAGCGACATTTTGAAATAAAAATAGAACGGCAATGTTTCAGATCTATTTTAAAAACCGTTTGTTTGACACAACACAATATGTTTAGTACCTACATATATTTTATACTAACACGTAATTACTTTTTCTCACACCAAATCATCTATACAAATAAATAAAATTGGAGTGTCTGTTTGTAATACCAAAATAACACCTTTTCACTAAATGCATATGAAAGTACATACGATACTTATAACAAAAACGCAATTTAAAATTATTTTGTCTGTCTGGCTATCTGTCTGTCTGTCTGTCTGTGTGTTTGTTCCGGGTAATCTCCCAAACGGCTGGACCGATTTTAACGGAACTTTCACTGGCAGATAGCTGATATTATGAGCAGTAACTTAAGCTACGTTTATTTTAGAAAAAACAAAAATCATAGATCACAACTGCTGTCTGTCGCGCGGGCTCAGAACGCGCGAGCGGGCTTTTGCGATAGGTAGGTAACATCGACACGCAAAAAAGGAAATGAGATTAAACTGAGCATAGGTATTTCTTACTTCAGTCTTAATTAACATAATTATTAACTTTCATAAACTCTGCGAACTGAACGAACATTTTTTGTAAAATTATTTTTTTTTATTTAATTACCACGCGGACGAAGTCGCGGGCTCAGCTAGTTAATTGCTAAAACTTTTCTTTTCGCTATCGTAAACACAATTTTTAAGATCTTTATCTCATAAAATAAATTCATAAAATTAAAAAACTTGTGGAATCTATTCTCAAGAATGATTGAGATTATTGAATACGATCAGAGTAATTAATCATTCAATGCTGTCTGTCAGTCGTGATATGCATAGCCAGCGGGAAGTTTAAAGACTCCGGCGCGGTACTAGAATTTCCAATATTAGTATTGATGCATATCCATCGGCGGGCAGTTACTTACAGCATATTTACAAACAACACGCCACCTCCAAATCTTATAAGATCGGTGTAAACAGACGCGTCTGCGTTCAGTCGTCGTCGCGGCGATATTTTCAATGGCACAGCGCACAAAAATATTTTAAAAATTTTTATTTTTGTTTCGCGACTATCATGGAGCTACGCATTTTAGATACTAGAATTAAGCTTTACTAATTGTACATTCGACAAAATTTCGGCGAAATTATGATTTTATTTAATTGCATTTAAAGCGGCTGTGAGAGGATCTACATCAGATCGAATGCTGATCTCTCGAATAAAAAGTGTTCGATCAATAAGATTAAACAATCATAAGTTTATTTTCTTGTCAGACACAAACGTTTTTTTTTTTTTATTATATGGCCCTGTCCTTTTGGACAATTTTGCCAATGTCAAGTGAGGTCAATACACGGTATTCACTGAAGTTTGGCCAGTGTGAAGCGAAATAAAAACCAAAATAACGAATTGATGTTGAAAAATCACCACACACAACAAATACATACCATTTACAAGACAATCCAACATATATCATTTGTTAAGATAACGCAAACTAAAACTAATCATCAATAAAAATTAAAAAGTGTCACAAACGTTAAAGAGATACATAAGTAAGTCATAAATCGTCAAACTGACACACCAACTGTATGGTCCAAAACTAAGCAACGCTTGTACTATGGGTACCGTACAATGGACTGGGGGCGATCCCAGTGACACCCAGACCTGGGAAAATTACGAAAAGGCCATTTCCGAAATTTGCCCTGGCGGAAATCGAACCCCCAACCACTATGTATAGTGAGCCGAGCGGCCTACGCTCTAACCATTGCGCCAAGCGGTCGTCAATTGGCCTTTACCTCGCTTTTGCAGAATCACTTTGGACTCACAAGTGCATTTTATATATGTGAAGAATTCTAAGTTCAGCTGTTGCATAAAGCAACTAAATCAGTGATGGTAAATAAGGCTTATCGCAAGAAATCTGCAGTTATACAGAACCAAACAACCATTCCAAAATGACACCTATGCTATGTTCATAAAAGAAGGGATTCTTAAAAGGTTAAAGGTCGGAGCACAGCGGGCGAACGTCGTCGTTCCAGAAAATTATGTTTGGAACAACCGTTCCGGCTTGATCCCCGTGAGCTTTATGAAAGATAGTGAGTTATGACCAGGATTACATACGTTTCGCGTTGTTAAAACAATTTCCGAGGCGTTTCAGGATTGTGAAATCGTTCTGGATCTTATAGGAGCTTTAACGGCAATGAGATCCGTAGATATTTTTTATTGTCTCTTACTCCATAGAGTAACCACAGACCATGAATTTCAGAAACTCCTCTTTTGTTTTACTCTCGTAAAAATCAAGTGAAATTAAACCAAGATCGCGACCTGTCAATGGCTGCCATTTTCAAATCCATAGACAAGCGAGAGGATAACTGTTGGCGGTGTTTCATGGAGCTTTTCCACCTCATTAGCGTCATAGTATTTAAATAGTACATTGTTACACGAGTGGTGAAAGTGACTTATTTTTCCCGAGACGGGGTTTGGCGCCCGAGCGTAGCGAGGGCGCTAATAGTTAGAGGGACAAAATAAGTCTTTCACCCGAGGTAAACACTGTGCTTTTCATTACGAATACAAGGAAAATAAAAATAAAAACAGGAATTGGCTAAAGAAATAATACAAGGAAGCATGAACAATACTCTACAACTCGAAAAAAAAAAAAGATCGGATTGCCGCCTATTTTGTTTTTTTTCGTTGGCCGGCCAACTTCATTATTTAGCCAGTATTTTTAATTTTCATTTTTAAATATTTTGACCAAATCTATGTTATTTTAAAGAAATTGTGGAAACTAAATTATAATTAAGTCATTTAAAAGTATATATTCTTTATTTAATACTCAACTTTATGTTATTTCAATTTTACATCGTGCTGTAATTGAGTGACTGTAGAAAAAGTTTGAACATGGTTCCATAGAAATGGAACTAGTTTTTTTTTTATAATTTGACAGCTGTCAGTTGAAAGTGATTCTCCCGGGCCAGAAAAGTATTACTTTCAACCCGCTCCTCAGGCAACTTCAGACCTACTTTCAGTGTATGAGTAATGAAAAAACAATTGATTTCGTTTCTGCGAAGGCGAAAAGGAAATGTTTCTTTCATTTTTCTTTAAGGGTGGAAGAAATTGAGATAATTCAACCTTTTTCCAATTCGTTTACTTCAGTGAACGAGACTAAAATGTGTATGTATTCTTTTATTTAACTTTTAGTTTCATATCAAACCACAATATTCGAACCCGTTTCTTTTTTAATACCTTAAACATTATATACTTACTTAGACCATTTAAAGAGTATATACTTACATGCCTAAGACCTATTTAATATATTAAATTCTATCAGAATACAGAACATCAAATTATGATTTTATATTATTTATTTCCCAAAAAATGTGCACAATATATCAGGCCCAACGAGCTAACCAAGTACTATAAGCATTAACGAAACCACAAAGTAGTCGACAATTAGATAAGAGACCGACAAATTACCGACCATTATATGAGCAATTAAGTTTTAATCACATTCAATGTAATCACGAAACTATGATAGCTAGTTTTCATGTTCTACAGCAGTTTTATTATAAGTACTCACATTATAGTAATAGAGCAATTTATTTATAAGTCATAAACGACATACCGTTTATTTCAGCATATGGTATTTTATTAGTACTATCATAAAGAAGACTGAAAAATAGGTAATAAATATAAATAAATAAATGTCGCCAGACAGACACACCAACTGTACGGTCCCAAACTAAGCAAAGCTTGTACTATGGGTACCGTACAATGGACTGGGGGCGATCCCAGTGACACCCAGACCTGGGCAAATTACGAAAAGGCCATTTTCGAAATTTGCCCTGGCGGGAATCGAACCCGCAACCACCATGTGCAGTGAGCCGAGCGGCCTACGCTCGAACCACTGCGCCAAGCGGTCAATATTCTTCTTTCTAGTCTTTTTCCAGTTGGCTTCAGCTTATAGTATGATTTGGCTGATTAACTAAGTATATTGAAGCGACAACCATCTGCCGTCCGTAACTAGCTGGTTTATCGGTAAACTAATCTTAGTCAGATTTTTTTTACAAACTTGCACCAACATGAATCTAACCCTCCATCGCCCGGTGCGTGTGGGCTGAGCGGCCTTTGTTCAAACTACAGTACTAAAGGGTCGTTAAAAAAAAGTTTATAGGCCATCTCTGCAAATGTACATTTGTATTCCTTTTTTCTACGATATCTATGGAAAAACTCGGAGTGATGCTACTCTACCAGGGGCCCAACTCTGTTAACCTCTATCTCGTGAATCGGACATGATATGTCAGTTATGACAGTTTTCCTATAGAAAATCTGTCAAACCTGACGTATTCACACGCGCGATATGTCAATTTTGACGTATTGCGAGTCGATCGACATGCCAGCGGTTAACAGAGTTGGGCCCCTGTTCCTTTACCACCCGTATCATTATGTACTACATATTTCCTCGTACTAGTTCCACCCTCAAGTACACAATTTACCTGCCACCCACGCGTATTGAATATTCCATTAATTTATCCAACATGGCTGACGCGGCCGTGGCGGCGCGCGGCGCGGTGGTTGAAGCGCGGCAATTTGCAGTAATGCCACCGCTCTGACCGTTCAGGTAAGGACTCGTGGGATCTGCCCGGGGTCTATGTATTAGGTACTTAATTGGACTGAATTACTGCGTGTGCTTTCTATGTTACAGTGGAATAGCTTCACAGATTGTAAGCTTCAGACGCTTTGCATTAGAGGGAAGTTGATAATCGTCTTCCAACTCCTTATATTCTTTTTTCGTTCGGGTTTCAAACCATTTAGCTTTTCATTTAGATTTTAGGGAATCGCATACGTCAAACCTTGGCACCTTTGTTGGAACACGAACACCACTATCAATCATAGTTTACAGGAGTAACAATGGTGGGTATGTATGGCGGACTATCGAGAGCTAAAATATCTAGAAAAACTATATACTAGGTGATACAAAATGGGTATACTATTTTTTTTGCAATTTAACTTTGTAATTCTCAGACTATCGGCTTTGTGGGACAGTTGAAGTACTAAAGGTTTTGTAGACTTGTGAAATCGGTCAACAGCTGTATTCCTATAACACCTTTTGTTTTTCAAGTTCCCTCCAAAGCTGATGGTTTTAGAATTACAAAGTTAAGTTTTGAAAAAAAAAGTATACCCATTATGTGTCACGTTGTAAAATGTGAAAACCTCATTAAATCGAACCTGTACAAGAAGCTTCGTTTCAGGTTATATAATAGTTATATGTAAACAAAATTTCAAAATCAGTAAAGTTTTCTCCAAAGTAAATAGTGTTTTAACTTCGGGTTTAACATCATAATACATTTTTGGACTTACTCTTACTAATCAATAAAGTAAAGATAACATTGAAATTGATAGCTCTATCATTTGTTTTCAAAGACAAGACTTTATCCCTTCATTGTTTACGCACACCTGGTAAGCTCCAGGTGATCAATAATCGTCTTTAATTCCCTAAAAACGTCTGGTGGGTGGATTAATATTCGCACCCCCCAACCAGAGGTGGGATATAAATTTACTATGAAATATTATTCAGGGGACCGGAACCTCCTGGGAGGATCCATCTGGTTTAATTTCTAAAAGAGATAAGTATTGATCATATCTAATAAATCATCTTTAAGGTGCTTCTACTTGGATTAGTCACTTTGAATTCAACGGAATTATTGCGTAAGATAAAAGGATATTATAGAACTCAAGTTAGGTCAGAGTGGTTGACGTCTAACCGTCTCGTCTCAAGAAGTAAGCTGTGCCAATATTGGGCTAACATCCTATGAACAATATGTGTAGAAAGCTAGAAAATTAGATAACAAGCTTTTATATTTTAAAAAGAGTTGCCGCCTGTTCTCAGTAGAATTAACGTTCGAACCAGTTGTAGATTCTGAAAATTCATAATTGCCCCATTGACTTACATGAATAATATCAAAATATTTTAATAAAAACACAGGTGTTGCTCACCTGCTTTTCAGCCATTTGTTAAATAATACTCCTCATTATCATCATAACAATAAAGAAAAGATGGGGAACACCATCCATCAGAGTCATAAATAAATAATAGTAGTAATAATAGTGATAATCACCAGTTTATAAATTCTGTGTCCTCTTGACCGGCGCTAATCAATCAAAATAATCCTTTTATTAGGACAAAATGGAAAGGACGCGAGGCAAAAACAAGACCGCATTAATATCTAGGCATTTCCCAGACCGGGGCCAACAGTGGACCATATCTATACAAATAAATAAAATTGGAGTGTCTGTTTGTAATATCAAAATAACAAATTTTCACTAAATGCATATGAAAGTACATACATTTTGTACATACACGATTTAAAATTTTTTTGTCTGTCTGTCTGTCTGTCTGTCTGTCTGTCTGTGTGTTTGTTCCGGGTAATCTCCGAAACGGCTGGACCGATTTTGACGGGACTTTCACTGGCAGATAGCTGATGTTTTAAGGAGTAACTAAGGCTAATTTAATTTTAGAAAAACAATTAGGGTTCCGCGTAAAAAAATAAAAACACATGAAACAAAGAGTATCTCCTAAACGGCTGGACCGATTTTGACGAGGCTTTCACTGGTAGATAGCTAATGTTATAAGCAGTAACTTAGGCTACTTTTATTTTAGAAAAACAAAATTTTAAAAATGGGTCCTGTCGCGCGGGCTCAGAACGCGGGAGCGGGCTTTTTTGTAAGTTAAATTCCACGCGGACGAAGTCGCGGGCTCAGCTAGTATACATATATAAATTTGCTTGCAGGACGTGGTCCAATTGTTTCAATAGGTTCCCATAACTTTCGACCCCAGTGTGCCCACCGAGCCGCTGTTGATCGATGGGACAAAAACTCGTGTCGTAATAAATCAAACTTTTGCATACAAAAGAACTGCCCGCGCGTATGTGGCTGCGGACGTTGACTGAAAATAGTTTTGCACGTAGATAATATAAATCAATAAATATCGCCAGACGAACACACCAACTGTATGGTCCCAAACTAAGCAACGCTTGTACTATGGGTACCGTACAATGGACTGGGGGCGATCCCAGTGACACCCAAACCTAGGCAAATTACGTAAAGGCCATTTCCGAAATTTGCCCCGGCGGGAATCGAATCCGCAACCACCATGTGCAGTGAGCCGAGCGGCCTACGCTCGAACCACTGCGCCAAGCGGTCGTCAAAATAAAAGAGTATAAAAGAGTAATTGATAAAATGCCTATATTTTTACTCTGGACTGTTACTATTTTCATAACACGTCGAAATGCAAAGAGTTTCGAAGTTTGACAGCTTTATCTGTTTGTCTGTGGTATCGAAGTGTGATTTCAAAACTTTTTTGTTCTTCTTTTTAGATATGTACTAGCTGAGCCCGCGACTTCGTCCGCGTGGAATTTAACTTAACAAAAAAGCCCACTCCCGCGTTCTGAGCCCGAGCGACAGGACCCATTTTTAAAAAAATTGTTCTAAAATATAGGTAGCCAATTTACTCCTTAAAACATCAGCTGTCTGCCAGTGAAAGTCCCGTCAAAATCGGTCCAGCCGTTTCGGAGATTACCCGGTACATACAAACAGACACTCCAATTTTATTTATTTGTATAGATGTATAGATAGGAATGGATTGCCGTATTCATATCAAGTTGTTGTTGGAAATGTTCTAGTCTACTCACTGTAGTAATACCCCTCCTGAGAATTATTTCCATAAACTCTCCAATGACTAATGAACTCAAGTTCTGAAATATTTGACTTGTTCTCCCAAAGCCCTTGAACTAGTTATACTCTCGTCGCTTGATTAAGCACCCTACACGCCCTTTTGCCCTCACCACGCTATATCTAATCGCGTTTAACATTTTTCATTCTGAAACGAAAATTAGCTCACGACATTCATACACCCTCCAAATTATGGCGGGAAACTTAATAATAATATAATAAAGAACTTTTGTCGTTACAACTTATGTTGATTGTCTGCCCACTGTGGGTCTGAAATTACGAATTTCCCTTCATTGTTGTTATTTTCGGAAAGGTGTGCAGAATTGTACACCCGCACTTCTGGCATATAGAAAACTTACTGCTACTAGCGTTGAACGGCACACTTTTGGCAATTTGGATTATGACATAATCCTGATAGGTTATACTTTGCACAACTCTAACATTTAATATTATGGAATTCTGTGGTCATTTCAATTTGCAGCAGAAGAGGCTCAGAGGCCTTTTCTCAGGTACGTACATACGATTCTGTTTGTGAATTCATTTACATACCGTGCCTTTAGTGTTTAATGTTTTAGTAACGGTCATCATCATCATCATCATCATCATTTCACTCGAAATACGTCTAATACTAGACATAGGCCTCCACCAAAGTTTTCAACATGGAACGGTCATGTGCTGCTCGCATCCAGCGGTATCCCGTGACGTTAACCGTTGCATAGATACACCTAAATACTTCAGAGGATAATTTTCATATATCTTCATGGCGTGTTCTCTGAAAAGCCCGCCTACCAAAAACTTAAAACAAAGTGCTCAAAAATATGTGAGAATCAAAGTGAAATCGTTGTCTTTGTTTAAGCCTACGGCGGCACTTATCAATTGTCATTTTTGCATATTTTTTCTCAAATCTTTACCTGAATCGGAACGCTACCTCGACAGAGAAGATGCGGCAAGAAACTCAGCAAAGTTGTAATTGTTTTAACATTATTAAGTATATGGTATAGGAAAGTTGGAGTCTACTTATAAGCTACCCTCGGCTCGCGGACTAGAACTATTCAATTTATTGATAACTTCGAGGGCTTTTGGAAACTTTCGTTAGTTTTCGGGTCCGTGCGTATGTTCCATTTGATCCATATAATGTTGGACTGACAAACAAACGATTAAACTGTTGTTTTGCATATTGGTGTTTTGGCACAGTTTCGACGGCTCCAATCGGAGTTTGAGACAAGATGGGGTTTGAACTTGAAACAAAGTTAGTTATTAAATGTACCTTACGTATTTAAGTTGATCTAGGTAATGAAACTTTACGCTAATTGCAGCCGCAACTTGGTGAGGGCCGACTATTGGCAAAAAGGGGCATAGCTATAAGATAGAAAGAGGCAGCTTTCATGCGTCCAACGTAATTAAACTGTCTGTTAACCGTTACAATAACGCCCAACTTGCACTCTACGTCGTCGGTTTGGATATATATTTACCATCGAGTCAAAAATTGCGAAGTCCGGTAACGACTGGTTCTTAAGTCGAGTCGAGAATCTTTCGACACGGGTGGGCGAGTGGCTGGTGGAAACTTACAAACCTAACGTATTGCGAGACGAGCGGAAGTCGAGGGTTATTGGAACAGTTCACAGACTTGTCCACCCGTACCAAGGTTGGAATAGATAGGTCGATTAAACGAAGCCCTAGCTTGTGAGAGTACATTAATGAAATCTGTGACACCCCTGCAATTTTTTATTAAACGAATAGATCTTGACAACGCTATTACTCGTATCGCCATAGCAGTGTGCCGTGAAACAATTAGTGCAGCCACCGGCATCCCCTGATCAGGGGATTAATCAGTGCGTTCGTTAATTCGTTCGAATTCTTCTCCAATTAGAGACAGGGACTTTATCTAATATTAGTGAATTATAGAATTTACTCTGTAGCTTTACCTGGGTAGGTATACATACATTTTTAAGTAAGCAGTGATAAAGATGGTAGAGCCAAGCTGTAGTCATTTGATGGCCGCTCATATAAGGGCTGGCTCGACCGGGGTAGTACCACCCTCTCACAAATGATCGGCGTAGTAATTCCCCCTAGCGAATGCCCCTCGCGTTAAAGAGGGGCTTGCACCCAGCAGTGGAAAATTAAAACGTTAGGTAATTAATTATGTTTTTTTATCATGCCCAGTATTTATTTTTATATTTATTACCTATCTAGTGTGTGGGAACCTTAAACCTTGGGGTATCGTGGGAAAACGTCGAAATCTGTGGATAAGACCCAAGGGTCATATAACGTTGTTCTAGCCCAGATCCGACTGAGTTTTGAAAGACTAATGGATGGAGTGTCCCAGTTTAGGACGCGCAAAAAGTTTGCTTTAAATGTACCTACCTATATTGGAAAGCTACTATATCTTCACTACGATAAAGTACATTATAGTTTAAAACGAGGAATTTTGGGTTTTGTCAATCTTTATAATCAGTGCGCTATGCTAGGGTAGCAGATCAAAATTGAGAGGTTGCATTGGTTATGGACGCAATCAATTTATTGTAGAACTTATTACATACATTTTAAAATCATATTCCTTCAACAAAACGTTACGATGCCACTATTCTCTATACAAAACGGCATACAAGATTCCATTCAGAAACATTTTCCCGTTTACAGGGGAGTGTGAGTGTGCGATTTAGATGCAAAATACGAAATATGCCATTTCATTGAAGGAAACGATTTCGCCGGCTCTCCTGAAATGTCTCAAATAAATCCCGCTATTTCTGGTACTGTCAGCCAGGAAAGTCAGTAAAAACCCTTTCAAACAATGAGCTGCTTGAGATTGATATGATAGATATCTAAAGCCAGTCTGATTAACTACGACTGTTAATTGAGTCTAGATTTATGTTCAGTTACTTTTGCTGCAGATTGTACTTTCATGTACAATCTTGTCTTCTAAACTCGTTTATGAAAGTCATAGCGTTCGGCTGTTAATCTTAGATTTTCGAAATTAGTCTATAAGAATAAGAAAATAGGACACAACCATCATGACCCGTGCCATATTACTAATCTCCACCAAAACAATAAATAAGCCGACCGACTTTCTATAACAATATGACATTTATTTTCCACAGAAATGTAATCAATCAAAGGGATCCTGCTGAGTTCCTCTACGACCGTGATTCAGAATAAAACAGCTTTTTCGCATTTAATTATTCTAAATTAATAGTCTGACAACCCTACTCCCACGTGCCGTCAAAAAGTGGGCCCGCAACAAATTTATCAATCAGAAAAGGTAGGCATAGCTGGAGGAAAATCTGTTCATAATCAAGATGTGTTACTCTAAAGGGGAACGTGTTTTGTGGAGGCTAAAATGAGAGTTATTTTTGACACCTTCATAATTGAAAGGCATTTCCATGTGTGTTAAAAATAAAAATAAGCGTGGTATTCTCTTTATTTCTCTTCCACCTTCTTATATCCCTTGGTTAAATTAGTTTACTTTAGATTAGTAGTAATCTACTATATAAAAATAAGTCGGGTTTTCCTTCCTGACGCTATAACTCCAGAACGCACGAACCGATTTCCACGGTTTTGCATTCGTTGGAAAGGTCTCGGGCTCCGTGAGGTTTATAGCAAGGAAAATTCAGGAAACATTTCAACAGAACGCGGACGGAGTCGCGGGGCACAGCTAGTCGTTATAAAAAAAGTAATGTATATTTACTATCTAATTACTGGACATAAATTTTCCAATGTGTGTCTAATACCAAGACAAATATGTATTATCAAATAATAACATTACTTACAACATCCATTAGCTTATTACTCCAATACTTTTATCTACATTACGATGTAAGTGCGCGTCCATAAAAACTGTTAGCGGGGCAAAACATCGACTAATGAATACCTATCACTTATTTTATTGCTTTTTTTTCTAATCCATCAATCCATCCTGCAGCCAGCACCCTATTACAGTGCTATCGAGTTATTTGTTCGGTATTGAAATAAGTACCTTTATTTAAAAAAAGCCGTCTAGGGACGCCCGAAAGAAGCGAAGCTATATAGTATAAAACGTAGGGCGCCGCAGCTGCCACTCTGTATACCTATAAATAGCGTGTAACGCTACTGACGTTTAGCACGGATAGAGGGGCCGCGCGGCGAGCGCCCCGAACATCCGTATAGAAGCTTCGCTTCAAAACTTCGATGGAAACCTTTTAAAGTCAATGTTACTCCGAAGAAGATTGTATTGGTTACGCCCAAAGACCTATAAACACAAACATAGAACTATCGAACGAAATTAATTCACAAAACAAGCCAAGACTACTATTGTTACCGAATCGCGTAAGTTGTGCAAACTTAGCCCCAGTTTCAGAGCTACGGGTAACCTGAAATATAAATCAATGCTTGAATTGTTAAATTGTAATACTATTGAAGTTGTTTCGATACCTGGACCACAGAATTCTTAGTTTGTTTACTGTTCTAACATTTGCTTTTTACTTTGCCCTATACTCGTAATTCATCAAATTGTGTTTTATGTGTATTTCTTGTGAGTACGTAGGTTGACATTAGTATTAGTGGTACGAGCGTAGGCCTATTAGTTCACTGTAACGGTAGGCTGCGGGTAGCCGCCGAAAAAAAAAACGAATATGGTCTTTTCGTAATTTGCATTGGTCTGGTTGTCGGGATCGCCGTTTATGTCTATACATTTAAGACAGATAATAGCCGTAATTGACACCCGCATTGGGTAAAATATATGGAAAAATCGTTGTCGATTTCACCGCGTTAAATCTTCTCCAATTATTTGCAGTTTCAAGTTAAAATTCCATCACAATATTTCTTCATTCGCTGTAACATTGCTAGTACATAAAACACTTATAATGATTATCTACCTTCCCTGGCAACAAGCCAGTAGGTAAGTAGCCGGCCAAAGCCGATGTCGGTAAGTGGATAGAGGCGGCTTCGGAAGCCGTGTAGCCTCGCGGCTTAGAACCAGCTCGTTGGTACATTGTTTATAATTAATTATGCCGTGTTTAATCTTTGGGTGGGTTGGTGTTTGCGTGGGGTTACACCCTCACGTGTGGAGGTATTACATCGCTACATACTCCCCGGGATAATGGGAATGGAGGGTAGTACCTGGCTTGTAAGGGAATGTTATGTAAAGTGTAATGTCCTATTTTAAAATCCGAAATTACAGGCAATAATTGGGGGCAAAGATTTATGTTCTGGCGCCTGACAAGACCCTTCATGAGTGTTTCTAATAAGAAATACTTACTTGGTTTAAAAATAATAATGTATATGTCGCAGCCAACTAGCTTAATTCGCCGTTCAATTAACAGCCTAGGCACTTTATTAAACAGCGCCGTTCAACTAGTGAATTAAGCTATTTGGCTGCGACATATATATACTAAATATCAACGTAGGTACCAACTGAGCAGTCACGAAGAATCCGACTCGTTTTGGAAAATCATGGCCGTATTTGACAACTGTAATATGTATAGAAAGTGTCGGTGCCGGGTTAACCGTGTGAATGACGCTTAGTGCAAAACAGAAAATCAAACTCTACCTGACGTCTTCAAGTTCATTATCTATTGAACCGTATTCCCGATCTTACCTGAAATTAAAACAAAAATAATACAATGAAAAAATATAAAACGATAATAAAAGCAATATGCAAAAGGTTATATTCAGCCGCTCCAATCCCGAAAAAATATTGTTTATATGGGACATTGCAATTTCGCCTCTATTTACATTCTGTTACGAAGTTATCGCTAAAATGTTTACACACGCGGAATTGCAATTAATATTCCATCCATTTGCGATATAAAGTGTATTTGGTTCGCCGACCATTTGTTTCGAGCAATGTTTGGCGCAGGATCACGCTGGATACATGACTCTTGCGTCGCGTGCGCATAGTACACGCGGCTACATATAACTTGACCTCAAATTGTACGAAAAACCTATACAATTCGAGATCATTTTATACTGTAAATATATAGCTTGATATGGAGGCGTTCGTACAATATTGTTATTTTTGTAGACATGCAAAAGGACGTAGGACATTGCTGGCTGCGCGTGAAGTTTACCACAGCGGGAATCGAACCCGTAACTACCATGTGCAGTGCGCCGAGCGGCCTACGCTCGAACCATTGCACCAAGCAGTCGTCAAAATGCGTTTGAACTTCTCCTGAATCTGTCCTTAAATTTTGTATTATGAATAAAAAAATATCGGTGTATAGAGCTGTTCTAGGCGAGCTTTCGACGAACGGTGAACGAAATAGGTAGCCACTGAGTAATGGAATTGGATCGCTCGATCCGTATTCAGCGTAGTAATAGGCCTTTTCTGGCGTTCAGCTGGCGATAACAGGCCCACTTATAGTAGACGTGTTCGCGCAAATTGGGTGCCTACGATTGCCTATTTTACTTATGAAATGGCAATTTATATTGAATTATATTGAAATATTCCCACTAGGTGTCTCATATTTAATAGGGTTCGGTAGTTTTTACGAGACCACACATAAATCTAGACAAACATAAGTGTTTGTTAATCATAGGGCTACGAAACTCTACAATTTGCGTCGTATGACACTTACTTAGTCGAAATCTTTTTTTCATTTTCGCGCGCAGCGTCTTGACTTATTTCTAAATTTAATTAGTGGTATTTTAGTAGTTACTATTAGCTACTTCATAACAAATTACCCATCACCTACAGTGTTATGTACCCTATTACATAAACTTTACGAATAAGCACCAAAATCATAACTCCGCACAAATTAAAGCACTCAAAAATGTCCTCAGAGAAGGTTTCAGCGGTCAACTCACTGATCGTACGAAACCCAGCTACAATTGCTACTTTACACCAATATTCTGTGCGCGGGTGGTACTACCCCGGTCGATTCAGCCCGTATTTAAGCTTAAATATACCAGGGAAATTGAATAAGTTTGCCTCTTTAGACTTATCTCCTTCAACAAAATGTCTGTACTGTATAGGTAAGTACCTCTGCCTCTTCGGAGAATAAAGGTGTCATGCCTTTACAAACCCTGTATGCGACTGACGTCATTCCCTGTACGTTTATAGAGCAACAGCGTCGCTTTGAACCGGCCTACTGAACCGGGGCCGGTCTCCGGGAGAACATCCAGACACGAGTCTGGGTCGGGAATGATCGCGATATGTGATGAGACCTCTGTTTTGTTTGGTCGTGTGTGACGGGTGAATGTTTGATCTCTACTTGAATAGTTTCATAAGATAGAGTGAGCAGATATGACACCTATATACTTTTCTAAGCTCAAAATGCATAAATCTCGCATATACGTATATTTGTAAAGCACAATCTTTTGTTTTGGAAGTGTCTCTTGCAAAGTAAAAATAAGCATTTATTTTATGTTTTAAAAATCGACTACGTATAAGAAAAGGTTTAAAATTGCGGTAATTTCCATAAAGGTTAAGGCACATGAATAATTTTACTAACATAGAGAAAGACCTTGTCTCCTGAAACGAATCCAATTCAGAATATCAGACTACGTAGCTGAAAATTTACGCTTTGCCATCACGCAATATGAAAACCACAATCTCTAATCCCGACAAACATACTATACGGGCGAAATTCCCTGAAGCGTACAATTCTCGACTGAGTGTGACCGCAAATGGCTACTACGCGAGATATAGAACAAAATATCCAGCAGTCTTTCACATTAATCACACAGTAGAGGGCGCGACGGTCGCCAAAATCGCGGTGAACCCCTCCTCATTGTCCTTCATATACGAGTAACTGGACCCTTGAATATTTCAGCAGAAGGGACGTGGGCACGTTGAAAATAGAATACGACCAGACCAAAAATATCACTGTAAGAATATATTTTTTTAAATGGAAGTTTGTAAGTATTTTTTATCTTGTATGATGACAATAATGACGAAGGCAGCATCTTTGTTATAAATGTTTATTTATAAATAAACAACACTATTTCAAACCACATGTTTGAAGTATACTATAATTTACGAAGATACTAGATGTAGCAAATTATTTGTAAACTTCCAAGCATTGGGAATCCACCCCTCTGACCAAGATTACTATCTACAACCGTTCCTACAAATCTGTAAAGAAGTGTAGAAATGCAATTGAAAATCTATCTTGGCCGAGCATTTTATCACTAATTAACTAATTGACACTGGTGTCCACAAGAAAAAAAATCCGAACTTCCTGTTCATGTAACGTTATTAAGTAATCAAAACACAAGATGTTAGCAACGCGTTAAATAGGCGCGAACTATCTAAGCGGCGATGTGGAGACATATTCCTGAACAATTTTGAAAGAAATGTTGATGATGTAATAACACTCCCCTCGAAGTTGTTCAAAAATACATCCGCCTGGCGCATGCGTTAGTGCGTTCAGATGTTAATAGTCAATGTTCTAGAGGATCTTCATTATGCCCAAACCTCGAAGACGGAAGTCTCTGTTGTAAAGGCTGAAGGAAGTTATGGAAGGAAAGAAAGGATGTGCTTGATTGGCATCACAGTGTAGACGACAAAAGCTGTCTCCTTTGCGATTGCAAGAACCTGTCTCCACTGTTTTGGAGTAAAAACGAGGAGGCAATTTTTAGTTCGTTTAACCTATCTTCTAGAAATATCGTTCTCAACAAAAACTTCACTTTAAATAGTAAACAAAAGTATTCCCGCAACACCGTAGTAAATTATCTCCATTGTCTCCAAAATTAGTGTCGAAATATAGCGTTTGAATCAGGATCGTTTATTACGCTGATTGCGGCCGGCAGCCGCAAATCAGCGTTCATAGCGGATGATTCAAAACAGAAGCGCCTTGTTTAGCATGGATTTCAGTTTGTATCCCGTACTAATTCGCAAATGGTGAGTCGAATAGAAACATATAGTAGGTTGTGTGTGACGGCGATGGGGCCACATAAAATAAAATAAGCTTATATTGGCGAGGCACAATCACTTTTTATTGTATATTAATTTGGCACATACAATTACGCGTCCACGTATTATGTTAGAGAGGCAACAATTCATTAATGTCTCTCTATTAACAATAGAACATTTCACAGGTATCATGTTTAAAAACATATATATATATATATATAGGTTTTCATTAGTAGCACCTGCTACCGACGTACCGACAAATCATTGCAATTAAATCGCAAAGCGTTCGGTACTGTCCCGGTTTTTAATGATAAATCATCGACCAGTGACTTCATGGGATTAAGTGTCATAGTGAAAATTCACTACGAATAAAATCATTGCTGTGAAAAATAACAGGAGAAATAACAATGAAAGACAACGCGTACTTTCTATTATACATAAGTACATATATTGTCGTTATTTCTAAATTAAATTTTTTTTCTTACATGGTACTCTAACACAAACCCTCCGTAGCAATACAATAAGTCTTTATCCGTGCGTAACATTAAATAACCTAACAAATACGTCTCTAGCTCCAAAAACCGTATTACAAACACAACAATAGGTCGCTAGATTACTTCGGCAACCAATTGACCTGACATCAAATACTACACTCGCATGTATAGAGCACAACCCAATTCCGAGCCGGTAGAGCTCACGGCCCATTGGTTTGGAAACGTCTCTCTCACTAATGCGATCGCTGTTCGTCCGTATATTAGCAATAACACATTTTTCTCTACAGATTTCACGTTTCAGAATGAGGTTGATTTAGTTATAATGATGATTGATAACGCTATCACCTCATTGGTGACTCTCCTTTTTCTGTGTCTGACGATATTAGTACTAGATACTTAATGAAAACTTTATTTTGTTGGAGCTTGTATATCTTAAATTAACCACATGGTTTCTGACCCATTATTACTGACCCATGTTTATTATCTAACTTATGAAATCCGATTCCCTGAAAATTATATATTTTTTTAAGCATTCATTTTTACCAGGGTTGAAGATATAAGAGAAAAAAGAGTACTTTTTCCCCCATCTACTAAATTTACTGAAGTCATATCTAATGATAATTTGCAATAATTTACTTGCATAAGACCAAATTGTAGGCTCCTTATTATTATGGTATGATTCATACTCGACCCACCGGCCAATCAAATACAGATCAAGTTTTCCTTCAGGTTTTCGAAAAGTGAAAAGGGTTCGGATTGTCGGCTTCCAGAAAAGGTGAGCGAGAAGGAAATTGTTTTCAAGGATTTCCTCTGAGAGAACATCTATATCTAAATATATATAACTCAAAGGTGACTGACTGACATAGTGATCTATCAACGCACAGCCCAAACCACTGGACGGATCGGGCTGAAATTTGGCATGCAGGTAGATGTTATGACGTAGGCATCCGCTAAGAAAGGATTTTGATTAATTCTACCCCCAAGGGGATAAAATAGGGGATGAAAGTTTGTATGAAACTTCGACAATTAAATTCCACGCGGACGAAGTCGCGGGCACAGCTAGTGTCCAATAAAATAAGTGCAACATACTTTAAATTGACGTTATTTCGTTAGGCGAAATTTCGAGATTTTTTAATTTTTGAGATAATTACGCGACAATTAGGCGATTTTTAGGACACTTCTGGTAACTTTTGACGTTGGTAGAGCCAAGCTGTAGCCATTTGACTACAGCTCATATACGGGCTGGCTCGACCGGGGTAGCACCACCCACTCACAGAAGATCGGCGTTAAATAGTTATTAAAGCTGTATTTCGCACGATGAATGAAAGAGCCGGAAGCCCAACCGTCCATTTATCCCACTCTCCTTCAGGTGGGCGTTGTGCGAGCAATGCCTTTGGTATTCAAAGCATCCCTAGGCTACATTAACTGGGTTGTAGGCTTGTTTGCCTACTTTATTGTATAAAAAAAATATTGGCGATATTCACAAAATTCTGAAATTGTTCATCTTCTATAATTTTCTCCGACTTGTTTTTTAGTAAGAATTCATTCTTACATATTCCATGAGTGTAATATATATATTACATAATATACCAGCAGGTTTGAATATAACATCGATGGAACCCGCATTCCTCATAAAACAGGAGAGGAGCGAGCGGAATATGAAAATATTTCGCCTTTGTTTACTTATCCCTACTCTCCCTGTGCCTCCTGTGTTATACGACTGCTTGCGCAACACAAGAAGTTCGTTTCAGATTAACATTACTGTTATGAGAGACTTCACGACATATTAAAAGCTGCAGCTTTAAGGAAATCAGTTGTAGACTTAAGGAAAATGTAAGCCGAAACAAAATAAACAATTTGAGTTTGCTTCCGTGTCACTAAAAGACCCAGTCATTTAGTTCATACAACTCTTAGTAAAATATAATTATATAAAACGGTATCATCGGCATGGTCTCAACAATTATTTGGACACTGATTTGTAGAGCTTAACACTTAACGATGGATGAATAAAAGGGAAACTACACCCTTGTCTCAATTACTTCGTTAGAGATTGTTAATTCTTGCAGAAATACCAGAGGAGAAAAATAAATAGGATTAAATCGTCTTATAAAGAGAGCATGTATGTCTATGATAAATCATGCTTACTTATATCGAGAACTGAGCCCATAAAACTCAAACTCAACCTCAAAATTGTTTTTATTTATATAAGCCAACAAAGTATTTATGAATAGTCAGAATATACCACCGGCTCGGAATGCTGCTTCCACTGAGAAGGTCTTACAACAAACTCAATGGTTACTCTTTTCAATGAATAATGCCGTAACGCCCTCCCGCAAAAAGTGCAACTGTGGCGAACAAGAAAGGTTGCATCACCCGGCGAGGTGCTTCCGTCGCGGAAATTACCCGAAACAAAGCCCCGTCGCCAACAGCGGCAATGACGTCACCGCTGACGGCTGGCAAACAGAAGAGCGGTGTTTCAGTAAAAGTGGGCAGGTGTAAAAAATAACCAAGGCGACGTAGATCTTAGTTTGTATTCTGTGGTTATATTGAAACTAAGGTGTTTTATGCAATAGAATGCGCTACTCACACGATAAAGCTTCATCATCCGTTGAATACTCAAATATAACTCAAATCTCAATCAGAGTTGATTTTAAAATATTTTTCTAATGAGGCCTTAAGACGTATTGAAACAGACTTAAGACGGACTTAAAAATTTGAAGAGCTATTGTTTATTAAGCCGTTAAACTCATATATTACCTATACAATTTATAGCTGAATATTCATTAGCTCAACCACAAGCTTCTAAAGTTTTTGCATTGTCACCACAAAATACGCTGTCACTGTAACACTTAGGGCCTGTGCGCACGACGTTTTTTAAACGCGCCGTCGACGGGCGTTTTCAAAACGTGCGTCGACAGCGCGCTTTTATCCTAAAAAGATCTACAGGCTGCGTCTGACTCGCGTGCGTATAACCTATATATCGCTAAAAATGCGCGTCGACGGCGCGTTTAAAAAATATGGTGTGCACAGGCCCTTATTTGTGACGGTAGGTAGACATTTATGTAACGCAGGCATTCCGTAGCTACAATTCACTTGGCATCCTCAATTGATGCCTATTATAAACGACAAAATTAATGTCAACATCGATCTGAATAAGGCTATCTGTTCAAATAAGTACTGATCTATTCCGTAGAGGAGGCGTTCAGGCGGTATTAGCCGCTGAGTGGGGCAGCTAATAGGATCCGCAGGAAATTGATTCCGCTGGGTACTGAATTGGTTTTCGAGTATTAACGGGCGGGGTTGCTAGTGGTTGAAGAAATTTTCCTGAACTTTCTCACAGTAAGTACACATTTAGTAGCCGGTTACACAGATTTCGTATAAAACAATGAAGATTTTGGTGAAATGTTATTCGCCAAATATTTAACACGTTTGATTCTAGATTTTTTCTGATATAACCCCATATTTGTGGATTTACAAACTATTATATTTTTTTAGTTTTATTATTACTCACTATTCTAAAAAATACACTTTAATGTTATGTATGTATATAGATTATGGCTAACTCTAACTCGCATAAGATTTCTAAAATAAGGTGCAATTTCCTAACATTTCTCCCTAAGAATAAGGTAAACGACTTCCAATATCTGGCAACACACGGTAAACGTAACTTCCATTTAATTCAGGTTGTATTAGGGTCCCGAGGTTCGCACTTAGGGAATAAGTAATAGCCTCTTTCGAGTCCACTCGAGTGAGCTAATACCTCTCGCGGGGTAATAACTAACTTCGATTTGCGTCGACCCAACAAGTAATAGGTAATAGATTCGCACGGAACTATTATAAAGTTGAGCAGATATATCCATATAAAGCAATTTTATAATTACTAAGTTAGCGTTTCTAATCGATTTCCTATATTTTAACAAATGATAAAAGTAGTAAAGATTTTTTTTAATAATGTTGCTTGTACATTTCTTGTAACACAAACACCCTGATAAGTCTTTATTAAGCTCTCCAATAGTGTTAGTTCTGTTTTTTACAAATGACTTATAAATATTTGTAAGTATATTATTATAAAAGAACTAAACTATTGCAAAATTAAAATAACTACAAGAGGTAGTGTGAAGGAACGGACGAACCGACAACTATTTACCGGTACAACAATTCGATATCCTTCGACAATGTAGCAGCAAATGATAAACGGACCTCAATCGATCCCAGTTTCCGCTTTTAACGGCCACTTCCGGTCTGAAGTGACGTCCCTTATTGGCAAATATTGCTACGTGAGTCAATATTATTTTTCACGAAGGGAATATATATTTTTATTGGTGTCGACTTTTGGGACATCCGTGACAGAATGGTCAGGCCGGAAAACTTTCAGTGACGTGTGCCCCATAATAATAGGGAAGTAAGGGCAAACAAGGAATTACGAACCAGTTTAGGGGACGGTTTTAATACAGAACGCTAGTTACCTGTAGCATGAAATAAAAAAAGAAGTTACTGAGGCGTTTTTATAAGAAATTTATGAAGATAAGTGATTCCTCCTCAATTCCGTAGGAAAAAGTTCGGGAATAAACTATAAATTACAAGCTTCTGCCCGCTACTCCGTCCGCGCGGACTGAAGTAAAGTATCTTATGTGTTCGTCCACGTTATAAACTTCATCCAAATACATTCAACCGTTTTCGCCTGATTACATACAAACCTAAACATAAAAGGTTCACATTTTATATTATAACTTAAATATATTGTTTAATTCAGTTTTTGTATATTTCGGTCGGTGTTAATAGACTATTATCTGAAGTAGCTGGAGGAGTCAGCTCTGCGTGACGTCAGTCGACTCGCGACGCATATCCTTATTAGCAGACCGGGACTGAACTATAAATAAACTATCATTTGCAACAATATCTAAACGTTACGTTTGTGGTGTAAAATAGCTGATTTCTCATAGATGTTAAGAAAAATATACTTTTTTATAAATTAGATCCTTCCTTAAGTTTACTGTTCAAGTCATTACTTCCTAGAGTTTCATCTTTTTTAGAGACACTATTGAATGGTGTTATAATACAGTGTATTATTTTTCTGAAAATCAAAATACCAATTATGCAGTTTTAGTTTTAATCAACATCGGGCCCGAGACTCCTTTCCGTTCCCGTTAGTATTTTTCGCTATAGTTCCGGAATTGGCCATGCACGCCCCCTTAAAAATTCACCTGTATATATTTTCATGAAATGGTAAGTAATAAAAATACAATTTGGGTCAGACCTGACACGTGTACCTTATCTCATAATTAATTACCTTCCCGTTGGATTAGGTATAAGGAAAAACATTACCTACGTTTATATTATATGTATAGCCCGAACGACTAAAGCTATAAGGAAACACACCGATATCTTGCTCACACCTTCCTCAACGGAGATGATGGTAAATTGAATTTACTATATTTCGTATATTAACGCATAAGTTACTCTACCAATTATTGTTTCGTCTTTGTAAGAAGTGATTGGTAAAGCCCACGTCTTGCGGGCTCAAGGTCCTGGGTCCAAACCCTGACTCGCACCACTGGGTTTTTCTAAATTTATGTGCGAATCATAATTTCTCACAGTATTTAGAAGTCTGTGTAATTTCTATATGATTATCAGTCGCTTACGGTGAAGGAAAAAATAGTGAGAAAACCTGCATGTCTTTGAAAATTCACTAGACATCTAAGCACATATAACTAACTGATATTATGTAAGTACTTAACTTACTATTTAAGACTTTTGTGTTAATCTGTATAAACCCGGGTATATATGGAACAATAGACTACATCGATATATCCGTTGTATCTGCGTTAATCGCACTAGTTCAGTTTGGTTAAGATCCACAAATTGAGCCATCTCAAGAACATTATTCTCTGCAGTCCCGACTTCCCTACATACTTGAGTAAAGTGCAGTATATTATACAATTTAGAAGTAGTACGGAGCTGTGGCTAGCTAGATTCAAGTCAGCTGGGTGGGTGCTGTAAAACCCCTGAAACGCGCAGGTAATGCTCTGAAATGAGTTTCAGTGCGCTTACCTGCTCGAGTTAATCCAGTGTAGAATCACCACCTGTTTGGTTGGGACACTCGAATTATTTTAGTGAAATTTGTTTTGGAATATTTTTGTCAAATGCTGTTTTTCTTCTATCTCTATATAAGGTGAAACATAAAGGGTATACTATTTTTTTTGCAACTTAACTTTGTAAATCTAAAACTATCAGCTTTGGAGGAAACTTGAAATACAAAAGATGTTACAGGAATACAGCTGTTGACAGATTTCCTAAGTCTACAAAACCTTTAGTATTTCAACTGTCCCACAAAGCCGATAGATTTAGATTTACAAAGTTAAGTTGCAAAAAAAATAGTAAACCCTTTATGTTTCACCTAGTATAGTATTAAACATAGTCGCTACCCGCGTCTCTCTGTCTGTCCGCTTAGTTCTCCTAAACTACGCTATCGCATTGATGAATTTTTGGTTGTGATTTATTATTTAGTATTATTTATTTAGTGACAATGAGTTGCCTGCTCATATTCTGTTGCTGTTCCTGAGAATGTACACCATCTTTTATTCATTGAAAAGAGTAACCATTGAGTTTCTTGCCGGATCTTCTCAGTGGATTCTGACTATTCATAAATGGTTTGTTGGCCCATTTTGAATTTGAGATGACGTTTTCACTGTTATTTGTAGAATTCCTTCCGAAAGGTTTATGCGTATGATAAAGTATGATTACATTTATAATTAGTAGAGAAAAGCTGTGAGAAGCCAAGGCGGGTCGCTATTACTTTTATAAAGTTCACTTTGGCATTTTAGTTCACATGCGGCCGCGAAGCCCAATTTCTAATAAAATATCTAATATCATTTAAATAATAAAATAAAATATCTAAGCAGGTACGTAGGTAAATAATATAAAAACAAACAATGAAAAGTATAAAAACCAGTAAAGTTTATTTATACGACTAAGCACAAAAGCATCAACCGTATTTTTCAACACATTTCAAGCTGTGCAAATGTAAAAATTTCACCTCAGTTTCCTTTTTTACACATGTGTCGGTATTGTAGCTCCAATATGGCGTATTTCAACAAAAATGGACGCCCTTTTGTCCTGTCGTGTACACACGGCCAAAATATATTGTGTAACAATGTAATAAAGTCACAAAAAAATAAAATTTGTTATAAAATTGTACGTTCTCCATTTAAAAATTAATCATTCTGTAAAGCATTTATGCGCACTATTCCGTAGCCATAGTAGTGATTTTGTCAGTATAGATAATGAATATTATTTTTAATGTAACAATATTAACTAATAATGGGTTTGAGTAGAGTATTATAGTGCTGACTAATTTGGGGTAAGACACAATCATGTAAGTGTCTAGGCATTTTGTTTTAGAATCTACGAATACTAATTACTACTAATTGCAGCAGACGCTATTCATAAATAAATAAGTACCTACCTAAAATGGAAATAAAATTACAAAAAAAGAATCCTAAACACCTGAACTCAAGTACGTCTAAGCTCCTTATATTATGAGTTCAATTGCGAAAACGTGCGAAGCGTCTTGCAGACGAACAAAATCTTGGAACAAAAATCTTAAATGTATTCAGAGACAAGTTTCCGGCAACTTGGAAGATGAATTTATTCCTGAAGTTGGGCTCCGCAGATCTGTTTATATGTAAAGTGGTTTATGTTTACGTATTTCTGCAGATTAACTTGTTACGAACGCATCCGAAACACACTTTATGTTTTGAATAATGTATGTGACATTTTTGGTGATCATGTTTTTTCTTGAACATTTCCCGTTCCAGGAATTTGAATCCCTTTTTATTCGAACTGTATAGCAAGATCCTTCTGTACATATAATGTAGACTGCAGAAACACTAATCTTATATTAGTCCAGGCATTAGCTAGCAAGAATTTTATTTAAATTGACATGTAAAACATCTTTGCAAGACTTTTTATATAAAACAGAGATACACTTTACACACTACCTTTGTAACTATGTTTACAAATAAAATATATTTTGATTTAAAAACCTAGATGAAACAAAAACATGTAAGAAAGATGTAAAATTTGGCAAAAAAACTAAATTATTTAAACAATTTTGTTGGTGCCTGAGTTGGTTCATCATTTTCTAACAGATAATCTCAAAACTTAAGGTCTAAAATCCTTCCATCAAAGGTATCAAACAACCCAACATACGAACTTTCAGACATTTCAGGATTTAAACCCGGCCAAACAGTAAACCCGATCGTATAAAGGGCATACCCGGACGAACACCGGCCGGGTCAAGATACCCGGATTGATACGCCAGATATGAACAGTATTCGGCGCACGTGAGGTATTCAAAGGAAAAAGGTCGTAATGTACTAATACGAATACGATTTTCCGGCCGCTGTTTGCTATGCCTCAGAGGTCGGAGAAATATTTTAAAAGTAAAATAAGAGAGAGAGAAATTCGGGATTCTTTTATCTTTTTCGATTAAAATTTACGAGGTTCGTACGTAATAAATAATTACGATGGGGAAACTTAGGTAGCACGAATAAGTAGCTAAAGCTTTTGTTGGAATATTTTTGGACGATTGAATCTGGATGGGAAGGGGTCGTCTCACGAGGGAGATAGGCGCTCTTGAAGCCAATGATGCGTAGCCAAAAAGACTTAGAAATTACATTACAACAAGCTCACCTCGATGTCGCATTCTCAGTTGAAACGTGTGTATAAAAACGCGCAGAGAACCTCCCCTGAGGCTCGTTTCAGTCCTAACTGAGTACTCTGCATAATGGCGAGCGATCCTACGGTTTCATAACAGAGATCGCACCAAATATAAGTATAAAAACAAGTAAATTTTACCGCGTGGGTCGGTTTTATAACTGTCATTTATGATACCTTTTCGGTGAGCTGACACTGTCATGTAATTATTATAACTAGTATTCCCGTTGTAATGGTGGAAATTCGACCATAATTCATTTAAATTTAAATTTCAAACGTCATTAAGGTTTTATTGTCAAAGACTGTTTGATACTGGCACGCAGAATGCACTATGGAAGTCCCGCCCTCCAAAAACTGTCACCGTTTGTCAGTCAGACAGTCAGTCGGTGAGGAGGTTACAAATGGGTGCGTGTGTCAATTCATGGTAGTGTGTGTAATGTTTTACTTATTGATTTTAATGTATTTCTATTATACTGTTGCGACCTAGAAACTATTTGGTCAAATACCTCGAAGGATCCTTATTTTATCAGCTTGATACAAAAACGCATTGTTATGAACCCCATCGAATTACGAAGGATCTCTAAAAGTTGAATGTTCGAGACTGTAGGTATGTAGGTATAAAGTGAACGCGTGATCGGCGCGACGGCGGCGGGCAAATACCTACTCGCGAACGAATACAAAGGGAAGCCGACAATGGGTCTCGAGATCATTCGATTGGGATTATTATTACCTACATACCTACCGAGAATGTTCAGGAAAATACCAGCTCGCATTTTTATTCCGTATATAAGGTGTTGACGACGGGCAGCGAGTTAGTTACTTCTTGGAAGCGACAGTGTACGGATCTCAAGTAAGCGAACGAAGAGTGATATACCAGTGACCTAGGCGATTATATTGGAATACTGTGTGACTGCTAAGTGATTCGGAACAGTGTTTGTTGTATGTAACTAGTGATAGTGAACTAGTGTCGTACTGTGTATTTGTCAAGTTTGTGGAGAGCGGAATAAACCCTTTATACACGTAGTCGGTATTATTTGTACCTACCCCTAGTACGTAACATTTGGTGTCAGAAGTGGGATGCCGTTACTACCGCGAGAGGAAGAAGGGCGTACTCCACGAACCAGACGTCAAGTGGAGATGGATGCCGCACGTCAACGTAGCCGTGAAGAGGAAGAGCGTCCAGTTGATACCGGCGTTTCGGCGGGAGCTGAGGCAGCATCAGCAGGTAGCTCATCGGAATTGAACTTGGCAGCGTTGATGGCCTCTATGCAGCAAATGCTCAAGGTCAATCAAGAGGCCAGTCAGCGAATGGAAGCCAACCAAGAGGCTAGCCGGCAGGAGTTCAAAGAGATGATGCAGGCCAATCAAGAGGCTAGCCGGCAGGAGTTCAAAGAGATGATGCAGGCCAATCAAGAAGCTAGCCGGCAGGAGTTCAAGGAGATGATGCATGCATTGGAAGCCAAGCAAGAGGCCAATCAGGAAGCGATCCTAGGTAAAATTGATGCAGGCATCACTGTCCTCGGTGAAAAAGTGAAGACTCTAGAAGACCGCGTAGATGTGCTCAATAAGGAAGTCGTTCTAAAGACTGGCTCCCTCGACAACCAACTGCAAGCGCTGAATAAAGAGAAAGATGCAGTCAAAGACCACTTGGAAGCGCTAGACAAGGAGGTTTTGAAGCTGAAAATACATGGACCTGTGACAGTAGCCTCGCCATCGTCCACAAAGCTCGACCTCCCGCGCTTCGATGGGACTTCCTCGTGGACGGCCTTCAAGTACCAGTTTGAAATACTTTCAGTTGGAAATTCCTGGAGCAGCGAGCAGTCCTTTGCGGCCCTGGCGCTTGCCTTACGGGGAGATGCTTTAATGGTTTTGGAGAATCTGCCGCTGGAAGGAAGGACTCTGGAGACTCTCATGGATGCACTGGATACACGCTACGGTGAAAAACACCTGGAACATGTTTATCGAGCGCAACTTCACGAGAGAAAGCAAAAGCCTGGTGAAAGTCTCCAACAATGGGCATTGGAAGTGGAGAGGCTGGTTCGTCGTGCATACTCATCCAAACCAGCTATGATTGAAGAGAACCTGCTGGAGTTATTTATAAATGGCATTCGAGAAACGGAAGTCAGGACCTTTGTACGGCTGGGACACCACCAAACCATGAAGAATGCACTGGCTCATGCTCTCGAGGTGGAAGCTGTTCGGCAGGACACGAAATTAAATAAGGTCAGGGAGGTTAAGGAGGTAGTTAAGGAGGAAAAGAAGCCTCGGTTCGTCCCAACTTGTTATGGCTGTGGTGGTAAGGGACATATTCGCTTGGAATGCCCTTCAAAGAAGAGAAAGGTCGCGGACGAGTCCGAGACCCAAGCGGAAGCAAGTGTTCCGTTAAACTAAACGTCGCCAGGGCCGCGGGGCGGGCGCTGGCTGGTCAAGTTGAGGCCCCAACAGTCACTATAACTCAAGTTTGCAATGGAAATAGTCTGATCATCGAGGCCACCTTAGACAACCAAACTTGCAGTTTAACTGTTGATACTGGAGCATCGCGTACAATTGTGAGGCCGGAACTACTGAAACGCACCATAATGTGGGAAAAGCGATCACCGTCATGCCGTCTGCAAACAGCCACTGGCCAGCCAGTTTCCGTCCTCGGTGAAACAGATATTAAGTTAAGAATTGGCGACCGAGTCTATCTCCAGTCAGTGCTGATTGCTAATATTACTGATGATTGCATTTTGGGACTGGATTTCTTGAAGAATCAACAATGTGTTTTGGATGTAGCCAAAGGAGTGCTAAGGTTTCCTGATCAAGAAGTCTGTTTAAGAGGATCGCGCCCGTGTACTCTTTATTGTGTGAGAGATACCACATTGGCTCCAAAATCAGAAACCTTAGTGAGAGTTAAATTTCCTGCGAAGACTGAGCAAGGAAGATGTCTCATTGTGGAAGATGCTGGCAATCACCCGAGTTTAATTACAGCAAGGACGCTACTGATGTCGAACGGAATTACTAGGGTAAGAATCCTTAACCTTAGTAATGAAGAAATACAGCTGAAGAAGAATAGTGTGGTTGGAAAATGCGAGGAAGTACAGTACCTGAGAAAATTAAGCGCTCCAGATAAACAGGAAGGTACGCAGATCGCGGAGGATCACATCTGGGAACTTCTGGAAGCTTCTAAGGAAAATTTATCGGCATCGGAACTACAACAGGCCAAGAAGATGTTGCTAGAATTCAGAGACATTTTCGCAACCGGAAACGATTGTGGAAAGACAGGACTCGTCAAACATCGGATCGACACAGGCGACGCCAGGCCTATTAAACAAAGACCCCGAAGATTACCATGGGCAAGAGAAAAGGAGGTGACAGATATGATTAATGACATGGCTGATAACGGAATAATTGAACCTTCTACGAGTCCATGGTCTTCACCCGTGGTGCTGGTAAAGAAGAAGGATGGCAGTACAAGGTTCTGCGTGGATTACCGAATGCTGAATAATGTCACGAAGAAAGACAGTTACCCCTTGCCGCGAATTGACGACACGCTGGATATGCTCAGTGGTATGAAGTGGTTCTCAACCATCGATTTAAAAAGTGGCTATTGGCAGGTCGAGCTCAGCCCAGAGGACAAGGAGAAGACTGCTTTAAGTACAGGAATCGGGAACGGATTGTGGCAGTTCAACGTTATGCCATTCGGCTTATGTAATGCTCCGGCTACATTTGAGCGCCTTATGGAGCGAGTAATGGTGGGTTTACTCGGGGACGTGTGCCTGGTCTACCTTGACGATGTAATTGTTATGGGTCGCAGCTTCAAGGAAAATCTGAAGAACTTGGAAAAAGTTTTCACTCGAATCCGTGAGGCTAATCTAAAACTTAGTCCTAAGAAGTGTGCTCTGTTTAAAAAGGAGGTCAGTTATCTTGGACACGTCATCTCAACCGATGGAGTAAAGACCGACCCCGAAAAGATAAAATCTGTTCAAGAATGGCCTTCTCCAAAGAACAAAACAGAAATACGAGCGTTCCTTGGACTATGTGCATACTACAGACGATTTATCAAGAATTTTTCAGATATTGCGAAACCGTTACATCGGCTAACGGAAGATAAACGGGATTTCGTTTGGGACCTGGAATGTGAGAAAGCTTTCATTGAGCTGAAACAACGATTGTGTGAGGCCCCAATATTAGGTTTTTTTTTTTTTTTTTTTTTTTTAATGACTGTGCACAGAGTGTGCACAGCCGCCGCTTTTCCCCTGACATGATCAGGGACCTTTTCTAGGTTTTATAATTTTTTGTACTGGGGTATTTTTCTTTTTCCCCTTTGGGTAAATAATTTTTCCATACATATCTTTATTTATGTACATGTAATTTTTTGACATTTTAATATGCGGCATGTTGTATTTAAATTAAATTGACATTTTTAATATTTCAGGTAACTTAGGATTGACTAACATTTTGACAAAACAATTTAATTATTATAACAGTATGGTGTAAAATTTGTGGAGTTGTAAAATAGTAAAATTCGATTTTATAATTAAAGTAAATGTTGTAAGATAGAAATTAAAAAGAAGAATTTAAATTATAAATAAATTCAAATTTTTGTATTAATAATTATATAACCGAAAAGTTCAAAAAATAAAAACTGAAAATGGTCTAGGTTTTGGGACTGCCGGTGAACGCGACACGTGTTATGTGTGTGTGTTGTGTGTGTTTATGGCCCTGTTCAGTTTCGTGTACATTTGGACGATATTCTTATGAATATTTTGAATGTTTCACTATTTATGACAGGGCCATAAACGTGAATGTGGGAGTGTTTCGTGTGCAGTGTGTGTTTGGTATAGTGTTTTTGTGTGTGTGCGGATTGTATGTATGCACAAATGCATCCGACAACACCTTAGTGTTGTCGTGTACATTTGTGTGGTGTGGTGTGCTGTGCTTTCAAGTGCGGCCTGGATACTCTCCAGACCGACATTACACAGAATGTGGCTGTCAAATAAAATTTGTTCGGGTACCCAGGTCGCACTTGAGAGTGTTGTGTGGGTTGCGTGTTGTGAGTGTTTGTGCGAGTGGTTGTGTAGGGTTGTGTCGCGTTTGTCGGGATCGGCGTGCTTGTTTGGCCTCTGTTGCACGCCCGCGGCGACCTCAGCAATACGCGACGCTCGACCGCGCGATGTTGTCCCATTTCTTGCGAATGGGACAGTCCCCGTCGAAGGCGTTGTGCCCGGTGTCCTTGTGCTTGGAAAGTGTGCAGTTTCTGCACTTGGGCGTTCCGCCCGCTGTGTAACGCGGGCAGTTTGCACGGGGGTGCGGGTCACCGCAGTGGCTGCAGAGATCAATAGGATCTTTGCAGCTTCTGCGGCCGTGCCCGTACCCCAGACACCGGGTGCACTGCACCAGGGGGGACTGGTCCTCGACCTCCACCCGCTGCAGATCGACGTGGACTTTCCCCGCCGACGTCAACCTCAGCCACATCTTGGGAGACACCTGGAGGACAACGTGGTTCTCGAGAGGGTTCCTCGCTCTCCTCCGGTATCTCACCACGACGGCGCTGAAGTCGGCGTCGGTGAGGTCGGCCAGTCGATCTGCGTTTTGGGTCCGCAGCGACGCTATGATGTCCTCGTCGGTGTTGTAGGCGAGGACATCCTTGATGATTACCAGCGGGTTCTTGTTGCGCGCTTCTTCCACTGTAAGGTCGCCCGTGGTCCTGAGCTTCTCAGCCATCCCAATATTAGGTTACCCAACGAGAGAAGGAAGATTCATCGTGGATACTGACGCCAGTAACACCGGAATAGGTGGTGTTTTGTCACAACTACAGGGAGATCACAACGTTGTCATAGCGTACTTCAGTAAATCCCTTTCCAAGCCAGAGAGAAATTACTGTGTGACTCGCCGTGAATTGCTAGCTGTGGTGAAGACCTTACAACATTTTAACAAATATGTTATAGGAAGGGAGTTTTCACTAAGGACAGATCACGCTGCATTACAATGGTTACTACAATTTAAAAACCCAGAGGGCCAAGTAGCACGATGGATCGAGCAACTACAGGAATTTTCCTTCGTAATAGAACACCGCAGTGGAAAAGGGCATGGTAATGCTGACGCTTTGTCACGGAGACCATGTGCCGAAGACTGCAAACATTGCCTAAGGAATGAAGTTCGGGAAGAGGTCAAGCTCATAGGGACTCACGGAATCGACGACGAATGGACCGGAGCCAGTATGAAGAAAGCGCAGGAGGAGGATAATGACCTACAACCTATACTGCAATGGAAACAGAGCGGAAACAGGCCTCAATGGAGCGACGTGTCCGTCTACAGTTCGACAACGAAGAGTTATTGGGCTCAGTGGGACAGTTTGGCTCTGGTAGATGAAGTGCTGTATAGGAGATGGGAATCAAACGACGGTAAGGAAATCACCATGCAAGTGATAGTGCCGCGGAGTAAGGTGGCTTCTCTTCTACGGCACATTCATGATGGTGTTTCTGGTGGGCACCTAGGAGTCAAGAAAACCCTTGTTAAGGTGCGGCAGCGGTTTTATTGGTTGCGCTGTCGAGAAGACGTCGAGGATTGGTGTCGCAGATGCACTGCGTGTGCGTCAGTAAAAGGCCCGCAGACAAGAAGTAGGGGAAAGTTGAAGTTGTACAACGTTGGAGCCCCGTGGGAGCGCATCGCCATTGATGTCGCTGGACCGTTTCCGATGACTGAGGATGGGAACAAATACATCATAGTAGTGCAAGATTACTTCACTAAGTGGCCAGAAGTATTTGCAACACCCAACCAGGAAGCAGTCACCGTAGCGAAGAAATTGGTCCAAGAAGTAGTCTGTCGGTATGGTGTACCTATGGAGATCCATTCTGATCAAGGACGGAATTTTGAGTCTACGCTGTTCCAAGAGATGTGCAAATTACTCGGAATGAACAAGACTCGTACAACTCCAGCACACCCGCAGTCAGACGGAATGGTCGAGAGGTTTAACCAGACCCTGGAAAACCACCTGGCCAAGGTCGTAGACGATCATCAGCGGGACTGGGACCAATACATTCCACTGTTTTTAATGTCCTATCGGTCTGCAGTACATGACAGTACTGGTCACACTCCAGCCAAAGTCAATTTTGGTCGAGAAATGAGGCTCCCAGTGGATGCGATAACGGGCACGCCACCCGACAGTCCTAAGGCCGTTACGGACTATGTGAGTGAACTTCAAAACCAACTGGACGAAGTGCATCGAATGGTACGGGAAAACAACTTGAAGTCAAGTACGAAGATGAAGACCCGGTACGATCGAAGTGCAAACACCAATGGTTTTGAAGAAGGAACACTGGTGTGGCTCCACAATCCTCTTCGCAGAAAAGGGAAGTCCCCGAAACTTCAGGCTCGCTGGGAAGGACCTTATACAGTTATTACGAGGATCAACGATGTGACCTATCGCATTAAGAAGGGACTTCGAGGAAAGCCAAAGGTAGTCCATGTGGACAGATTGGCTCGGTATCATGGAACAAATGATGCTCGGGACGAGCATGACTAAGAGGGGGGTAATGTTGCGACCTAGAAACTATTTGGTCAAATACCTCGAAGGATCCTTATTTTATCAGCTTGATACAAAAACGCATTGTTATGAACCCCATCGAATTACGAAGGATCTCTAAAAGTTGAATGTTCGAGACTGTAGGTATGTAGGTATAAAGTGAACGCGTGATCGGCGCGACGGCGGCGGGCAAATACCTACTCGCGAACGAATACAAAGGGAAGCCGACAATGGGTCTCGAGATCATTCGATTGGGATTATTATTACCTACATACCTACCGAGAATGTTCAGGAAAATACCAGCTCGCATTTTTATTCCGTATATAAGGTGTTGACGACGGGCAGCGAGTTAGTTACTTCTTGGAAGCGACAGTGTACGGATCTCAAGTAAGCGAACGAAGAGTGATATACCAGTGACCTAGGCGATTATATTGGAATACTGTGTGACTGCTAAGTGATTCGGAACAGTGTTTGTTGTATGTAACTAGTGATAGTGAACTAGTGTCGTACTGTGTATTTGTCAAGTTTGTGGAGAGCGGAATAAACCCTTTATACACGTAGTCGGTATTATTTGTACCTACCCCTAGTACGTAACAATACTATAAAAATATTAGCATTCTGCACTCCTTCTCTATATAAACTATAAGTGTTCAAAGTTTTTCCTTCACGTATTAATATATAGATTCCATGTACATAATTCGCGTTTCGAAAAAACAGCAACGGAAAAAAAAACGAAAACAAATGATGAAGGGGAGTGGGGGCAGAAGGTGGGGAAAGGAGATAGATAGGGCTGTCTCACTCTAAGTACGACACGCAGCTATGATAGCTACTTTACGCCGATATTTTATGTCGAGCATTGTCAATGGCCAGATAGCTTCACCCAGCTTAGCTGAAGTGGACGAAAAATGAAACGATCCTATTGGTCGAAGCAGGCTGACCCGCTTCAAAGCACAGCCTTGTGAATGGTCACCGTAAAAGCCAATTCCAGGCATTTTTTTCAGAGCATAGAAGTAGCTGAAATTATTATTTCAGGTTCTTATTTCTATATTCTCTAATGAAAATCGTCTGCACGTACCTATCAATGAAACTTTATAAGATTTGTTGCTACTGAAGCTCCTTAAAACTTATTAAAATTTTAGTCGTCTTATCTTACAAAAACACCAGTAGTTAAACCTAAAAGAGGTTACATACATTTCAACGACTCTCTTACAATATTAAACCCTATCCTGAGGTGGAGCGGGCTCAGATAGGAACTATTATACCGCCTAGAAGGGCAAAGGGTTGAACTATCAATATTTATTGTTGGCCCCGCGTACTGAAAATATTGGTCGTAAATATTGACGGCGGACAGCGGAGGGTTGAGTGTAAAAATTTAAACGGTTCCGCGGAAAATGTAGACGGATTTTTTCCTCGGGCCATTGGTGGGTTTCCGTGTTTTATTTGAAATATCCATTTAGGTCATAAAGGTTAACAGAATTTTCACAACAGTCCACTTTGGCAAGTGGACTGTTGTGAAAATTATGTTGACGTATATCTATCTATATAAAATATTGGCATATTGTACGTGTTTTGAGGTAATTGAACTTCCTACAAAAAGTACGATGTCTATTAGAAATAAGTACTGTTTTCTTATATTTACGCGAATACTACACATTGAAATAAGTACTTTTAAAGTGCCTTTTCTTTATCTAAACTAACAATCTAAACAATTATATTTTTTCCATGCCTTTCAAGATTACCGTAGCACGCTTGCTACGAACGTCTGCTACGGGCGTAGTAAAACTGATGCTACGCCGTAGCAGTTAGCTCTAGTGTTGGCCAAGCTTACGTTACAGCGTGGCTGTTTATAATAGCCACCTTTGTGTAAATTATCTTATAGTCATAAATATAATTAGTGTCAATTTCTTGAGTTATAGGCTACAGGGAATTAATCTTGTTTTATGAATATAAAATGAAAAAATACGTAAAACGTACGAACCGAAATGAATCTTCTAGAGTGTCCATTTATTAAATTTCTTGGCCCATTCAGAGTATGAACACGCCCTATCAAAATGCTACCTTACGCCAATACTATATCTACGCTCTACCATTCTAAGTTTAATTTGCAATGCGCTATATCCTCCACTGTAGCAAAGTGCGGTTTAACGGGACAGCTCTCAAGGTTTGTGCCTGGTATATTTTAATACAACCACTTTAATAAATTATTCAAATTAATTCTGTGAAGTGGTCACAAGCTTGGTTATGAGTTACGATGGGAACGCATTGCATTAAAATGGAGACAATATTGTTGAGAAATACGGAACATACAAAGTAACTCTAAAGCTATGCGAGCGAGCGAATTTTGCAAGCTTGCGCGAGCGGTGCGAGAATATACCTAGCTTAGACTTGTCATATTAAAGATACACATTACTGACCATTTATCAGATTACTAGTATTCCCGTTAGCCCTTCCAGCTAAGCTCACGCTTGTGTAAGAAGCGGGCCCTCGTCAATAATTTAATGGCCAGGATTGGGATCGAACCCGCATCCCCTCAGTAACGAGGACAGCCCCTCTAACCACTAGGCTATTGGCATCTCAAACATAGATAGTTGATCACAAAATCTTCTTCTAAGCCGTAGCACTCTTGTCAGAGCGGTCGTGGTCACGTTTCGGTCGGTTCTTGTGCCACCGCTGCTCGTACGATATGTGGCCATGTGGGTCTATGTTTGGCTAAGTGAGAGCAGTCGTTCACGGTTGAGTGTGTCACGGATTTTATGAGGTCTGACCACCGTGTTGGATCACAAAATAGCATCTATTAAAAGACTATTTAAAGGTTTATTTTCTTTGTACCCATTTTAAAATAAACAATACTCAAGCACAGCGACACTTCCCTGCCAGTAATTTGCATTTGTTTACCCCGCCATTATGATAATGGTGTTGCTAGGTGATTGTGTCCTGTGCAGGCTTGCAACACCCGGCGTAATCTTTTAATGGTTCTTGTTTTAATAGAATACTGTATTGTTCAAATAAATGGCTTCTTGTGTTCGTGTCTTTTTGGAAAATATAACATTTTCCATTAATTTATATTTTCTATTTTTTTTGGCGCATCGTATGCAGACATTGTGCATAAGTATGTAGTAGTAAAAGGTAGTATAATGGCGATGACAGACTTCTGAACTACGAACAAGGTGGTCGGTATGAGTTTCGAACGTATTCGAATATCGATCGTGTAAGCGAATTCCACCATACATTGAAGGGTACCGTACAATGGACTGGGAGCAATTCCAGTGACACTCAGACCTGGGAAAATTACGAAAAGGCAATTTCCGAAATTTGCCCCGTCGGGAATCGAACCCGCAACCACCATGTGCAGTGAGTCGAGCGACCTACGCTCGAACGACTGCGCCAAGCGGTCGTCAACAGGAATGAATGTTGACGACCGCTTGGCGCATGAATGAATATAATATTCGTTGTTTTTCTGGTGGTTCGCCTTTAACTTTTTAAGTTCAACCCTCATCCGAAGCACATCCTAATCAACTTTTTGTCGGTGGCCTGTTTCGCTAAAATATACAAACACAAAGCCGACACTTTTTGCGAGCTCACAAACTTCCGACACGCCGCAATAATTAACGCAATTCACGCACGCAGCTGATCCCAACGACTTGCCCAAATTTAGGGGATGTGAAGGTCACTGTTTTGCAACTCTTTCCATATTAAGTTTTAAAAATTACCTGGGGATGAGTGCCTGTAATATATATTTAAATAATAACGAAAATACTGGACCCAATTAAAGCTTTGAACAAAATACCGAAACTATCTCCACTCCCAGATCTTCAATTTCTGATGATATGACTGACCTTCCTAAAGACAAGTGAGGATCGTACATATCCATTTCACGTTAATTAAAGAAATTGTGTCCGGAGTAAGAAATGTTAATTAACTTCCGGACCCTCTGAAGATACGTTTTATATTCTACTTAATGTCGGGTGACCAACCACCCTGGTATTTTTAGGACATATCTCATGATGAGACATTTACATGTTAGTCAACGTGAACGTCTTTGTGAATTCAGAGACAAAATATGGATTCCGTCTTTAATAATTTTAGAAAATCCGAAATGTATACAATATAAAACCGAAAACAACTAATTTTCTGGAGAACCAAAATGTTGCTAATTCTGGCGTTTTAAAGTCGTAATTTTACTTTTTATAAATTAATTTAAAATTAATTTCGATTACAACACAACGACTAGTCTATACTTCAGTACTATGTAAACTTTTAATTTAATAGGTCAATAAATGTGTTTTCAAGATTTTAGCATTGGTAGATAAAGTTGTACTAATAACAATATTTCATGAAATTTTATAAATAAACTGAAATAAACGCCACTAAATACAACTTCGGTGGTTCATGTCCCGTTTTTTTACATTTAAGATGGTTTCCCCAATTGAATATTAATGGAATCGTTATTGATTTTACCTCAATATACATCAAACTGAGGCCAAATTAAAAAGCGTATTAACACGCAAAAATTGATTTTAAACTTTTATACATAGATTTTGTTTTTGCCCGACGTCCTATCAGTATTATTGCTAACAGCATACAACCATTTAACGGGCCAGGTGACCTTAGTAGATCTTTCTCAGATTAAATTGAACATTAACAGTAATAAAACCTCCTCCGTCCACACTATCGCAAAGCAGATGGCGTAACCAGTGGCTGGTAATCCGTGTAATTAGTCACTAGAGATCGGACGACGGATAGAACCGGCTCTATCCTGTTTAATCCGGCGCTAACAGGTAGCTGAAATACGGAGTACGAATGAGATGTGAATTGTGAATGGGTTAGTGAATATGTTAGCGGTACTACCCTAGTTTTGAGGCTCTTTGAGTATCCAACAATGAAGTTTTTAAGAGCTAGTTTCTGTATTGAATTTATTCAGACGATTCTTAAAGGAGGCGCGGTATAACGTGAGTAGGTACTATTACCTATACAGTATGTGAGGCATACCAAGGTAATATCTCAGCACAATCCAAAGTAAGTAAGTAGACCTATGGAAGTCAACAAGGTAAGTTCAGACTTGTATGTCTGATAAATAAATAAATATTGTCAGACAGAAGAAATTGTAATAATTCCGTAACAAAGCAACGCTTGTACTATCTTAATCAAAGGGCCATAAGCTTTGAAATAATAAAAACAAAGTTAGGAACCGCTATCTCTCTATACCGCGGCCATTACGCCCTTTGTTTCCTCTGTTCACAGCTCATCGATTCCGGGCACCCCTGTTTATTTTGATTTAAACCTCAGTTCGGAGGGAAAAAAACAGGAAATGTCTTATAGGAACGTTTACCTGTTGTGATAAAAGATGGAAAATGTTGGTCACACAGATACCTACTTGTACACTATCATCTTTATACCTATACTCCGGTGTATGTGTATACGGCTCGACTGACTTTGATGTTTTTTTTCGTACTTATGAGTTCACGGTTTCTCGTTGACACAGCATGATTTCCTGCTAATCAAATAGTTCTATCATAGAATCTTTGCAACGCTACCGAAATCCGTTGCATGCTGTGTGTATGTACCCTTTGTCGACGTGTACTCTGGTTTAGTATAGTTTCACGGAAAGTATATTCATATTATTACATACGAGATGATGATTATGATGATACTAGCTATGCCCGCGACTTCGCCCGCGTGGAATTTAATTGACAAAGTTTCATACAAACTTTCATCCCCTATTTTATCCCCTTGGGGGAAGAATTAATCAAAATCCTTTCTTAGCGGATGCCTACGTCAAAACATCTACCTGCATGCCAAATTTCAGCCCGATCCGCCCAGTGGTTTGGGCTGTGCGTTGATAGATAACTATGTCAGTCAGTCAGTCAGTCACCTTTGAGTTATATAAATATAGATGATATTGAAATGAAAAATCAAGCATACTACAACGAATTTGGTCATCAAACAATAAACAAAGTAATAAGCTGGATTCTCTCAGCATATCAACAAGTTAATAATTCACTCTGTAGATGAAAACGAAAAAATATTATGTTTGAAAATAATCGCCGCACAAACAAACGTCGTTTCGACTGAGAAGTTATGAATTATTTACATTTCATTAGTCACATAAAGTCATATAAAATTCTGAGAGTAAATACTCGCTACAATTTGCCGGCAGGATTATTATTTATGTAGCGTTGGACATCGATGTCGCTTTCAGATGAAATTGTGTTTGAAAATAGTAGTTATTTTTATTTAAATGCGCAGTTGAATGACCGCTGACAAACACGGGATGATAAAGTTCTTAGCGGCGAATATCGTATGGCATTTTATAGATTTTTATTCAATTATTGTGATAGCCAAATTGGTATTTCGCCTCGGATGCAATGGCAGCATTCTCAACCATGATTATTGTTAAACGGTAAAGGAAAACCTGCATGACTGTGAAAACCTAACCAATGTGTACCTAAAGCAAACTTTCGCCGGGACAAGGTAATGGAATCTGACCTGAATCATTGCATTAAAATGTTTAATTATTATAAATGGTTACTGTTTTAACTGCATTTATGGTGTCTTTCACACCGCTATATAAAGGACGCAAACAGACTAGATTGTATGAACCAGTCGGCGCATCCCCGAGGTAAGTTGCCGACATCCTCCGCAGATGTCAGATACACGAAGCAACAGCGTGGGTAGAGGCGGGAGTAAGGGCACATTTTTATTACATAATATCATGGACATTTTCTTGAAGATATTTCAGATATATTACTAATATTATCTAAGTTAATGAAAAGAAGATTTTTTGCGTATAGAGTTTCCATTTTCCTTATGGTATTAAACTCATTTCGTATATTTGAAGACAGATTGTAACAAATAAAGATTTTTAGTATTTTGAACGCTTTTATTTTGTGATATCAATATAATACAATGAAACTAAATAAAACATTACATAAAATTTTGACATAATTTTATATGTAATTTTTACAGCAAACAGTTAAAATAAACAAGATCTGTTTCCAATTAATCCATGGTCTGGTATGTATGTACCTACTAAAGCCGCCGGATAAAGAGATTAAACTCTACCGCGCACGCTTTAAGCCTCTCATTTACGTATTCAATTTTGCGGCACACAATACAAATTATAGATAAATATAATTATATTAAGTATAACCAACAAAAATATTGCGAGGTAAATAAATAACAGTAGATAGGGGTAAAGTAGGTATTATAGCTGTTTCGTACGATGAGTGAGAGAGCCACAAGTCCGACTCTCCCCCCTTCCATATCTAAAGCCTATGGTACCGCTTATTATCAGACGATTGGCACACCACTATATCGACATTGATATTTAAAAAAAATTGTCGCCACTACACGTATTCGGTACCTTTAGCTGGCAAAAGTTGTGTAGATAGCTACAGATCCTAGAATGAAAATGCATCCCAGCGTCTATGCAACTCAGACGGATGCAGATGAATAGAGTTATGATGACAAGACTTTAGCCTATGAAACTGATGTACTGAACAAATTTAGAGTACTTTTTGTTAAGACACACTTCGCAAAGAGACATGTATTACCTTACTCCTATACCCCATGTGGACAAGCAGGAACTGATGCTACAATAATTTCAAAATGACTAATTCTTTGTTTTTGATTATACAGTCTGTTTTCAATAAATGTTAGCTGTTTGTAATGTAGACGTAAATCCTAAATGTACATCATTTAGACTCTGTATAATGTAATGTAATCTAATGTAATGGCTCTGCATAAGTAAGATGTATATTTCGCGTGTGTTAGAACTGCTGAATTCGTGTACACTGAGAGTGGGTTATCCTGTACATGTTCATTTTATGTATTTCAGATCTTGTATCGAGTATAGAACATCGTATAAAAGTTTAGCAATCTGATCTTTTTATCCGATTCAATCTTGGTAACAGGATTGAATTGAATACAATTACGTAAACGGATCGATACGTAAAAATAAAGAAATTGAGCCACAAGTCGTACAATACGTTACATAACTTAGCTACTTCAACAGTTTTATAATAGGGTTTTTACAAGTACAAAATCGTCTATAAAAAGAAAATAAGTATTATTGTCTTTTCAAAAATTTACGGTACCTTAAAAGACCATTATACTGGGAATGGCAGTTACCTGGCCATTCTGAAAAGTAATTTTAAAGCCGCTACGGAATTTAAATGCAATTTATATTCCACGAGAGAATTACATCTTGGTAACAATTGTTAGTCATTTATCAAGTACAAACCTAGGGACCTTAATTAGGTTTGTTGCTACTACACATAACGCTGCGGCGGAGCATACCCTCAAAGGTCACATCACAAGACTGATGGGTATAACAAATGGAATCGTACAAGGCCGCTGTCCGAAGGACCTGCCTAACTGGAGTCAATTATTTATCCATTGTTTCTAGGGTCGGGTTAGTGGGTGTAATAATCATTGGGAATACAATACGTTTGCGGAAATTCCCTTTAAATATAGGCAAAGGAATTACATCAATACAGAGGTAATTAAGTCTTCCTAGAAACTGATCTGATAGCAACTTTAAGGAGGATACTGAAGCGATAGGAATACAATGCCTAGGTAACCTCATGTGATATTTAAATTTAGCGCACCTTAATGTAAAATGTCCTTATTTTCTTCAAAATTATTAACGTATTCACATGTTATATACCTCATTCATAATCCTTTAGTGTCTCAAACATCTGCTGGCCCGTCGGGTTTAGGTTATTTTAGCAGCCAAAGGTACTTTCTAATCCGAACACAGGATACTTTGCAATTACAACGTCTATACATTTTTGACAGATAATGGCCATATTTGACAACTGAATACAGTAAAATGTATGTAAATTATCAGTGCCGGGTAAACCGTGTGAATGACCGCTTAGACATAACAAACTTTCCATCTTTTAGAATATCAATTTACATCGTAACTATTCTGATCTTTCAATCTTCCTGAGACCCTTGACTAAACTTTAACTGGAACCCAAATCAAAATTTCCGACCCATCTTCACTACGTTCAGTTCAAACATCACTTCATCTTTTGTTCCAAATTAAAAATGGTATAATCTTCGGAAACTTTCCGTTCAGTCCGTCTTGAAGTTCTGAACAAAATTAATCATGATCCAGAACTTTATATACTTACTTGAAAAGAATTAACGATCCTTAGAACAAGAGGAGCGTTCGTTACTGACAAAAACTTTCCAACTAATTAAGGTTTGGGAGCAGTGACGTCATTTATCCCAATGCGAATCGCTTTCAGGAGATTCGAGTGAGTTTTACCCAGCTTAGTTAATAGCATGACCTAGTATATTCGACAAAGGAAGGGACATGGGACTTCTGGATAATAGTCTAGTGCACACTATCACTCGTGTATTCCAGGGGTAGAGCAACAGTAGTATTTTGGTCCTAATTTGACGACCGCTTGGCGCAGTAGTTCTAGCGTAGGCCGCTCGGCTCACTGCACATGGTGGTTGTGGGTTCGATTCCCGTCGGGAAAAATTTCGGAAATGGCCTTTTCGTAATTTGCCCAGGTCTGGGTTACGCGGGGATCGCCCCCAGTCCATTGTACAGTACTCATAGTACAAGCGTTGCTTAGTTTGGGACCATACAGTTGGTATGTCACTCTGGCGATATTTATTATTATTATTTAATGTAATAGGGGGTGAGGTTACTGCCATTGTTCCGGGCCAGTTCTCCTCAATTCGAGGGACATTCGGGCCATAGTCCACCACACTGGTCCCAATGCTGGTTGGTGAACTTCACATGTCATTCGAAAGGCGTACGTTTCCTCGCAATGTTTCCCTTTACCGTTCAGTAAGGGGTAATCTTTTTAACTTGCTCTCTTTGTTCCGTTCGTGCGTAGAAGTTTAGTATTTGTTATGGTGGTAGAGCCAAGCTGTTGCCATTTGACTACAGCTCTTATACGGGTTAGCACGACCGAGGTAGTACCAACCTCTCACAGGAGATCGGCGTCAAGTACCTATTACAGCGGCATTTAGTACGATAAATGAGAGGACCGGAAGCTTAACTACCCCTGCCCCCCTCGCCTTCAGGTCGGCAATGTGGGAGCAAGCCTTTGGAATTGCAAGCATCATTATAAATTTAAAAAAATCTATTAACTAACTTCACAAGATTTAAAGTCTCCGGGCTCGCAGACGATGAAATGTCAGTGATATCATTTATAATTAATAATGATCCTGACGTACATAATCCACAATTATTTGCGTTGTTTAATGTGAAATAAATATTATAAAGAGGAAAACTTTGTTTGTTTGATTGTAATATATAGGCTCCGAAACTACTGAACCGATTTGAAAAATTATTTCACTGTTGGGAAGCTACACTATCCCCGGGTGACATAGGCTATATTATATATAAAAAAAAATACGGATCCTTACTAAAACTCTAATAATGTAACCGTAATGTACCCGTGCGAAGCCGGGGCGGGCCGCTAGTGTGAAATAAAGTTTCACAAATCAACTTCAATCATAATGATTCTCACATCTGTGCTGTATCAATTAACTCACTTGACGCACGTAAACAGTGATCTCATTATTTATTAACGTCGGTATACAATAAAAATGTAATGATAATCAAACAAGTGTTGACGCGATTCAATAAGAGGAATAAACAATGGGTACAAATAAACAAATATGGATATTTATTGGTACACATACCAATTGTTTGTTCTAATATCATAATAGACGAGATTAGCTCAATCGTTGGAAATGGGTAAGTACCTATAGTTTGCAGCAGTATAAGTAATATAGGTACAAAACATACCTAAGATTGATTTTTGATGCTGGATTCGTTTACCTAGTTGCTTATATTACTGACTCGAAAGCTAGCCTGATGTTTTTGTAGCTTTTTAAAAAGATTACTAGCAACATGAGTTCATCACATCACTAGTATTCCCGTTAGGCCCTACAGCTAAGCTAAGGCTTGTGTTAGTTACGACAGTAGTTTAATGACCAGGATGGCGATTGAATCCAGAATCCCTCCGCTATGACGGCGACACCTCTAACCACTAGGCTATTGGTGAACGATTACTGTCCAAAAATAGGGAATTAGGGTTAATCAAATTGTTGACTCTAGAAAAAAATAGAACATAGGCTACGTCAATACGAAAAATGTACCTTTTATTGCTCAAACAACATTGACAAGACCTGTCAATACTGAATAGTGACCAAGAACTTTATACATATAAACTTCTTGATAGTGACCAGAGACTTGACAGTTCTTGCAGTGACATAAAAATAAAACAAAATGTTTTCGGCCAGCACGTCGCTAACATTTTAAGGTGACGGTCCACTTGGCTGTGTTATGGAGCGGGCTCGCTTGCTTTGACCAATAGGATCGCTTCATTTCCTCAGCGTCCCTATGCTAGGCTTTGCTCAAGTTGACAGGAAATGACACCCTTAGATAAGTTCTAAGTAGCAATTTGAAAACTTAATTTTTTAAGAAATATATTTTGATAACTTTACTTTTGCTCAGTGATCTTAAGTCCTATGACCAATAACACAAGCTCATGGGTCCCCAGATATAGTTTTTGGAACGTTAAATAAAACATAACTGATCGTATCAATATTAACACACAAAATACCAACGGTATTGCTTACGTTTGTACATATTGTATTCATATTATGTTTGTGTGCGGAATACAAAAGGACTTTCGAGATGTCTCCGATGCTGTATAAATATACATTTGGATTCGTATTGTATCAATATTATTGCAAAATGTTTTGGTAAGAATCTCTTGGAAGGGATGCGGTGAAATTCTGTGTTATGTTAGTGAAAACATTTAAAAAATGGTGTAAGTAATATTCAATGAAAGGTTGAGATAAAGATAAAGCACTACCTGCGAACAATGTTACAAATGATTTCTTTTTATTACTGCACCCGGTAGTTGAAGGGGCTAATTTCGGAAATAGCTTTTTCTAAATTTTCCCTGGTCTAGGTATCACTAGGATCACCCGCAATCTATTGTACGGCTCCCATAGTAGGTACTACAAACGTTGCTTAGTTTACGACCATACAATTGGTGTCTTAGTCAGGCCATATTTATTTATATAAATAATAATAATTAAGCCCTTTTGACGTCCCACTCCTGGGCACGGGCCTCCCCTCAACACGAGGGGGATTCAGGCCATAATCCACTACGCTGGCCCAGTGCGGGTTGGCGGATTACACATGTCTTTCGAAAATTGGTTAGATCTTCTAAGACATGCAGGTTTCCTCACGATGTTTTCCTTCACCGTAAGCAAGTGATAATCATATAGAAATTATGATTCGCACATAGATTTTTGTAAAATCCAGAGGTGCGAGCCGGGGTTCGAACCCAAGACCTGGTGCCCGCAAGACGCGTGCTTTAACCAATCGGCTATCACAGCTTTTTATTTATTTATATACTTAAGTATTATTTATTCATTGATGTTTTTCCTATTTAGAAAATGTGTTTGTACATAAGTAAATCGACAAAAGCAGACTTGTAATACAAAATGTCCAGCGGAATAAATCTTACCCGCTCGTCTAAATCAGTTTACGTATACCGGGGGACGGAACGTGACTCCACATAGCGATGTAGTCCGCACATGACGGATTTTTACTACTTTAGAGCAGAATATATACGATTTTGTTGCTTTAGTACAGGAATACTTGAGATCTTGCGACTGTGTTCCAGTCGAATGCTTTCAAAAAGAAAACCACAACGCTTCTACCTACTTGTTACTTTTTCTTGTAGTTTATTGGTGTTTTATGAGACACATACTTATGTTCCTGTGTCCCCTAGCTGGGGCAGAGGGCTTCCACCATAAGACACATGAAACCACTAAAATAGATTTCTTTTAACACTAAATTTAGACACTTAGTTTTATTGGTTATAAGAGAGACAGCTAGTGATGGTATTGCCACAGCAATCAAAATTAATCATTTTTACCAAAAAATATATATATTGTCGTCACAATCAATAATTTTATTAATTTTAATTTTTCCACGGGACTCGTCGAGGGTCAAACTACAGCGACATCATTGGTCATCATTGTCAATCCAGGTTTACAGGTTTAACAGTGGTTGGAGTGTGGCGCGACAAGTCCCATAAAAAGATCTTGCGAAATTTTCTGTTCATATCTGTATACGTTAGCTCTCCAACCTAGAGATTCCGTTAATCAAAAGTTGAATTGACATTTTATATAAAATCCTACACAAATATTGAGATGGTTTCACTGTTATAACAATTTATTTATTTTTAATTATTTTGTGTTTGCACGCATATACTTATGTAAATTACAACATTGCTTTTGTTTTCCAGAATCGCAAACAATATAACAAATAAAAATAATATAATTTTATTTCAAACATTATGAAGTAATTTATTACGTAAATAATAGGAGACAAATTTCAGCCAGAAATAGTGGATATGAGGTTTATTAGGTACATAAAAGATAAGGTATCTTTCACGTAACAAGCCACAATTTTTACCTCAATTGCCACCTCACACATTATGGTAAACAGCAAGAAAGATACATATCTCTTCCATCCGTAATGTTTATATTTTATTTTTACAATGCCGGCGGGAGGCAACCGCAGCCTTCCTGAGGAAGACACCGGGGCCGCGTCACAGAGTAGGAATTTATTAACCTTGGACATTAGTTTATTGGCACAATCGAAATTTATGTCCGCCTCGACCACGTGGGCCATTAATGTGCGTTGTTATACTGCGGTTTCTGTGTTGAAGATTTTTTCTATGCTGTGGTTATTTTCGAGACATAATTAACACTTTATTGTGAAATGATAAATAAATATCGCTAGACGAGCACACCAACTGTATGGTCCCAAACTGAGCAACGCTTGTACTATGGGTACCGTAAAATGGACTGGAGGCGATCCCAGTGACACCCAGACCAAGGCCATTTCCGAAATTTACCCCAGCGGGAATCGAACCCGCTACCACCTTGTGCAGTGAGCCGAGCGGCCTACGCTCTATCTATTATTATTTTACAACACAACAGTATACCGCAGTGAAAAGAGGTCCTCTGATGGTCCATGATATTCTGTAAACATTATTCAAGCGAACCGAAATGAAATTAAAACAATTCGCGCGTTGTGTTTTAATATTTCTCTCATTTCCTTCACCCACTTGGCCGCTCACTGAATTGTGACTTTTCACTTACTTTTGAGCTCACTAAAGTGAGAAAAGATAGAGAACTTTACTCCCGAAATTAAATCTCAATCCCCTCTCCTTCCCCCCCCCCCCCCTATCCCACTCCCCCCCTTCAGGTCGGCAACGTGCGAGCGTTGCTATTGGTATTGCAAGTATCTAAAGGCTACGGTAACTGCTTCACATCAGGCGGGTGGTAGGCTTCCATGCCAACTTTGTTACATATCTATACAAATAAATAAAATTGGAGTGTCTGTTTGTAATATCAAAATAACACCTTTTCACTAAATGCATATGGAAGTACATACGACACCTATAGCAAAAACGCGATATAAAACATTTTTGTCTGTCTGTCTGTCTGTCTGTCTGTGTGTTTGTCCCGGGTAATCTCCGAAACGGCTGGACGGATTTTGACCGGACTTTCACTGGCAGATAGCTGATGTAATAGGGAGTAACTTAGGCTACTTTAATTTTTGAAAAACAATTAGGGTTCCGCGTAAAAAAATAAAAACACATGAAATCAAAGAGTATCTCCGAAACGGGTGGACCGATTTTGACGGGACTTTCACTGGTAGATAGCTGATGTTATAAGCAGTAACTTAGGCTACTTTTATTTTAGAAAAACTAAATTTAAAAAATGAAAAAATGGGTCCTGTCGCGCGGGCTCAGAACGCGGGAGCGGGCTTTTTTGTTAAGTTAAATTCCACGCGGACGAAGTCGCGGGCTCAGCTAGTTATAACTAAAATTAAAAATATCACCGATGCGATGCGGCGACTTTTTAAACTACAAAAGAGCTGATAATTTTCAAACGGCTGAATCGATTTTCATGAAACATAGCTAAGAACACTATCGATCAGAACACCTTTCTAACAAGAAAAAAAAAAATCGATTCATCCGCTTGGGCGCTACGATGCCACAGACAGACACACAGATACACATGTTAAACTTATAACACCCCTCTTTTTTCTTCGGGGGTTAAAAACAAATCGGCCTAATGACAGTAATCGCTTACTTAAATAAGTCTATCGTATTTTTACAGCTACCATTTATCACCCCGTTATTTAACAACGACAACATCACCACGTTTATGACTTTGTTAATGCCTTCTGCTATTTGCAAATTCTATTCAAAACACATAAAGGGCCCTATCCCAAATTTCGCCGTTACTTTACATTTTCGCTGAGTTTTCACCTGGGTTGTGGACCGACACTACGCTTTACGTAACCCACTTCGCCCCATTCAAAACCAAACCTTATACCGCCCACACAGAAGCCCGAAAATAGCCTGGCTGATGGCAATTACGTAGCTTACAAAAGCACAATACAGGCAAGGACGAATTTCACTGACTAATCAAGGGTTCGTTAATGACGTGGAGCGTAACATCAAATATTATATTGTATTGTGTGAGAATTAGGGTATATTTTGGTGTGTTGAATTTTTTCCGTTACACAAATTGAATATTTTTTTTCTGAGATGACATGAGAGTAATAGGATGAAAGATTGCCTTTAATATCGGCAACGATTGTGACGTCACTCACGCATCGTGTTTGGGTTCGGTTTTTGACATGTGTCAAACGGTAGAGATAGGCACGCCGCGCCGCGCCGGAGTGGAATCGGCGCTCATTAAATTATTGACGTCATACCGTGAATTGTTGACGCTTATAGAGATGTCACAGGGTCGTTTGGAATGTTCTGATGCTGTGCTATTGTTTATATTGAAAATAGTTTTTTTTTATATTGCGCTTACATAAAAAAAAATAAGTAGGGACTATGAATTTGACCGATTTCAGCGGTCCTTTTCTGCAAGGTATTTATATGGTGTATAAATATGGAAATTAAAAATGTAAATAAGGCTATCTATAGTATCTATTGTGAGAAATACCCTGACGCATCGATTTAAGTAAGTCGATTTTATCGGCTGAGGGACGTTCGCAAAGAAACAGTGATGTTCTTATTTCATCCTAGGTCCGTATGTATTAATAAATCAATCTCAAGTCTGAGATCGGTCTAGAAAACGATTTGACATGTAACTGAGAATTGGAATGACATAAGAATGACGTTTCCAAAATCGCTCTCAAATTTGAGATCAATTTATTATTGTTTTCTTATATTTACGCGAATACTATACATTGAAATAAAACTATTTTACGAACCTCGAGACACCGTGAGCACTTTCTGCGTGGATCGGACCGCAAACAACAACTAAATATAAGGTTACCCAGTTATTAACTATGACATCAGGACGTCTAACACCTCAGTCCCCCCGTGACCATGGTTGCTGTAAAGCAGCCGAAACGTCAGGAACATAAAAAAGTAAATACACGCGATAGAATCCGTAAAATAGTTTAATTTCAATCAATTTATTACATAATACGGTATCTGGAAAGAGGCCTTTAATAGGAAAAAAAATAGATAATACGGACCCTTTCTATCTCTCACTTTATGAGAATTCCCCTAATTTAGTAATTCCCATTTTAAACTGTGTCAATATACGAGTAGTTCGGTAACAGACAAATTAATTAAGTTATTTCAGCGCGCCAATTCGCGGGGTGTTATTATTAAACTAATTTTACAGGGTCGTGTTAATTAATTGCCCTAAATGATAATAATTGTTTTACGCAACTGGTTGTTTCAGTATGTTAATTTATTATGTACCCACCATATAAGGTCTTATTTCAATAATAAACGATGTAGTGTGATGATGTGAAGTATGGTAAAGATGATATATAAAATAATAATTTTAGCCCTTTTGCCGTCCCACTCCTGGGCACGAGCCTCCCCTCAACACGAGGAATTCAGGCCATAATCCACCACGCTGGCCCAGTGCCGCTTGGCGGATTTCACATGTCTTTCGAAATTTTTTTAGATCTTCTAAGACATGCAGGTCCCTCATGATATTTTGATGATAAGAGGATACACCAATCACAATAAAATATGATGTGTTTCTTTCTAACAGCTGAACTTTGATTAAATCACTCGCTACCAATCAGCTGTACCAAAATAAAGATTTATACCGATAGATACATCAGTATAGTTCGCGAAACAGCATAAAATGGTTCGTCTGCATATGACCTACAGCCAAATTCATGTATTTTAAACGTTTTCTACTTACGAGTATTCAGCAGTTGACACTCATATCCTTTCATCAGACAGGAGCACTTACCTGAAAAAACAAATTAGAAACCTCATTTATCTATGCCTTTGAACCGTGAAATGATGTATATATCAAACATACGCGAACTCGAAGCCATGTTCAGATATAGGCGTTACCAGACAAAACTGCGCTGTCTGCGCCATAGTTAAATAGACTCTATTGTGCTGTAATGTGGGCTCTACAAATTACCCTACTACAAGCCGGGGCGAAAGTCTAAATAGGCCTATACCACTTATACCGGAGCGTAGAATAAACAGTATTAAGTAAATATTGGATATAATAGTGTTTGAATAATAAATTAGTATTAGTTTCTAATTATTTTCTATCATTGTACTAAAGACAAATAACCTATTATGATTACACATTATCATGACCGCTTTAAAAAAGAGATAAAACGTCCTAACTTCAGCATTCATTAAATTTCAACCACTTCAACTCATGGCAATAAATGTTATTTCCACCAGTTTGGTCTCAAAAGGCAGATGATAATCGAGGTAGACGGGAAGACGACACTTATTTTTTACATTAAAATGCTACTCTGTAGAATCCGTCATCCTTATATATAAAATTCCGGTGTCCGTGTGATCGTAATTCCTCTCCTACTAAACGACTTGATCGAATTTGTTTTTTTTTTGTACTTGGATGATTCTTAATTGGATATAGTTTTGAAGGAATGAAATCAACCCACATGCACTGATGTAGACCAAAAACCTTGCGTTAGTGGTTCTAGGTTGTTTTTAGTTTGCGGAGTGTGTGTGAGTTGGTTCCATTTTGCTAAACTGCGTCCAATTATAACATTTTTATACAAATTGGACCCTGAAGGTGGCGCTGTTTTCAATATCCATATAGTAAAATCTACGCTAGGGAACCTGCAGGTAAAAGTAATATAATAATATCGACAAAAGGTTCTTAAATACCTTCAATACAAAAGCAGTCGATATTATAAAGAAAGGCCACTGTCATCAGTGTAAATGAAAAATTGCGGAGACCGCGTCAAGGCCGCCCGCGCCGCCGACCTGCGGGCCCACTTAAAATCACATTAACCGACTCCGCTTCGGATATCCTGCAAAGTGTTAGACGAATACGACAACGACTAGGTCATATATAACTAGGATTAGACTCTCTTATTTTGTGCTGACGTGTGCACTTTTACGGCTAAAATTCAATTGCCCGCAATGTAATTAAACCTAATTAATTAATCTAAAAAAAAAAAAAAAATTGCTGTGATAGCCGATTGGTTAAAGTACGCGTCTTGCGGGCACCAGGTCTTGGGTTTAAACCGGGGCTCGCACCTGTGGATTTTTCGAAATCTATGCGCGAATCACAATTTCTATATGATTATCACTTGCTTACGGTGAAGGAAAACATCGTGAGGAAACCTGCATGTCTTAGAAGATCTAACCAATTTTCGAAAGACATGTGAAATCCGCCAACCCGCACTGGGCCAGCGTGGTGGATTATGGCCTGAATCCCCCTCGTGTTGAGGGGAGGCCCGTGCCCAGGAGTGGGACGTCAAAAGGGCTAAATTATAATATTATAAAGAGGAAATATTTGATTGTTTGTTTGCATTGAATGGGCTCCGAAACTACTGAACCGATTTGAAAAATTATTTCACTGTTGGGAAGCTGAACTATCCCCGGGAGACATAGACTATATTATAATATTTTCAAAAAATTAAGGATCCTTACAAATACTCCAATAATGTAACCGTAATGTACCCGTGCGAAACCGGGGCGGGCCGCTAGTACTAAATAACTATCGCCAGACTGACACACCAACTGTATGGACCTAAAATAAGCAACGCTTGTACTGTACCGTACAATGGACTGGAGGCGATTCCAGTGACACCCAGACCTGGGCAAATTACGAAAAGGCCATTTCCGAAATATTCCCCGGCGAGAATTGGATATGGATTCGTTATCAAATAACATGGTTCAGTTTTGTTCGCATTGTTTTGGATTTGGTGTAAATAGTAAACACCTAATAAAACATTAAAATATTACTAACACATGTTCACATCTGCTTGTAATTGGTTACTAGACAACGATTTGTTATTAAATATTCCAAGTCGTGTTTGGCTTTCATATAGTCACCGAAGAGACACAAAATCAGTAGCTTTAAGAAACCGAAATCGGATGGGAGACTCAATTTACAATCGCTTATACACTCATTGGGTTATAATTAATTCAATTTTGAACGAGATACACAGCTCTTCTTGAAGCAATCATATGAAAATACAATTTCTACTAGCATTTAGCGATTTTAAGCCATGCCTGATCTACACCCTACTCCTATACATGCGACATACATCAAGATTAAACGTCAAAGTTCCCTTAAAATTCCAAACAATCCCCTCATCTCAATTGAGACTTCTTCATGCATATAACCACCCAGTATCCGAAGGGGATAGTTTATGCTCCGTTATATTTCAGATTCGTTCGACCATACCACCCCCGGAATGTGTCCGTATTTGCGTACTTTATGTCTCCTCCCAACGTCCATTCACTTCGCTGAAGAGACGTTTACATAGAGCTATTTGGACATAAGTTATATAAGTCTTTTAGTTTATGAGGTGAAATAAAATGGGAATATTTCATGAGAGTTTTTATCTGGGCGTGGCTTTAACATCTCTTTGTTCTCGCAGAAATTAAAAACAACATTTTATTCGAAACACTAACGGTTTTAAGAAACCTAGTAACTAGAAGACTAAGTGTCTTCTTTATACAACTATTTACTTTGATTATTGAACACCTATTTTCTAGTTTAACCATAATGAAAAAGTACAGTCCCCCCAGTCTAAAGTTATACTAAGATTCGCATCTTGTGAACACTTCCCCGGGAAGAATAACGAAAATGCCATTTCCAAAATTTGCTTCAGCGAATATCAAACCCGCAACTACCTAGTGAAGTAAGTCGAGCGACCTACGCTCGAACCACTACGCCAAGCGGTCCTCAGGTACTTACGAGATAAGGTCCTGAACGATCCACCTAAAACGATTCGGTTAAATCATCCTAGCATTACACCCATCGTTTATGTAAACAAAAAAGCAAATGATTTACGTAATCTTCAGTCATTAAGGTGAAAAAATGCTTCATAAATGTAAGAGTGCCATTAGGACGGGCTAATGAAGCCTCGGCCCGGGCGACCCTTTGCGATATTCAGGGGCGGCGCTCAAAGGGAATTCACTTTTTATGGAGAAGGTCATGTGGTTTCAATGCTGTGAAGGTTGGTCCCTGTTTTGACGGAAAGTTGTTGATTTGGGATCCTTGTATGCGTTTGAAACGATTATATGACAGCCGACTGGTCTAGTGGTACTAGTATGAGGCCCATCTCACTGGATCACATGTAGGTGCACAGGCTTCTTCTTTGGGACTTTTATATTAATAGGTATGTCGATTACAAATTGGACTATGGTTATTTTTTATGGAATATAAGAATATTGACTCTTGTTTTCTACGATATCACCCTGATTAACTAGCATTTGAACTGCTTTAATGCATCCTCATATTATATATTAGCCACATGTGTATTACTGTCTTATTATGTTACTTTAGTTTTGTCAAATTCAAACTTTGGTGTAAGTGCAATAAAGTGGTGTATTAGGATCACTTCGGGCAGGGCAAAAAGAGTTCCAAATCAATACATGTACATACTATATTAATGCATGTCATTACGAACTTTGCTATATTTTTAAGAATCGTCATATTCATTTGATAAAATTATGTGTCCTTTTGCAGACATTTAAATCGTTATGAAAATACTCGCGGAATGATTCGGGACCGCGCATATTAATTGGCTGAAGGTGTTTGATAAGGTTCATATTCGCTTAATATTGCCTTTTAGCGATAATAATGTAACATGGGTGGGTGAATACAAACACTCCGATTCAGTAAAGTCCCACGCTGGGCGCCAAAAGTCAAGCGAGCACGTATAGGCTTTATCACGGCTTTCTCACAAGATACAGTAAATATTAAGCCTTTTTGCGACAAAATGCGCTGCTGCGTGACCCATTATTGCTGACATATCGCACCCATTCCCGTACGGTGTAGGCAGACTCATATCTAGAAGACGTGTGTAATTAAATGAAGAAAAGATACTGCTAGTAATATAAACGACTTCAAAGAAGCTAGAATGAAGTCTACCATCATTTTATGGGCACATGTTGATTTAGCTTGTAAATACTCGTACTTCGTTGCACTTTTGAGTAGTTAATAGAACAAGATCCATCGGCTTCATATACAAACGACATTTTAGCTGTCTTCTAGGCTATACTAGCTATACTGGTACTAACTTCAATACGCCATTCAGGTGCAAACGACGGGAACGTCGGATATTATAAAGGCGAAGCGAGAGATAAGACGGAACCGGCAGTGACGGGGAAAGGCCGGTAACGATATTACATTTCAACGCCATCTACCGCCAAACGATACAATTGTGTTTGAATGTTGTTTCAACGCACTGAGGATCTAGTGTTCCATTTTTTAAATCAAATTTGGAATTTCATTAAGAAATAAAATATTATAAATACGAATATCTGAAATACTGCAGACTGTACCTGGCGATGACAGTTATGTGGTAGGCGCGTCAAAATAATATGTATATGATGTAATAAATGGGTCGGTGTCGTTCTTGTTTTAAAATTTGAGATCGAGGCAAGTTCTTCAGGCGATCAATAAATTTACCAGATTATTATGTAAAGGCTATCGTATTAATACCTAACTATTTTGTAATCCTAAAAAAAAGGTTTTCGGACAACTTCCATTAGAGTTTTGTGTCAGAAAAAGTAATCTTACAGTTTTGCCTAAAAGTCCCATTTTAAAGGAGTCCTCCATAATGTTTTTTCATATACCCCAATAGGCTTTCTATCACATTGGCATCTGCAATGGCCAAATTACGACCAGCATGTCATAGGAGTTTGCATTACGAGAAAACTGACGCATAAGTTAGGTAAAAGTAAGTACATTGAGATTCCTCACAATCCCTCTAATATAACAACAAATCTTTTTCCCAAGACAGTATCTTTCCAAATCTTCAACACTATCCAGCTCGAGGTTAGATCCGACCTTTTTAGTCTTAGCGCTAAATCTGTGCGGCGTCTCCATAAGATCCCTTAATCCTCCCAACGGATTAGTATCCCCTACACATTCTTATAACGCTTTTTGTTGCCCTATCGACGTCCTTTCATAAATCTTCAAGAGATCCGGTTATGTGCATGTAAAACATACATTATTCAGTACGTAAATAAAACGTTAAATCTTTTTCGGGGAATATTCTACGGTAGTAGATGTGCTGTCCAGATTCTGGAAAGAATATATGTATTGTTTTATATACATTAAGAATCCTATGTCTGCGGCACTCCTAAAGGTCTGGTCGAGCGGACTTAGTTTCATTTTCATTTAAATTAGTGGCAACCCGTTGAGAGCAAAAGCCTCCCTAGGTAGCAGACATCCTTGAAATGTATAAATGAATATTAACGCTGATTTTTAAATCAGATACTTATATAGTAAAAGCCTTAAAATTAAAAATCAACCAACTAGAAATCCTAGTGGCCGAATAGCAGTAATAGATTATACAGAGCCACCAAAGGCCAAGATAACAAAGACAGTTTGTGTAATCAACGGAATTCCGCAAACTATTATGATGGCCAGTGGTACATGGCACCTGTTAAAACAACCGGCAGATGTGTTTAAGACTGTATTACGCAAACGAAGACGACTCATGATTATAACAGATACTATGCGAGTAGAAATTGCCCATGCGCTACTATCTCGACTCTATTCAGATCAAAAATGGGCTGTGCTAACCGCCGAATACGGCAAACCATATCAAATTTCACTTGCTTATGGTGACATGTGAAATTCACCAACCCGCACTGGACCAGCGAGATGGATTATGGTCCTGAATCCCCTTCGTATTGAGAGAAGGTCCGTGCCTAAGAGTAGGACGTTAAATGGGCTAAATGTTTTTTTTTTTAAAGATTACTAGCAATGTGTGTTTATCACATTACTAGTATTCCCTTTAGCCCCTCCAACTAAGCTAATGCTTGTGCTAGGAGTGGGCTCACGTCAATAGTTTAATGGCCAGGATGGGGATCGAACCCGGAACCTCTCAGCTACGAGGACGGCCCCTCTAACCACTAGGCTATTGACGCTTACAAAATATGAGAAATAACCAAATCTTACGACTCTTGAACAGCGTATTCGGTAATACTACACATTATAATACAGACGTAACTTGAAATATTTACGTCTTGCTTTAACATAACAAACAACCTTTCGCAGAATATGGCTAGTCAAATTAATTATTACTACAATAAGCTTGTAAGCTTGACTGAGAATTAGCAAAAACAACTGAACTGTGCTGAAATTTATACAGCGATGTAAAGTGTACCTAGCCAGAATAAAGTTTCATTTCAAGCATTCCATATTATGTGTGTACTTATAAGGCCCTATTAGTCCATGGCTACTATATCAGAAACCATTATTATGATATCACGCGCAAATGTAAATAAATCATGAACCATTTTATATGCATACTAGCTGAGCCCGCGACTTCGTCCGCGTGGAATTTAACTTAACAAAAATTTAATTTAACAAAAAATGTTCGTCATTTTCTTTTTTGCGAGTCGATGTTTCGTTTTTTATATATCGCGCCGCGCAACAGGCAGCATTTGTGATATTTTTTTTGTTTTTGATTTTTAAAAGAAAAGTTGCTTAATTTACTGCTTATAAAATTAACTATCTGCCAGTGTAAATCCCGTCAAAATCGGTCCAGCCGTTTCGAAGATACTCTTGAATTTCGTTTGTTTTGTTATAAGTACCGTATGCACTTTCATATGCATTTAGTGAATAGGTATTATTTTGATATTACAAACAGAAACTCCAATTTTATTTATTTGTATAGATGAAGTGATCACAGCCGATTAAGCAACTACATGTAATCACAGATAATAGGTAATTCACTATCAGAACTCCATTCCATTCAATAAACCCCACCTCCAAACTAGATCACCAATAAAGATGATCATACAATCGAAAAAGTTACCTAACCCGCGCATAGTTAAACTCTAAAATCGCTTGAAACATATCTCGTCAAATATTCATTGTGGCAGTGATGGATGATTATGGGTCGTGAAAGACACATTACAACGATCGACACGCACCGACATCGATACTGGTGTTAGCACACGACATGTAATCCGGTCATGCAACTCTACTATACCAAAGACAAGCGATACGAAAATGAATAATTTCGAGAAATAGCGCCTTGGCGCAGAGTTCGAGCGTAGGCCGCTAAGCTGGTGCTTGCGGGTTCGATTCCTGCCGGGGCAAATTTCGGGAATGGTCTTTTCGTAATTTTCTCAGATCTGGATGCCCCTGATATCGCCCCCAGTCCATTTTGAAGTACCCATAGTCCATGTGTTGCTTAGTTTGGGAGCACACAGTCGGTGTGTGACTGGGCGACATTTATTTAAAAATACGACAGCTTCAATGTGTTGCCTAAATAATTAAGGTGCAGTTTCTAACATTTGACCTCCATCTTATGATAATTCTAGAAAACATGCGTTAATCACACGTGTATACCATAAATTAATGTCACGGTACAGCATTAATCAATACCAACATTTCGCACAAAATAAAACGAATCGTATTTCAATTTAATCGTCCAAGTCAACCTGACAGGATTTCAATTACAATAAAGTTTTAGCCTCGAATGAATTTCGGACAGTTTAAGCGATAATAGTATAACCTTAATTTGTTTTAGAAGTCACTCGAATTTAGTTGTTTAATTTTCCATGAGAATAAGCCCGTAATGCTCTTCAAACGCGATTGGAATTGAGTAAAATAAAAAAATGAAAATTAATTAGATAAGCTTTAAGTCGTAAGTACCCCTCCGACGTTGACGGCGAAGACGTTGAAAGAAACGTATAAAATTGTTATTTACGTTGTGTGAAACGTTAATTTTTATGAATATTTGGTAAGTATTATAGGTCTAAATTTAATAATAAAACGATATTTTGCATAGCGACGATGATGAAGATACCTATCTACCTCAAAGAAAATATCTGGTAGTTTAAATCTTTGTTGGTTGATACAGCTGGTGGCGAGTGTTTTGATCAAAGTTCAGCCGTTAGAAAGAAACCTATCAGATTTTGTTTATGGTGATAGGTACATTATCTTAAGCATTTACTAAGGTGCCATCTCAGATTAACGAAAAGGCAGATGACGCGCCTAGAACACAAAAGTGTGTCCACCAAAGCAAATACAAATTACTAAGCGAATACAATCTCGCGTCAGTACTGAACTTCGCGTCACAGCGCTTAGACGTCAAAGGTTAGATGTTTTATTTTGAAAATGCCGTCTTGCGTAATTAAAAAGTGTAAAAGTTGTTCACAAAAACAAAAGAAAGCAGATGGAAAATCTTTCCACAGGTAACATTGTTTATTTTATAGTTTTGTAATTTATTTACCCACAATTTGATATCGCTCACTCGGAACACAAAATTTTGACAGTAATTGGTTGGTGTTGCCAATTTACATCGAAATAAGTTTCCTTGAATTAGGGAAATGTGCATGGGGTGTAGAAAGATGATTAATTTATACATTTATATATGGAAATAATTTATGTATATATATAATATTATATCTTTATTTAAAACTCTAGTTATTTAATCAACAATAAACCAATCAGAGGTATATTTAGCTATTTTGCGATTTTGCAATGGCCGCTAAATCTTTTAATTTGTAATAAATATTTAAAATTAATAACATTTTTCAATTTAATGTACCTAATTATGCTTATAAAGACATCCAAAAATCTTTAATGTTATAATGTTCTTGAGTGATAATGCAGAGATCTTCAAATATCGATTTGCAGAAAAAATAAATACTAACTAAGTTTATTTTATTTTATTAGCATTATTCTGTTCAAATACCTACTACTTAAGTACCTAAATTGCGAAAGACCATTTCCAATTTGAACATTAGTACTACTGAGAACAATCGGAAAAATTATGGGAGTTCGTTCCCCAATATCTGGCAACTTTACACGCACACAGATGTACGTGTCCCTACAGTGCCGCTCCTAGTTGTCACGCACACATTTAATGCTATGTGGCTTCACATCGTTTGTTGCGTTTACTCCATCTGCGTTAATCTGAGGGTGCCATGTAAAATATCGTGCATTATTAAAACAAGACCAGAGTCCCAGAGTTATAAGTTATTGAAGTGCTAAAACAATAAAAGACTTTCTCCATTGTAAATTGTAATATTGTCGATTCTCAAACACTTTAGTACAAGATTTGAGAGCATCAAATACTGATCAAGCAATCAAATCTTTGCTTACATTGCACAGCAGCGCCCCATGCGGAATCATACAACTTTACTGGTGAGGGTCTGAAATCATCCTAGTCAATCTCTCGATTGGTATTTGAATACGCTCAAATCTCATACTAACCCCCAGATTTTCATCAACAGACATTTCTGTCAATCCCAGCTGTTGTTCACGACATCAGCTGACGTTGAATGACTCAAGCCAAGGTTCACCTTCATTTCAGTCTTGTGTCTACACACAGCTGTCACGTCATACTATTGTTTGTTTACAGATTAAGATAAATGCGCTGATGACAACGATTTCCCGACACCAGATAACACTTATGTACGAAGAGACATTACATTCCTAATTAAAAATTCAAAACTAAAAATTAGGTCATATACCTAAGCCGCTGCCCATTGGAACGGAGCAAGTAATTAGGGGAATACGACTAGAAAAATAAATCAATGCGATTAGTGAATATTTTCTAACGTGTTGAAGAACAGATTCTTATAGAAGGGCTATAGAAGCGTTAGAGTATAATATTTCACAACATCAGGTACATCAGGCAAGATCCACAACCCAAAAGGCAGCCTAAGAATTGTCTACCGATTTCTACCGATCTCTGGACGTAAATCCTGCCTTAAAAAACAACTTTAATTAGTCACCTAACAGTCGGAGATAGTACATACTATAGTAATTGATCAGTTTTTAACGATACAACAAAAATAATGGCTGGACGAAATAATGACACCGATACAACAATCATCTGTAAGATTGCTACTAATTATTTAATTTATTTATTTATTATCATTTAAACACATGTAATATTGTCTAAGTACGTAACATACAAAATACCACAGAGGTGTAGAAATATTTTATTTTATTTTAAATCTTTTTGGAAATATTACAGCTAAATAACACAATAACATAACAAGAAGCATAAAGTAAAGTAAGTAAATGATATTATAACATCTACATCAATAAGACTAGTTAAGTGTAGGTAGGTATAACTATATAATATAATGCGTAGGTGTAACAATAAATAGTTTATTTAAGTGACGTAGCCCTAGAACCATATTTAAAACGAATAAAAAGAGTATCCCGATGGCCAAGATGGCAAGAAAATCCCGCGTTTAAAGCACTACCATAATTTTGTGTGATTAATCCTTGAAAATCCTACCTGTTTTACCATTAAGTAGTAGATTTGGTCCCGCAATTGGAAAGATAATAGCCACAAATCCGCCTAGTCAGTAGTTTTACTATCGTTTGGCCATTCCTATTACTTTTATCAAAAAATATCCTCACTAACGGCCATTCGTTACCGATAAAATAGGGATTATCCTGTTTGCTCGCACATTACTTGTTGAAATGAGCCAGATTATCCCTTTGGGCACATAGTAAGAGTAAGTAATTAACGAGAAAGGTACAACTTAACGTAGTGCCGAGTGAGACTCGAAAATGTTTTCGTGATCGCGCCGAGAAGTCATTTAAATGACAGTGATTTTAGAGACTCCATTCTTCATAGCATTTTAATGAAGAGGATAATATGAAAAAAATGTTCAAGTGCGTCTCCGGCCACGCAAATTGTAGGGTTCCGTGGCCATTTGAATAATAGTTACTTAGGGGTAGCATTGAGGATTGTCCCAAACACAACACAAGCATGACATGTGTAGGTACCCATATACCTGACCTACACATTATTTCCACATCATCATTCTACACATTCTTTAAACCCTTAATAATAATAATAATATAATAATTTAGCCCTTTTGACGTCCCACTGCTGGGCATGGGCCTCCCCTCAACATGAGGGTGATTCAGGCCATAATCCACCACGCTGGCCCAGTGCGGGTTGGCGGATTTCACATGTCTTTCGAAAATTGGTTAGATCTTCCTTACTTTGCATTAATTGGGGCACCTCAAAAATACTGGGATGGACGGACGAACAGCCTGGATGATCTTATAAAGATTCTTTGGAGGGACTACGGAACCCTACAAGGATTAAGTAATCTAAATGTCAATACTTTTTAATGAACCATTTAAATCATTTTAAGAACGATTAAATCATCCTAGAGTACCTATTACTCATAATGTAGCTATTTTATCTACAAACGAAATTCCAGCAGTTTAGACTCCATATGTACTTACCGATAAAAATAACCTACCTGGGAGTAAATCAAACACCGCTTTCAATATCAATATTGCCAAAAAATCGGTTCAGCTTGTGGCCTTGAGCTTAAGCCACTCACTCCAAGATAAGATTAGATTTAATCGCGTTCAATCCGGGCGCCGCATGACACCCGACACACTGCTTTATATCTATCTACAACTGCTTGATCAACTTAAATACGTCCCATAAACTTATATCTTCCAGTAGCCTGACATTAAATATCTTCAATAGTTTTTCCCTTTTTTTTTTTTGAAATGTGCCCACTTTTCGACCACACTACTCAAGGTCTGGGCAACCTCTAGCGCAGATTTTGGCCACAGCGTGGTTGGATTATAAGATTTGATTGAATGGACTACGACACTTATGATTGTATTTTTTATTCACTAAAGTTGTACGCTAGACATTGCGTCATTAGATCTCGGACGGCATTCCCCAACAATCACATAACTAGCAATGAGCATTACTCACGCGAAAAACCCGCGAGACCGACCAATTAAATCCTTTTTAAACGGTTTTTTCATATCACACACTTCGCTCACCATTCACCACGTAATAATATGAATCACCAATTTTTTGTTCCATAAACTTTTTTTTGTCCTTGCAAAAAATACTACACTTAATCTAAACTAGGTTTATTGTTATTCAGAATAAATAATTAAGCGTCTCGCCAATCTTTGTTAACCAAGACCGAACAAAATATTGACATTTCAATTTAGACCGTACAGTGTTACGGTTAACGTTCATATTTCCGAGGATAGAAGCATTATTCGGAGGTGCATAATTTATTTTGTTGTTGTTCTCGCGGTTAAAGGATTCCTTGAACAGGATCAGGATAACAGGAGATGGCAGGATGTAGGAGTTCGAATTCGTTCAGGAGTACCTGGAAATTAAAATTGGAGTTACTAGGCTTGTATTAACAGATCATCTCAAATATGAGAGCGATCTTGGTAACGCTTTTGACATGTAAGTAATTTTGTACTAGTATGACATAACAATGGCATTTACAAGATCGCTCTCAGACTTGAAATAGATTTATTCATACTGACTAGTTCGAATATGGCCAACTCTCTGATTTAATATTTCATGGCTGATGTATTGATAATAATTGGTAATTAATAATAACTTCAATGGGTTCCTTGGATTCCATGGATTATATCATAATTATCCAGTATCAGTATCAAGAAAATAAATAATAGAGACCCATTTAACGCCGTTTCTGTCGATAGCGAAGGGTTGGTAGATTTGGATATTTTATTAGCTATTTCAGTCTTATCAGACGCTAAATTTTATACTGTTGGGCCAAGGGGTCTCCTTAACTTATTTTCCCACATAAGTACCTCTGTCCTGAGTAACTGATTACCACAAAGCTGGTGTATTAAAATTTTGTTTTTGTCAAATTAAACGTACGACACGGCGAGAATGAGGAGACTAAAGCTTGATGTATTCGTTTACTATTCGGGTCACAGTGGAATCGAATAGAAAAAAGTAATTTATCACAGACTTGTTAGAGGCGCTAATTTTAAAAGATGACCTTTTGATAAAGGATCATGACAATGAATATTGGAAGCAATTCAGCTGCTGATCCTACTTAATATTATAAATGCGAAAGTTTGTGAGTGTGGATGTATGTTTGTTACTCTTTCACGCAAAAAGTACGGAACGGATTTGGATAAAATTTGAAACACACATAGTTTATAACCTGGATTAACACATAGAATACTTTACTTAAGTCTATGCGGACGAAGTCGCGAGCAGAAACTAGTTATATATAAAAAATTGTAAAACCCATAAGCTATTAGATTGGAGGAAGTGGAAATATTTTCTTCCAACTCCTCCTATTATTTCTTTCGATTAAATTCGTGGGGGTTCCAAGACAATTTAACTTTTCCCCAGGACTCGTCGAGGGTCAAACCTCGACGTCACTATTGGTCACCATTGTCGATCCTGGCTTACAGGAGTTACAGTGGTGGGAGTGTGTGGCGGGACTAGTCCCATAAAAAGATAAAGATAGCTATTAGATAATACTTTTTTAATATCATAAATGTATCATTTTCTCGGCTTTTTAAACTTTTACTTATGAGTTTCAAGATCAAACCTTGAGCGGTCGGTTCGCTTGCGTGCAGATATTAATTTCATAGATATTGCTAAACGAATGGCTCATATTTGACCGCTTTCTTACTGTAACTTTACTACATGGAAATATCAGCTACAATTGACGCGCGGGGTAACCACATATGCGGTTGTGACTTATGTTAATATTACTTGAGGACCGGTTTATCATCTTTTATTATCATCAATCAGGTTTGTGCACTTTATAATAGTAATGACAGTTAATTAAAAACCTGACGATACGTAGGTATCTATGCTGCACGACGCATCAATACCTAATAACAATTTATGTAGTCGCAAGGTTAATTATCCCCTATATCATTTCATCCTTCCTTCATCGTTATTGGATGTATTGTCTACAAAATTAAGGTGAAGGCGCCTGTCTAGCCCGCGAAATTCAAAATTTTCGAGTATTTTTATAGTTTATCCAAAATCTGAAAACATTTAAGACAACATTTTGTGATTTGCGAAAAACACAGTATGCAGTGCGTTTATTAATACATTTATTTTACTCTAAATATTATCACGGTGGATATGATACTAGTAAATCACTAAATTACAAAAATTGCCAGATTATCTGGATAGCTGTCGTTCTTGAAATGTTTTAGAGTAAGTTGGATATATTAATAAATGCACTGCACACGGTCTTTTTCGCGAATTACAAAATGTGCCTTTTATTATTATCAGATTTTGAACAATTACTAAAAAACTTCAAAAAATTTGAACTTCGCGGGCTAGATGGGCGCTTTAGCCTTAGTACCTAAATTATTATTTTTGTTTTAAATTGTAAATACTGATTAATTTTAGCGCCAAATGTTGGCCCGCTTTATTGGTTTGCCTTTCGGTCTCTAACAATAAATCAATTCTATTGAGACTGAGGTAAATAGCTTATATATTATATCAATGATTTATCGCCGTGCATGGCCATATGAGGCAGGTAACTGACCAATATTATATTGGTGACTTTACATTTAAAAAACTCGTCATACCTAAATCTAGCTGTTAATCGTTCGTTTATAGGTGTATACGATAATTGTAGCTGGCGAACACAGGGTAAATATTTTATGTGTGAAAACCTCGTCCGTAGTGCCGCTATATAGGTTTCCGAGGACAGTTGACTGTAGGGTATACTAGAAACCGACCCCTATACAAAGAATAGGAAATACTCCGAAGAAGATATTAAGGAAGCTAAATGTAAACAATTTCTGATTAAAACGAAATTAGCCAAGTATTAATCATCAAACAAAAAGGTAAGGTGGGTGAGACTCGGTTCGTTATTACAAAGTAGATTACGTTCCAGATTCAACGCTACACGCATTAATTTGTAATCAGCCGTACAGAGCCGAGGCTAATTAGATCGCAGGCTTGTGATTGGGTAGCAATTTTCAATGCATGGCGGTAATGTGGTATATTCTTGAATATTCCCTACATGAATCTTTTACATATTTACATGAGAATGGGAATAAGCATTAGATGATTGTATCAATAGAATTTGGGTTGCTTTTCTCACTCTGAGTTGCAGTGCAGACAGCCTCATGCAACATTTATTTGCATTCGAAACTGTTTAGCGGTCGCGATTGAGCAAGATAATCATTCAAACTGCGGCAGTTCAATATTATGTTATATTTTTCCAATTATATATCTTTCAATGAAGCAAACAGTTCACATTGCCAACAACCTGACTATCAAATTATGAACTCAATAATTTTCTTCTTTACAAACTTCTAGTTTATAAGCACCGCTTTCAATCGCTGATGTATTTATATGACCGCGAATTTACCTGTTGGCGGACAGATATTCGGTAGTACCTTGGCCCCATTTCAAAATTTAACCAATAAACGTTCCCATTCAAATATAACGTGACGCTATAACTTCCAGTTAATAATACAACATTTTAAGTGGGTAAAATCAATAAATTACGCTCTGGAGCCAAATTCTTGTCATCCTGTGTGAGTTTTGTGTAACAAAATGTTTCCCAACGATTCTGTTATTAAAAATAGCATCGATAAATCCAACAAGTACGAATTCTGAGTTATATTTAGTTCCGTATAGGCATAGGAAAGTTCCTGTTGTATTTGGGCGGCGATGAATTTATACACATAGTTCCTAACTGGTACGGTGAAGGAAAACATCGTGAGGAAACCTGCATGTCTTAGAAGATATAACCAATTTTCGATAGACATGTGAAATCCGCCAACCCGCACTAGGCCAGCGTGGTGGATTATGGCCTGAATCCCCCTCGTGTTGAGACCCGTGCCCAGGAGTGGGACGTCAAAAGGGCTAAATTATTATATTTTTATATTATATATATATATATTATATATATAGTTCCTAACTAGATTTGTATCGATAATCCGCCATCGGAACTTCAGTAACTAGGTATGTTGCGATTATTCTGAAGTTTGTTCCTTGTAGTTTTCAGGAGTTACACAGTCTGGTAACTTAAATGAGTGATAGCCAAGATCGCCAGGGAAAATTAAAAGAAATTCGTTTCCTGGCTCTCACATGTAGGTTTTGTAAATACATTTAAGTAGGTACATTAATCTTAGCGTCATAGGTATATCGTGAGGACACCTTGCAGGCCTAACAACCGGCAGTGGAGACAAATTCAGGGGTTCACAATCCACGGAAAGTTTCCGGGTCGGAAACAACAGCTTCCATCCTTCTTCTAATTGAGTTGTAAAAGAAGGATGGAAGCAGTCGTTTCCAACATCAGAACCTCCCGTCAATCGTGAACACCCTCCATGATCAATATTGACATTGTCTCATTCTCTCTTATGAATGGAGAAAGAGAATCGGCGTAACAAATTCCGTGTGATAAGGCTTAGTACATTGATTTACTAGCTCTCAGAGAGTCAAACTAGCACTTAAGGATGTCAAGTCCTCCAACCTATGCTGGCATTCCCAGTAGTACGATATAAGACTAATTATTAATATCGGGCGAATTTTGGCCAAGAGTTTGTTATTCAGTAATAAACTTATTTATCTAGTGGCCATGACCCAGCCAGATTTTGAAATATGCATACGTACGCATTGCGATTCCATACGTCACGACGCATAGATACGCCGCGCAGATTTTCTAACGTAAATAGACTGAACTGTTCAAGCAATTTCAGCGGTGGAAGCTATAAATAAATGTAGTTTAACTTCCTTTTATTGTTTGTATCCTGCTATTTGTTAAGTCATTAGGGATATTAATAACGCCGTGGAATATGCAGAAAATGAGTTTTAGACTGGGAGACAAAATATATTGTACATGTGAATGTTTAACCGGTGACACCATAATGATCACATGATAAGTAGCATAAGGGTAAAGTCATATTCCTGAATAGTTCTATTATTACGAAAATGTATTTTTCGAATATTTTTTCAGACTTCCCAGGAATGAAATAATAGCTATATAAATAAATAATTGAATTGTCTGTTTGTAATATGAAAATATTAGCTTTTTACTAAATGCATAATGAAAGTAATAAAAAAGGTATATCTAACAAAAAAAATACATTTTGTGTGTCTGTCTGTTTGTTCCGGCTAAACTCCGAAAGGGCTAGACTGATTTTGACGGGATTTTCACCGGCAGATAGCTGATGTTTTAAGGAGTAATTTAGGCTACTTTTATTTTATCTAAGTACCATGGGGGCGGAGCCGCCGGCAACAGCTAGTAAATAATGAAATAAATGTTGTAGAAAAGTAGGCAAATGTGCATAAATCCTTGGTAACACATCATTATTATCAACTTGGGTTCTCAATGGGAGGAAGATTATGTTCACCACACCTGTCTAGCGTGGGTTGCTTTGGAAGGGACACATTGTAATCTATCTATCTATCTACCTAATTATTTCAATGAATACTGAATAATATTTAAATTAAACAGATATTACTAACTTATTGAAGTACCTAACTAATGCATGAGACAAAAAAATATAGGTAAGTAATTAAAATATGATAAACTTTCCAAAAAACTTCATTATAAATGTGATGATATTATACTAGGTGAAACAAAAAGGGTATACAATTTTTTTTGCAACTTTAGTTTGTAAATCTCAAACTATCGGCTTTGTGGGACAGTTGAAGTACTAAAGGTTTTGTAGACTTGTGAAGTCTGTCAACAGCTGTATCCCTATAACACCTTTTGTTTTTCAAGTTTCCTCCAAAGCTGATAGTTTTAGATTTACAAAGTTAAGTTTTGAAAAAAAAGTATACCCATTATGTTTCACCTTGTAATATTGTATATATATTTTTAGATAAGGAGATAGATACTTATTATATTTTGTCATTAGAAATGGAAATAAAGTACAGATATAAATAATTATCACTACATAAACATTTTAGAGACAAATATAAGGCACCTATGGCTAGTAAAAATAGAATCACATTATGATACAGTAGATAACTATTTTAATTAAATTCATCAAACCCATTTCATCTAAAGGTTAAAGGTCTCATTAATATTATACTAAGATTATAAGGCACCTATGCAGATTCTAACAAGAACTGATAACAAATATGATAAAATATATATTTTCGTAATAGGTACACATAGTACCTATACAAAATTATTTATATATTATGCACAGAATAAATACATAATTAATAATTTATAAAGGACAGGAAAATGATATCATGGTGATACCACAAAATTCTATTATAGGAAACTGAATAATAATACATAATATCAGTCGTAAAATACGAGCTCAACACAATGTTATCTTCAGCACGCCGCACAAAAATGCTAATCCTAACACAGGGCGCCACCTTTTTGTAAACAAATAAATGTATTTTTAATTTTTCATTACTATCATAAAGCGCTTACGTCAAATTACGCGGAAAAAAATATATTAAATAACTTGCCATATAAAGTCCTTGCAGTGGGAACAGAAGGTAGGCTGCTTGAAGAACCTCGGCATGAACTTGTGGTCTTTCACCAAGTAAACATTCTTCTTTTTGAGCGCACCCTTTCGGCCCCGCAGCCGGAACGCCTGCCCCGCTTTCAGCTCACCACCATCATCACAAATATTGTCCTCGTCCGCCATGGCGACTCACGGTGGCCGGGACGCCCGGGAACTCGGAAATAATTATCAACTCACTAAATATTCGCTAAACAGCGCAGCCCGAACGGACAAACCACCGCTCTCAACCGAACGTCATCGCGATTTGTCAATGTACTAGGCCTGCTGTCAGGTCGGTCTGTCAGTGTCAAACTGGAATGTGTGGCTATTAAAGTATTTCAATTTACACTGTAAATTAAGTTTTACTAGTTTTACTTATTATAAAATCATAACGAACGTAGGCAAATTCTGAAAATAGGAAGATTTTAAATACCTTGAACAGGCAGCGCCTTCCCTCAACTTTCACTCATGTTCTTTATATATTTGTCCTTCGTAGGCACCTACTGTAGATACTGTACATAACTATCTTATCGTTTTTTAAACTGATTGCCTGACCTTGAATTTAAAAACAAATAATAAAATAAACACATGTAAAAGTGTAAAACATACCTAGTAAGTACTAACCCATCCATTCGACCTACCTCCTATACATCTGATTTCAAATGTGAATAATTCAAATTAAGTCATTATAAATAATCATAGGTGACTTCAGACTTGTCATCTCTACCCCTTGTATGTGCAGGTTTTAAACTATGGCAATGAAACCCCATGTCTCTAACGTTCGAATACCAAATTACGATAAAAATATCAAAAACAATCATTTTGAATTTAATTTTGAATGTTAAAAATTATAAAACTAAAACACTATGTTAAAAAATAAAACAAATTATAGACTTGATATCATACGTTTATGTTATGAACACCGAACATAATAATGGAAATATTTTAACATGAAATTTAACACGAAATGAAATAAAACTTAATTCCTTTATAATGTTGGAATAGAGTTTTTGAACGACATTTTTAGCTTACCAACCATAGGGATGGGACGTTAATTGTGAATTTATATTTCTGATGTATCGATTATTTAATAAAATATCTTACTTAAATGCCTTGCTGATAATTTGAATTAGGAAAAAGCCAGCCTTCTTGTAACCTGTTGTGGAAGCAATCAGCTTGAATATGATTTATTCACAAAGATTTTAGATTTGTGCAAAGCACACAAATGAGTACGTAGTTATTATTTACAATTCATATTTGCATCTCTTACTAATATTTCGCTCCAGACATTAAGACCCGTATTAATAAATCGATCTCAAGTATGAGAAGCCCTCTTGGAACAATCATTCTTATGTTATACCAGTTTAAAATGACTTGTCAAAAGCCTACTCAACATTGTTCTCAGACTTGAGTTCGATTTATTAATACAAGCCTAAGGACACTGATATCCTAATTGAGCCGATGACACATCCGTCAGATCAGCCGAATTATAATATTCTATGGAATAGAGATTAAAATAATCGATTACTTTATAGAAATAAATCGATTTGAACGGCCCCCTTCCTTTGCTCGCTGCTGGCCGCCCCCTGTTTCGTTTGTGTTTGACAGCTGGCCGTTATTTTTCAAGTTTTATGCGGTTGAAGAAATAGTTTGCTGTGCAATTTATTTTGAAATGTAAAAAACAGAAAAACTGTTTTATAAACGCTGCTGCTGTAGATATATCACACGAAATTATATCAAAATGAGTTCAGATAATTCAGATTCGGGGCCTGGCATAACGCTATCTTTAGTGGCTCAATTTGATGATATAAATCGCTTGAACAATGTTCTCAACGACGGCGCTGCTGAAGAATGTAAGTAAAAACCCAATATCCACATAAAGTAAACCAGTTTCATGTATCCTAGTTATGTACCTAGCTCCCAAATAAGGAGTCATTTCAGAAAAGTTTTGAAACTACCTCCTGCATATTTTATACTTATCTTTGAGCCTTTTCAACTTGCAAGACTTCAATATACTTTGTAAAAACACCCTCAAATTTAAATCCTATAGTCAAAACCTATTGTGTTATCGACACTGAGTCCTGAGTGAGACATTGTTGCATTGACCTTGAAGTTTTTAAATTATTGACAATATCCTACTAATATTATAAATGCGAAAGTTTGTGAGTGTGGATGTATGTATGTATGTATGTATGTTTGTTACTCCTTCACGCAAAAACTACTGAACGGATTTGGATGAAATTTGGAACACAGATAGATTATAACCGGGATTAACATATAGGATACTTTTTAACCCAATAATCCAATACTACGCAGATGAAGTCGCGGGGCACAGCTAGTTGACAAGAAAGTGATACTGTAATACTATGCTATACTAATGCATCGGGAATATTGTTGATGTACTTGAATATGAAGGTTAATTTAAATAACAAGGTGTATTTTAATTTGATTTGTCTTATCTTGAACTAAGTCGAAATGTAGGTTTTAAAAATGTATCTTCCTAGGTTACTGTCATTAGGCATTTGCCACATCATTTAGTGAAAATGTACCTACTTAGATTTGGTATCAAATCAATGTACCCAATGCCTACCATGTGTGCTCAAACTCTGTTATTGACAAAATCTTTGACATAATTTAAAGTGTGAACCTTTTTTCCACAGGTTTCTTAGCATTTGTGAAGCAGATGGAATGGGTCCGCTGTCAGTGGGCTGCGGCAGAGGCGGAGGCATCCCGGCTGCAGACAGAGCTGGACGAGGCTCTCCGCACCCTCACCAAGTGGGAGGCCAAGTTTGCACATGTGAGAAAATTGCTTGATGGTGAAAAGCGGGAGAGAAATGTTGTATTGAAGAAGTATAATGAGTTGGTAAGTTCACTTTAATCTCCATTATCACACATGGCTGCTTCTGCAGGTCACTGCTGGCTGTCACAAGACAAAATGTGAAATATGAAGATTTTATCTTGCATATTATATTTGTTGATTCTTTTTTTTTACTGAGTGATTTATTTCACTCATAATTTTATGGTCAGCGATTTGTTATAATTGGATTTCTTGCAACTCAACATGTCCAAAGGACACCAAACCTTAAATTGTAGAATAGTAAAATCGTAAAATCATCCTGCTGAAAGTTTAATGATTACAAGGACCCGAGGCTCCCAACCTATTCTAGCCCTCCCCCTCCTGTAAATAACATTATAATATATAACCACTCGCTAAATAATTAAATAGAAATAATAAAATATTGATGCATATTTAATATACTTCAGCCAATAGCCATGCAGGCATTCCACTAGGCGGAGGTACCACCATTGGGACCCACAGGAATATTTACATTACTAAACATACTTTTTAACGAAAGCAATAGCAGATTGAACAGTATCCAGCAGCTGCTTGGATTTCTTCTCTAATTCACACACTTGGACCACCATTGACTGTTGCAGCTTACTCTTCAAATTGTTCAAGGCTTCTTGTCTCACCACCAATTCTTTTCTTACCATCTCTTGGACAGGCTTCAGATTTTTTACATAAGAATCAATTATAGTTGGATTGTTTACGACCTTATCCAATACAGAGAATATATTTCCATAATTGTTATCTATTTTTCGTTTGTAACCGTCAATTGTATCTTTAATTATAATGTCAATGTTCAGTGAGATTTCATCTAAACTCGGTGCATCAGTGGCTTTTGGAAGTGGTGTAGTTTCCGATGGTTTCAAATTATTCTCCGGCTCATTCTTGAATGACATGCGACCTACAATGATAAATATAGGAAATAATAAAAATAATGTTTAATATTGAGTTATCATTAGTTCTATTCTAAAATACGAAGTATGGTATATTATTATATACTAAAATACTAAAGACCTTTTAAAAACTGTTTTTGCCCAAAACACCAATCTTTATTTATGTATGGCACTGAGTACATTTTCCTTAAATTTGTTTAGAGTGCGGATAATTAGCGCGCATTTTCTTCAACAGTCGGTTAGCGACTAACCGCGAAACAATACAGATAAATTTACATATCCAATATTCCAACTGATTTGGAAGGATTATGCTATAAGTTACAATAGAGTTCACTTACTCATATGTTGAGGTTTGCAATTCAAACAATACTGTTGATACTTCGCCACTCCCTCTTCCAGATCTATCAACTTGAATTCAATTTCCAAAGTATCCTTTCTAATCAAGTTGAACACTACGGTTACGTTATCTTTAGTATTCAATTCCATAGCATAATTATGATAATCGTCTTGTAAGCTCAATATCTCGTACATAGTCACACCAAACATAGATATAGCACTCTCTTTCACTTTACTCCGTATGTTATCAATTTTCTTTATATACATCTCGTTGTCGATATTCAGTCTGTGTATTATGACGTCGACGTAATCAAGTTGGAAGGTAGTTAAGCTTGTACTTATCCGTTTATGGAGTTGTTCAAGTGAGGTGCAGTAATAATCTGTGTCCGTCACCGTTTGGGTGACAAGTTTGAGGGGATTATTGTTTTGTCCTGGAACAGAAATTTTTGATTAAGGCCCTTCGACCCGGGTGCCACTCTCAGGGCGCTTTTGGAAGCGCGTGTAAGCGAGTATAGGCGCGCTCTTTGCAACATACTTAACTCGTCCAAGCGTTGACCCGCTTATAAGAGCGAGCTGAAAGAGATTACTACTGACTGAACCCACCGGTTCGAGCGAACACGCCAGAATAGGCGCGTATGTACGCGTGTAAGCGCAAAAGACGGCGCATGTGGTAAGCGCGTAAGCCGATACGAGCTTATAAGCGTATAGAACAACGCTAGTCTAAAACCGACCGAAAAGGAACATACACGCTGCACGTGCTGGTCGCACTAACCATTTATTTGTTTTAAAGGGTCGTGTAGGTACTGCTATGGCATTCTAGCAACTCATAAATGATCTTAGTTGTTAACCAAAATATTCGGTCGTACGTTGGATGAAGTACTATAAAAAAAAAACTTACTCTTCACCAATTTCCGTTCACCGCAATTGTTGAATTTGCACAATTGCTTATACTTCTCCAGCGGTTCCAGAACCTTCCGCCCGCGCTCATTTACATCGACGAACTTATTTTCATAAGTGGTGTATTCTTGCAATTGGGACACGATCGCATCAACGATAGGTTCCAATTTCATTCGGGTCGCGTCAATATCTTGTAGAATGTTCTTAAGATGTTCAGGACGTGATGTCACACGTTTTTCTATTTCGTTTAAAGTACGTAAATGATTGGCCGAAACGTTTGACGCTGCAGGAATGTAAACTTTGTTTATGTTGTCAATAATGTTCAATTCCGATTGTAAGAAGTTGATCATGACGATTATATCCTTCTTGCTCATCAAACTCTCGCCTGGTGGACAGGCCGATGGAGTTTCTGAAACGAAGATTAGATTTCTTAACTGAAATAGCTAGTTAGTTCCCGATTACTTAACCCAGACTCCCCAGTGGGAATCTTACCAGTGAGCCGAAAGCCCTTCCTAAATGTGCTATGCAAATAAAAGCTTAACAATTCTAGAGCATAACTTAAAACGTGGCTTATTAACTATAGAAGTTTCGGATCAGTTTATAAAACGCAAACCTGAATTCTTGAAATCGGCGACTCTGCGAGCATATGAATACGAAATACTTTCGTCGCTACTCCCATCGCTGCTGGACTGCCAAGGGCGACCTCCGAATTTGTACTCGTCCCTTGACTCATCGTTCAACAATTTCTCCCACGAACCCCACACATAGTCCACACCAACCCCGAGTGAACAACTCAGTATATGTGTAAACGTAAACAATGGTAGCAATAACATTATGGAGACAATGTTTTTTATCATACAATATCCGTTTATATAGCATGTTGACTGATGTTTACAATTTCAATAATGTAAGGTTGCTATAAAATTAGGAATTCGAAATGTTAATTCCATTATATATGGTACCTCTTCAGGAATTTATTCATAATTCTTTTGCAATGATTGCATTTATGTATATAATTATAGGTATTTTTCAAACTACCATTCCTGTATACTGCGTAATTAAAATGTATAACTTTTAAGTAGGTATTTGGTCTGGTTTGTGTGGTGCAAAATCCCGGATGATCAATATTTACTGGTCATAGCACTTCCCACTGAAATGTTATGTGGTATTTCTACAAAACAAACTGTTTAACAGTGTTAACACTAAGCTGTAGCCAATTAGCTACACCTCATATACAGGCTAGGTCGACCAGGGTAGGTAGTACCCCCCTCACAGATAGTCGTAAAGTAGCGATTACAGTTGCGTTTCGCAATGTTCGGATGCCGACCCTGTATGTCTTTTTAACAAAACAAACTACTTTTAACACCACACTAATTTATTCCAGAAAAGAATATTACAATAAAAAATGTGCAGTGACTCCCGAATTTCTTAGTTGCTGTAGCGAACTCCGCGAGTTCTAGAATCTGACTAACTATTCTAACCATAAAATTTAACTCAATTATGTTAAGTGGCAAAACTGCTGAATTGTATATGGGATAAAACAGCGGCACATGCTATAATGCTGAGTGAGCTTTAAGTACATATAAATAAGGGTTATAACAGCACGATAAGTCAGAGAGTCGAAGCTCAACGACCGTTGAAACGGCGGCTGCGTTTAATGAAATGCAACATCTATCAACAGAGCAAACTGCTGGACATGGCTCGCGACCTCCTGTTCAACGACAACCGCGCCAAGCTGAACGACGAGACTCTGCAGAAACTCGCCTTCTTAAACGGCACAGCTCAGCAGGACCATAATGCTAAACTAAGCGGCGTGCCCGAGCTTAATTCTACTGGTAAGAGATACAGGAAGACACTACTATAACAGTATATAATACAATATTGTTCCTAATTTATCGTCGTCGTCGTAGAAACGATACGAAATAATAAATAATAACAGTAAATATCGCCAGACGAACACACCCAACTGTATGGTCCCAAACTAAGCAACGCTTGTACTATGGGTACCGTACAATGGACAGGGGGCGATCCCAGTGACACCCACACCAGGGCCAAGTACGAAAAGGCTATTTCCGAAATTTGCCCCGGCGGGAATCGAACCCGCAACCACCATGTGCAGTGAGCCGAGCGGCCTACGCTCGAACCACTGCGCCAAGCGGTCGTCAAATGGTAATAATGTTCGAATTCAAGTTTGAGACCGGGCAGTTGAAATGTTCAGTGTGGTGGTGTTTTATTTTCGTATAGCCACTCGTTGGACGTGTTATATGTCTGTTCCTTATTTCGTGGTATACCTCCAGGGACTCTGCTCTCGGAGATGTCGTACTCCCGCTCGGAGGACGACCTGGACCTGTCGCTGGCATCCACCCGAAGGTCGTGGGTGCAGCGCGGCGGGTGGAACGCGCGGGAGAACCAGCCCGTCACCAAGAAACGACGCTCCTCCTCCTCATCCGCTACCAAGGTTAGTGCTCTACACTTAAATAATAAAAAAGGTTACTGGCAATGTGTGTTTGTCACATTACTAGTATTCCCGTTAGCCCCTCCAGGTAAGCTAATGTTTGGCTGAACACTGAACATTTCTGACCTTTCCGCAGTATGGTATGAAGCCTGATTTAGTGACATGGTCTTTTTATTTTAAATTCTTATAATTTAAAGCTTTAGAAATGCAGGAGTAAAACTGCCAGGTGTCAGAAGTGGCTAGTTTTTGAGATATGACTGCTTACAAATCGTTAAAATAAATCTTTAACTATTGACAATATTGGAAAATTGTGTTTATAAACCATATATCAATCAAATGCCCACGCTATGGAGCAATCAGGGTAGTCGTAAGATCCTTTGTTTCGATGTAAATCAGGATTTTATGTTTTTATTTTCTTTCTCGTATACTACGCCATATTATGCTATGATATTTACACACCAACTTGCTTGGTAAGTCTTCTATACCCCTTATAAATATCAAGCTATAATTATATGGAGTTTTGAGGTGCTAAAACCCAATGTTTCGCTGTAGACTAGGCTGATGCTGAGGATTGTGATGTCCTTTAGTCTATCTTACGTCTAGGGGCCCAACTTTGTTACAGACTCTTCTTCTTTCTATATAAATATGGCCCACCCAGTTTAATAGATATTTCGCCAAAAATGTGACCATCCACTTAGGAAAACCAAAATGGAGGCCTTGTTAAAGACTCGCTCGATTCGGCTCGCAATACGTCAAAACGGACGTATTTAATTACGCGATACGTCAGTTTTGACGTAATGCGAGTCGAATGTGAGTCGAATCGAGCGACAGTTGTTAGCAGAGTTGGGCCCCAGGTCTTTCTGCTGGTGGATGCATGCATGGGTTAATACTCTGTAACTCCAGATGGTGGAACTGCAGGGTGGTAAAGTGCTGGCCACTGCCACCACCACGCTCACGCTGGAGCGCGCGCCGACCAACCACGACTTGAAACCGCCGCAGAACTTCGTAAGTGTATACACTTTTAGGTCTACTTGATATTTTCTTTAGAAATGTTTTTTACTATCCTGTGGAGAGCAAGTGCGACCTCAATTAATTAATTGATTTATATTAACCATTTTTTTACTGATATATTATAAATAATTTTTCAAAAATATTGAATTATTGCAACAATATTCGCTATTAAAATTTGCTGAAACTACTAAGTTATGACGTCATACGACAGTAGCTAGGTATGGGTTCGAAACGAAACGTGTCTAATATTAAAGTTATTTTGAAAATTTTCTACACTGGTGGTAATCCCAAAATATCTTTTTTTGTATAATTATGCGACATTATTTTGTATGAATTCTGAATTTATAGTCTATTTCCCGTCTGTATTTTTTTTTTATTATAGACTTTAGAGCCTACTAGTGTTGAGGGTTTCAATGTGACATGTTGTATAGCAACCGATATCGGAGAGCAGCGACGAGGCGCCGCCGCGCAAGTCCTCTGCGCGGCTGTCGGCCACCACGCCGCGCGCCGGCAAGGAGGAGTGCACGCCGTCCGCGCCGCCGCGCACCGGCACCGGTATATAGCTTTACTAGTTTCTGCCCGCGACTTCGTCCGCGTAGTGTTCCAAATTACATCCAAATCCGTTCAGTAGTTTTTGCGTGAAAGAGTAACAAACATACATCCACACTCACAAACTTTCGCATTAATAATATTACTAGGATGATAACGAAAACCTGAATACCTTATAGACTCCTGAATAATAATTTTAGTGGTTCCACTCATTTTAAAACTACTCCTAAACCATTACTTAAGTTGTAATTTTTCTGGACTAAGGGATACTTAAATAGTCGTAAGATTTCTAATAATACCGGCAAAATGTATAGAAATATTTTATTTATTTTTATTATCCATTTTCATTTGCAGTGATAGCCAATTGGTTAAGCATGCGTCTTGCTGGCCCCAGGTCATAGGTTCAAACAGGTTCAGGTTTTTCGAAATCTGTGTGCGAGTCATAATTTCTATATGATTATCACTTGCTTACGGTGAAGGAAAACATCGTAAGGAAACCTGGCATGTCATAGAAAATCTAGGCAATTTTCGAAAGACATGTGAAATCCGCCAACCCGCACTTGGCCAGCGTGGCGGATTACGGCCTAAATCCTCTTCGTAGTGAGGGGAGGCTTGTGCTCAGGAGTGGGATGCCAAAAGGGCAATTTTTTTTTTTGCATTAAAAACTATTTTGTGTTTCTTAAAATGTATTTACTATACTTTAAGCGCATTCTCAAGATTTGACACTGTTTCTGAACATTCGTTTTTGAATATAGACACGGAGAGTGCGTCGGACACGCCGCGCTGCGCGCCGCAGCGCACGCCGTCGCTGCTGTCGGCGGCCGGCTTCGGCGCGTCGCCGCGCGCGCGCCAGCGGCAGCACCACTTCGTCGCCAAGAACTTCTACAAGAGGGAGACCTGCGGCCCGTGCGGGAAGACGTAAGCGCCCTGACCTTACACAAACACGATATTTTGGGACTAACTCGTTGTCGCTTAGTCCATGTGCATAATTGATGTGTGTGTGTGCAGTATAAAGTTCGCGAAGGTAGGCGTGCGGTGCGAGTGGTGCCGCGCGCTGGCGCACGCCGAGTGCCGCGCGCTGCTGCCGCTGCCCTGCGTGCCGCCCGGGCCCGCCGCCAGCCGCGCCAGGCCGCTGCAGGTACCGCCACTATACACTATACACTATACACACACACCCTCGCTGGCGCACGCCGAGTGCCGCGCGCTGCTGCCGCTGCCCTGCGTGCCGCCCGGGCCCGCCGCCAGCCGCGCCAGGCCGCTGCAGGTACCGCCACTATACACTATACACTATACACACACACCCTCGCTGGCGCACGCCGAGTGCCGCGCGCTGCTGCCGCTGCCCTGCGTGCCGCCCGGGCCCGCCGCCAGCCGCGCCAGGCCGCTGCAGGTACCGCCACTATACACTATACACTATACACACACACCCTCGCTGGCGCACGCCGAGTGCCGCGCGCTGCTGCCGCTGCCCTGCGTGCCGCCCGGGCCCGCCGCCAGCCGCGCCAGGCCGCTGCAGGTACCGCCACTATACACTATACACTATACACACACACCCTCGCTGGCGCACGCCGAGTGCCGCGCGCTGCTGCCGCTGCCCTGCGTGCCGCCCGGGCCCGCCGCCAGCCGCGCCAGGCCGCTGCAGGTACCGCCACTATACACTATACACACACACCCTCGCTGGCGCACGCCGAGTGCCGCGCGCTGCTGCCGCTGCCCTGCGTGCCGCCCGGGCCCGCCGCCAGCCGCGCCAGGCCGCTGCAGGTACCGCCACTATACACTATACACTATACACACACACCCTCGCTGGCGCACGCCGAGTGCCGCGCGCTGCTGCCGCTGCCCTGCGTGCCGCCCGGGCCCGCCGCCAGCCGCGCCAGGCCGCTGCAGGTACCGCCACTATACACTATACACTATACACACACACCCTCGCTGGCGCACGCCGAGTGCCGCGCGCTGCTGCCGCTGCCCTGCGTGCCGCCCGGGCCCGCCGCCAGCCGCGCCAGGCCGCTGCAGGTACCGCCACTATACACTATACACTATACACACACACCCTCGCTGGCGCACGCCGAGTGCCGCGCGCTGCTGCCGCTGCCCTGCGTGCCGCCCGGGCCCGCCGCCAGCCGCGCCAGGCCGCTGCAGGTACCGCCACTATACACTATACACTATACACACACACCCTCGCTGGCGCACGCCGAGTGCCGCGCGCTGCTGCCGCTGCCCTGCGTGCCGCCCGGGCCCGCCGCCAGCCGCGCCAGGCCGCTGCAGGTACCGCCACTATACACTATACACTATACACACACACCCTCGCTGGCGCACGCCGAGTGCCGCGCGCTGCTGCCGCTGCCCTGCGTGCCGCCCGGGCCCGCCGCCAGCCGCGCCAGGCCGCTGCAGGTACCGCCACTATACACTATACACTATACACACACACCCTCGCTGGCGCACGCCGAGTGCCGCGCGCTGCTGCCGCTGCCCTGCGTGCCGCCCGGGCCCGCCGCCAGCCGCGCCAGGCCGCTGCAGGTACCGCCACTATACACTATACACACACACCCTCGCTGGCGCACGCCGAGTGCCGCGCGCTGCTGCCGCTGCCCTGCGTGCCGCCCGGGCCCGCCGCCAGCCGCGCCAGGCCGCTGCAGGTACCGCCACTATACACTATACACTATACACACACACCCTCGCTGGCGCACGCCGAGTGCCGCGCGCTGCTGCCGCTGCCCTGCGTGCCGCCCGGGCCCGCCGCCAGCCGCGCCAGGCCGCTGCAGGTACCGCCACTATACACTATACACTATACACACACACCCTCGCTGGCGCACGCCGAGTGCCGCGCGCTGCTGCCGCTGCCCTGCGTGCCGCCCGGGCCCGCCGCCAGCCGCGCCAGGCCGCTGCAGGTACCGCCACTATACACTATACACTATACACACACACCCTCGCTGGCGCACGCCGAGTGCCGCGCGCTGCTGCCGCTGCCCTGCGTGCCGCCCGGGCCCGCCGCCAGCCGCGCCAGGCCGCTGCAGGTACCGCCACTATACACTATACACTATACACACACACCCTCGCTGGCGCACGCCGAGTGCCGCGCGCTGCTGCCGCTGCCCTGCGTGCCGCCCGGGCCCGCCGCCAGCCGCGCCAGGCCGCTGCAGGTACCGCCACTATACACTATACACACACACCCTCGCTGGCGCACGCCGAGTGCCGCGCGCTGCTGCCGCTGCCCTGCGTGCCGCCCGGGCCCGCCGCCAGCCGCGCCAGGCCGCTGCAGGTACCGCCACTATACACTATACACTATACACACACACCCTCGCTGGCGCACGCCGAGTGCCGCGCGCTGCTGCCGCTGCCCTGCGTGCCGCCCGGGCCCGCCGCCAGCCGCGCCAGGCCGCTGCAGGTACCGCCACTATACACTATACACTATACACACACACCCTCGCTGGCGCACGCCGAGTGCCGCGCGCTGCTGCCGCTGCCCTGCGTGCCGCCCGGGCCCGCCGCCAGCCGCGCCAGGCCGCTGCAGGTACCGCCACTATACACTATACACACACACCCTCGCTGGCGCACGCCGAGTGCCGCGCGCTGCTGCCGCTGCCCTGCGTGCCGCCCGGGCCCGCCGCCAGCCGCGCCAGGCCGCTGCAGGTACCGCCACTATACACTATACACTATACACACACACCCTCGCTGGCGCACGCCGAGTGCCGCGCGCTGCTGCCGCTGCCCTGCGTGCCGCCCGGGCCCGCCGCCAGCCGCGCCAGGCCGCTGCAGGTACCGCCACTATACACTATACACTATACACACACACCCTCGCTGGCGCACGCCGAGTGCCGCGCGCTGCTGCCGCTGCCCTGCGTGCCGCCCGGGCCCGCCGCCAGCCGCGCCAGGCCGCTGCAGGTACCGCCACTATACACTATACACTATACACACACACCCTCGCTGGCGCACGCCGAGTGCCGCGCGCTGCTGCCGCTGCCCTGCGTGCCGCCCGGGCCCGCCGCCAGCCGCGCCAGGCCGCTGCAGGTACCGCCACTATACACTATACACACACACCCTCGCTGGCGCACGCCGAGTGCCGCGCGCTGCTGCCGCTGCCCTGCGTGCCGCCCGGGCCCGCCGCCAGCCGCGCCAGGCCGCTGCAGGTACCGCCACTATACACTATACACTATACACACACACCCTCGCTGGCGCACGCCGAGTGCCGCGCGCTGCTGCCGCTGCCCTGCGTGCCGCCCGGGCCCGCCGCCAGCCGCGCCAGGCCGCTGCAGGTACCGCCACTATACACTATACACTATACACACACACCCTCGCTGGCGCACGCCGAGTGCAGAGTTATTTAATCCTTTTTAAAATGGCATATTACAATATCTTCAAAAGTTATCATGCTTAACAATTTCAATAATATACTTCGAAACACTAGGAGGGCTGCATAGCGGACTACGCGCCGAGCACGCCGCCTATGGTGCCGGCGCTGCTGGTGCACTGCGTCAACGAGGTGGAGAAGCGCGGGTTGAGCGAGAGAGGGATATACCGCATCAGCGCTACTGAGAAGGACGTCAAAAGACTCAAGGTAACCAATCTTCAGTTCAGCTGCTAAGTCATCAAATTCTCATTTTTTTTGGATCGCTGGTTCATGACACAGAAGAACGTTGTTTGGATCGCTTGTGACCAATTTGTAGCCAAATACTCAATCGACTCGGACGCTATTTAAATATATATAACTCAAAGGTGACTGACTGACTGACTGACTGACATAGTGATCTATCAACGCACAGCCCAAAGCACTGGACGGATCGGGCGGAAATTTGGCATGCAGGTAGATGTTATGCCGTAGGCATCCGCTAAGAAAGGATTTTGATTAATAAAGGTCCCAAGGGGATGAAAGTCTGTATGAAACTTTGTCAATTAAATTCCACGCGGACGAAGACGCGGGCACTGCTAGTTGATATATATATAAGTTCTTAAGTGTGAGACGTCGTTATCTTGCATTTTACATATCTCCGACTCTACTTAGTGGAACATTCTAAGCCAGTTAAGTAGTACAACGAGCATGCCCTGAGACGGTGCGTGGTTGTGTTCGCAGGAGCGGTTCCTGCGCGGCTGCGGGTCCCCGGCGCTGGCGGGCGAGGACGTGCACGTGCTGTGCGGCTGCATCAAGGACTTCCTGCGGTCGCTGCGCGAGCCGCTGGTGAGCAGCGCGCTGTGGGCGGACTTCATGGACGCCGCCAAGCTGGCCGAGCCCGGCGACGCCGCCGCCGCCGTCGTGCAGGCCGTCAGCCAGCTGCCGCAGCCCAACAGGGACACGCTGGCGTTCCTGGTGCTGCATCTCCAGAAGTTAGTATCCACTCCTAGTTACTCGTAGGATTACTAAGCATACTAACTTCTACTTACTTCATTATTCTAAGGTTTCTTCATAATATGAAGAAGCTTTATATTATAAACTTTTCTTCTTACATGTATACGAGTAGCTTAATAAAAATAAAATGTACATACATTTTCCATCCCAAAGTGTGGAGACCTTGTGTCCTGAAATACAGACCCGAGTCTAGCTTAGGTGCACCAGTCTCCCACAATATTATCTGCGACTGTATTACCTACTAGCGGCCCGCCCCGGCTTCGCACGGGTACATTGCGGTTACATTATTCGAGTTTTAGTAAGAATCCCTAATTTTTTTGAAAATATAATATAGCCTATGTAACCCGGAGATAGTGTAGCTTCCCAACAGTGAAAGAATTTTTCAAATCGGTTCAGTATTTTCGGGGCCTATTCATTACAATCAAACAAATAAAGTTTTCCTCTTTATAATATTAGTGTGATGTAAATTAATTTCTTTAATAGTAATTGTTTTGAGAAATACAGCTTATTATTAGTATTATTCCAGCTGACCGAGCCAAGGCTCGTTTTTACCGCCCTAAAGGTGCATGGCGTCCTTTGCTAACACTGAGCAAATTTCATTATTTTTTTTACTTGTATTACTCAATAACTCACAATTCATGTTGCTAACAAAAACAAAAACATGATATAACTAATTTTATTTTCCTTTTTTTTTGGTATTATGTTTATTTGTGGCAATATTAACCCGTATCTAGGACGCGCCGGGCAGAAGTTCGACTACTTTTTGCGGAAACCAACCATCGCGATATTACCGTCTTCTTCTCTTTAACGTGTCTCGTGGTTACAGGGTAGCAGAGAGTCCCGAGTGCGAGATGGGCATAGACAACTTAGCGAAGATATTCGGGCCGACGATCATCGGGTACGGGCTGATGTCGCAGGCCGCCGAGATGTACAACGCCACTACGCAGATGTTTAGCGTATGTATTCACACACTTTTATTGGAGACTAGCTGAGCCCGCGACTTCGTCCGCGTGGAATTTTGATCCTTTCTTAGGGGAATGTCTACGTCATAGTAGCTTTATGCATGCAAAGTCTCAGCCCGCTCGGTTTAAAATTGACAAAGTTTCATACAAACTTTCATCCCCTATTTTATACCCTTGGGGGTGGAATTAATCAAAATCCTTTCTTAGCGGTTGCCTACGTCATAACATCTACCTGCATGCCAAATTTCAGCCCGATCCGTCCAGTGGTTTGGGCTGTGCGTTGATAGATCACTATATCAGTCACCTTTGATTTTTATTTATTGAACATTAGTAAAGACTCCATACCTTTAATTGAAAATAATAAAATCTTTTCTTCTTTAATTCTTTGTTTAGTACTATTTTTTTTCTCGGCAATGTTTTGACTTATTCGTGTTTGCATTTGACATTAACATCGACTTCAGTGCAAGTGCTTGGATTAGGTTTATAGTCATAAAAACCATTATAATTCACTTATTTTGATCCGGTGACTCGTTCATACACTTTGAAAATTCATTGCGAAGGAAGGTTTTACGAGAAAGGTTGCGGGAATGATTTCGACTTCCGAAATTAAAAACTAGTGCGGTTTAAATTCATAAATATAATGCAACAACATTGTCAATGATTATTTATTTAATCAGCCATGACCCATTATCCACAGTATACTAGATGAAACAGAAAGGGTATACCATTTTTTTTTTTGCAACTTTACATTGTAAATCTAAAACTATTGGTTCTGTGGGACAGTTGAGGCACTAAAGGTTTTGTAGACTTATGAAAACTGTCAACAGCTGTATTCCTATAACACCTTTTGTTTTTCAAGTTTCCTCCAAAGCTGATAGTTTTAGAATTACAAAGTTAAGTTTTGTAAAAAAAAGTATACCCTTTCTTTTTCAACCTGTATATCTATGACGACCGCTTGGCGCAGTGGTCCGAGCGTAGACCGCTCGGCTCACTGCATATAGTGTTAGCGGGTTCGATTCCCGCCCGGACAAATTTCTCAGAAATCTCTCCTTTCCGCAATTTGCTCAGGTCTGGGTCAATATTTATTTATTAATATGTCCGCGATGGTTGCCCCGCGGGTGTGCGTGTGCAGGTGATGCAGCTGCTGCTGCGGCTGGCGGGCGACTACTGGGCGCAGTGGGCGTGCCCGGACGCGCTGGGCTCGCCGGCGCCGGCTCACACGCTGCCGCGCGCGCGCGGATACTTCTTCTCGCCCGCCGACACTGGGTCAGTCATTTAGATGTACTACGAAATCGAATCACTTATGTTTGTATTGCTGTAGGGAAGCAGATCATACGAAAACACCGTTTGGTATTGGTACCGGGTCAATATTATAATGTGTAATCACCGGTGATATGTTCCTGCAGGGTATTAATTGAATATTTATTTATTGGCAAATGTTTAGAAAACGTCATCCGCCACACTTGTACATTTCGATAAAGATGAAAATAATGCATGTATTTTTTTAAATGTGAATAAATGTTTTATTTAAACGTCTTAAACTGATCTTACAATGTTATACACGCCGAATTGCAAGCGCGAATGCCATTTTCCAAAATTTTATTCCAAGGAGCTTTTGATAATGCCGTAAGTCGGGCGGTCTTCTATTACGGCATAAATGATGATCCTAAATGTACTTTTCCCCCTTCCAGTATATCAAGAAAGAAGAGAAACTACTTCCAGTGACATTAATTATAGTTACAAAAAAATAGTGAATAAAATAATTTTTCGTTTGTTCGTGTAGGAGAACACATTATGTTAACCATTTCATTGTATATTCTAAGTTTCTATTTATAACCACTTTTGATTTTTTGTATTAGTTTTTGACTAACAATTAAGTTGATTGACGTATTTTATAAAGCCCTTAATATATTTAGTTTTAGTTAAAAACTAACATCACTTAACTACTCCTTAGCTCCTGATGCTATTGTACAAAATACTCTTTTCTTTTGTATTAACATTAGTTTATCGTTGTAATGTATAGAAGGTGTTTCCACTATAGAAAAATTGAATGGCCAAAAAAAAAATCCGAAGCTTACAAGCAAACACCGAAACAGTCAAAAATACTCTAAAAGCGTCAAATATTAATACTGTATTTTGTCTAATCATTTGTCCATACTCTATGCACTTTACATAAGGTAAGGTCCCCACAAACAGACAAATGGAACGTATCACTCTAAAATGAGATCTATCTGTTTCTATCATACAACTTAAAATACCTCATCTAAACAATTGTTTGCTTCGCCGTAGTAAGATAGAAATGTAATATTGCAAATGCATCTGTTGTATAAACTTGAACTATAGTGGAACAATTAAATTAAAAAAAGTACTTAATTTTGTTAATATTACTTTCAATAATATTAATTGTAGTTTTATTTGTCACTGATTTATCAGGTTATTAGATATATGCAAAAATATGATTTACATTCAGTGCCTTTCTATTAGCATTACCTAGTTAATAAAATAACAGTGATTTGAGGTTACACTCAAGTATTTTGTAACCAACAGACGACTTGATTTAGTACTCTTGAGTAGTCCTTTAGGCTGGGGCCGCAGCGGTAAGACGACTGCGAGGCGATGGCGATCACAGCTATATGTTTATAACTAAATCGCTTTCGCATTGCAATCAACTTACCAGTGCGGCTCCGGCTCAAATGTGTTTGATCCAATAAATACCGAATCAATGCCTGCCTTTGATTAGATTTATTTAATTAAAGATGCCTGCTCATTCGACACATCACTGTTATATCGATAAAATTAAATAAGTAGGTATATATTTTAGCAAATTTCATCAACTGATAGACCTTTGTGGATAAGGTATACGCTTCCGTTAACAGCCAAAGATGTAAAGCATGACATAGTTGATAAAATTTGCTATTACAAAGTAGTATTAGTTCATTTTAGTTCTCTTAAGTTGTTTTCCGTTAACGTGACGTCACCCCGCCGCCTTACGATCAACGACTGTACAACATTTATATATTTTTAAATGTAGTTTCGTGTAATATTAAAAAATAGTACTTGTAGCATAATAATCCTCGGCACACTAAGTAAAATGTCCCAAATTACAAGTAATCATTTTTATTGCTCAATCAAGTGTTTTAGTTGTATGGAGTAACTGTCCAAGTAAAAAAAATACTGATTGCAACTAAACAAAAATTTGGAAAATGCTAAGATGCGAGTCTTTGTAAATTACATGGCTTTAGAGGGTTGATTTGCATTGGAAGTAATTCCATACATTTGCTTTTATTACAAATTTTAAGACACCATTTAATGCTAAAACTGTTTGTTATAATGCTAATAATGTGTGCTGCAAGTATCCGTGTAAATATTTTGCTTTAACAACTCGGTAACACGACTTGTTCATTCTATATAAATATGTATGTATTATCCACTATATTATATTGTAACGTGCACTCGCGTCATTTCGCCCTCTTGCCGTACAAAAGCAACTTGCTTTTGCTGGCTCGCGCTAGCCTACGCTGAAGGAGTGTAGGCAGTAAACTATATTTGGCTGCTCAAAACATGTCATTCGTTCGAACAGGATATCAACACGAGTCGGGACAGGTTTATATGCAAGCTCGTTGATGTAATAGCTTGAAACAAATGAGCAATGTTTCCCCTGCGCAAAAACTCGTTTCGCGACAAAAATGGATATATATTAATCCAAGTCGTATTAAATTTGTTGCGGTTTCCAAGGCTTTACAATTTTGCCTAGGATTCTCTTGAGGGTCAAACTTTGAAATCTTCCGTTAATCGGAGTGTGCCGGGCTAAAAGAGACCTTATGAGCCTCACATCAAGGGCGTACTGTAAAGATTCCTGCTCATTACTGTAACTAGTCATCATTGACTAGCATTTGGTACACAACACGTGTACAATGTTTGTAATCACTGACTGTATGTATAAATGAAATAAACTTGTTTAACTAATATTGTATTTCGTATTTTGCTTTTACCGAGGCCTGCATCCCCCTTGTATTGAGGAGAGGCCTGTGCCCTGGGCTGTGATATTCAGTCGCAGAAATAATTATATAGTTATCTGTAAGCTGTGACACTTATCGCAAAGTTCATTATTGCGAATAAAACTTCAATCGCCATATCACTGTGATGTCATTTATTTATAAAACAAAACAAACTGAGCAATTATTTATCTTATTAAATAAAGTAAACGAAACTACGTATTCTTAACGTACGTAAATAAATATAATTAATTATATAATAAAATAAATGTCAATATAATTTGGTACCTCAATTAGGCAACACCTGTTGCGCAAGGTATTTATTGGTTGCGTATTTTACGCAACTCAAGATCATGTCATTTAATATCAAAGCGTCTAGAAAATATGGCTGTATAATTATTCCTACATCTTAAAAGCTTTTATGGCATCTGTATTGTCGTGCAAATAATGAAATAATAGCTGAAGGAAGTCTTTTCTTACCTGTCGTTTTTTAGTAAACAGTCTTAAGGCTAAAGCGCCCATCTAGCCCGCGAAATTCAAAATTTTCGAGTATTTTTATAGTTTATCTAAAATCTGAAAACATTTAAGACAACATTTTGTAATTGGCGACAAATACCGTATGCAATACATTTATTAATATATCCAACTAACTCTAAAACATTTCAAGAACGACAGATAACCAGAAAAACTGGCATTTTTTTGTATATTTAGTGATTTACTAGTATCATATCCACCGTGATAATATTTAGAGTAAAATAAATGTATTAATAAACGCACTGCATACTGTGTTTGTCGCAAATCACAAGATGTTGTCTTAAATGTTTTCAGATTATGGAAAACTACTCGAAAATTTTGAATTTCGCGGGCTAGACAGGCGCTATCACCTTAATAACCGATTGGAGTGTATAATATAAATTAAATGTAGGAGTTGGCTACGAAGTCACAATTGAAGGTGCCTTTTCTTTTATACATAAGTAGGTGTACATAATAGTTGGTAATACAATAATTGTTTGACGAATAACCCGCAACGTTTTCTGTTATAAGAATGTTGCTTGAATGTATACTTTCATGTTAAATAAAATAAAAAAAACAGTTTATATTACCAGCTAGAAGTGACCATTTAAGTCGAGGTAAGAATAATTTCTGATTAACTTTGTCTCTTCCGAAATCTTAATATACATTTTATTCGCCTTAGATTGAATTTGCTAAATTAATACACATTATTATTCTAATTATTACGCATCAGTAACTACGTGTCTTTCCAAAAAACACTACCAACGTGCCCTTCACAACACACACACTTATTAAGTATTACACACAAAAGGTTCCTACGTTTAATTCTTAAATCTATTAAGATTCTTTGGTTCTATTATGCTATTTATATTTTATTATTTTCTTGATGACAAACAGATTTATCCTAATTAAGTATATTATGTAACAACACAACGATCATATATTATTTAAGCTATTTCAAGGCAGTTACTTTTTTCTATACATTAACTTTTGCATAATATTATAGAACTGTTACATTCCCAGAGAAATTTCGTCGAGAAAATAACAAAATGAAAATAGTATTGGTCTTGCTTTACACGAAAACATACCACGAATTCAGACTAGTAGTCTAACTTTGGATGAGACATACAAATTAAACTTAAAAATAAATTAAAGGAACGTTTACGACTTGAATGTAAGCTGTGTTTACAAACACAAATAATGCGAAACACAAACAATTGTAAATGCCTAAACACCCTGATATGAAATTAATTAAACAATAATATCAAATTAAATATTATGCTCTTATAATTATGGCAATTCGTTTTGGCCTGACATGGCCCAAAATAAATAAAAATAAAGCCACCCTTCGTTAATCGATCTTAGCTCTGAAAGTGAACTTGGAAATGTTGTTCAAGCACAACTGACATTGCTCAACTCAACTTTGCTTTCAGAGTTCAGCTCTGAGAGCCTTACAATATTTCTGAGTAATAAATATGCTAGGTTGGGTTCTTTGAACACATAGTGTTTTAAAATAAATAGGTAAGTTTCTCTCTTTAAATATTGAAACATAGGGTTATTTGTAAAACACCAAAAACATCCAAGGTATATACTACTCACATCATAAATAACTAATTATGTTGCTAGTGTTTTACCAATAACCCTGCAAACAAGCAAATTATAATAGTTTTTTTTAAATCTATACAAATAAATAAAATTGGAGTGTCTGTTTATAATATCAAAATAACACCTTTTCACTAAGTGCATATCAAAGTACATACGACACCTATAAAAAAACCCGATTTAATTTTTTTTTGTCTGTCTGTCTGTCTGTCTGTCTGTCTGTCTGTCTGTCTGTCTGTCTGCTGTCTGTCTGTCTGTCTGTGTGTTTGTTCCGAGTAATCTCCGAAACGGCTGGACCGATTTTTACGGGACTTTCACTGGCAGATAGCTGATGATAAAAGGAGTAACTTAGGCTACTTTAATTTTGGAAAAACAATTAGGGTTCCGCGTAAAAAATAAAAACACATGAAATCAAAGAGTATCTCCGAAACGGGTGGACCGATTTTGACGGGACTTTCACTGGTAGATAGCTGATGTTATAAGCAGTAACTTAGGCTACTTTTATTTTAGAAAAAATAAATAATAAAAAATGAGTCCTGTCGCGCAGGCTCAGAACGCGGGAGCGGGCTTTTTTGTTAAGTTAAATTCCACGCGGACGAAGTCGCGGGCTCAGCTAGTTTTGAATAACAATATAAGCTGTTTTCATTTAGCATTTGAAGCTGAAAATAATAGCTTGGACATGTAGGGTAAAAGTATATATAACATAACTGGCTACTCTCAGTAACTAGCTACGGAATTACACCGTGTTAATTAGGTTGTATTAAAACAACGCCAAAGATAACGATAACCGATTTTTACTTGTAGATTGTGTATTCTTAATACACCTCTTATTTGAAACGTTTAAAGAACGTAATGGTACTGAAAGTGGTCAATTATACCCAATTTTACCTCATACCTATGCCTACCACTACTTTACTATTATACTATTAGTAACAATAATATTATGCCGTTTTGGTAACGAATTTTTTAATTATGTATTTTACACTATAAACAATATCATTTTTTTTAATATACATAATATATTATACGCATAATAACTACATTATATTATACATTTATTACAGATCATTTTAAATTTCAGACTTCAGTCGAAAGCAGTCGTTTAAGGAATGTATATTTTTTGCGTTGGCAAATAATTGTATGGCATTTTGACACTCAAATTAACAGATGCCTATATGTCATCAAAAGAGCTTTATCTATATTTTGTTATTAAATTTTAAAAGTAGCGAAAGATTTAAATTTACCGAAAAAAATATAGCTTTTTAATATATCACATAATTCACTATTACATTTGAAAATTACGTAAGTAACAGCTAAAACAGATCTTCAGTGAAACACATAAGCCTTCTATAACGAAGGAAGCTCGTATTTATATTATTTTTTTCTATACTATCATAGGCTAAGCATGTACATCCATAGAGCCACCTGTTAACTGTAGCATCACTACTAACTTATTAATTATGTTCGATCTCTGTAGTGGTATTAGGTCTAAGCAATTTGGGCAATGTGCTCGCCCCAAACCTGATACCATAAGGTCGCAAATGGTATATCAGGTAGTCTAGCACATACATCATTTCCGGGTCCACGTAGTGGAAGGAGACCGCGTGGTCTGAACAACAGTCTAAACCCTGAAAAAGGAGTATTACGTAAGCTGTGTTGCTATATGTACTACTACTACTAACTTTTGTAATTCTAACGACTATTTACTACAACCGGGGAATTTAGTGTCTCGATATTTTATGAGGAAATACAGCGAACTTTATTATTCACGCTATTCTTATTTTCTAAGATAGGGATGTTGATTAGAGAATTATTTTAGTCCATTTTGTGCAATTATAACACGCAAGCTGGTGGTAGATTCAGACTATTCATGAGTGCTATGTTTGATTTTGGTGGTCTGTCCATAAAGTCAAGCGACTTCATTTTTGTGGACGAGAATAGCTGACCGTTTTTTTGTATAGCTGCCTTTCTCTTTTTAATTGACTCAATAAACTCTACGAAAACAAACAATATCCGAGTGACCATTTCAAACTATGCTCCAGATTTTGAAAGCCGAACTGTATAATTAAAATCGCTTGACGACCGCTTGGCGCAGTGGTTCGAACGTAGGCCACATGGTGGTTGCGGGTTCGATCCCCACAGGGATATTTTCGAAAATGGCCTTTTCGTAATTTACCCTGGTCTGGGTGTTACTGGGATCGCCCCCAGTCCATTGTACGGTACCCATAGTACAAGCGTTGCTTAGGTTGAGACCATACAGTTGTTATGTCAGTCGGGCAATATATAAAAAAACCTGTACCTCATCCGTTGGGTAGAATAGATAGGACCAGTACCAAAAGGTCTTGTCCTTGGTCGGGAACAGGTGGTCGTGGGGAATGAACGGGAAGAACCGGCCGCGATGCAGCTCGTCGCGCGAGTCCATCGCGCGCACTCCCACGTTGTCGAGACATTTGCCTAGCCGAATAGAACAATTGATTAGCAACTTTATTGCGTCAACACTATTACCTAAATTACCGTATCAATATGGTTTTCGAATGGGTCTTTAGAGTCTGGGAAGTGAACACAAACCCTAAAAGTTAAAATAATCTCCAACTTTTTATGTCGTATATATACTTAAACTCTGTTTAATTCCGGAAAATAAAATGACATTCACTAATGTCAAACTTGAACTTGTCGTTCTAGCTACCAGTTCTTTGTGGTTCCGATAATGTGAACCGTAAAATTTTGAATGTCGTGCGTGATTACCCCTAATGTGTCCTACATGTTAATGTTTTTTTTTATGTCTTTTTTATGTAACAGACGATACGGCTGAATATCATTCAGGCCACTAGTTGAACGGCGCTGTTTAGTAAAGGGGCTAGGCTGTTGATTGAACGGCGAATTAAGCTAGTTGGCTGCGACATACCCATCTCGGCGTCCTCGGCGCCGTGGTCGTCGGCCCTGCAGAGGTGCGGCGTGGGCAGCGCCTTGCTCACGAACCGCTCGAGCGCCTCCCTGCTCAGCACGTAGCCCGCGCCGCCGCTCATGTACCCCTGCACAACAGCAGGATGCAGGATGATTCACACACAATATATGAATGGGGACATTTTGCGCATAGTAACGGTGTAATTCTACCCTGTGAATCGTTTAATTTATCCCAAATTAAAAGTAAATCGTGCTCTAGATGAGTATAATTTTGTCCATGGTTTATACAGGTTGAAACAGAGAGGGTATACTTTTTTTTGAAAACATAACTTTGTAATTTTAAAACTATCAGCTTTGGAGGAAACTTGAAAAACAAAAGGTGTTATAGGGATACAGCTGTTGACAGATTTCACAAGTCTACAAAACCATCAGTACTTCAACTGTCCCACGAAGCCAATAGTTTTAGATTTACAAAGTTAAGTTGCAAAAAAATAGTATACCCTTTCTGTTTCACCTAGTATAATTTGCCCGAGAATCGTTCTTATTATAGCGTAACTTAGTGAAAACAATGTGGGTATTTTAGTTCTACCCATAATACATAGGTACATTTTCCCAAAACAGCATAAAATGGGGTAAAATATATTTTTTTTAACCACTGAAGCGGGTTTAGTGGATTTTAGGAAAATTTATGGAACAATAGTGTAATAATAATAATGGACTCAATGTCATGAGACCAAAATTATCACAGAAAACTGTGCCATATTACCATAGTTAGTAGGTACATTTTGTTTCGGCATGCGTATTAATGGCGGTATAGTACCTGTTTGGTGAAAGGCTTGAATCTGCATCCGAAATATATTGGTTCGTTGCTGTCATAGTCGGCCAGCATGTACCGGAGATTCTCTACTACCATGTATCTGAAATAAGACATAGTTTTTAGTGCATACATGGAATAGCCATGTTGAAACCAATTATATATAGCTCATACGGGCTGGCTCGACTACGGTAGTACCGCCCTCTTACATAATATCGGCGTAAAGTAACCACTATAGCTGCATTTCGTACGATAAGTGAGAGAGCTAGAAGCCAAAACCCCTCCGTTCCCCTACCTTTGTCTCACTTCCCTTAAGGTCGGCAACATGCGGGGAAAACCATTGTTGTTGCAAGCATCTACAGGCTACGGTAACAGCTTAACATCACGCGGATCATAGGCTTGTTTGCCCACTATTTTACATAGAAAAACAACAGTTAAATTTGAATTCTCAATGTAACCTCCGACGACGTGTGTCGTATGAAAATAAAATAAAGAATCTTTTAAATATTGTCCATCTCTAAATCGTACCGGAAATATTTCGTTTTAAATTAATTCAGAGTACATCTAACAGGCCGCAGTGATACGCAATGTCCGTCTGTTCCCGTTGATAAGAAACTATTGTTACTGTCGGGCAGCCTTGACCAAGTCATGATGCAACACAGAGCCAGCAGTGCCGAGCTAGTATCACTGCCACCGTGTCTAATGAGGGTGTAATTCGCTTCATATGTAAATTTTTGGGCGGATTGCACATCTTTGCTTGCGAAAACCTGCCATGTACTTACTAGTAAAATCTATACAAACAAATAAAAATCAAGTGTCTGTTTGTAATGTCAAACGAACAGCTTTTTACTAAATGTATAATAATGTGAAAGTACGGTACATATAATAAAAAACATTTTTAGGATTCCGGACATTAAAAGGAAAAAAACGGAACCCTTATAGGATCACTTTGTTGTCCGTCTGTCTGTCTGTCACGACCCTTTTTCTCAGAAACTAAAAGAGATATCATGTTGAAATTAATATCTAATATCAAACGCGATGGTCCCTTGTAGGTGTAAAAAATAGGCTTCTAAGACAACGCAATCAAAAGATTCGGCCATTTATGTCGCATATTTTGATACTTTTTGCAAATTCCCTTATCAAAACAAAGGAATCGTCGCACAACCCAGGCCGCTGGTGTTAGAATCATGAAATTTTCACAGTAGGTAACTTTTATACCGTAAATATCCACTAAGGAAGGATTTGTTAAATTCCACCCCTAAGTATGTAAAATAGGGGGTGAAAGTTTGTATGGGTAAAATTATAACTTTTTTTTCAAGGTACTTTCCTCCCCATACATGGAAAATGGGGAAATTTATTTAATCTTAAAAGTGAGAATGTTAGGTGTGGGTTTCCATCCGATAATAATGTTGTCTGTTGGTTTATCGATGTCATAGTTTGTCCCAATCAATCATGGATAGCAAGTGGACAGGAGGGAAGGAAATTTTTCAAAAATATACTCACGTGTCATCGTCAGCTTTGACGAACCAGTCGGCGTCTCTCTTGTGGTGTTCGTACACGTAACGGAATGCCGCTTTTGTCTTTGCCCAGAGATTGTTCCTCCCCTCCTCAACTGGAAGCTTCACGGACGGTAGTGAAGGGTCTGGAACATCGAATAAGATGTAGTTCGATCAGACGTAAGTGTCTATTGTGAGTTGTGGCTAGCTGCATCCCGACTGCGAGCAGACTGCAAAACATAAGTTTGGGTGCAGTTCTGTTCGATGCAGTAGAAACGGTATCAAAACTGCAAACAGATTCCCAGCGGACTGCACACCGACTGCAAGCGGACTTGCATCCAGATAAGCTTATATCTGCTAGACAGGCTTGCCTCTCTCGAAAAGTGTCTTAATAAATGCTGGCAGATCATCGCGCCATATCCTTTGGTCATATTTAGTGAAGCAATCTGTTAGAACGCTCTGTTCAAAATACCAAAACCCAAAGGTTTTTTAATACACGCCATTTGATCAGTAGACTTGGGGCCCAGGACGCGTGGGTTGTGGTAAGACTTCAGCAGATATTATAAACCCTAGCAAGAAATATTTAGGTACCGTTAATAACACACATGGACAGGTTTCATAAATAAGTATGACAGAAACAGCATGCTTTCTCTTTGACGATAAGATTTAGTTAAGAGTTGCTGCTAGGCACAAAGGTCTCACCTTCGACACTGCTCATGAAAAGTATCTTGTTGCACCTCTTCCCCCAGGTGGCCTTGACGTGCTTGGCCTTGGCCTCGTGGTTTTTGGGCTGCGTCATCACCCAGCACAGCACGCGCACGCGCCGCGAGAGCTCGTCCGCCACCGTTCGGTCCTCATCCCGGTGCGCTGGCTCGTCGCTGCTGTGCTCGCCCATCGACACTATTGGGTGCTTCTCGAAATCCCGCATTGACTCTCTGGAAAGTTCGTTGACCTTTAGAAATAGTACTCCACTTCACTTAAAAAAACAATAATGCCTTCTATATTCCAGTAGTAGTTAGTTATGGTACGTTTCACGAAATAGTTCCCTTCGAGGTTAGGTATTTTTGTTACTACGCTATTTGTGTCTCACTTCTAAGCAAAGGTCTCTCCTTGAATTCTCCATAAGAGGTTGGTTAGGCCACCTTTTTGTATCGGGGTTCCAATATCTTTAGATTGCCTGAATACTAAGGCTTACATGCACAGCCACTGCGTCTACCCTCACGTTAAGCACAATAATCGTCATCGTAATGGCGATCATTTCGCGGCTAACCCCTCGTTTGTACTGACGAAATATTTACACAGTTTTACGACGAACTTGTCTCTATTTTGTGCTGTAAAAACAGAGACATCAATATAAATGGCTGTAAAAGTTCGCCAGTGCAATCTTGGACCTTTTGACAGTCGTAAGACTTCTTAAAACTACCCACATGTTGACATTTTATTACTTGTAGAGGATGACAGAAAGTGTGAAAACAGAGCTTGAGTACATTGCTAATTATACTAAAGTTATTTATCAATATTAAAATAAAACTTTTAATTGATTTTGAGACCAGTAAAAGTTATTTTCCTTTTACTCAGACAAAAAAAAACATAATGTAGACAGAGCTCGTAGCACTAGTGAGTGAAGCCAGCAAAAGTAATACTAAATAAAATATTCCAGATTCTTTTTTTTCGATTAATTAAGATGATCCCTGTTCGCGATCCGCCAGCAGGGTTGTAGGCACATTGTAGTCACATAAAAAATAATCATTGTGTTTATGTGTATTCGTAAAAAAGTGAAAATAAAAAAAATAATCTGAGGCCCAACTCTGTTAACCGCTGGCACTCGACTCGGCTCACACTCGACTTGCAAAATATCAAAACTGACGTATCGCGTATTCGCGTACCTGAATATGTCACATTTGACAGTTTTTTTTCTTCTATCGGAAACCTGTGCACCACATCGCTTGTAGGGGGTTACTTTTATTTATTAATAGCAATAAATTGCAAATGACAATAAACAAAACGTATTGTTCTTAAAACGACATTGCTTGTGATGTCAATGTCATAGTTGCATTCATAGTTGTTGTCATAACACTTAACTTGCAATTACAGCTGTTATTATTAAAAACAACAAGAAAAATAAATACATAAACACTGGCTTGCTGTTTATTCAGATGAATAACACTGTTATTATTATAATTAAGTAGTAATAAAATAACTTTATTAAAGAAATTAGTTAATTAACTATTAAAAAACTTTGTTATTTTCCGGACATTTAACTGAAATAGGTTTATCTACGCATTATTTAGCTGAAAGGAACGGACAAAAGTTTAACAGCACAAATTAATCTTGAACAAAAGTACATGTATATGTCCATAACAAGGCAGCTATATATTTAGTTGGGTCTTATTTTAGTTTCGTTTTAGATGTCCTGTAGTTTAGTCTTCAATTTGTATACTTACGACAGAATTGGAGAGAGAGTTTATGTTATGTTTCCAAGCTCTATTTCCAACTTTCCACTAAAATTATTGAGCAAGCACTATATGTGTGATAGCCATAAGCATGATAACAGAAAACCCATTCATATACTGAACTACAAATACACTAAATAATAAAATAGTAGGTAGGCAGGTACTACTCAAACCATCAAGTGAAAACAAGCTAATCTGATTTTATGGATAACTGAAAAGTTTTTAACTATTCACATTACTCATTCGTAGCCCAACTTTCCTGAGGATGTCTCGTTCAGAGGCGAAACACGTGTCGTATTTTATTTTTAATTCGCTTTGTTCCGCGGAAAATTGCACATTATTAGGGTCCCTGACGCTCATGACTGACAAACTCGACCGACGGAGTTAAGTTTTGTTAACCTCTTCCATTATCGATCAACCTATTTGATTTATAATTTTGGAGGTTAACAAGCCAAGGGTGAGTGGTGGGTCCTTATCCTTAATTTGTTTCACATTACTTGCAAAAATCTTTGCCCTAAATATCTATGCAAAGTAATTCAAGTGATTACCTAGTATACGATCATAATACAGTCATCCATACATAACAAAACTGTCTGTAAATTGGGTTCAAAGATAACTTGATAGTGAGAACACACAAACCAAGATATAGGCATAGATATATAAAGTTTATATAATACCAATTATAGTACCTACTTAAGTCATAGACGAAACATTGCAAGGTGTACTATGGAGCCAGTTCTGTTATCTACAAATTCCGACAAAACTAAATTTGATGACGACGTAGTTGATTCGAACTGCGATACTCTTAATTAAGTCAATTTTACCAGTGTACCAGCAGAATCAGCACCAATGGTGCATGGTGTATTGATAAAACTTGAGCATCTAACTGAATTGACACCTTTTTTTATAATCGTAGAGTATGAGCAGGACAGCAATATTTCAAATGTGTCAAATTTAGTTTAACCTTGACGTGACGACATCAGAATTGACACCATTATAAGCCTATTTTATCCCACCGCGATATTTTATTGCATTGAGCAACAAGCACAGTCCCGATAGTCAGTATGCACTCGATGTTAAGTACCTATTCTAGATAATGATGCATTCCGATAAGCTATTATGATACAGGCCCGCAGATTTATTTATATTGAAGATATACGTACCAATGTAACTAACGTTTAATATGTTATACCTACTTAATAATAATTAGTCCTTTTTAAAGTCCGACTCCTGGGCATAACTAAATAACGATTTGAAATAAAAATATAAAACAATTTTAAAAACTCTAACAGTGATACTTATTTCAAACAAAAAGTTAAATAAGTACATTAAAAACACGAGTAACGGAAAAAAAATCATAGCAGAATGTTAGATAACTAAGACGGTATTTTCTGTAACATAAATAAGTATAAACCATTGTTTTGCAATTCGAAAAGCGTTGTATTTTGCATTTGCATAGATAGGAATTGTATTCAGTATAGATACCAAACAGGAATATACTGGCTTAAATATTTTAGTTGTCTTCGTAACTTACGTACCTGCCTCTTTTTCTAATAGACGTTATAGGCAATAGGTAGGTAAGATGCGCGTGCGATACTAGAGTGATACCTTATGTAGATATGTACTTATCTAGTGGGCCTGCATTTTAAGATACATCAACTTTTTAAAAAAATCATTTGTCCGAGCTTTTATAACAAAGTTAAACACGAATTTCACATAACTCCGGTATAAGTATGTGTTTAACTTTTTATAATAACGATGCGTAAGTATATTTACAAGCTGCTAATAATAAATAATAATAAATAATAATATAATATTATGATGTATATAAATAAACGGTGAAACAATTGGCGCAATTACCTTTAGTTTCTGAACGGATAAAAAAACGAATACCAAAATAAGACTGTTGGATAAGAGCGAATGCAGCATGTAACGTCACTGCGTCTGCGCATGGGAGGCAGATAAAGATCCTTTTATGATAACTAAACTAAATTAGGAAACTAAAGCATTACCAGCCCTTTGCTGTAACTTACAAGCAAGACAGATATAATTTCAAATGACTTTAGTTTGGCCAAGCGCTGTAAAAGCTGAGATGGGTAAAATCAAGTGAATCGGACACCTGAATTGGCTTCAATATAACATTCATCAAAGCCATTAGAAAATTTCAGTAATTTAGTAATACCTACTTGCTATTTCATATATAACAAGAAATATTAACATAGTTTAATTTATTTATATCTAAACAGGATATCCATTTGATAAGAGTGACTAACATAATCCATATTCGTATTATCCTTGTAAGGTATAAGTACCACATAGTTGAGCAAGGGGATAACACATTTAAAAAATATACCTATTAAATAATTCAAAAATATTCGTGTCCTTCACTTAAGTATTAAAATAAAAATACTCAGCTTAAATAGGTAATTTACAAAAAAAATGCAAGTTGAGTTAACCATGCTGCATGCAAATTATTGGACAAGCAACACAAAATAAAAGGAAGAAAAACATGCCATGCCATGCAAACATCAACAGATAGAGATAGAGTTACCTGTACGTCTGCATAGTGAATCCGGTCGATGTTAATAGAACGTATGCAAAACTAAATCCAGCAGATATCCCAATCACCAGTGTTAGAAAGAAACGGCGACCCGTCACCCGACCTTCGGCCTGCAGAGTGTACATTATCATTTCGCATTCAAAAAAAATACTTTTTTATAAATTATTTTTTTTTAATCGCGGGCTGTATGCGGCGGCGGCGGTGTGCCCACGCAACGAGTCGTCGAAACAATGTTAGAATTATTTTTGAACACGACTTGCCAATACATGTGTACGAACACGATACGTTAGGTGATCGGTAAAAGGTATTAAAAACTGACTAAGAACATAGCTCGCACAAGTGTCTTAGATAACAATGAGAGTTATGGGAATCACTCAAATATAGATATTATGTTTACATAATATAGATTATGATTGAGTAGGTGCTGTTTCATATGCTCTTCAGATCTTCGCTTATGAATGGGAATATTTTTAAACAAATTCTTCTTGTTTGTGTTTTTATAGAAGTTTATTTGCAAATAATTACTTAAATTTGAGCAATTAATATGAAGTCAGAAATACCTATAGTTACATCAAATCAAATTGTTGCGACCAATTTAACAGCTTTTAAAAAGATTTACAGGTATCTCGAGAATAATGTTGATAAGTTAAATATTTGTACTATCTCAATCATGGTAGGTCTAGGTTCCTTGAGTCCATATTAATTCCAACACCTGTATTTATAGGGTATTGGATATTGCCTTTTGACTATTGTATGCAAGCAATTTATTTTACTGTCCAATGAAAGCCAATTTGGTTTTATTGACGACCTAGTTTACGCATATAAAATAGACTGAATTAAAAGAGAACCAGTTGATAGTCAAACCGACATTGGTGCTAATTCTGTTAGTACACTTACTCCTTACACAAACTAAGCTTGACTAAACTAAGAGTATTGCAGTCATATTTTGTCTATGACGTCTATAAAAAAAATTTTTTTTCGTAATTTGTAGCCTACAGAATTGGCACCATAACCTAACCGAATTAAAAACTAAATTAACCAGCACCAATATTTTCGCGCGTAAGTACAAAAGTGATCATTCATAGGACTGAAATGTATGCTAAATTCATTATCAGATAAACACTTTAACATGTAAAAACGGTTCATTCAAAAAAAGTATAATCGACGGACGACTCATAACGTAAACACACATACTTACTAAATTCGTGTACGTGGTACGGAACATATTGACAAATGAGGATAAATTTACTCTTCACTATTGTGTATCACCGACCACCTAGAGACGTGTAAAGTAAATCGCCACAAACGAACGGACAAACAACACAAACAAAACGCATTGTTTATTTGTTTATAATGACTGCTTGTTGTTTCAGCACGTGCTTTTCAAGCCGTGTTGTGGAAATGAAGACGTCATAGATACCAAACATAATGCAGTGCTATTTTATAAAGTCCCCACACCGGCCTCTGTCTTCCTCGACATATTGAACGTTTCTGAGGTCTTGCTGCCTACGTCAAACTTGTAACTTTGAGGACACGCCGGTTCAAGTATAGTTTAGATACTAAACTATACTAATACTACTAACCATGCTAGGCGGCACGTGCGACATGGCTCGTTGTTATTTTTTTTATTACCTACTTATGATATTTTATATCAAGTAGGTGTTCCGGCATTTTATGGAATCACACGCTAAAGGCCCAAGTTCTCACACAGATAAGTGGTACCATATAAATATTTAATAACACAAGGATGTAAATCATTTCTACTGAAAAAAGAAATGAGCGGCCAAGAGATCCCTGTCAGGAACGACATTCTCTGTTAAGTTATTTACATGCACATAATTTTAAGTTTTTCGATGTCGCACTATCCAGTCACATGAATAAGTCACTTCCCTCATCTAGTTTATTTTAGAGATTTTTCACAATGGATGTTACAAGTTACGTGTAACGCTTTTCAAGCGTGACGATTTCGGCCATTTAACTCCTACTGCAAGCCGCGTAAAGGAACATGGTTCCAAAAATGCAAAGAAGATTAATAAAAGATAGATATACTCATCATTCAACAATTAAAGAAATCACAACGCTTTGAATTGTCAGAATTATTCTTATAAGCCAAAGGAACGCGGCGCCTTCTGTAAAAAGTTTTGCGTTTTCTTCCCCCCTAGTCGCACTAGCTGCTGTAATTGTATGAACATTTATAAACCATGCAGCATGTCGCGTCTGTTGGTATGGTTGATAAACATTTCATACTTCCATCTTGTCTTTCTAGCTGTCGCAAGTGGCCTGTCGCGGCCGCCGTTTGTCACCGAAGCTCATGACCGAGATGTCGGCTTTATTTCAAAGGGATCTCTCTTGCACTGGGTCCATTACAAAGCACTCTGTGCACTTTGTTGATTTTAGTCCAGCCTCTAATTCGTCTAATTTTTGAACAAGATTTTTTTATTTTTAATATTTTCAAGAGGTTTTGTTTCAAAACTCTCTATAATCGGAAGTCAAAAACTACTAAGTTGGATTGTGTATAGGTAATTTAAAAATCTATTTTACGAGTAATAAAAACTTTACTTATTAAAAGATTTTACTATCAAAATTGATTATGGTTACTACGTTTTGAACGCACTTATGTAGCGAAGGAATATAGTTAGTTAGCTATATAAGAACATGTTTATAATTAATAAGTAAATAGGTACTAGGTATAAGGTATAATACTAAGTATAAGGTACCTAACATTTTAGTTTTTTTATTTTCAAGTTAATTTGGTTTTCTTGTTCCCAGTACCAATATTTACCTAATAAAGACCAAAAATTAATTAATAAATAGTCTTATATTGGTAATATTTCCTACCTAAAATATTTATAATTTTCAATTGTCAATCTTATCATTCAACCAGACTTATTTTGTTACGACTCAGTCGCCGTTAGCACTGGATGGACGAAACATTCACACAGCACATTTTGTTGTCTCTATTGTCCTGTTGTCTTAAAATAGATAGGTACAACAATTAAATGTTTTGTGTGCATAGGTACTAAATTCAGTGCAAACGAAGGGTTAATACCTATTGAATACAAATTAATTATTACACATAGTATAAAAACGCCTTCACAATTTTTATCGTATAGACGAGCTAAAATTGCCAATAAAAATTTATCGCCATAACCAATTAGTGAAAATGTGAGGTATAATGGTGTGATAAGATTTTTATGATTTTGATTTATTGCATTTTATTACTAGATATGCTACCATTTTATAGAAAGGAAGGAAAGGGAGACTCCATAAGTAACCATATTTCAATTTTGTATAAGTAAATAAACTTAATAGGTATTAAAATATCTACTATGAAGATAAGCTACAACTCTCGTGAGCAGATTTATAAAAAAAAACTTAGTAAAAATGCGTGGCCAATCATGAGGTTTATGATTATGGCCCTAAGGCAACAACATCCATCTGCAAAATGCGAAATTTTGGAATTTTGTTAGCAACACCGACATTTATAAAATTATTTAGGTACGCCATTAAATCATAACAGGATTAAATTAATATTTGATAGTTAATAACCTTAATTATTTCGTAGCAAACATAATGTAAAAAAATAATAATTAACATTACTTTTAAAAAATTATGTCCCTTTTAATGCCCCACTCCTGGGCACGGACCACCCCTCAATGCGAAGGGGATTCAGGCCACAATCCACCAGGCTGACACATGTTGGTGCCACTATCTTTACACTACTTTAGGACTACTTCTTAGGTAGGTACCTACCTACTGCCATTTACTTGAATTGGCACTTGGCAACAACTCCAAATGAAAGAAATTACAAGGACCCTAGTTATATCCAGCATTTTGGGGACACCCAGTTTTTTTTTAATATTATAGGGAGACTAGGATTTACCTAGGATTTACCTAGGATTTGGTACATCTATGCTAAGAAGAAATGATAATAATATTTTATAACAGTACAATAGTTGAGAACTTATGTTGCTTTCAAACAGCTTTTCAACAGAAAAAGTAAAGATTTATAAACTTTAACCAATTTTAAACTAGTAACCTTGCATGGTACCATGTGTTCTTGAATATTTAAAAGCCAAAGTGGTAGTTTACAAAAAATTTGAAGCCTTATCCAATTTGCAGTTTGCAAGCAGGCCCATAAAAGTGTAAGTGTAAAGAATCAATCACATCACACACTCAAACCTAGGGAGTTCAGTTTTAGCATGTCTGGAGATGGAACTTCAAATCTATATCCCAAATATACCAAAACGATAATACGCATAGTACTATTATATACTTAATGAAAACAATTTCCAAATACATACTTAAATGGAAACCATTTAGTTTCTGAAGACAGGACAATAAATAATTATAATTAGGGACTTTGGTAGCCTCCATTCTGAAATATTAATATTAACTACAAGTCCAATATATTATGTACATAATCCCATCAAACTATCTACATGAATGCCCAAAAGATACCGACCTCCTCGTCAGAGATACCGACCTACCCAATAAACAACAAGAGTTAGTAAGTAATGTTCTTATAACAAAACTGTACACACAATCAAATTAACCTTTATTTAGGTTGAAATAGGTTAATTACATGTTAATAAACAACATAATTGAATAAAAGCCACGAAGTACTTAGTACAATCAGAAAAAATCTAATTAAGGATAACATCTAAGACTTACGGCCATCTTGGTCGCTTATTGATACTTCATAACAAACTAGACAAAAATTAAACGTTATAAAATGAATTTAATTCATTCTTTATTAATTTTGATTTGTGTTTTTACAGATTTCGAAAAGCAAACCACCCATAGATCGATTTCACCAGCAAACAAATACGATACATAGAACAACGTCAATGTCACCGTCATGTTCGACCACAGATGATAGCTTGCTATAGAGTTGTGTAGCTCGCGAGCTAATGACACAAAAGATATATATCGGTACCAAAGAGCTATTCTCTCTTTAGCTCATCTGATTTCAAATTATATCTCTATATCTCTACGGATATGGTTTCAATTTGAGTTACTGAACAAAGTGATTGACATGTAGTACACAGGTGACATAGCTCACTAGCTCTTTGGCTCAGATGAGATAGAAATTGCACACGACGTAAAAAAAAAGAGACTAGCGATACAAAGCTGGTTGGCCGGCCGTCCGTTATTGGATAATAGATCGTACGAAAATCGACCTTTAGATCAAATGAATAGAGTACAAATTTTGAGCCTTTGTTTTTGTAAACATTCAAAGTTGCTTGTATTATTAAAAGCGTTTTGTTTTAGTTACTTACGAATTACTTACGCCTATGACTGAAAGTAATATATACGTGATCTGTTGCTACATAAAAGATTGGCAAACCAACAAACCCGCTTTCGCTTTTTATTACCTATTAAACATATTGATAGCACGGTATATGGTATTGGTTTTTACCTACAAGTAGGTATTCTGAGCTATAGCGTTGTAAAAAACACATCGCTAGTTCGCTCAGTCTTCAAACAAATCTTTATATCACTCGTGAGCTACAGATATAAAAGAGTGATATATATCACTGAGCTGAAAAGATATATATATATCGGTTCAGCTCAGTGATACATTCTGCGCATCTTTAGCTTGCTACATATCTCTAATCTGTGCCACAGATTAGAGCTAAGAGTTAGAGATATGTAGCAAGCTATCTTCGACCAAGGAGCTCGTAGCATGAGCTATGGCCATGAAGTTGCATACCTGGGGCCTTAGACCATTAATCTATGCCTGGGGCCCACCCAAGGCCCACCCAACCTAAGAGGAAGGAGAAGAAGGCCCAACCAAAGAGAATACAATACTACGGCCCAACTATGTTAACCGCTGGCATCTCGATCGACTTGCAATACGTCAAAACTGACTTGACCAATGATAAAAAAATTAAAATTGTCAATTTTTGATTGCCCCCGTAGGCGTAGGCCTAAACAAAATAAACGCTTTGACCAAAGCCAAAACTTTACCCAAGAAGTGTTTTAATACAAGCTTCTTGGGTCAAGCCCAATATGATTCTGCCAATGTCAAGTAATGAATAGCAATAACATACACAATTAATAACAATACAATACAAAAATATGACCGTCCATTTTGGAAGCTTCTTGACTTTACCTTAGTTTTGACAGAATTTCTATAGGAAAACCACTGACGATGTATCACGTATGTGAATACGTCAGTTTTGACGGCTTTTTTACAGAAAAAGAAGTCAATAACTTACAACTCTGCGGCTTACTGTTACCTGCTCTGTGGTACGCTCCAAAGGGCCCGTACCCAAAGCCGTCAAATTAACTTAAAAAAAGGTGTCTTGTTGCGACTCAGTTTGGTTCGCCGCAAAGAGAATATAATAGAGAAGAGACGGGACTCCGAATATTTTTTTTTTTCAGTTTCATCTGACGTTAGTTCCCCGTTTATTGCCATACTCAAGAAAAAAATTAAAATATCTGTCAACGTTAGGGATGCGCAAATACTTATCGATATTTAGGGCCATGACTAGTGATGTACTTATCGATAATTTGTACGATAAAAATCCGACCAGCCCTAAGCACGCATTTTTATTTACATTGGAATAATAATTAAGTCGTTTATGTGTGAATTATTTTATTAAAATTATTACTAAGTTCATTATACCCCATAGTTTCAACTACAGTGTAATTATTGAACGTAAGTACGTACATTAATCTTAATCAATTTTTAGCCTGCCTTTATATAAAAATATCCAAAGCCCAGCGTTTAATACTATCAATAGTTACATTTCATATTATGTACTGCAGCAAGTGTACTGTAATATTAATTTATACATGAATAAAAATATTCACATTCTAATGCACAACAAATAATCCAACAAATTTCCTATTATAGGCTTTAGAGTCTGGATTAGCCATAATATAAACAGTTGGTAGTCATCAATTACGAAAATATAATATTGCTGCTCCAGATAAGCACCCTTTTTCTGGATTGTTCAGCCGTGGCATGTGGTCAATTGAGGTAATAAAAGGTATTTGCTGCTAAATAGCTTTGCGATGATATAGATTCCAACATAAAGCTCTGTTTTCAATGGTAGAAAGTACTCCAATATCGTCTACCCGGGCGGTCATGGCAGGGTTGGGACACAGAGAATCACCATCTGAGGAAAATTCATAAATTACTTAATACAATTCATATTACATTCTTCTTAATTTAATATTCCTAGCCGTGACCAGGTCTTCGTTCGCATAGCTTGAATGTCCAAAATGTTGATTACCATGTCGAATTTAATTAAGATTCGAATCTGTTAGATGTTAAATAAATAAATATCGCCCGACTGAGACACGAACTGTTTGGTCCCAAACTAAGCAATGCTTGTACTATGGACACAGTACAATGGACTGAGGGCGATCCCAGTGACACCCAGACCAGGGCAAATTTCGAAAAGGCCATTTCCGAAATTTGCCCCAGCGGGTATCGAACCCGCAGCCACCATGTGCAGTAAGCCGATCGGCCTACGCTCGAGCCATTGCGCCAAGCGGTCGTCAAGTTCATGATATTGTATAACTTACGAAATTTACCAGTGAATGATCATCTTGATTTCGGCAGGAAGCTCTGTTGTCAACGGTGGGAGGCCCTGGCAAAGCGAGGATCTTCTATCCAGGCGGTGTTTGGGGGACCGGGGAATGCAGAATCACGATCTGAGGAAAGGATCTGAGGAATTTTCTTAAATTTAATAAAATATTTTCTCACTCCCGTACTTAAAAAGGAGAGTTTAAAGGAGCTTGAAATTACTATTTTTTCTTATATCAATGTATTATCATTTGAGTGTAAGATGGATAGAAAGTATATCCTTCTTAATTCTTACACTCGAATTGATATCTATAATTGAAAGTAAAAAAATAATTAAAATATTTTTCATGATCCTGTGAAACCTCTCTTTTTGATATACGAGAGTGAAAAAGTATAACGACAATTTATGTTACTATGAATGTCCGAAACAGATGCGGTTCAAACATTCACAGTGACATAAATATATACAAAAATACAGGCGAATTTAAAAGCATTGGCAATAATTTAAGTGACTAATTCAGTTTAGATTGTACGCACATAACATTCTGATTATTTTAGGAACAACATATCATGAATCAAAAATATCATTATTAAAATTAATAATAGTATGCAGATGCTTATCAATACCTACTTATTGGAGTCATATTTTGTACCTAAAATAATCGGAATATTATTTAGACATAAAGTTTTAAATTTGCCAATGTATTCAAATTCAAATTTGATTCCGGCAGAAAGCTGTGGGACGTCCTCGTAATGCGATGCTCCTACCCAGGCGATACTCGACAAGGCCAGCGAATGCAGAATAGCCATCTGAAGAAAATTCATAAATTTCATTAATATAACACTGACCACGCCACGGACTTAAAAATAACAGGATTCCGCGGTACTCACATAAAACGTAAAGCACTCGTGAAGATCTAGTTAGTGTCCTACATATTGATTACTAGCTGTGCCCCCCGACTTCGTCCGCGTAGTATTTAGCGTAACACAAATTCGGGATTATCGGGATAAAAAATATCCTATATGTTAATCCCGGTTATAAACTATCTGTGTTCCAAATTTCATCCAAATCCGTTCAGTAGTTTTTGCGTGAAGGAGTAACAAACATACATACATCCACACTCACAAACTTTCACATTTATAATATTAGTAGGACTATGCCGGATTTCATTATGATCCCAATCTACGGATTTCATTGAATAACTTTTGAAATTTACCAGTGAATGATATGTTGATTTCGACAGGAAGCTCCGTTGTCCTTCTCCTTCTTCTGTCTTCATCTCCAGCGCTTCAGCTAATAACAAAAATATATAAGTAAATACCTACATTAAACTTTATGAAGAATTGATTAATATAATATCATAGTTATATTATAAATGCGAAAGTTTGTGAGTTTGGATGTATGTTTGTTACTCTTTCACGCAAAAACTACTGAACGGATTTGGATGAAATTTGGAACACACATAGTTTATAACCTGGATTAACACATAATTGTAATACTTTACTTTAGTCTACGCGGACGAAGTCGCGGGCTGAAACTAGTAATATCATAGTTATTTCATGTTCTAAATCGATAATTTACCTGGGGGCTTTGGCAGAGCCGGCGAATGCAGACTCGCCATCTTACGAAAATTCATCATTTACATCAAATTAATATTACATCCCACATATTATTAATAGCCTCCCTCGCAGCTCCACTCGTATAGTTTTAGTTAGTTACCCACTTGCTTACTGCACCGGCAGGTAGTTGCGGATTCGATTCCCGTCGGGGCAAATTTCGGAAATGGCCTTTTCGTAATTTGCCCAGGTCTGGGTATTACTGGGATCGTCCCTAGTCCATTGTTCGGTACCCATAGTACAAGCGTTGCTTAGTTTGGGACCGTACAGTTGGTGTGTCAGTCTGGCGATATTATTATTAGTGACCTAAATGTTGATCACCATGCAGAATTTTATTAAGATCCTAATCTGTTAGATGTTATTGAATAACTTGCGAAATTTACCAGTGAATGAAAATCTTGACTTCGGGAGGAAGCTCTGTTGTCAATGGTGGGAAGCCCTGGCAAAGTGAAGATCTTCTACCCAGGCGGTGTTTGGCAGGGCGGGCGGGCGAATGCAGAATCACCAGCTGTTTTTTTTATTAAATTAATAATCAGTACTAACCAGTGATAGCAGATTTGTTAAGTACACGTCTTACGTGCACCAGGTCCAGGGTTAAACCCCAGGTCGCACCTTTTAGGATTTTCAAGAAACAATGTGCGAACCATCAATTGAATATGATTATAACTTTCTTACAGTAAAGGAAAACATCGTGAGGTAACCTACATGTCTTTCGAAAGATAAGTGAAGTTCGCCAACCTGCACTAGGCCCGCTTGGTGAACTATGGCCTGAATCCTTCTGGCGATGAGGGAGACCGTGCCCAGTATAATGGCAACAAGCTTGCCCCTATTACATTGGTTCCAAAATCACCTAATAACTAGGCGAAATGTAGGTGCTCATGCAGTGCACCTCTGCCCACCCCTTCGGAGAGTTTAGGAGTGAGGGAATTTATATTCACGAATTACCCATTCTGAATAATATAACTTGTGAAATTTACCAGTGAATGATAATGTTAATATAAAGCCCCATTTTAATTTGTGAGAAATCCTGGCAATGCAAAGATCTTCTACCCAGGCGGTGTTTGGCAGAATTAGTGAAAGCAGAAACGCCATCTGAGAAAAAAACATAAATAATTTCCATTAATAAAATTAGTACAATTTTTTTCATACCTTTAATATTATTAATAGCCGTGTCCTGATCTCCGTTCTCATAATTTTAATTAGTGTCCTAAATATTGATAACCATGCAAAATTTTAATAGAATCTGCTAGTTGTTATAGAATAACATGTGAAATTTACCAAGGATAATTTTGATTTTAGCAGGAAGCTCTGTTCTCCTTCTTCTTCTCCTTCTTCTCCTCCTCCTTCTTCTTCTTCTCCTTCTTCTATCTCCTTCTCCAGTGGTTGAGCTAATAACAAAAATATAAAAGTAAATACCTACATTCATCATTATAAAGAATTGATTCATATAATATCATAGTTATTTCATGTATTATATCAAAATAGGTTAAGGAAGTAACATTATTTGATAAATATTTATAATATTAATTAAATAAGTAATATACTACTTTCATACGCCATTTATGAACTACATAGATACACTACTCAATACATGGCAGAAATCTACTTGGAACTACTAAACGCTTTGTACAATGTACATAATTCAAATTGAATCATCTACTTCCAATGCTGTCTAATAACTACATAAGAATGTTTATTTACTTAGAGACAAATTTGTTAGTCTTAAATCTACTAAAATCTATACAAATAAATAAAATTGGAGTGTCTGTTTGTAATATCAAAATAACACCTGTTCACTAAATGCATATGAAAGTACAACATACGACACCTATAGCAAAAACGCGATTAAAAAAAAAATTGTCTGTCTGTCTGTCTGTGTGTTTGTTCCGGGTAATCTCCGAAACGGCTGGACCGATTTTGACGGGACTTTCACTGGCATATAGCTGTTGTAATAGGGAGTAACTTAGGCTACTGGCTACTTTAATTTTTGAAAAACAATTAGGGTTCCGCGTAAAAAAATAAAAACACACGTCTATACAAATAAATAAAATTGGAGTGTCTGTTTGTAATATCAAAATAACACCTTTTCACTAAATGCATATGAAAGTACATACGACACCTATAGCAAAAACGCGATTTAAAAAAAAATTGTCTGTCTGTCTGTCCGTCTGTGTGTTTGTTCCGGGTAATCTCCGAAACGGCTGGACCGATTTTGACGGTACTTTCACTGGCAGATAGCTGTTGTAATAGGGAGTAACTTCGTCAGTAAAAACGTTCAAACCTAATTTTAGTTAGTTGCTTTTTATTTTGCATTTCCTTGAGCTTGGCATTTCTTCAGATAATCTGCGCATGATTGTTCATTTTCACTTAATAGCCGATTTACTTTTTTACACTCGTTTCTTATTAATAATGAGGAAATTTGTAATAAAAGTTGGTTTGTCATTTCGTTGTTGTGAATTTTACAAATCCATGAACAATCAATTTTCGTTGACAACAGAAGCCGAAAGTATCTTCCAATATCACTTTGGTGCAAGCATGGTTTAATTTCTTGATCAAACAGTTGTACAGCCATCTCAACTGCCGAGCATAAGTCCACAGTAGGGTAAATCAGAGATTGTTTATCGTCCCACCATTCATTCAATGCTATAAACTTATAGATTCTGTTCGCAAGCAGTTTAAGCAATTTGAGCAATGGGTTCGTTTAATAAGAACTGACACGTTTCAGTGTCCCGTCTATTTACTATTACTATTTTTAGGATAACACTTTATTAAGATTTTTTTAAAGTTGTCAAATGCACTAGTGCGTAATAATCTGCTTTATGAACATTAATGAACATCCTACTAATATTATAAATGCGAAAGTTTGTGAGTGTGGATGTATGTTTGTATGTATGTATGTATGTATGTATGTATGTATGTATGTATGTATGTATGTATGTATGTATGTATGTATGTTTGTTACTCCTTCACGCAAAAACTACTGAACGGATTTGGATGAAATTTGGAACACAGATAGATTATAACCGGGATTAACATATAGGATACTTTCAAACCCGATAATCCCGAAATTTTTGCTTAGTTAAAATACTACGCGGATGAAGTCGCGAGGCACAGCTAGTAAACAATATTCGTTATATCACTAGTTAGTAATAATATACTAATATATATTTTCTCTAAGAATGCATACTGCTCATAGGTCGTAGGTAACTTTTTTAGGGTTCCGTAGTCAAATTAGGAACCCTTATAGTTTCGCCAAGTTCGTCTGTCGTCGGTCCGTCCATCCGTCCAACGACACAGTCATTATATTCAGAGACCATAGGGACAAGAATAGTACAATAGTGGTATAGTATAGTAATAAAATAGTATAATAGTGGCACTGCTACAAAATATAATAAAGATTTGTTTTTTAAAATTACAGTAGCCTAAGTTACTCCCTATAACATCAGCATCCCTATAAAATCCCGTAAAAATCGGTCCAGCCGTTTCGGAGATTACCCGGAACAAACACAGACAGACAGACAGACAAAAAATAAATAAATCGCCATTTTGCTATAGGTGTCGTATGTACTTTCATATGCATTTAGTGAAAAAGAGTTATATTGATATTACAAACAGACGCACCAATTTTATTTTTTTGGATAGATGTATTGTTGAATAGGTATTTTAAAATCATGTTCAAAATTAATTCCCGTTTACGAAATATTGAGCTCCAAGGCTGCCTTTTCTTAAGTGAGTTGTTTATGATAACCGAGAAAACCTAACAAGCAAGCCAAAAATATAATTTTGCCATAGAAATGGCTACGGAACCTTACACACTTTACTACTGTGCGGGGCCCGACACGCGTTAAGCCGGTTTTTAGTTTCATTTCAAATACATATCGACTGTTAAAAGGCGAATTGACTTAAACGCCACTTTGGGCGAAAATGAGTTATATATATCGTTGGAATCAGCGAATTTTTCAAATTTTTCTCTGTTTTTCAAGAGATCTAGATACTGTGAGCTGATCCACGGCTCCAGAAAGTGTGTTGAATTTTTTTATACATGTTTTCCATCGATTTCAATTAAAATGTACTCGATCTGGGTGAAAAAGTTACCATTCTGATGATGTCTAATTATATTATAACCTTCGTGTATGGTGTTGAAATATACCAAATCATTCTCAGTTACAAATTGTACTAAAAAATCTCCCTTCGTGGTGAGTCTCAAGCCCATTTTCCTACGCACTTGCTAAGTTTGTGGGAATTTTCTCCTATTTTGGCGTAGAAATCACCCAAGATTATACATGTCTCTTAAGGGTATAACCTCGTCAGTTATTATGCTGATGGGACGTAGATCTGAATTATATTTAGCTTTACTAGCTCTTAGTTTAAAACTGAGTACTCTATCGCTAACTGCACCATAGCCTTCTCCATTTTGGCTTCTGTTATTAATGCCCAAAAAGCAAAAGGTGTGGCAGCGGTGAGCAAGTGCCCGCTGCTTTTTCAGTCAGTTTCACTTAGTTCACATATGTAAGCCACATGTGTACCCACAGAGATTTCAAGTATTAAGTATAATTTTTTCTGGGTCGAGTAAACTGAGTACATTCTATGTTTTGGAAACCTTACTACCAACGCACATTAGCCTAAGATTATTATAAAATCTTATATCCATTATTTCATATTTTTTTTGTGATTTGGTAAAAATGTCTACTATGAACACGACAGCTTAAAGTCCATAATCCCCAAGGTTACATCGTTTTCTATGAACTGAAGTTATTTGTTTAAGATTAAGGTTGTACAATAAGTCATTTTACCCGTTCCTAGAATAAGCTGCTTTAGCTGTTAAATTCTTTTGCCGTGATCTATTTTTCATGAGTCTTCTACATAGATCATTTTTACTCGATCCATTACGTGATTCCTTGTGATTTCAGTCATTTTGCCTTGAACGATAGGATATAAGTATGGCATATAAATCTTTGTACCCTGATCTGGTACTGACTTTTCCTGAACTTGAATCACTTTGCCTTGAACAGAAAATAGTACGTTTTGACTCAAGCGACATCTAACTCGGTAAATAATACTCAAAAATGAATGAAATATATATAACATTGAAGAGCCTTAGACACAGTTTTATTGACTTTCACTGATTATTGAATTAAACGCATACTTTAAGAGCAATGAATTTTTTTCTGTTTTTTTTTTCTTTAAATCGCTCTCCTGTAAAATTACCAAAATGGCGCTTGAGTCAATTCGCCTTTTAACAGTCGATATTATTTTCATTTCAGAAACACCTGTGTTAAACTAAAAAAGTAATATCAATAGGAAAATAACTTACCACCCTTGCTTTTCATCTTCTTAACAACTCTTTTAACACCTCTTGTACCTTTATTAAATATAATATCCATGCTTGTATGACACCCATCTATAAAAAATAATGTTATGTAAGTATAAGTACCTCAATTCATCATTAACTAAGTAATCATATTATGTATGTTTAGTAATTTATTGGTTGCTTACCAGAGTCAGATGTTAAGATTTCAACAGTATTTTCAACAGGTGGAATTTCATCCTCATAATATACTTTTTCTTTTGAAATCATAGAGGAAGAGCATACATTATCTGTATATTATATTATTGATGGGATAGCCTGTTTTTTTAAGAAGATACCCATTTCTATATATGTCTCTCTTTTTAAAATGTTTTAAACATACATGTTTCAGTTCATGCAGTTTTTCTATTGGCAAATATACCAGCTCTTCCTTACCAATTGCTTTTAGCCATGCTTTACATCTGTAAAAGTAAACAAAATTAAATTGAATTGTGAAGGGAAGCAATCATGAGTAAACCCACAAATCTGAATGGAACCTAACCAGTGCTTAAAAGATATGTGGTTTACCAACCAGCAGCAAATCAGCATTGTTGACAGTGGTCAAAATCCCCCTTGTTATGAAAGGCCTGTGCTGAGTTGTGGTGGCATTTTAAGTTTAACTATTATTATATTTCTTTCCATTACACAAAATGACCTTTGGTAGGCTAATATGTGAGAGCACAATCACATAAAATGTAAGGTAGCCCATGGAAAAGGATTTGTGTAAAAGCAAATAATAATAATAAATATTGTTTATCGTAACTAGGTACATTGTTCAAAGTTGGTGTAGGTATCTATCTATCTGAATGTGTAATTAAAATCAGTATTTTCACCCCGCAGTAGGGATGCCTCAAAGATGTATTATTATAACTATGGTATATGTACCCATTATTCTAAAATATCTCGGCAAATAGCAACAGAACTTACTGACCGGTTTTCATCCAACGGAAACTTCGCAAATGACAAAGTTTCCCCTCGAAGATGTCGCTCTTTCACTCCGCATACCTCGCAAGTTCTGTGGCTGCCTCTGCCCATGTCGTACACGCGTAATCTCCGAAACATAAATCAATTTTGGGAAATACAATGTCCCACGCAGAACACACCAAAGTTAATTCCTATTATTCCGAATGGCTGATAGACAGAGAAACAGTGTTCGACTCGACGTTATTAGAATAAAGGAAAACAATAGAAATTTAACAAATTCTAGCAAAAGGATGGCAGAGAAATAAAGAAACAAAATTAAATTAGCGAAAAATCCGTTAACGTTCCTCAGTATAAAAACGTCAAAAGTCAAGAGGCAGACATTTTGCATTAGTGCTTCCACTTAAAAATATATTAAAATTGGTTTATTATTTTTATGAATGGCAGTTCCAGGTATAGGATTACCAACCTGCCAAAAGGGGGATCTGAGGCCATACATTTTATTATTCTTCAATGTTGCAGCCCCCTGGTTCGCCGTAAACAATTTTATTATTTTCACCTTTTATTTTAAATAATTTCGATTAGACGGTGAAAAAAATACATTAATAATGCACTCGTAACCATTTTCTTGATTATGTGTGTGCTTACTCCGTGAACATCGACGGATTTCGACCAGAAGATGAGGGGATCAGTGGTTTTTGGTTTTGTTTGTTTTTTGCAATATGTTGCTGGCAACAGACAGTTGTGTGATAATAATACGAAGGAGCTGAGCTGTACTACAGAGGTAATTATAATCGTTAGTTGATAGTGACGCAAAACTGCATCAATTATTGATTTTTGCATTCTGTCAGTTTTGTCCTTGAGACTGCTGCAATGATTTCCTTGTACACCCTTCTTTAAAATAATTTTATTGTATTATATGTTTTGCAATTCCTCACCTACCGACCAAGTGGCCCATCAGACTTTGTTGTTGGCAAAAAGCCAGCAAGTAGTAGTTGTTGGTTTTTTTTTTTTAATTGAATTAAATTAATCATCTATTTGATTATTCATCACATGCTTTGTTGTATCGTTAGTTATTGCTAAATTCTATTCTCAGGTTTATCTTTAGGTAGTGTCAGGGTCATATGGTGGAGTACCTATATGTAATAGTGCAAATTTGAGTAAATTCGTCTTGGTTTTATAAGGTGAACAGGTGTTTCTGGTGTATTATTGATTCTTAATTCCAGGCAGTTTACCTGTTATCTTTACCAACAACCGCAGCCAACAAAAAGCCATATGAAATAGTAATAATGATTGATTTCAGGTGGTTACTGCAGGGCTTGCCAACATTTAGGGCAGGCGTTTTCATATTTTTGGTTAAATTCATGCCGGCAACTGTAATGTTAAGAAATACAAGTTAAAACTACAAACTGGCTGACAATACTATCAAGATTGAACTGGTTAAAGCCAAACTCAATTTAGACTCTTTATTAACAAATCATGTTTAGCATTTTGATAGATTTCCTACTTAATATTGTTAAGTTATCAGTATGTCTGAAGTTCTAGTTTACTTTTACTGTTTCAAGAGTTTTCTGGGACATACATAAACCACCAAACATAATATTTACTAAGAAATAACTTAAAATAACAATTATCAATAACAATATCTTGAACAGCTTCAGGGACTAGAACATTTGAGCACAATTTCAATATTCCGTAAATCAAAATGACTACTTAAGGTCTGAGATTTAAGGCTTTACTGAGGTCCAAATAGTTGATTAATTAGTTCTATGATCACAGGTTTCATCCAATGCGAACATATCCAATGTGTGTGATGCACAGAACTTGTTTGAAATACTTACAATATGTCGTCCAGGGTATGCTGATAAGGTTTTCCTTATTGCTAACTTGTTTACATATTCACTTTTGTTATAAAATTTTAATTTTAAAATTTTAATTTTAAAATTTTAATTTTAGATGATTTTTTGAAGCATTCATGGAAACATGACTAATAGAGGTGCTTTCAATATCATTTGGTCAAAATAATAAAAAAAATATTGTAAATCTCTGGTTCAATGCTCTAACTAATCTCTGTATTTAACTTATTTAACTCTTGCATTTACCTGCGACTTTAGTCCACATGGTTCTAGGAATGGAATTTAAATACAAAATTCCGTTTTATATTTCACCCCTTCAAGGGGTAATATCGATGTAGTAAAACTATCGATACTATCGACAGTGATTACAGTAAAATACGCCATAATAGTGACAGTATCGCTAGTACCTATACCTAATAGTATCGATACTATCGATAGTATTGTAAAATTTCAATAGTATCGATAGGGCTATCAATATTCTGACTATTTGCCGAGGTCATGATAGTATTGACAACCTATCGATAGGCAATCGATAGTAAGGCAACACTGGTGAGTGGTATGTGGGAGTCCCTGCGCCAAGACGCCGTAGACATGCCCAATAAAACCGACAGTGTACCACCCTCCGCCATATAACGGGATGCTATGGGTCTACCCGTAGCATCCCGTGGCATGCACCGCGATGACCCGGCAAATGAATACCCCCTAATGCTTATAAGGGTCTCCTTTTATTCCCAGATTCTCGGCGAAAACCGTACCGACTATGACATGTGCCGGATGAAGGTGTACCCCGCTGACAGCCAGCAATGCGGGTCGATGTCGTTCGGGGCGCTGGCGTCGAACACGCACATCGGGGGGGTCACACTCAAGCCGTACATCGTGACGACCGTGCGGTACAACAACATCAACAGCCACTTCAGTATGAACCACACTGTCCTGAACATCACTTTCAGTAATATCAAGTGGAAAAGTGAGTGTTGGAGCTAATTTAAAAAGGTCGAAAGTCGAATCGTTTATTTTATTTATGTCCTTGGGGGACATACAAACTGTCATCTTTATATATTTTTTCAAAATCTATAAAGCAACTGATAAGATCTGGCAAGAAACTCAATGGGCTTGTCTTTTGTATTATTTTGTTTTTAATCGCCATTTGTTTATAATTTATAGCTACACAAACGGGAGGTATTTTGTTAAAAACAAAAGCTCCAGTGTGTTGCGTTTCAGGATAATCAAGAATTAAATGCAGTAATTCGGACTAGTTGTGATAAAAATATGGTATTATCATTAGGTACGCTTTTAAGGGACACTTCCAATTCAATCAAATTGTGTTGTTTGAGTGTACGCATCTTTAGACCGATAAGACTTATATTGGTTACTAGCGGCCCGCCCCGGCTTCGCACGGGTTACATTATTGGAGTTACACATTACGGTTACATTATTGGCACATTACGGTTACATTATTGGAGTTTTAGTAAGGATCCCTAATTTAAAAAAAAATATAATATAGCCTATGTCACCCGGGGATAGTGTAGCTTCCCAACAGTGAAAGAATTTTTCAAATCGGTTCAGTAGTTTCGGAGCCTATTCATTACAATCAAACAAACAAAGTTTTCCTCTTTATAATATTAAGTATGATATAAGTAATCCGTTTGTAACAAATAGTAGGTACTAATATTACTGCATTATTTTATTCCAGCCATGAAATTCCGTTTTCAAGATAAATATAGAGATAATAAGAATCACTGCAGGAAGATAACAATATCAAACGACCTCCCAATCAACGACCAGTCGGTACTGTACTACGACTGTTACTGGGCCAAGACCGATGACAAGGACGGCCAGAGCCACATCCTCGACTTTGAAGCCACCGCCAGCGACGACACTGTCAATAGGGGACAGTATTACTTCAATATACCTTCTGCGGAAATGCTAAGTAAGTAGCAGCCTTAATAACTAGTAATGATGATAAGTGATTCTGTTTTCATCAATTTATTGGTCAATTTCTTGGTCCCAGATTCAACCATGTCTTTAGAAGGGCAGGTTGTGTTATTGAAGAAAAACATACTGAAGTATACAATAACCTATCACTGCTTTTTAAATTTAATAATGAAGTCAGTAAACAAGCGTAAGACTCACGTGATGTTAAGCAGTTACTGTAGCCTATACAGGTTGAAACAGAAAGGGTATACTTTTGTTTTCAAAGCTTTGGAGGAAACTTGAAAAACAAAAGGTGTTATAGGAATAGAGCTGTTGACATATTTCACAAGTCTACAAAACCTTTAGTACTTCAACTGTCCCAAAAAGCCAATAGTTTGAGATTTACAAAGTTATGTTGCAAAAAAAAATAGTATACCTTTTTGTTTTACCTAGTAGATGCTTGCAATACGTTGGCCACGTAAGGGATAGAGGGACGGTGGGGGGTTGGTGTTCCTTCCGGCTTTTCAGTCATCTCGTACGAAACGCAGCTATACCAGCTACTTTACACCGATCTTCTGTGATACTAACCCGATCGAGCAAGCTTGTATATGAGCTGTCAGCTGTTGTCAATTGCTCTATCATCATACATGATTTCCCATCATTGTTGAACTGTTTCTCGGCAGGTCTAACCACAACCGAAGAGAAATGGAAACCGTTCATATATATAGAGATATTCCCGAGTATCATGAGGCTGCACATTATGCCGCCGCCGCGCCAACTCAACATCAAATCGTACCGCATCAAAGTAGTCACTGTGTGCGGCAAAGAAACACGCAACGTGAAGTCCAAGACCATACAACTCCAGAATAATACGGACGAAGTGACTTATGACTACAACTTCGTGGGTGCGAATGGGTCCTTCAGTTTTGTGGTGACTCCGCTTCATGAGAAGTGCGATGGTGTCGGACCCGGCTGTCAGATTGTGGAGAGCCCTAGGATTACGATCAGTGAGTAATAATAAATTAGCCATTTTAAAGTCCCAATCCTGGGCACGGAACTCCCCTCAATCAGAGGGGGATTTAGGATTTCACTTGTCTTTCGGAAATAAACACTAAACTGTCATATTTATTTTACAAAAGCGACGTTTATTATTTTGTAATATATTTGGTCCATTTTGGTCAAGTATTGATAAGTATTCACGTGGTCCTTTGCGGGTAAAACTTGGTCAGAAACAGCTCTAGGCTAGCAATTGTGGAGGATGAAAGTAGAAGCCTTTAGAAAGCAAAATAAATTGCAGACACACCACTTTCAAATAAAATCCAAAGTAAAACCCAAAGCCAAAAGAACCAGGACCAATAAAAATATATTTAAAACCGTATTAGAGGCCATAGCCTGTTGCTATTACAAATTTGCATTGCTAAATTATTCTCATCACGAATTATATTGAAATACAGTCGAAAATGAAGGTCATGTGTGTCCAGGCAGCGACGCACAAACCTTGAACATCTGCATAGCCAGCATCACGGCACTGGTCGTGGCGACGCTCTTCGCGTACTACATCGTGCTGCGCGCGATCCGGCGGTACTGGTGCAACGACAAATACAAACTGGCTTTGGGTGAGTGTTTTTAAGAACAAAGTCGTCAAACAGGCGTGCGACCCGCCTGGTTAAGCAGTAGAGGGGAAGAAGGGAGAGGGCGTCCTCTCCGTCTGTCCCAATCCCCTTCAGTTAGGCAACATGCGAGCAATAATCCTACTAATATTATAAATGCGAAAGTTTGTGAGTGTGGATGTATGTATGTATGTATGTATGTTTGTTACTCCTTCACGCAAAAACTACTGAACGGATTTGGATGAAATTTGGAACACAGATAGATTATAACCGGGATTAACATATAGGATACTTTTTAAACCAATAATCCAATACTACGCGGATGAAGTCGCGGGGCACAGCTAGAAATTATAAATATCGCCAGACTGACACACCAACTGCATAGTCCCAAACTAAGCAACGCTTGTACTATGGGTGCCGTACAATGCACTGGGGGCGATCCCAGTGACACCCAGACCAGGGCAAATTACGAAAATGCCATTTCCGAAATGTACCCCAGCGGGAATCGAACCCGCAACCACCATGTGCAGTGAGCCGAGCGGTCTACGCTCAAACCACTGTGCCAAGCGGTCGTCTTTTTTGTACACTAAAGTTGGGTAACGTGGGAGCAATGCCTTTGATATTGCGAGCATCTATAGGCTTCGCTAACTGCTTCACATATGGCAGGTCGGTCGTTTGTTTGTCGATTGTATTGTATAACAAAAATGGAAGACGAAATTGTCATTCAACACTACGTATAAAACAAAGTCGCTTCCCGCTGTCTATCTGTCCCTTTGTATGCTTAGATCTTTAAAACTACGCAACGGATTTTGATGCGGTTTTTTTAATAGTTATAGTGATTCAAGAGGAAGGTTTATATGTATAATACATGCATACTATAGTAGAATAGAGAAACACTGATTATTTATTGCACCCGTGCGAAGCCAGGGCGGCTCGCTAGTATATGTATACTAGTTTTTGCCCGCGACTTCGTCCGCGTAGACTTAAGCCAAGTATACTATGTGTTAATCCAGGTTATAAACTATCTCTGTTACAAATTTCATCCAAATCCGTTCAGTAGTTTTTGCGTGCAAGAGTAATAAACATACATCCACACTCACAAACTTTCGCATTTATAAAATTAGAAGGATTTGTAATTTCCAGAGTTATTTCCAAAATTAAAATGGCAATTCAATCATTCCACTTCCAGGCATGGAAATCCCAACACCGCCGAAGATCCTTGTTATATACTCACCTGTCAACCGCCTCCATGCCGACTGCGTCGCTTCGTTCGTCAGTTATCTTCGCATCGAATACGGGTTCGACATGATGTACGACAGCGACATCTCTGCGACATCCCACGGGGACCCCTACATATGGGCGGAGGAAGCCTTCCGTCTCGCCTCACACGTCATGTACATCGTCGGCCCAGCGGAAGAGGTAAACCCATACAATAATATCTACGACAAACCAATCATTAGCGTGCACAAAGACATAGACACCCTTCTTCTGTCGTTCGTCAAAACTAACAGAGCCACTCGATGCCCCAAAGACATGCTCAACGTGTTCTTCAAATACTCCGACGGCCGTGTACCAGTGGAAATGAGCATGACCCCCGAATACCACCTATTGAAGGATTGGCAGAAACTCATCTCGTGTCTATCCAAAAATTTGCTGCCAATCAACCACATAACCCGCACTGAGAGAGGCAGATGCTTCATCGAAGATTTAACCAGAGCCCAGAAGTTGTTGAACGTTAAAAGCGATGATGTCATCGTCAATTGCGGCAAGGTTAAAAGTTTCGAGAAGAAAATACTGCTGTAATATAGTCTTTATTTCGATACGGAGAAAGACCTGCAAGTGCTCGTGTTGTGGTCGACGGTTGATTGTTAAATCAGTTTAATGCGTGTGGTACTGTATTATTTCGCGAACAAGTTCTACTTCAATGAGATAATAAATTGAAAGGTATGTCACCTTTATTACCTGTTAAAGAATCATTTATTTTTTTATTCGTCTTGGGATGACTGGAAGTTCGTTAGAATGAGATTTCCAAATAACCTATCAAAGTTGAGATCGATTTATGAATACTGGCCATGATGATCATTTGTCGTAGATTTTCAAGGCGAAAGGATGTGTTTGTAACTCACTCAAATAGCGTGCGAGTGAGATGCGAACATGTTTCTGTTGCACATTCAGCTTGGAAGTAATTTATTACAGAGTTGGACCGTGCGATCTTGATGCATTCCTTGTTTCGTATACATATTATAAAGTAAATGTTATATATTTTATAATCGTTTTAAAACATTAGGATATTACGGACGGATTGCTTTACCATTTTTTATTTATTAAAATTGGTAAAACAATGGAAGAAAAGTCTATAACTAAATAATAATACTATTTGGCGTATTCAGAGTTCACAAAAGAACTACATAATTAAGGGTGTATATTTTAAGACAAATTGTATGATGTAAATTCATTATTTTTATCTATAAAATATAGGAAGGTATTTCAGAGAGGCAAGGTCAAAGTAACTGTGTACAGGACTAATTGAAATTTGGTGTCTTTGGGGTCAGGTTTCTGCAGTGGACATTGACCCGTTCTAGTGATTGGGGTTTCGAAAATATTTTTGTGACTGTTTATAATTGTTGTCACTCTCCCAGTACGATGCAAATCGATTGCTTTTAATAATAAGCGTTTAATATTATTAGATTTGTTTCTGTTTGAACCATCGACTTTTTCAATGTCAAACATTGTTTATCTTTCCCACCTACAAAGTGCTTTTTGCTTCTAAAATCGGTGTTTAAACCATCTCTCGTAATATTTTTTTGCCTCGGCGCGTTGATATTGAAAAAGTGGATAGATGTTAACATTCGAGTTTATTTTATGAATTGCGACTTTCTAACATCGTCGTTGTATTTACACTTAGGTTATTTTTAAGATTTGGATTTTTTTTTTCATACTATAAATTCTTCGATGCATTTACTTTGATGTGAACTTAATAAATGTAGAATAACTTTTGTAAAAACGACTCGGCTTTCTTTCAAATGTTATAATTCTATATTGGGTGTGCCATATTAAACTTTATTGTAAATGTATACTGTTTCTTCATATAAATTGATGCTATACGACCCGCGAGCGACTAAACGCAACAATAAAAGACTAAAGTATATAGGAAAATCGACCTTAACGATTGGTATTTATTGGGGCACTAATAATCCCACTTGCGCGCCCAATAAGGTTAAAATAGCTAGTGAATATTGAAATAAAAATGTTGTATGTACTTATCGCGTTTATCCCTCGTACGTTTCGTATCCATTTGTTGCACTTAGGTTTAAAAAAAAACAGTTAGAGCACCGTTTCTATGCCAGCCAAGTTATTACGGTGTTTGACGTCCAATTATATAGTTATCTCGGGTACCTTTAATTCCTTTCGTATCTTGATTTTGTGTTTCTGCACTACAGCCAATGGGAACTTAATATCGTATATGCATCAGGCTATTTTTCAATAATATTTCTTATATATTACACGTACGTAGCGATCAATGTTCTCTAGTTATATTAGTGGTATACGTTTGTACATTTTATATAAACTATTATCTCGTTGATCTCAATTGGTAAAACTGTTGAAGTGTGTTCTATCATGATACAGGATCTTCAATTATTAAGCTCAAAATATTATACCTTGTGATGTATTTTTATAAAATAAAGTCGTAAGTATGTATTACATAGATATGTTTTATTTTGCTCACCCCCTCCCCCCATCTTGCGATTAGGGATGATATCGCGGGAGGATGGTAGACTAGGGCCTCGGCCATAGATCACTACACTGGTGAGAATATGGCAGAGAAATAGGTATTTTGCTATGGGACTAGTCACTAGGCTTGCGCAAATAATATCGATAGTTTTTTTGGTAATTATGAATAAGGTTGTTTATTTTCAGTACAATTTTATATTTTGGTATCTAATACTTTAAGATAACTACTGGCCATGGACATAGAGGTAATATCGAAATATTTTTATTTAATTCGAAACAAATATGGATAGGAAGTGCTGTTTGAAAATATCGATTTTATCCGGGGATTAGAACCAAACCAGTTTTCAAAGGATCAACGGATTTCAGTAAAACGTCACTTACAATAAAGAAACAATGTGAATTATCATTGGTTTATTTATCACGATTAGGATACACCAAAACACCAATATTGGAATGTTGTACAAATACAACAACAAGTCTTTTACCATCGAACAAACTGAGCAATTAATTGGAAGGCAATTACTATTATTAATTTGGTAATGTTTACAATAAAATCGATAAAAAAATATAACAAATCACATAACCTGCCTTTGGAGATACCTGTTCGCTTTTGTGTGGGCGTAGCAAAAGTCTACTGCAATGGGTCTCACTGGGTCACTCCCACAACTTTGGCATTTTGAGAAGTTGTTTTATACACAATTCAAGTTGCATAGAATCTCTTATTTTGTATGAATTCTCTCTAGACTTAGGGGGATTTCATACTGGAGCATATCACGGCTCAGGTCTGCGGAGCGACGGAGCGAACGAGGAACGAATGTGTGATGCAGATCACGTGTTATCATACAAACTTATTCCGCAGTCCCGCGTTGCGCTCCGGCGTGCGGTGCAGTGTGATATCCGCCTTAGAGCGTTTTCATATTATCCGATCCGATATCGGTGTCGGACGCCGATCCGATATCGGGGTAAGTAAAATGTATGAAATATGTACCTGTCTATATCCGACATCGGGCCGGACAATATGAAAGACAGGTACATATTTCATGCAGGGCCAGCAGCAGCACGCTGCCCAATACAAGACTAATACCGCACTGAGTTGCTATCTAAGAGAGATAGCAACTCAGTGCGGTATTTGTACATGTTACTTGTACATGCACCGGGAAGAATGAGACGTCAATGGGTTTGTTAGTCTCACATTTAACATACATGATTTTCACCCACTTTTGCACCCACACATAGCATTGCGCAGGTTACAATAACAACAACACAATAATCGTAATGTCTAAGTAATTATTTTACAGCGAACAAACATGATTATGCAAAATTAATTGAACTAAACTTTAGGTTTAAGAACGCCAATCATTACCAGAAGTATATTCCAGGTCTATTCAAACATGCGTGGTATCTGTATTGCATGTTTAAATAGTTTTAACAGTTCTTATCCCAATTATCCTGCTAAGATACATGCTTGTCAAATAAAATAAAATCTTTTTAATTGGCGTTCGAAAACCGAACACACCCATCTATTTACAACTAATATCTATACAACATAATAAAACCATCACACAATATATAAAATGGCAAATTAGACATAATAGCCATCTAAAAATGTCATCTTTGTCACAATAATTCGACTTTGGTCATATAAGACTTTATTATAGTCATTATTAAAAATATACAGCGGGACTCTAGTAGGGGCTCTTGAGTTGATATTCGTTGTCACTACATTACGTAAATACTGCGTACCACGAGTGGGAGCGAATCCTGCTCCTGTCTAAACAAGCCTAATGTCTGGTACACACATGTTAGGCTTGTTAATCCTAAGTCTATTTAAAACTACATCTAAAAGTGTATGAGAACGGAATAAACTGTCACGAATATATCATCCTCATACATTTAAACTATCGCTTTGTCTAAAGCCTCAAGCTTGAACTAAATCATACATTTTAGATACACTTTGACAGCTATCACAAACATTTTGACATGCAAGATATCAACGTCCTTGTTTTATCTTTGATGTATGAAAAGCACGGCAAGTTAAATTTTATTATATTTCAATGAGAGACAGTTTTCTCCACGCGATAAGTGTAAAATTAAATACAAATTATGTAATGAGGCGGACAACTACCAACCTACACAAATTTAATATACATATTTATTATTATCAAAGATTCACAATTATTATTTTTATATTACCTACGCTACAGTTTTATTCGTTGCAAAAGTTTAACCAAATATAAAATCGGAATTTCAAAATATTAGTTTTGCTTGTACAATTTTTATTGTGATTATACCTTTACGTATAAATAAATAATACGTTATATCTACATACTACTTAACGCGTAAAGAAAATGCTCATTGCATAATACTAAACTAATAAAATGCTCTTTGTGTCAATTTTTAAATATTTTTCACATCAGTAATACGAACGTGCTCGAATCTCGTTCGACTTGCAGTTTTGACAGTTTTCCGTAGTCCACTAATAGGTCGTCCACTCGTGCCGTTCAATTGCTATTAGACATACTATTACTAAATATCGCCATACTGACACACCAACTGAATGGTCCCAAACTAAGCAATGCTTGTACTATGGGTACCGTACAATGGACTGAGAGCGATCCCAGCGACACCCAGACTAGGGAAAATCACGAACAGGCCATTTCCGAAATTTGCCCCGACGGGACTCGAACCCGCAACCATCATGTGCAATGAGCTGAGCGGCCTACCCCTCGAACCGTTGCGCCAGGCGGTCGTCAAATCGGTCGGTAGAGTGGTTAGTAGACTAAGGAAATCTGTCAAATTTGACATATTGCGAGTCGAGTGCCAGTCGAGGGAGATGGCGGTTAACAGACTTGGGCCCCTGACGTCATGACTTTAAAAAGCTCTGTGTAGACTGACCCCCCTTTTTGCTCTAACCAACATTTTCAACGACATATAATACGATGTTCTCTCAATTTTCTCCTATCAAAAAATTGAGATACCAATACTATAATAAGAGCGTTTTCACATTATCCGATCCGATATCGGTGTCGGACGCCGATCCGATATCGGGGTAAGTAAAATGTATGAAATATGTACCTGTCTTTCATATTGTCCGGCCCGATATCGGATATAGACAGGTACATATTTCATACATTTTACTTACCCCGATATCGGATCGGCGTCCGACACCGATATCGGATCGGATAATGTGAAAACGCTCTAACTCGGCGTAAATACTGAGCAGTGCAAACTGACCGTAATATAGTTTTTATATAGTAAGCAACCACGTTTCATACTCATCTAAGGAATATTTTGTACTTTACAGTATCACTATCAACCTCTAAGAATAGATTTATGGATAATTCACTTTATTATCCGTAAGTTAAAGTTTAAATTAAATTGTTACATAAAACAGTGAACTGTTAATACGATTAATTTATTTCTCCTATGAAAACCTTTTTAATGACGACACTCAGTTGTCAACTTTCTAAAAATGCTAAAGGATCTTTTCTCACAAAAATGTCAATACTATAATAATATACTCATTAAGAAATATCACGTCACACTATTTTGAAACGACTCGTGCGTCGCTTTCAGTCGAGTGTGGCGCCACCCTAATGCACAGAAGGAAGCTTATATTTGTGCCGTTTTCTTACCAGACCTTATAGTCGCCATATTGCGGGATTTCTCGGAACTAATTTGTTTTGATCCGCGGTCTGGTTTACGCAGATATGCAGACACTGCACTGGTGCTCTCAACAGCTATGATGGTCCCGTTAGCCTAAGCTGGGGGAAAAAATAATAATTGCTACAACACAATGTAAAGTGGAGTTAGTATTATATGTATGTATAATATTTTAACTAAAATTCTAAATTCATGCTCAAAAACTTCAAATACTTTACATATTCAATCCAGAAAATAAATTGGTTGAAATAAATATTGTATTAAACTTATGAAGTAACTAGCTGTGCCCGCGACTTCGCCCGCGTGGAATTTCGTTTACAAAGTTTCATACAAACTTTCATCCCCTATTTTATCCCCTTGGGGGTAGAATTAATCAAAATCCTTTCTTAGCGGATGCCTACGTCATAACATCTACCTGCATGCCAAATTTCAGCCCGATCCGTCCAGTGGTTTGGGCTGTGCGTTGATAGATCACTCTATCAGTCAGTCAGTCAGTCAGTCACCTTTGAGTTATATATATTTAGATAGTAATTAGTCCATGAATGACATCACCCGCTTTACTGACTATGGAAAACAATTGTCGTCAAATATAAACACATTTTACCACAACGGTAACCATACCCCCATAATATTATGTGAGCGAAGCGCGCGCTATGATCGGACCGGTCGCAATCAACGAGAATATTGTCAATATGCTCTGAGCGTATTTGGGACTGCAGTAGTGCACCCCTGCCTACACTTTTTTGGAAATAAAGTCTTGATGTTAGTGTGCTCTGGCCGTAGGTAGGCCTCCTCGTGTCATTAAGTGTGTGATACATTAATATAAAAAAACGCGCTATTCCAAATCGCGCGTCGACCGCGCGCTTTTATCCCACGAAAGTCTACAGTCTAAGGTCTAAAGTCGTCAGGCTGCGTCTGACTCGCGTGCCGCGTCTGTATCGCTACAAACGCGCGTCGACGGCGCGTTTAAAAAATGTGGTGTGCATAGGCCCTAAGGTCGTCGCCCACAAAACTGCAAACGTTATGTAAAGCAGGTAACGTCATTCAACATTTGAATATTTTTAAGCAAACGTTTTTTGTTTTAAATCTCAATTTTTGTTAAATTTAATATACTTCTTGGTCATGCAACATGCTTCAAACTACGAACAGACAATACCTCACTCACATGATCTCCAGACTGCTGTCGCTGTTCTTGGTCGCCTGTTCCCCCTCGCTGGAGTTGGAGCCGCCGGACTCGGACCTGTGGCTGCGGCCTCTGTGTGGCTTCTTCTTCTCCTCGGAAGCCGCTTCTGTGGACGTCGCTTCCTCGGATTGCCGCTGCCACGCCGGTATGGATGGCGGTTCAGCTGGGGTTTTGAGAGCGGGAAATTGGTTTCTAAAAGAAAGTTTTTTAGATTAGTGGCTTATTCGTCATTGAAGTTGCATTGATTTAGTTGCACCCTTTTAAACCTGGTAATCAGTCTCAAATTTCAGAGAAAAATGGGATTCTAGTCCGAAATATCATCTCGAGTTTTATGACAGATCAGGACTGAGAAAGGTTTATTAATATCAACATAAATGTAAGGGCAAAAGGTCGTAATTTTTTAGACGCTGATAAAATTACGCGTTCTTTATTGTTTGTAGATAATTCTAAATTGTTTGGAGAAAATCAGTTCTGATCTCAAGCATTGGAGATTTTTATTCTTTTTTATTTTTCAAATACATTTTCATTTTAACAATGACATAGCCTTCACAACGCGGTAGAAGTCAAATATAATTCGACAATCTATTCATAGATCAGCTGTGCTACGAAAATAAATGCTTCCAACCAAAATCCCACAAAAAAGTTAATTGTACAGACATTCACAAACTTGTCTGCACATCTATTCAGATGGCCAAAACTGAAGTAAAGTCACACGTATAAAAAGTCATTATTATTATCTTAAAGTTTTCAAGACCGTAGCAACGCCGACAGAAATATACCTTATTTTATTCTATTAATAGAGTCCAATTCACCTATTCAGCAATATTCCTTTCACAGACGCGAGATCAGACTTGATATTATCTAGTTGCGACCTCAGCGCAGTCTGGTGGGCGCTCGCTTGCATCTCCGTTCGCAGTGACGTCACGTTCGAGTTGAGTATGTCGAGCGATTTGCGAAGCTCGTCGATGCACTCTGATGTTGTCTTGCGTTTCGGTTGCTCGACAAATAGTAGGCGCCTTATGTAGTTCTATGGAAAGAAAACGCGAAGGTTTGAATAATTCAAGGATCACATCATTAATTCGTTAGTATTACTATTTCAACGATTGACTTAATCCAAATATTATTTAATTTGAATTTTTACAGACTTCCTTTTTTAACAAAAGATATGGCTATATCAGAAAGTACTTTTTCTTTTTTTATACGCCATTTAGTTTTAAGATACCTATCCCATCCACATTTATAGTTGTAAATTTTTGGGTTCAAGTGGAAATTGCGCCATGTTATCAAACTCATATCTAATACTCATTAGACCATATTCTGTACAAGGGTTACAAATTAATGATTTATTCATAGGCCAACAGAGTAATAAGTCTAAAATAGTTAAGACAGTAATGTCAGTGTAATAGCCAGTTGATTAATTATGTAACACTTGATTATAAACTCTCTCAATTACTTCTGGACTAATGAACTTTGTATCAATTGTTGCCTATCCTTATCAGTCAGTGTGATAAGATAAATTTGGTATTATTCTCTATTGTTAGGGCAATAAGCGCCATTTTCCGAGTTTCTACCTTACAGGTGCTTCTTCATATTTGAAGCTTTTATATTTGAACAAATTCATTCAGTTGATAAATAAGCATTGCCAGGTTAACATAAGTACATGACTTTTACTTTCCCAGACCTAATTGCCCTTACTGCTAGCCAGAGTTATTTAACAATTTTTGTATGTAATACTTCACTCTTAGCCTTTTATGACCAATGTGCAGGCCATTTGTAGGCACAGATAAAGGCAGTTTACAGGCCACAGCATTGCTGTAACATATTCTGTAACACAATGACAACAAGATTCACCTTATAAAACCAGTAGCATCCATACATGAAGCCTCCATATACTAGTATAGGAACAACATTATCTCTGAACCAGGATCTCCTTGATTGGTGGAAGAACATGAGCTCTGACGTCATGGAAGGCACATCCAGCAGTTCGCTGCACTTTTCCAATGCCTTCTGAATCTCAAAGTCGGTGAGGCCCTTGCTTCTTAGGAACCGTTCCTTGCTCTCCATAGTACATCTTTGTACATTCGGATTTGTTAAGAATTTTACTGCAGTTGTTACCTAGAATATAAATAAAATAAGATAATGTATCCCATGTTAATAAAATATAGCATCAATCAACACTGAATCTAACATTGATCTCTTTCACTTGAACTACTGAGTTGAACTGTGTAAGCAAGATGGACAAGGTTAGATACAACTTTTCATTATATTTTTCATTCAGGATATTGTGAGTATTAAGTCAATCATTAAATATACATCACCATTCACTGGAATGATGAATTATCATATTTTGCATCAGTGCTAGCCTAGGAAGAGAATTTGTACTTTGTAGGTAACCCTTGCAGCTTTACTAACCCCCTTTGGGTAAAACATTAAGACAGTTTTTGTTGTTGATATAAGTAGTGTAGCTACAGTTATATCCAACTAAATTATGAGTAATAAAGTCAGCAAACAAGTATACAATCTGCCTGATGTTAAGCAGTTACCCTAGCCTATAGATGCTTGCAATAGCAATGCCATTGCTTGCACATTGCCAACCAGAGAAGAGTGGAATAGAAAAAGGGGAAGGGGGCTATGTATAATAATAATGTGTTTACTGACCAAGCAGCTGTTCTACACAAGATTTAAATACTGTCTAGTGTGTGGTAATGCTTACATAAGTTTAAAATGTAATATGCAATGGATTAAGCTCAACATATTGTGATGTTATATAATTTTTGTTGTTTCATCTGGGTTAATGTATTTTTGGGAACAAATTTCACCATAGTATTTTAATGGAGTGTGAATAAGGGAATGATGATAGAAAAAATCACGATTTTATAGAGTTTTTCCAGATTGGAGCTAACACACACATACTTCTTCAGAACAAAACCAACTCTAGTGCAAGAAGGTGTAGGTTGGTTTCTGTTTCCAATTTATATTTACTTCTAGGCATCCCATTGTAAGACTTGAGTTTAAACTGAATTTGTTTACTTAAATGCTCCATCATGTTTTATTTAATTGTATGTGGGCAAAGTGTAGACAATGGCAATCAAAATGTTTACTAATACATAAAAATAAAACATTACAAACAATGCCCTTTGACTGCTACAACTCTCGCACTAAAGATCTTTTTCTTTTATACAATAGCAACGAAAAACAAAGCATACAGCCTGATTGAATACAAAGAGTATTAAGAAAGATAAATAACAATAAGCATAGTTATGAACTTTTCTATATTTTTTCCCACATCTGAACAGCTCATGGTATAAAAACGTAGCCCAAATAACTAAGCGAATTTTCATAATATAGAAAAAAAGATAAGAGGTACCAACATAATCGAAGACCCACTTTATAGTGCGAAGGTCATTTGAAAATAATAGGTAACATCCATGCCCAACAATAATTACCAATACAATGTATTCAAATAGGATCCAAGTACATAAGCTAGGCAATTCATCTATTACTTATATATGCAAAAAGAAAGAAGTAGGTACCAAATTTTCGCGTATTTCCGCTCCCGCAGTCGCTAGTGTGTCGGAAGCCATTTCCACTGGATTCTTCTAAGATCCCACAATATTTGAGGTCAAAAATAAGAATATAAATGTTTTAAGATTTAGTATAATAAAAACTATGAATAAAATGAGAAAATTCCGTATCAAAACCGACGGTCCAAACTTTATAATCAAAAATGAAAAAATTGACTGACTGACACTAGTATGTGCTCACTGCAGGCAGACTGAATTGTCAGATTTGCCGTCAGGTCAATTCAATCAGACAGACATTGACAAGACGTCGACTTGACTGACTGACTCAAAGAGACAAAATGTACGGGTGACTGACATACCACTGTGGACTAGTGATGTAACGAATGTTGGATTTTTGACATTCGCGAATGCGAATGCGAATGCGAATATTTAGCTTCAACATTCGCGAATGCGAATGCGAATGCGAATGTTGACTTTCAAATAAGAAACCCTAAATTGAAAATTAAAAAACTTCAATATAAAAAATAATAATAAAAAATAAAATTCAACGACTTTTTAAAGTACAAAAGAGCTGATAATTTTCAAACGGTTGAATCGATTTTCGTGAAACATAGCTAAGAAAACTCTCGATCAGAACACCTTTCTAAAAAAGAAACAAAATAAAAATCGGATCATTTGTTTGGGCGCTACGATGCCACAGACAGACACACAAATACACATGTTAAACTTATAACACGCCTATTTCTCGGAGGTTAATGAAGAGCGCGCAAAATGTTAGACTGGATTGAAACTTCGTGTCGGCCGAACATAGCCGAACCCATAGGTTGAAAGAACGAAGTTAGTCACATAAAGTTTATTCGAAGAGATTTGTTTTGATTTGAGGGTAGTTTAGTATTATTTCATTAAACAAAATTATTTTATATTCCAGTTTTATTGAGTTAATGTTTTATTTAGAGTAACAAGAGCAATAGAGAAAAATGCTATTTATGATTTAGTTGCCGACCTCAAGACAGTTACATTTTATTTAAATTCAAATATAAATAAATAAATGCATTATGTGCAAGTGAGCTATGTTACGATCGAGGCTTGTTTGCAGCCAGAGAATAACACGAGGGCTGTGCTGTGATGGAGCCAAGGTGTGTAATTAACAATGCTCACGCATTTCATAGGACATTTTACAACTTACTTGCGAGTAAAAAATATTTAGAATAATACAATTAGGGATTGCAGTACCGGTACTGAGGAGAGCTAGGCAATTCCCGGTACCAGGCTTAAGCCAGTACCGGGAAATACCGGGAAATTCGGTACCCAATACAAACGTTCAATAGTTATTTAAAAAACATACTTAACAGGCTAATTTGTGCTCCTTTTAAACAAAATGTAATTATTTACATGTATATTAAGTATTTTACTTATTTAGTGAACGAATCCGAAATTAATTTCGAAATTTCGGACCATTTTTCATTGGCAGCGTGTTAATTTCGAAATTTCGAACCTAAGATGCAGCCTAGCGACTATTTGGAGTGGATGTGGACACCAGGAACTAGAAGCAGGGAGTTGAAAATGATTTCAGTGCGTTATATTGCGAGAGGCGTCGTTAAAAAGTAATTGGCTGATGATGGATAATGTAAGTCATCAATCATTGCGAATGAAGCCGAAACTTCGACGCACAAGTAGACGCCGCAACAAAATCATCGAGACACGAATGTTTTGCATCTCTCTCCTGGTCCTGTTTCTCATATATCTGATTTTGAAGTACAGTAGAAGATCCTATTTGCTGATCATAAAGCAAAATTAGGCTGTACATCTGCAGTGGGCGATTTGACAAAATAATCAAAATGGTAAAGATACCCTAGCTGGAAGTAAACCACCAACATGATGAAGTGACGACATCGTGAAGGTAGCTAATAATTTGATGAATAGACCAGGTCAGGACTGAAACCAATGTCTGATAAAGGGATTGTTTCGATTGCTTTACTTCTCCTTTAGCCATTTTGATTTGAACCAACTGGCGTAGGTCCCCTTCAGTATCCTCCACTTCTGTCTCTTTTACGACTTGCACCGCTTAGTTCGCTCCCGTGGTCGTCGTATTTCAATGGTGCTGGAGGTTTCCTATCAGTTTTTTTTCCAATGTTCACCAGGCACTATTCGAGTAGCGGTAAGATCCCGCTTTCTAGTGACATGACCAACCCTTTGCAATATGACGCAAGCTACTCATTTGATGACATCGTTGAATTTGCCTTGCTCTCGAACGGCCAATGGTCCACCTTATGTATACGCTTAGTAATGCCGATGTCAACGCCGATCAATGTTTTTCTTTTATTTATGTTCGAGCATCTTGAGAAAATGGCTGATCCGATTTCAACGGGGGTTTCACTTTAAGATAGCCAGTGGCTAAACTTAAAACATAGAGTACATAATCTCACCCTTTTATCTTTAGGAGTCGAGCTGCTGAATAAAATCTACATTTTCCACTAGCTTGTTGGAAAAGTAGTTTTTTGATAGTATTTTTGTTGCTTTAATGTAAATTACCCTAAAACGTTATTTTAATGTTTTGTTTAGATTTTACAATGATATTTCATGTCAAAATCACATTTACCAAAATGTTGTATGTGGACACCAGGAACTAGAAGCAGGGAGTTGAAAATGATTTCAGTGCGTTATATTGCGAGAGGCGTCGTTAAAAAGTAATTGGCTGATGATTATTCATTTCGAAATTTCGAAACTGATAATATACGAAACTGCACGTCCTAGTCCGTATTCGCTATGCCTGTGGTGACTTCGGTTATAACGAAAGTCGAAATGGTATGGATATTTGAAAATATTCGTTATGAAATTATTAAGTACCGAAAGTACCGAAATTCCCGGGAATTCTTTTCAGTACCGGTACTAGATAGAAGGAGGAAAATACCGGGAATTCCCGGGAAAAACCAGTACCGGGAATTCCCGGGAGCAATCCCTAAATACAATCTTAATTGAAAAAAAATCACAATTCACGTTCTTTTTAAGACCTAGAGAATTGCCGAAACCCTTATAGTTTCGGCACGTCCGTCTGCAATCGCAATAATTTTATACAGAGACTATTAGCGCTAAAATACTGCCAACTAGCCAAAAAATTGAGTTTATGTACCGCTAAAAAACTGTTTTGAAAGCAAAGTTATTCAATTGTACCCGTAACCCTCCAAAGGGGAGTAAAAAAAATTATTATTTTCTTTTTCAGTTTTATTTTCTGAGTTCCGTAGTATCGAAAAGTGGCACTTTTATGGTGGCACAGGATATCTACGGAACTCTAGAGTATGCGTAGTCCGACATGCATTTGGCTGGTTATATTTATCTATGGGTCTGGCAAAGCCGGTGACAGTTATTATATTATTTGAAATATAATAAATCGAATGTTTATCATAATATGTTTTAATTACAATGAAATTGAATGTGAAAGGAATTTATTTAAATATTTACTGTATTTATGTATAATATTTAAATAAACATCGTTTATTTATTGTTTTAAATGTTTACTATTTTTAGGATAACTCGTTACTAAGATTTAAAAAATGTAAAGTCCATAGTGCGTAATAAGCTGCTTTATGAACCTAAAAGCGGTGCAATAAAGACCAACTTATGAGGAAGTTTGTTTAAATAATATATAATTCTTACTAGTTGTTAACATTCCACTATCGTCTATAGATAATTTCCTTTTTGTTTTTCAAAAACATTCGCCAAACATTCGCATAGATTCTTGCGAATGCGAATGCGAATGTCAAAAAATATGCGAATATTCGCGAATGCGAATGCGAATATTCGTTACATCACTACTGTGGACATGCCTGAGAGAGAAGTCAATGTCATGAGTTGTGTGTGTGTCTGTCATCGTCAATATTTTGTTAGGTTTTTGTTATTCATAGTTATTCCAAATTTTATAAAATATAATTTAAAAAGTTAATAACATGAGTGATTTTGATAACGCGACGGAGGCTGCCTCCCTTGCTGTGCAGTTTGACCAGAACGGACAAACTGATAATGCGGTAGAATGCTACAGAACAGCTGCAAGATTGCTGGACAGGATTCGGGATCGATTTCCACCTGAAAAACAGTTAGAAGTTAGGAGTAAAGTGCAGGAATACCTAGAAAGAGCTACTTTACTCAACGAGCAAAAAGGTTTGCACCTTTGTTATAAGATTGACTATTCCATTAAGTTTTTAAACAAGTTTCTTAACTTTATCTTTTTTATTTTTGTATGACTCATAAAGTTAATAGTGTGTTGAGATTCTATTCCAGCACTTCAACGAAACATTAAAGTGTATGTGATATCATTGTATGTTTAGACTAGTGCATGTATAATAACAAATCAGGCTGGTATGTATAATAACAAATAGGTTGCTCCAATCATACCTAAGTAACAGAAGACAAATCACACAGATTAATAAAATATGTCCGGAAACTCTCACAAACTCAACACATGCATCGGACATGAAATCGGTTTGTTTTGGAGTTCCACAAGGGAGTGTACTAGGGCCACTATTATTCCTAATTTATATAAATGACTTGCCCAATGTAACTAATCATGCAATGACTCTTTTTGCGGATGACAGTACAATACTATTTATTGGAGACGATCCTGACAATCTGAATAATGAAATAAAGAATACTTTGACATGCATTAATAACTGGTTGACATTAAATCACTTAAAAATAAATTTGTCGAAAACACATATAATGGAATTTAAACAACAACGTCGTACGCAAAAACTTGACATTAATTATTCAAGCACAAATATTGCTGATATTGAATCAACGCGATTCTTAGGCCTAACGATTGATTATCAGCTCAAATGGAAACTCCATATTCAAAATATATGCAAAAAACTGTACCAATTTTCATTTGCACTATATAAACTGGTGAAAGTTGTTAACCTATCAGCGGTAATGACTGCCTATCATGGACACGTAGCCTCAACATTAAGATATGGAATCATCTTTTGGGGTAACTCGACAGACAGGATGCAGGTATTCAGAGCTCAGAAGCGATGTATGCGCTCAATGACAGGCTTAAAAAAGAGAGACACCTGCAAAGACAAATTTAAGCAATTAAGGATACTAACAGTACCATCCCTTTACATCAGCGAAATTGCAATATTTGTTAAAGGTAATAAACACCTGTTTACTGAATACCCTGCTGGAATTCGTCGTGAACATACTCTGCACCACTTGCCCAGTAAAACGCATCTGATGCGCACTAGTATATTCTGTATGGCGCCAATTATTTACAACAAGCTGCCCATATCAATTAGAAAGACAAATAGTATTAATGTTTTTAAAAGTTTGTTAAATAATTTCCTAATAGATAAGGCCTATTATACTGTTGACGAATTTTTAAAGGAAAACTAGATTATTATTATAATTGTTTAGTATTGAATGAATTTCAATGAATGTATAATATAACAATGATAATAATTTTAATTTAATTGAATTGACCCATTTAATTAATTTGAATTTTGCATGCCAATTGGTGGAATATAGCATAAGCACTTTTATAATCTGTAACATCTATGTATACCTACCTATATTCGCAAATAAAAGTTATTGTATTGTATTGTATTGTAGGCCAATGCTTGTCATTGTTTTCTAGGCAATTGTTGACATACAATATTTTAATTATTTAAACCTATTTATTATAAAACCCTTTATACAAAACAAAAAAACAATGAAAAATATGCAACAATATAACAAAAACATAATAAAATTTGTTGATAAACAGTTCATATCATATTCGGTTTTAGTATTTAAATTTATCACCAAATAAGTACTTAAATGTAAATGCTCCCGAAGTCTAATGCTGGCAAGTATGTGCTTTGCCATTATCTAGTAAAAGTTAGTTGACCATAGACAGGGCACAACAGGCGGAGAGTGAAAGAGGGATGCAGCAATGCTACTTCATCATGCAACAGGCCCTGGATGCGGACGAGGATGATGACAAGGAGTCAGCCCTACGCCTGTACACACAGGCTGTGGAATTAGCGGTCTCAGTTGTAAGTGAAAGATAAAACTAGTATGCCTGTGAGATTTAGTGGTTTTTGGGAATGTAATTTTGGAGTTTTTAGTTTTCAAGCCTGCCAAATAATTGATTACGGCCTGAATCCATCTTGTAATCAGGGGAGGCCCGTGCCCAGGTGTGGGACCTCAAGAATGCAATTTTTTTTTTTTTTTTTTTTTTTTCAGGGCGAGTATAGTATCCTAAATTTTCTGTATTATCACATTGTCAAGTTTCATCTAAACCCATCCAAAGCTATTTCTTTTCCTGTCACTACTCTCTTCTGATAAACCTGAAATGATATTTTTCAGAAAGCAAGTGATTCAGATATAAAAGCAAAGGTAAAGAGTTTAGCTGAACAGGCATTGGATAGGGCTGAAGCACTGAAGGGTATAAACAGGATGTCAATTAATGAACCACAGAGGCCAGGTAAACATAATAATAGTTAGCGCATAATCTTATTGTTCTTCAAAAATACATTACCTATAATGTCAGTGAACCAAAAATCTAGTAACGTCCAGATTTAGCTCATATATGGGTTGGCTCCACTGAGGTAGAACCACTCTCATAGAAAATCGGCGCAAAGTAGCTAATATAGGTCGCGTTTCGTACGATGCGCGATTGTTGGCAAACTTAGTGAGATAAAAACAGTGTGTTCATTTGTATCAAAGTAGCTGGACTGTGTCTTACATGTATCGACACGCACAATATGGTGGGGGCACATTATCGTAAAACATTCACTTTTTACATGACCCAGGATAATCAGATACTTTTCAGAAAGGTCTGTTGGTAAATTTTGGGGCAGAAAGTTTCTGGATAAAGTGCGCGGCTGGTCTGTCGCTGTAGGTACGAACTACTTTGCGCTGTCGCCAAACGGATTCGCCTTACCTGTGTATTGATAACCTCATTATGTAACTAACTACCTAATCCTTTAAAACATAAAGATACATTTTCAGGCCCATCCTCAAATCGACCGCTGCTACAACGCGAGCAAAGCGTACACCTCAAAGTCAGCGGCAAACAGATCTCGTACACAGAAGAGGAGAAAGAGGTTCTACGTACCACTTCCAACATAAACAACAATTGTTTCCTGCCGTTCATGGATGTGGACCTGTCGGAGAAGTTCCAGTATGCTATACCGTTCGAGGACAGAGCCAGTAAGCTGAAGCTGTCGAATAAACAGCAGAAGGAGTTTGAATGTTGGGTGCGTCCGCACGAAATTTGTACAGATCCTAAGATGATTGTGGGTGATCATGTCGACTGCTTCAGTATTAAGCAGACTGTGAGTATACTTTGATGTTTATTTGAAGATTTTTTTACCAGTGTCTTATTTAACCCTATATTAAGCACTAGCTGTGCCCGCGACTTCGTCCGCGTGGAAAATTTAATTTATCAAAAAATGTTCTGCAGTGAAAATCCCGTCACAATTAGTCCAGCCGTTTCTGAGATACTCTTGGATTTCATGTGTTTTTTTTTTGGGGAACCTTAACTGTTTTTCTAAAATTAAAGTAGCCTACGTACAACACTACTACTCCTTATAACATCAGCTATCTGCCTGTGAAAGTCCCGTCAAAATAGGTCCAGCCGTTTCGGAGATTACCCGGAAAACATACAGATAGACAGACAGACAGACGTCTGTCTTAGTGTAACTTAAGACAATGAAGCGAGATAGCTATCACCGGCGCTAGCAACTGGTTCTTGTAAAATGTAATAAAGTCTATAACAAGCTTATGAGCCTACGTGTACGTTAGAGTAGGATAGAGAGAGAGTGGAAGGGTGGCTTTCGGCTCTCTCACTCCTCATACGAAACGCGCAGTTATAATAGGTATTTTACGCCGTACTTCCGTGAGAGGGTGGTTCTAGGCATCCACATGCTGGCGTTGACCTTCGTTGGGCCAGGCTGAGCTGGCAAGCGGATGCTGCATCAGGCATTGCAGTTATTCTTCTAAATTGTTTCTAGGTAGTATCAGACTGTTCTTTCGTGGCGTCCCTCGCGGTCAGCGCTCTCTACGAGAAGCGTTTCAACAAGAAGATCATCACTTCCATAATTTACCCCAAGAACAAAAGCAAGTCGCCGGTTTACAATCCGTTTGGGAAATACATGGTCAAATTACATCTTAATGGTGTTAGGAGAAAGGTGAGTTTTGTTTGGCACAATACATCCGATTTTTGACTCGTTCAGATTCAAGAAGATTTGCTGTCGTCCCTGAGGTCGTTTGGCTGAAAATATAGCGAATTTTCAGATATTTTCTAATCTGTTTTTAAATGATTACTTTGTTCGTACGTGAAGTGGACTTTTAAAGCGTAATTCCTGTAATATTTACCTGAGATTTGCTGTGATTGTAAGACGTTGGAGTTAGCGGAGAAAGGAAATTATTAATAGCATAACGAATTAATTTATATTTTCTCTAGAACTCAAATAAATTTATGATGTCAGAAAAATGCTTTAATTAAATGTATATCGGTAAGCATTAGACCATTGCCATAGCCTTGATTTTAATATTACGAATAATTTATACATCCAACAAATATTGCATTCGAGGTTATAGGTATTAATGTACTCGTATATTATAAAGATGTAACGATACTATAATACAACTAACATTTACAGTATAACAACTACTTATAAACTAACTTACAGTAAATTTTAATAAAAAATAAATAAACGAGATAAAATTGATGTGAACGAGTGATGTAACGAATGTTGGATTTTTGACATTCGCGAATGCGAATGCGAATATTTGGCTTCAACATTCGCGAATGCGAATGCGAATGTTGACTTTCATATAACTAAAATTGAAAATTTAAAGAAATCCCGATGCGACGACTTTTTAAACTAAAAAAGAGCTCATAATTTTTAAACGGCTAAACCGATTTTCATGAAGCTAAGAACACTCTCGATCAGAAAACTTTTCAAACAACAAAAAAAAATAATATCGGATCATCTGCTTGAGCGCTACGATGCCACAGACAGACACACAGATACACATGTTAAACTTACAACACCCCTCTTTTTTCGTCGGGGGTTAATAAAGAGCGCGCAAAATGTTAGAATGGTTTGACATTTCGTGTCGGCTGAACATAGCCAAACCCATATAGGTTGAAAGAACGAAGTCAGTCACATAAAGTTAATATGAAGAGATTTGTTTTGATTTCAGGGTAGCTTAGTATTATTGCATAAATCAAATTTAATTGATATTCAAATTTTATTGAGTTTGTTAATATTTAAATTAGACTAACAAGAACAATCGGGAAAGATCCTATTCATAATTTAGGTGCCTACCTCAAGACCGTTCCATATTTTGTTTTATTCAAATATAAGTAAATAAGTGCATTATGTACAAGTGAGCTAAGTTGATAATCACATTACGATCGAAGCTAATTTGCAGCCCGAGACTAACGCCAGGGCTGTGATGGAGCCAAAGTGTGTAATGAACAATGCTCACGCGTTTCATACGACATTTTACAACACGCGCGTAAAAAATACTTAAAATATTACAATCTTAATTGAAAAAAACACAGTTCAAGAATTTGTTTAAGACCTAGAGAATTGCAGGATGAATGAAAATTCAAAGAAAATGGCGCGCCGTAAGTTTTTAGAGTTCCGTAGTCAAACTCGGAACCCTTATCGTTTCGCCACGTCTGTCCGTCTACCCGTCCCTCTGACATCGCAGTAATTTTATTCAGAGACTGTTATACTGCAAATTGGCAAAAAAATAGTGTTTCTGTACCGCTACATAACTGTGTATTTCAATTTTGAAAGCAAAGTTATTTAATTCTACCTCACGTACATAAGAAAGGGGAGTGAAAAAATGTTTACTCATCCTCTCGAGTGAGGTATTGTTCAGTAGGTATTTTAAAATAATTTGAAGGTTTTTTTACAGTTTTTTAAATATAAATTCCCGTTTATGAAATATTGAGCTCCAAAGTGGTTTTTTTTCGTGACTAGCGAGATTCATCGTTTAACTTAGAACCACATTATAAATGGTTTATTATAGGAAATAAATAGTTATATTCTTTTAAAATGAAAATTAATTAATTTTATTAAAAAAAATATCGATAGTTTGGACTGAGTCTCAAACCCACGCGCCATTGATTGTGCAACTAGTCTAATCACAACTTAATTATTTGAATTAAAACTCCTTATAAGAACTTTACATCAGTCCAAAAAGAAAATAAGGGTTTATGTCACTTTGCTTAAGATGTCTTTGAATGCCGGTTTAATAAATTTAGTAACAGAATGTCTTACTATTTTATTCATACGGTTGCCAATAGTTTATTTATTTCGCAGAAATTAATCGGTTGAGATGTTTCATATCAATAAAAAAGACATTACTTTATTTTTAGGGTTCCATATTATCGAAAAGTGGCGGGATGTCTACGGAACCCTATAGTATGCGTAGTCTGACTTGCATTTGGCCAGTTATATTTATCTATGGGTCTGGCAAGGCCCCTAACAATTATTATATTATTTGAAATATAATAAATCGAATGTTTATAATAATAAAATTAAGAAATAAATGTATTTAAATAATTAATGTATCTATGTATAATATTTTTATAAACATTGTTTATTTATTTTATATACATGCTTACTATTTTTAGGATAAGATCTCTTTACTAAGATTAAAAAAATGTTAATTCAAAATCACTAGTGCGTAATAAACTGCTTTATGAACCTAAACGCGGTGCAACAAGGGCCACTCTACAAGCAAGTTTGTTGAAAAAATATATAATTCTTACTAGTTGTATTAAAACCATATCCATCTATACATAATTTCCTTTTTGTTTTTAAAAAAACATTCGCCAAACATTCGCATAGATTCTTGCGAATGCGAATGCGAATGCGAATGTCAAAAAATATGCGAATATTCGCGAATGCGAATGCGAATATTCGTTACATCACTAGTACAAAGTGCTTGCACATCGTCGTCGATGCCAAAAGTGCCCAGGAGGCTGGCCGCATTTCCGCGCTGAATTGCGAGGCTTATTCTTTGCGCGAAAAACAGACCAGCCCGCCGGTCACGTGATGCGGCGAACAGACGCGCTGTTATCTCCTTGTAGAGGAGACGCGCGTTAGGGCCCCATGAGCCTAAAGTAACGATACTATATTAGGAAGTTTTTTTCAGGTGATAATCGACGATCGTTTGCCCTTCAGTAAATATGGTCGGCTACTATGTTCGTACTCGAGCAACAAGAATGAATTCTGGGTGTCCCTGCTTGAGAAGGCGTACATGAAAGTGATGGGAGGCTATGACTTTCCGGGATCTAATAGTGTGAGTTTAGTTGTGTATTTCAGCTTGTTGTTTGTTCCTTCTATGTATTTAATTCTTGCATTACTAGAGTGTTATAGCACGGGTCGATTGACCTTCAACCGATCCATTGAACAATGGTGTAATGAGATGAGACGTCAGACGATATTGTTTTAAATGATGAATCAGTTTATTAGCTTACCCTCGCCACCTCTTCTGGCAGCGGCCCAAGCCGAGGTCGTGTCCCTTGTGGCGCCCTTGAGCTAGCTGCCCCCCTGCCCCTCTGGCTGGAGCGCACTTGCGCTCGCCCTCTGTCCGGGTGAAGTTGTTATGGCCACTCTGGCCTACAACATATAGTCATATAAAAAAAAAACAGTTTATTAGCAAAATCAACAATTTTCCTTAAGTTTGCTGTATGTAATTACTTTCCACAATTTGATTCGTATTAACGACACTATCGAGTGGTGTAATAATATAGTGTGTTTGTTTTCCAAATCAACGGCTTTGATTCCTGTATAGGAATATATATTTTTGAAAAATCCAATGATGTTGTTTTAGTTTTATATCAAAATCGGGTCCGAAACTCCTCTGAGTACTTTTCCAAATTCCTCATAGTTTCGGATGTCCATCCCCGCCTGCTTGAAAAATTCACCCTATATATAAAGATTTTATTATATACAATAAAAATATTTCAGTCTCAAATGCCATATTGTCAATAGCGAGGTACCGGTTGAGCAGGCCTGCCCTTGCCCACAGAACATTGACCTGCACGCGCTGACCGGCTGGATCCCGGAGCGGTGCGCCCTCCGCAGCGGCGAGGCGGACTTCAGCGCCGACGCGCTGTTCTCGACGCTGCTGGCGCGGCTGCGGCGCGGCGAGCTGCTGGCCACGGCCGCCACCGGCGCGCTCTCCGACGCCGACGCCGAGCGCACCGGCCTCGTCGCCACGCACGCCTATGCCGTCCTAGACGTCACGCTCGCCAATGTAACCGTCCCACTCTGTTTACTAGTCGGACTAACCGGCTACGCTTTGCCACTAATTTGTGAACCTTAACCGACTGTCAATAAGAACTTGACTGAATCTAGACACGCGATAGCGTGTCAAACTAAGTTCAAGCTAATACAACAAAGCACTTATCAATAGTCAAAATCTACCAATGGTACGGAATGTTGCTTCGACTGAGAAATCCAGCAAGAAACTCAATGGTCAATATTTTCAATAGAATGAAAGATGATGGCATTTGAGCAGTCAACATCATTGTCACAATACATGACAGGTTTATTTATCTCTCAGGGTGTGAAACTCTTCAAACTCAAGAACCCCTGGTCCCATCTCCGGTGGCGCGGCAACTACTCGGAGCTGGACCTCTCCCACTGGACTCCAGAACTCCGCGCCTTGCTGCACTACGACCCCGACAGTGCCGCGCAGTACGACAACGGCGTATTCTGGATAGACTACGCGAGCATACTCAAATTCTTCGACGTGTTCTACTTGAATTGGAACCCCGAGATGTTTAAATTCACCTACTGTATACACCAGTGAGTATCGGTTGTAATATCTAAATATATATAACTCAAAGGTGAATGACTGACTGACTGACTGGCATAGTGATCTATCAACGCACAGCCCAAACCACTGGACGGATCGGGGTGAAATTTGGCATGCAGGTAGATGTTATGACGTAGGCATCCGCTAAGAAAGGATTTTGATTAATTCTACCCCCAAGAGGATAAAATAGGGGATTAAAATTTGTATGAAACTTGTCAATTAAATTCCACGCGGACGAAGTCGCGGGCACAGCTAGTATTTAATATAATGGTCACTTTTGAGGAGCCCACACTGGGCAAACTTAAGGTCTAAAATAGTATTAATATTTAAGTATCGCCAGAATAACAGACCTGTATGGTTCCAAACTAAGCAACGCTTGTACTATTAGTACCGTATAATTAACTGGAAATTACGAAATAGCAATTTCCGAAATTTCATTCAATTAACATTGCAACAGTCAATGTATTTTCTATGGTAAACTACGTATTGTATTGCTGTTAAGCGTTAATAGTCTATCTCAAAATTAATAATATATATGTAAGTAATAGTATATCTCAAACTACTTCAACGATTTTGATGAAATTTCTATGGGATCATTATATGGGATATTTATTATTATTATTAACGGTGTTGTTGTCAGGAAGTGGGACGCCGGCACGGGCCCGGCCAAAGACGCGTACAATGTGGGCGAGAACCCGCAGTTCTCGCTGCACGTGCGCGAGCGCGGCGCCGTGTGGCTGCTGCTCACGCGACACATCACGCAGCTCGACGACTTCCGCGACAACAAGGAGTACATCACGCTGATCGTCTACAAGAACGGACGCAGGGTCTACTATCCGTGTGAGTGGGAGGTGGGAGATGGGAGATGGGAGATGGGAGATGGGAGATGGGAGATGGGAGATGGGAGATGGGAGATGGGAGATGGGAGATAGGAGTTGGGAAATAACATGATAATCCCGTATGGTCTATACTTACTGACGACAGATTATACGGGATTATCATGTTATCAGTAATATCTATACTTACTGAAGACATACAGTAATGGATAAAAAAAAGAAAACCACTAAAATACAGGATGTTTCAAAAGTGCAAAATTTAATGTTTAAACACGATTAGATCATAATATGCCTTATCAAACCAGACGTATAACATTTTGCAATATGTAATCCTTATTTGCCAGACGACCCTGAGCCCTACATCGACGGGATAAGGATCAACAGTCCACACTACCTGTGCAAGATCATCGTCGGCGAGGGCAGCTGCGACAAATACACGCTGGTCGTGTCTCAGTATGAGAAGAGTCGGACGATATTCTACACTTTAAGGGCGTACGCCACGTGTCCGTTCAGCTTTAATAAGCTGGAGCCCTATCCTTGTACTAAAACTGTGAGTACTTGAAACTGATAATAATAAATGATAATAAAAATATTATTTTAATGATACCCACCGCAAAAGTGTACAAAACAAGCTTATAAAAGAAAAAAAATCTGCTTAGTAAAAAGCCACCTCTGCTTACCCTTTTGGAGAATATTTTGATGATATTTTAATGAGTGCAGTTCATAAAGTTATACATTTTAAGATTTACAAAATATGAAATTTAACGTTTACAAAAGTAGTTTTTATCTTCAACCGCCGGTTTATCAGCGATTGCACTCGAGGCGACGCAGCGGGGTCACTGACCGTTAGTTTCACTAATTTAGTTTACAGGCGAACTTACGGTACCTAGTTTTTTTCATGATTTGTTTATTTCTTCCTCGGATGAAGGAGAAAATACATTTTAATAAAGTGTTCTATTGCCAATAATAAACCTTATTTCTATATAGCTAAGAGGCGAATGGACAGCTCGCACCGCGGGCGGTTGCGAGAACCATCGTCAGACTTACCCGAATAACCCCAAGTTCACCATCACGGTGCCCGCGGCGCGCGCGCCCTGCAGCCTCGTGCTGGAGCTGAAGGGACCCAAGCAGTACCAGCTGGGGCTCGACGCGAGGGTGGAATCGCTAGACGACCCCAGTGTCACCGCACCCTTCTTGAAGGAGTCTTCTGGCGCTTACAGGTGAGGGCACAAGCTTAAAAAAACATAGACAATAAATAAATATCGCCAGACGAAGACCAACTTTATGGTCCCAAACTAAGCAACGCTGTAATATGGGTAGTTAACAATGGACTGGGGGCGATCCCAGTGATACCCAGACCAGGGCAAATTACGAGAAGGACATTTCCGTTATTCACCCGGACGGAAATCGTACCCGCAACCACTCGGTGCAGTGAGCCGAGCGGCCTACGCTCGTACCGCGGCGGCAAGCGTTCGTCAATACAATAACCAAAGATAACAAACCGTTGGTCTTCCGGCTCTCTCACTCATCGTGCGAATCGTAGCTATAATAGTTACTTGCCATATAATATGTTTTTCGTAACATTCGGTGCCTAAGAGTTATGGATTTTTTTTTCTTATATCTCATTATTTTTTTCGATTAAATTCGTGCGGGTTCCAAGACAATTTAAATTATCCCCGGGACTCGTCGAGGGTCAAAACTCTACGTCATTATTGGTCGCCATTGTCGATCCTGGTTTACAGGAGAAACAGTAGATAAATAAATAAAATAAATATCGACAGACTGACACACCGACTGTATGGTCCCAAATTAAGCAATGCTTGTACTATGGGTACTGTAAAATGGACTGCGGGCGATCCCAGTGACACCCAGACAAGGGCTAATTACGCAAAGGCCAATTCCGAAATTTGCCCCGGCGGGAATCGAGCCGAGCGGCCTTTGCTCGATCCACTGCGCCAAACGGTCGTGGGAGTGTGTGGCGGGATCAGTCCTAAAATATTATGATGGCTCGATGGGTTTGTGATATACCACGTCCACGTCCCGGCAGGCCCGGGTTCGTGGTGCTGGAGCTGCGCGAGCTGCCGGCGGGCCGCTACGTGGTGACGGCGTCCACGTTCCTGCCGGCGCAGGAGGGGCCCTTCCTGCTGGAGCTGCGCGCCACCTGCCCGCTGCCATGCGAGCCGCGCAACTAGCGCACGCACCGCACGACACGAGCACACGACCTTAGGTATTAAATTGTAGAATAGTAGATATCACAATAGTGATGTGCTCATGTATCGATATACCACTCGTATGTCGTAATCGCAGACACGATAGAAAATCATTTATGTCACGCGTACATCTGCGTTTTCGCATACGAATAGTTAGGGTGAGGGTTGAACGGTGAATAAATACTGGGATACAATATTTTGATACCGGTCTCAATATTTATTGGCAAAGGTGAGACGGTCAATAATAGGACAATTATTGTGATATATCCTTGCTTAAGATGTAAAAGCAAAGCGTAAGCCCGTATGAAATTTCGTTTATTTTTTAATTTTATTTCGGTGCAATATTATGTCCCAGAAGTGCGCCCAAGATCGCTCTCAAAGGATCGATTTATTATCGGTCAGACAGTCAGACAGTCACTGGTATCTGGTCCTAGCTTTAGTACTCTAAGCTTATCCAGCGAGAAAATCCTACACATTGCACGTCTGTCTAGTTTTGTAAACAACCAGCCGCTATTTGTCAAAAAAATATTCACTCTTAAACATTCTGGATAAAGTACAACAAGTTCCACTACAGAATTCAAATAAGTAAGTACTCTACTCGGTGATTTCGTCGACATTCCAAAACTCGATCACATGGCACATCACTATTATTATATTAATGTTTCTATGTTGTAAAGTTTATGTTGTCGGACATTAGAAATATATTTATAACTAAACTTAATTAGATAAGAATTGTATCTCTACATTATATAAACATGATCACAACTCGTGAGATTTTCAATCGTTTCCAAATAACCTTCCAGAGATTCAATGTAATTAGTTAGTAGATTTTGATTTTAAGTTCATTATTTCATTATTTTGCGCTTAATACACTTTAATGCCTTTCAATCTGAGGGCTATGAATTTATTTAGAATTAATTTCGACAATAATGTGATAAGTATAATAATATAAGATCTGTGGCTTTAGGTTTAGAAGGAATACAATAAGGTCGCGCGCATACGATGCAGTACACACGACGAGACAGCAGTAGATATTTTGTATTTATCGAAATTAAATATGTTTATGTTACATTCATAGGCTTACCAACAAATTGATAGAATGCTACAATCGGTTTACAACAAAATTGCAAAGTGATTTCACTGTGAAAAAATCATCAACTTCCGTTAAACTGTAGCAGTTTGGGACTGTGACAGACTGCGACGTTCGGACGGACGGACGGACGGATGGTTGAACGGATGTTTAAATGGAATGATCTTATAAGAGTTCCTTGTAGGAACTACGGAACTTTAAAAAATATTGCAGTCCCATAGGATAGAAAAAACTTACCAATTTTTGCAGTGATATTCTACGTTTTCCCTGAAAGGCCACCATGGTAAGACGAACATAGAACCTTCTCCTTTTGGGAATTCGGTTATAAATGGAAAATGACTCGGTATTCCACGTTAATGTTAATCAAGCAACCCGAGAAGGCAGTACATTCCGGTATTATCAAGTTATTTCCCACCCCAGGGAGGTGGCATAAAGTTCAATTTGCGTAAATTCGGCGAGTATTCTTTGCTCAAAGTGCTTGATCATTGTTCTCGTAATCATGTTTATGTGGCAATCGTTTTTTGTTACAGAGGGAATCCTTTTTGAGTTTTCAGAATATGAATCAAATTTATATTTAGAATATTTCTACTCATGTATGAAAACCATTTCGATCCTTATAAATTTACAGAAATTACACAAAATTAGAATATAAATACATATCATAAAAATAATACTCATGTCTATGGTCCACGTTAATTTTCTATCTCTACCCATTCGGCATGCCATTCTAATACATGGAGAAGAACGAGAAAGATAATCCATAGTTACTCTTTTTAAAATGTTCATTTAATTAACATCGTCAAGACATCATATCTTATACTATGCATAAACTAAAACGGCGTTATATTTAGAGATATTTACATAAAAAATAACACAGACTTTTTACACATGCCTCGCTCCGTAAACAAACTAACCTAAACTAACATGCGTGGACACCGCAAAACCGCGGTAACCACCGCTAATTGCCTATATGCAAATTCAAAGTGTTTTTTGCGGCGTCGTGTCGTGTGCACCCGCCTTAATATAACCGATAACAGACGGAAATGTGCACTACGAATGCATCTGGAACTCTTTCGCTTTAAACTACTTTTGTACATTCAAAAATGTAAATTAACTTTTTGTTAGTTCCATAGAATTGTTATTAGTTTTTCATAGGTACGTTTTTAAAAAATGTGAACATCTAATGTGATATTTTTTTTTAATTTGTTAATCCTTTGACTTCTTGAATACTTATAGAATCTCTCTGAACGCCGGTAATCACTTACGCATTGTATCTATTTTTAACGATTTTTTTACTGTAATTTTATTATTATATTGTCCTGGCTTATATTCTAGTCAACAAATTAATTTTGATAATTCGAAAAATTTTATATGTATACTGTTTTTCAAAAGTCCGAAATAATAATTTAAGTGGATATACGGCAGCTGATATTGTATTCGTGTCTATGTATCATATTTTCTCAGTCACGGGCCTCTTAATATTTGTTGGAACTTTCGTATTGTGGCCGAGGAAATAGTGTCAATTGCTTTTATAAGTAGTAGCCACCAATATTCCAAGTTAACACAGGATTTGCACAGTAATAGAGATCTAACAATTTATTTATATAGGCTCGTTTTTTTAAGCTTTCGAGTTTCTTTATAGTTTATCCAAAATCTGAAAACATTTAAGACAACATTTTGTGATTTGCGACAAACACAGTATGCAGTGCGTTTATTAATACATTTATTTTACTCTAAATATTATCACGGTGGATATGATACTAGTAAATCACTAAATATACAAAAATTGCCAGATTATCTGGATAGCTGTCGTTTTTGAAATGTTTTAGAGTATGTTGGATATATTAATAAATGCACTGCACGCGGTCTTTTTCGCGAATTACAAAATGTGCCTTTTATTATTCTCAGATTTTGAAAAAAAACTAAAAAACTTAAAAAAATTTAAACTTCGCGGGCTAGATGGGCGCTTTAGCCTTAAGGGTTCATATTATGCTTGAGGCCACAGAATATATAATTAAAAAATACAAACTTCGAGTCAGGCCTCACGCCAAGTTTTTTTTTTAATGACTAACCAATCGTTGTATTATCTTATTAAACTTTAAGGGCCTTGTGTTCTAGGCCATAGCCTGTGAGTATGCTCTTATCTGTGGATCGTTCGTAAGTTGCGTGCTTTACATGCAATCACAATGCACCCTGCTGTGATAATCTAGTGGATAAGTCAAATCACAGTGTAATATAAAATGATGTTATGAATTTCTTTTTTTATGGTATGTTAATAAAATATTTTGCTAATTATGATAATCTTTTCTTTTATTGGGCCAGCCGCCAGTGGGGTCCTCTGTGGCCTGAATGCCCCTCGCGTTGAGGGGGAAATTGTTCGATATAAGACATTGACCGAAATACTATTGGGGGAAATGTGGGTAGACTGGTAGTGCACTCATGCTACCCCATCGGGGAATGACGCTAAAAAAGGTTTTTTATACTTTTGGATGGTCCCATCCTGTGACCCGCAAGCCAATATTCCTGTGGTAGAATTTTGTAATTGCAAGAATGAAGTCGTGATCTCAGGTTTGTTCTACAAAGACTTTTAGTTTTGAAATGCTTAGTAAAGCCATTGTAAATTGATATCCTACTAATATTATAAATGCGAAAGTTTGTGAGTGTGGATGTTTGTTACTCTTTCAGGCAAAAACTACTGAACGGATATGGATGAAATTTGGAATACAGATAGATTATAACCGGGATTAACATATAGGATACTTTTTAACCCGAGAATCCCGAAATTTTTGCTAAGTTAAAATACTACGCGGATGAAGTAGCGGGGCACAGCTAGTATTTACATAAATTTGCTGCCATAAATTTATGTAAATACTAGCTGTGCCCCGCTACTTCATCCGCGTAGTATTTTAACTTAGCAAAAATTGCTTTCTTTGCCTTGGCTACCTAAATTCAAATATAGAACACGAAGAAAAGAATGACAGTCGTGAAAAATTTGTCGTGGCGTGCGTGTCGCTAACGCATCTTTTAAACAAATTATAAATCATTATAATTAAATTAACTATTAATAAGCATGGTTTGCATTAAAACAAAGCTTCATGCGTGTATTGTGGTAGGTATAAGTGAGAAAATAATATTGGTAGGTACTAGTGAACCAAGGAATGTGAAGTGAGTGAAGAACTGTGAAGTACCTACATCGTAGGTGTACGGGGTTAACGGATTTAATGTAAGTACTTAATCTATCTATACTATAACCTATATTTTTCCCGACTTATCATACATAGGTATTACATTCTTAAATGATTATGGTGCTAAATTCAAAGTAGGTAAGTATTAGTTTACCTTACCAACATAGGTACCTAACTACCTACCTGCTTACAAAGTACTTATTGCATGTCGTACCTATATGTTCAAAACATAGATGGGCGATACCAGACTATCATTTACTATCGAAAGAATCACACAATATCGTGATTTATATCACAGCAGTATTGTCGGAAGTTATCGCGAGAAAAAATTTCGGATTGAAAGGCAGGAGTAAGTTCCTAGGTACCTAAATAACACAAAGGTAAATGCGTTTACCTAAATTCAGAACATGAGAAAGCAAAATGCACGTCTCGGATTTTCATTTCGGTAGGTTGGTAGGTAAATAGGTAGGTACCTACCAGCTTATTCGTATGTTAGGTATGCAGAGGCACTATTATCCTAGTGATTCTCACTTCAAATGAAGACGCCCTTATTAATGTGTTTGTGATGGAATCGAACGAAGCAGACGTAATATAAATGGTAAATCAAATACTCGTTAGGCGTTACGGCAGATACTAGATTACCGACCTTATGTCTTTGGGTTTAGGGGCTCGCTTCGTCTACGTCGCTTTACTTCGAACTAGATTGTGGTATAAGGTATGAGTTACGGAGGGTTTCCAGTTGTAAAATATGAGTAAGATTGAGGTAAGTACCCAATTTTACTGAATTTCATACTTTGTGTTCCATATATTGGCTACCTACGCGTATATAAGGTAGAACATTTCGTTCATCGGTAAGTACCTACGGGCAAAGACTTCTTCTGTTTCATAATTTTCAGCCAATATCATGGTATATAGGTTTTGGCCTGTTTAAACAGGAATTGTCTGTACGTAGGAATAGGTGAGTAGGACATACATAATAATTATGATTACCTACTTCATGACAATTATGAAATGCTTTTTGAATTGGAACTTCAGGTCCTCTGCATCTATTTCGCCATCTAGCTTGTGGCCGCCATTCTAAACCTTATAACGCCAACGGCCTTTGGGTACTGCTACTTGAACTTTGCAATTTTTGGAGCTATGTCCACGGATTTCGGCTTTAGGCACGCCTAGTTCTTCTGGCTTGTTCTCTTCCCCGAACGTAAATGTTTTATAAGGGTACCAACGCTTCAAAATTTAATTTAGTTTCATGTGTGCGATTCCTCATTGTTTTTCTAAGGTTTATTGTCAATACTGGGGAGATGTCGGGAGCGCCAGCTAATGTGTGTTGTCTCTTGTCTCTTGTCGAATTGAACTGAGGTATACCTACCGTCTCGTTTACCTACACATGCCATTCGTTATCTTTGAATATACCTACATGAAAAGGTTTCGGCTTTTTGTTGTATTTCAATTTACTAGCTGTAAGGCATCGACGAAATTAATGTTTTATCAAATAATTCAAATAGCCCTGTTAAAATCCCTCTCCTGGGCACGGGCCTCCCCTATATACGAGGGGTATTCTGGCTATAATCCACAACGCTGGCCCAATGTACGTTGTCGGATTTCACTTGTCTATAGAAAATTGGTTAGATTTTCTAAGACATCACGTAGGTAGGAGCACTTAAATACCTATTAAGGCCTCATCTGTATCTATCCATCATGCATCATTGCTTTACATAAAGGTACATTACAAACGTATATGTAGGTACATCATAGTAGGCTGTATCTCCATAGTTTCCCGCGGTATTTCAATGGAAATACCAAGATTTGATATAGAATTACGTCACGCATCATCTATCACGCGTATTACTTATTCGGGCGTATAACAAGGTAATCGCTTTTGCGGAAATCTGTATTATACTTATACGTATGAAATGTATTGTATTACGAAAATGTACAAGTTAGGTAACAGTAGAGTCTGGATATTAGTGTATATTTTGTAAGTTGGTACTTAGGTATAAAGGTTCGCTTTCTGTGCGTAGAAAACGATGTATAAAAAACCAACGTTTGAAAAAGAATGTCCTATGCACAGGTAAGGCTCCGTATAGACAGGAGTTCGTCCAGCGTTTTCTGTATGTATGTGTGTCAAAGCCTTTGATAAAAGCTTTATCAAAGGTCAAAACGCCCAAGCAAACGGTAAGCGGACCGCAAATATATTTAGAAAAACGTCAAAAGCACCAGTGGAATTCCGTCGATCTTTATCTATTCATAGCCTAAAATAATAGTTTGGCCTGTTATCGAGGTATATAGCAAGGATCGAGGTATAGTTGGTAGGCACAAAACAATAATGTTCCGTGCCTGTGAACATGTTTATATGTTTGTATTGTAAATTTGTTCAAGTTCATAGAAGCTTAATTTAAACACCTCGGCCCGCGCCATAAATGGCAGAAACCTATGGTTATTGATCGCATTCCCAACTTCATTGATAAATACTTCCGTGATCGATATGGGGTCATATAGGTACACTATTCGATTAGCGCCTACTCTACCTTAATGTATTGAGTACCTACGTACTTACTTACTAATTAATGTCTTCAGAGTCAAGTACCAAATGAGATATTGTGGATAACATTCGGTTAGCAATTCATTTTAGCGTCGCTCCCGAGAGCGCGGAGCACAATCACTGATCAAATATTAAATAGTGCAAGTCTGAGAACACGAACCGGGGCGAACGCTGAGTCTGTGAACGGCGCGAATTTTCTTTTAGCGGATAAAGAGAGTTTGGTTAAATAAATAATAAATATCGCTAGACGAACACAACAAACTAAGCAACGCTTGTACTATGGGCACCGTACAATGGACTGGGGGCGATCCCAGTGACACCCAGACCAGGGCAAATTACGAAAAGGCCATATCCGAAATTTACCCTGACGGGAATCGAACCCGCAACCACCCGGTGTAGTGAGCCGAGCGGCCTACGCTCGAACCACTGCGCCATGCGGTCGTCAAACTTTCGTCAGTTGACTGTACATAATATGTTGTTTTTAGCTTGTAATTATTTGCGAATCCATATTCATAGTCTTCCCCATTTACCTATAGTTTGGTGGATACAGATTTGCTAGTCCCTTGGTTAGCATGACGTAACGGAACGGTGTTGGGGCTACGAATGTTGATTCAGAGAAACTTAGGTCCTTATCAGTCAATCTACGTTTAGGGCCTCAGGACCTAACACGGACGGGCTTAAGATTGGTTATTTCAAATCTTTTTGATTTCAACGACACATAAATCCAACTAAACAGAGAACTATTCGTGCGAAAGTGGTGAAAGTAGTGCTGGTATCATCCATTTTTTCCCTAGAAAGGTTATTTTACCAAGTTCACGTATTAAGCAGTGAAGTCCCTTCGAGCAGTGAATTGGTACAAAATTAACAGGATCGCGCGGCTCCTTGCAGTGCAGTGCAGCACTACATACCTATCCGCTTCACAATTGTTCACTAGCTTTGTATTATAAACTTCTGCTTGCTGAATTAAACGCTTTGTTTCAAATGGAATAATGCACAAAATACGACCTGGGAACACCAGCATACCAAGTAACTTTAACCAACTACTGGATTAGTTTTAGAGGTGAAGTAGGTATCGTAGATTTGATTATTTACGTAGGTGCTTACTCAAAAGGTAGGAGTTTATTACAAAGGCTTGATTCCAAATTCTGTTCTGATTCCACACATCGTGTCAGAAATTGGCTAGGTGACGAAGACAGGTAATATGTTATATTGTATCCGATCGTGTCTTGGTTCCATAACCTACCTGCTTGTCCTTGTCTTTTTGTCTGACCCCTTATCTTCGTCCCCTGTCTCTGGTTTCCTTGCAAGCCTTAGCAAACAAATTATAGTAAACGTAGCATAGTTAAAAAACAACAGTCTAGCGACGCCCGAAAGAAGCAAAGCTTTATAGTATTAAGCGTAGGGTGCCTGCCACTCTGTATATATCGTGTAACGCTACTGACGCTTAGCACGGATAGAGCGCCCCGAACGTCCGTATAGAGGTTTCGCTTCAAAAAAACTTGGAATAATAATTATTATTAATTTGAATATTATTCAAATACTGTATACATTGGTGGGAGCCGATACTGCTGTTCAGCGCTAGTTTGGTGATCAATTTTAATCGTGTGAAATTAACATCTGTCAGCAGAGTGCGTCGCTAACGGAGAAATATCGGGTGTCATGTTATATATGACCTAGATGTTCGTGGGTTGAGTTTAAAGCACTATTGACTCACGTTTGGGCACTGTTGGATGATGATCACAAGGCTCACATGGCTTCTTCTTCTAAGAAGTGACGGAACTGATGAGATCCATCTGACACTGGACCCAAAATATATTATTTATTTTCTTTATTTACAAGGGCAAGTTTTTACCATAAATCTTTTATTCTGAAGAGTGGATTTATAATGATTTTGTAAATGGTTTCTCGAAGAGATGGATTTGTAAATGTGTTTAATTATTTTGAGGACTAACTAACAATGTAATTACATTTTAGTTACTCAGTATACTGAGAGTTGAGGTTTAGGCAGTCTGATTAACTTAAAGTCTAGCCCAGATCCAAGCGGAACGAATGACCCGTCAACTAAGCGGAGGAAGGTCGCCGCGACTTAGGAGGAATTAAACCCCACTGCTCGACCCCTTTGCATAAGACGGTAGAGCTCTTTGCGTTTTTAAGAAAAAGGTTCCGTAGACTGAATTAAACAATACTTGAATGAATGGCTGGTTTTCGGATTTCAGAGCAGGATTTGTTTAGTTATACACACATGTATATTATATATATAGATTAAAATCTAGCTTTTAATAATACTCCATGTTATATCATTTTATTCAGATAGTGATTTGTCTTGTGAATCAATTAACTAAAAAGAAGAACTGGCGCCTACAATAATTAGGCTCAAATAAATCTTAGTGTCTTCGTTGGGAATGGGAACCCTTATAGGTCTCATACAAGTGACATTGGTGAGTATGGTTGACACGCAGAGACAAGGGAGGAGTGCAGGGGGTGGGGTGCTAGGTCGGACAACCTCCTCGTGGTGCACCCTGGGCACCGCCGACCACCTCTTCAGCATCCCTGTTGAAGTGGTCGACGGTGGCGAATAGTCGGGCATAGGGAGTCGCGTTTTGTCTGTTTCTGGCACTCTCTTCGGAGAGGGTCGGGGGCAGACCGGCGACGGGGGGGTAAGGGGTTTCGGGGGGGTAAAGGTGATGGATGAATGTGTGTGTATGTATGGAAGTCCCCGAAAGGGGACGGTGTGATTCGCGCGGTGCGTTTGACAAGCGCACTCGGCTTTTGCCGACGCCGGGCGATCTCGTAATCCCACCGGAGGTGTCGTGGTATCACGTCTCGCGGCCGATGATGGTGGGACCGGGGGCCTGGCCTTTACCGGCTGGGCCAAGTGGTCGGAATCCACTATAAAAATGACCAACCGCCCCTGAGAGGGCGATGAATAGCTGGCGGGAGGTCAGCTCTAAGAGGTAGAGTTCCCTGGGAACCGGCCGACACCCAGGATGTAATAGGCTTGTCCGTGTGCAGAGGGCACCATGCGGATTGACCACATATATCCCTCCTACTCGTGGGAACTGAATGGCATTACATGTAACTTTTACGACGGATACGGCAACAACGACGGACATAGGCGATAACAATGGACTTGAGCAACAGCACAACGGAATGGATTTGTTGATTGGAGGGGAGAGCGGGGACGGTGGAAAGTACGCGACTATTGGAAGAGGTAACTCGGATTCTGATGGGGAGACAGCCGCGAAGGTGCCAAAGGTTGGGACTCCCCGCCGTGGTAATTCGTCGGGTTTCAAACGCGGAGGGGGGGCCGTAACTCGCGCACGGGCGGGACTCAAGGCGATTAAGGCGATGGATAAGGAGATTAGGGGAAAAGCCCTTGACGAAGTGTTGGACAAGGCGTTGAAGGCTAAAGCGTTCCGCAAGAACGCGGCTACACCGGTCCTGGACCTCATGGAAGAGGCAGACCAGGACAACGTAGATGTGGAGTTGCTCCCTGCAGAGGAGTTGCGGGCGCTGGCCGGCCGAAGCGTGGCAGCAATTGTGGAGGTTGCAAAGAAGTCGGGCCATCTCCAGGGGCCATTTCAAAAACGGCTGAAGGTAGCTGCGGGGAGGATGCAGGAGATTGTGGACGTACTTGTGGCGAGACCCGAAGCGGACGAGACGCGCAAACTTCGGAGAGACAATCTTCTCCTGCGTCGAGAGGTGGACTCCCTGAAGGCGGAGGTAGTTGCGCATAGGCGTGAGTTTGAGGCGATGAGGTCGTCGTTGGCAGGTGCCAAGACGCCTACACCGCCTCCTCAGCCGGGGCTTGGCGGCGACGCATTAGAGGAGTTCAGGCGCTCCATAGTTGTTTCGGTGGGCGAAATGCTGAATGCTCGTTTCGCCGGGATTGAGGAGCGCCTGTTACCGGAGGTCGTCCATCGTCCACCGTTGGCGGCTGATAAAAGGCGGCAGGCGGCTGCTGCTGAATCGGAGGTAGAGGAGCCGGTAAGGGCTCGGCCTGGGCCTTCGGCACCCCAAAAGAGGGCAGCGAAAAAGCCTGTTACCGGCAATACCGGGAGCTCCTCTGCTCCGGTACAACCAAAGCAGACGGAGGAGACTGCATCCGTCCCAGTGGATGATGGTGGCGAGTTTACGCCCGTCATCAAGAAGGGGAATAAGAAAAAGGCGACGCAGGCGACATCGCAGAGCGCGTCAGCTTCATCGGCGGCGGCACAGAACGCCCCGGCTTCTCAAGCGGCATCGAAGGGTGCTCCGGCCAAGTCGAAGCTCATCCCTCCCCGCAATGCTGCCGTAGTAATTACGTTGCGGGAGGATGCGGATAAATCTGGTGTTACCTACAGCCAGATTCTGGAGAGGGCCGAGGAGAGGGTGAACCTCAAAGAGCTGGGCATGGAAGCCGTCAAGATCCGTCGTGCTGCCACTGGAGCTAGAGTGTTGGAGTTGCCGAAGGGCCAGACCCCGGAAAAGGCTGACCAGCTTGCGGAGAAGCTTCGCATAGCATTGGAGGGTATGGCTGATGTCGCCCGACCTACGAAGTCTGTGGAGATTCGGATCACGGATCTGAGTGACTCAGTCACCAAAGGCAAGGTGGTTGCTGCTGTGGCAAAAGCGGGAGGCTGCGCCGTGGAGCTGGTCAAGACCAGGGAGGTGCGGCCCGGACCAGGTGGTATGGGCGCGTTGGTGGTGAAGTGCCCAGTTGCGACAGCGAAGGTGCTGGTCGATGCGGGTAGGCTGTTGGTCGGGTGGAGCTCGGCTAGAGTTGAAGCTCTGCAGCAGCGCCCGATGCGCTGTTTTAAGTGCATGGGGATCGGCCACACCAGGGCGTTGTGCACTTCGTCAGTGGAGCGTGGCTCGCTCTGCTTCCGGTGCGGTAAGGGGGGCCACAAGGCGACTGATTGCACGGCTGCGTTGAGGTGCGCGGTGTGCTCCGACGCCGGTAAGCCTTCTGGGCATCAGATGGCGGGGGCTCAGTGCAACCCCCCCCGTACGAAGGGAAAGGCGGCCAAACGGCCCACGACCGCCACAGTGGACGGGCGCCAACAAGCGCAGGAGGAAGCTGAAATGTCGGAATGAATCTATTACGACAAATTAGCTTCCTTCAGGCGAATCTCAACCACTCTGCCGGGGCTCAGGACTTGTTCTTGCAGTCCATGGCGGAGTGGGGAGTGAACGTGGCGGTGGCTTGCGAGCCGTATTATGTCCCTCAGCACTCGCACTGGGCTGGGGACCTAACTGGTGTGGTCACGGTGACCACCAGGTCGGGTACCAATACTCCCCTGGCATCTTTGGAGAGGGGGACAGGCTATGTGGTGGCGGGGTGGGGAGGTTACGTCATAATTGGGATTTACTTCTCCCCCAATCGCACCCTGGCGGAGTTTGAGACATATCTCGACTCTGTCAGGGCTGCCTTCAATAGGTGGTCCTCTAGGCCGACCATAGTCCTTGGCGATTTTAACGCCAAGGCTAGGGAGTGGGGGAATGCGGCCACTGACCCCCGAGGGAGGGCAGTCCAGGACTGGGCCCTATTGTGTAGTCTCTCTCTCCTCAACAGGGGAGATGTCCATACCTGCGTGCGACATAATGGGGGGTCGGTGGTGGACCTCACGTTCGCCACTCCCGCTGTCGCGCAAAAGATTGGAGACTGGAGGGTTGAAGAGGGGGTGGAGACTTTGTCGGATCACAGATATATCCGATTTGGAGTCTCCACCCCCTCTAGAGAGGCGGAGCCTCCCAGGGGGCCGGGCAGATTTCCGCGCTGGGCACTGAACCGCTTGGACCCGGAATTGGCCAGAGAGGCGGCAATTGTCCAGCGGTGGGTCTCTTCTGGATCCCGGCCAGGGGGAAATGCCGATGAGCAGGCGGGCCGCATGCGCAGGGCTCTAACTGAGATCTGTGATGCGGCCATGCCGAGGGCCCGGCGGTTCCAAGGTCGCCGCAGGCTTTACTGGTGGACATCTGAAATCGGGGAGCTCAGGGTGACGTGCAATGCCGCGCGAAGGGCCTATGTAAGGTGCCGTAGGCACAATGGGCGAAACCCGACTCCGGATCTGGTACTGGAGGCCCGGCTCAAGGACGCCTTCTGTCAAGCGAAGGAGGTGCTCCAGGTGGCGATTTGTCGGGCCAAGGAGCAGGCGGACGAAGAGGTCATGGAGGAGCTTGACCGGAACCCCTGGGGGCGCCCATTTCGTGCGGCGCGTAAGAAGCTCCAGGGCCAGGGCGGGCCGGTAATAGAGACGCTGCCTCGGGATCTTCTCGGGCGGATTATGGAGGGGCTGTTTCCGAGCGCCCTGGATGGATTCTCTCCCCCGAGGATGGTGCCTCCCAGTCCTGCGGAAACAGGAGCTGGTATTGAGGCTCCTCCTCCAATCCAGGATGAGGAGATGGACAGGGCGCTCTACCGCCTTCGTACGCGGAAGAGGGCACCGGGGCCGGACGGAGTGCCAGGTTCAATTGTGGCGATTGCCACCGAGTTCCTTGGCGGTTGGCTCCGGGAGCTCTTTGATGAGTGCCTCCGCTCCGGGCAATTCCCGAAACCGTGGAAGGAGGGGAAGGTCTGCCTTCTCCCAAAGGAGGGCCGTCCTCCAGACCAGCCATCTGCGTACAGGCCCATAGTGCTGCTGGACGAGGTAGGCAAAGTCTTCGAGAGGATTCTCGTCTACCGCCTCGTTCAGCACCTCGAGGAGTCCGGGCCTGGACTGTCGGATGCGCAGTGGGGATTTAGGGCAGGTCGATCAACGATCGATGCCCTGAACCAGCTGAAGGGTCTCTCCAAGGCGGCAGTGGAGGAGGGAGAGGTGGTCTTGGCGGTTTCCCTGGACGTGCGGAACGCATTCAACAGCATTCCGTTTGAGACGTTAGGGGAGGCTCTCCGGTACCATGGGGTGCCTCCCTATCTCCGGAAGCTGTTGCTGGCGTATTTGCGGGACCGCCAGGTCGTATGGGAGGGAAAGGACGGAGAAGTGGGCTGGCGGCGAGTCGAACGAGGTGTTCCACAGGGTTCGGTGCTAGGACCTACTTTGTGGAACATCGGGTTTGACTGGCTACTTCGAGGGCCACTCCTCCCCGGAATGAGGGTTCTGTGTTATGCGGATGACACCCTCTTAGCAGTCCGGGGAAGGAGCTGGGAGGAGGCGGCTAGGAGGGCGACAGTCGGGGCAACGTTGGTGGTGGACCGCATCCGCCTACTAGGGCTCGAAGTTGCGCTCGAGAAGACGGAGGCCCTTCTATTCCACGGGCCTCGGAGGGGACCGCCCAGGGGGGCGCAAATCGTCATCCACGGGGAGGTAATAAAAGTGGGGGCTCAGATGAAATATCTGGGCCTCGTGCTTGACGGTCGATGGGGATTTGGGCCCCACTTTGTCCGGCTTGCGCCGAAGTTGGTGTCCACCGCTGCCGCCCTGGGGAGGCTGTTGCCAAATGTTGGGGGACCCAGGTCCACGTGCAGGCGCCTATACTCTGGAATAATCCGGAGTATGGCCCTGTACGGGGCCCCCATCTGGGCGGATGCCCTAACCGCTCCGAACAGGATCCTATTGCGGAGACCGCAGAGGATCATAGCGGTGAGGGCCATTAGAGGGTACCGCACAATCTCCTGGGCGGCAGCGACACTCCTGGCGGGAGACCCTCCCTGGGAGCTCCAGGCAGAGGTGATGGCAACGGTGTTCCGTGTCCGCGAGAGTGAGCGGGATAGAGGCGTCATACCAGACTGGGAGTTAATGCAGCGCATGAGACGGAGGGCTCAGGAAGAGGTGGTGCGGAGGTGGGACGAACAACTTCAGTCATCAGAGTTTGGTCGTCCCACGATTGAGGCGATCCGCCCCAGTCTGTCTGGTTGGCTGAAGAAGCGTGGCAGTGTCACGTATAGACTGGCGCAGGTACTCACCGGGCACGGGTGCTTCGGTGAGTACCTGCACCGGATAGCGAGGAGGGAAGCGACCCCCGTCTGCCACGCGTGTGAGGCGCCGTCGGACACAGTGCGCCACACAGTGGAGGAGTGCCCGGCGTGGGGCGTTCAGAGGCACGCATTGATGAGCGTGGTGGGAGGAGACCTCTCGCTCCGAAGCATAGTCCAGGCCATGCTTGGGAGCAGAGGTTGTTGGGAGGCAATGGTCTCCTTCTGTGAAGCAGTGCTCTCACAGAAGGAGGCCGCGGAGAGGGTCAGAGAGGAGGATGCCCTCGCTGACCCGATCCGTAGAGTCCGGCGGGGCCGTCGTCGGAGGCGCTATGCGCATCTTCTGCCGCCGCCATAGTGGAGGGAGGGGTTTGGGCTAAGGGGTCGGGGGGCCCCATGGTCAAACCAATTCCCTGGACGGACGGGGGTGTCTCACCCGTCCTGATGTCTGCGGCCTGGTGCTCACTGCCAGGCCAGCCGCTGGGGCGTCACAGTTGACGAAGATCCTGTGGCGCTTCGTATTTCAGCGGCGAGGTCAGACCGCTGGGTTTTAGTGGGTAGGCTGGATAGTCGTCCAGGAGTCCCACATATCCGTCTGGGTTCCCCCGAGCCCAGACGGAATGCGTAACCGCATTTCCCAGCGAAAAAAAAAAAAAAAAAAAAAAAAAAAAAAAAAAAAAAAAAAAAAAAAAGAAAGGAGTGCAGGGGTGGAGAAGGGATGGTGGACAGAGTCCCAAAAATAACTAGGGTAATAATAAGGGCAATAACTAGGGTTGTATAAATAGGTACTTTAAATAGTAACTTTAATTTTATTCCGCGGTCCCCTAAATCCTCAATCGGGAAGGCGGTCCCTGCCAATATTACAACAGTATAAATCCGGAGGTTACGACCGACCCCGGTTTATTACTTTTGTTAACACTGCGAGATCACATCGCATTTAAAACGCCTTTTATTTGCTATCTGTACAGTGACATGTGAAGCAAAGTTCCATTTAAATTGTTTTTTTATGACATTAGACTGCGATTCAATGGGATTTAGTAAGACATTCTTTCCAGAAGTAATATTTTTGTCATATGCGTATTATCTGAGTTCAGGATGAGTATGCTCCTTGGACAAATAAATCCCCATGGTGAGTTTTCAAGCTGAGAATAACAGTGTGCTCGTGGCAAATCGTATTTACTCGTAAAGATTCTGGTAACATTTCTTCTGTTTACATATCATGATATTTGGCATATCTTCAGGCTCGGCAATGTCCTCGCATTGCCTTTGGTAATGCGTATAGGCTACGCCTACGGTAGCTCGACTTTTACATTGTTTATATATATAAAAAAAGGAAACCGGCCCCTGCCTTTTTTATTCAATATGAAAAAAAAGCCTTCCTAGAAACCATCTCCCACATTTTCCCACTGATCCACTTAATTAATCAAACCACTAATTAATTAATTTACACGGAGCCGGAACTCGCCATCCATCATTTGTTTTAACGAGCACCAAAATATTGTCTCACTCCGCCTCAGCGGGATTTGATTAGATTTTAATTAGCAGGGTGTTTGCACTGACGCCGCGAATGCTGGATCTCCGCATTCGAGTTTTTGGACAGCTTTATTTATTATAAAGTAGTGTTGTGCTTGCGATGTCGTCAAAAGATTTCACCCTCTCATTCGGTTTACGGATAACATTGGTCAACTGATCAAAAGGCGGAATTAATAATGGATATATTTTTATTTTACACTGAAAATGTTCCTTTGCATGGAATTGACGAGATATAGAAATACGAAGTCTGCTGAGTTTCATTCCTGTTCTCAATGAAATATGTAAAATGACACAATATTAATTGTTTCAATGATTTTAGAGGTACTATTTCCGGTTCCGACACATCTAGTCGGGTATACTTAAGACGCATTTTGCTCGGAGCAATTAAATATCACCAAGTATCCCGCTAACGTAAATATTAATAGATGATTCGAGAAACAGCGTCTGGCACCGCCTCTATCGCTTGATTAATACAGGCAGCTGATTAACGCGGCCTTATTAAAAGACAACGACACATAATTTAGAACTGTATTCACGTATATTTTGAGTTGAAAGCCGCTTAATCCAAAATTTCGATAGTTTCGTTTGCTACGCGATTTGGTAGATGTAGGTATAGCTGAAATATTTAGTCGAAATGCTTCACTGGAAATAACATTGGCAATCACGTTAATGGATGTACCGTGCATAGAGTAAATAAATGGATCATTAAAATAATGTTTAATTGTAATTTTAATAAGGAACTATTTAATATCTAAACGCCATAAACCTTAAACCTCAATTAAGCCATGCAACATTAGGCTTTTCTTTGGAGTTATATGACCTAAGATTATTCAGCGCTTGTATTCTTAGGAATTTTGACTTGAGATTATTCAGCATTTGTATATAAATGTTATTGCGAAACTATAAACGTTTGTATTATCGCCAATTTTGAAGTTATTTTAAGTCAATTTATGTAATTATGTAATGAAAAACATCACTCAAATACCGTACAGTGACATTTACGAACAGTAGCTCTACGCTTACGTGAGATAAAGCCATTAGTCGTGGTCTCTACGTAAAACACAACCTATGCCAAATTGTTACACTAACATTTCGATATTTTCAAATGGACAAAGTAATTTACCCTAAAGTACCTTATATTGTAGATACGGTGGTCACATAAATAACCTAACTTCCACACACAAAAGCAACAAATTTATTCATCCCTAAAAAGTTTCTGCCAGCATGCCTATGTAGGTAATCTACATAATTATCATCCTTTACAAACACTGCCCGCCCGGGGACGGGAATATTTAACTATATCGTTGTCAAGGGAGGCGTTTTTCAAATGTATTACCAAGGACACCGCGTCGGGTGTGCGGGAAATAAGTGATGATAATGCTCAATCATAATAGCTGATACGTAATTTGTAAAAACAAGGAAATACCATAGACAAATATGTATGTCTCGTAGGCAGAGATGCACTGTTTTACACATTTATTATTGCCTAAGTAGGCACACTGGTAGACTGTCCATCTGATGGTAAGTGGTGACTGTCGCCCAACACATCTGGTAGGTACCTAACGAAAGACGAGCATATTCCAAAACATCTTACATCACATATCACATGGGTGGAACTAGAATCAAAGCTGTCAATCACAAGGTTAACCCGGCACATAATTTCTATATATTTTACTATAAGTATCTAGATGTCCAATTTTGCCGTTATCTGTTTACAAATTATGACAGATCGGTGTTGGGTTACCTAACCTTACCTCAACTGGCAGACCATAAGTAAGCGGGGCACTTATAATTGAAAATGGTTTATGGTTATTTTATTTATTTAATATTAAGGAAAACCAACAGCTTTTTTAAATACATAGACAAAACAGTAGATTACACTTAGTCACTTGTTAAGTTTGTTAAGTAGGCTCTTTAACATAATTCGGTATTCATTCGACTGTTAAAATTAAACCTAACCGCAAAAGAACCCAGTGTATCTCCTTAAGTCCTATCCTTCTGATGGAGTTTATGATAGTTTCTGTTCCAAACTAAATCTAACTCATGTCATTTTTAATATTACAGCTCACTAAAAAAAAAACATTGCGTTAAAAAAATAATAGACATACTGTGATTCTCTACGCTACGTCGCACGCGCCAAATGAACGAGTCGTGACTCTACAAAGGCGCGAGGCACAGTCCGTAATCTACTTCACACATCCCGCCGGAGTCAAAAGGGTTAAGAAGTTCACTGAACAACACCCTAATACGTGATAAGTGTGTCAATCTTATACGGCTTCGGTGAGGGTTGAACCAAGAAACCACCGTTATGTAAGTAAGTACGACTATTTGATATTTGGTAATTATCGAAATATACTTATAGGCCCGTATTAATAAATCAATCTCAAGTCCGAGATCGGTCTTGAGTACGCTTTTAACGTTTCTTTTCGTACTGGTAAGACATAAGAATGACATTTCCAAGATCGCTCTCAAACTTGAGATCGATTTATGAATACGGGCAATAGATACGTTGTGTGTCAAGTCACGGTGATATAAGGTTGGTGACACATCTGAGCTAAACTGCGCACATACTAAATTGTTGCTAAAAACACATCTAAGTCGATAAAGATATAATAAATGAAATCATTGTTCTGGTAGTGGTTTGGTTTGAAATTTCAATAGTGACCGTAATTAAGAATGATACAACATAATAATATATCTGGCCTGCTGAGAGGGTTGCTAGTATCGATAACATACTATCAAAATATGTAATTTTGTGTTGTCAAGTTTTGGCCATCGGACCAGATAATTTTGTGGGTTTGTACTTCTTCTTCATGACTTTTTATTATTAGTTGTTGTAAGCGTAGAAAAAGGGACTTTCCTAAAACACAAACACAATAACAGGATATCATAACTTTTATATAATCCGCCGAATACAGAGTGTGTACGCGGGGCGTTATTTACACGGCTATTGTCGTGTGAAACACAAAATAACAAAATTTGCAACAGCAGCACAGTGGCACGTAACAATCTTGTTATAAAATAAAAACATGACCGTACACAAAGTGGGTACGCAAGCGGGAAATATTAGCGGATTAATGTGTTAGGGTGATGTTTCATAAGCTATGAGTGTGCAAGAATGCAAGATAAAGGCGTGAATAACCTAGTGGTTAGAGGGGCCGCCGTCGTAGCTGAGAGGTTCTGGGTTCGATCCCCATGTTGGCAATTAAACCATTGACGTGTGCCCACTCCTAACACAAGCATTAGCTTAGCTGGAGAGGCTAACGGAAATACTAGTAATGTGATAAACTCCCTTTTTTGCTAGTACTTAACCCTTTTTTTGTTCCTCCTTCCAGCATAGTACATATTAGTATAACTATCAGCCAGGAGACAAGTCAAGTGTAGTACGTTCATAAATTTAAATTCTTATAACTATCTCTTGGTAGCTATAATTGATTTACTATTTTAGATGATGAGTGACGTTCGCAATCACTAAACTTCTTCTTCTTTATGATGTCTATGTAAAACGTACGCTATGCAGGAAGGCTTACTACACACTAGACGATTATTTGAAAGATAAAGATGCTTGGCTAGGTGCTGGTCCAGCTCCACCGGAACGGGAATAACTAGAATCTTTTGTTATGGTTCATTCCTATATTTTCCCTCTTCCTTCTCTTAATCTAGCACTATTGACATATTTGACACAAATGTTTCCTTTTAAAATATGGGCATCATGTAGCCACTTTAAATATAATTTTAACAAAGTAATATTTATGTCTAATTGTAGCGGGTCTTGCCTCATGCTTATTATCCTTTCTGAACTGTTGTCTCTGAGGTGAGGTGTTGGTCATGCTCACTTCAATGTCCTTGTTTGCGGTGGCTTTGTGGAGCGGGTCACCCTCTTCCCTCTATTATGGTTGAGGAGAGTGATGCCGCTTTTCAAGTCATGCTCGTGCGCGGGCGCTGCTTGCGGGGATTGGTCCACTCACTTTCCTCTTAACAACATTGTCGTTAAATACTATTTATTTACTTAGCATGGAAGGCATCACACCAAAGCAATTATCATAATATCCACCCCTGTTTTATCAATTATTATTTGGTTCGTAAACGTTTCATTTGATGTAAGTATGAGTAGGTATGCACATCACACTAAACTAGCATTCTCATTTGATTTACATTATTACATATATGATTATTATTTACTATTAGCTATTTAGTGGCAATGGTGTTGCCTGCTCATATTATTTTTTTTTATGCTGTTCCTGAGAATGTATACTATCTTTCATTCATTGAAAAGAGTAACCATTGAGTTTCTTGCCGGCTCTTCTCAGTGGAAGCAGCATTCCGAACCGGTGGTAGATTCTGACTATTCATAAATGCTTTGTTGGCTTACATGAATAAAAACAATTTTGAATTTTGAATTTTGAATTTTGATAATGTCTTTATTAGCTATGGATATTTTAGACGCAATTAGTTCATAAAACGAGTTCTATACTGTATAACCGTAAGATTGAAGCCCTAATATCCACACTGAGTAAGCAGGTTGACAATCGTATACTGGCGTCCTGCATCAACTATGGAGTCTCAAAAATATATGCAAGATGCGTGATCATGTCATTGTCGTGAACATATTATTATTTGTTATCAAATTTTAAATCCAATATTTGATTAAAAAAAATGTGCTTATAGTTTCCTTTCTGGCATAATCTCGTATATGTTATATACGACTACCTTTACATCACCCACTGCGTAGAAAAGGGTTGCCGTCTATAATACACTAACGTTACTTTGGAGAAATAAAGAGCTTATTTTTCATTTGCATTATGCTTTAGTTATCTGTGCTAGGGGGTACGAGCTAGTGCCGCCTGCCTGATTCATTTATAGAGGTAATAACTCGGATGCGAAAACGAGGTTATTATTGTTCGCTCTTGCTTGGTAATCCTGAATTGTGTTGCCAGGATAAAGTAATTTTCTGTTTGTGTAATAATTTCAATGTTCGTTCTGTTAGTAAGATCAATATTATTATTACAACATAATAAACTGTCTTAAGTACATTAAGTTTTATTCTCCAGGCTATACTTGATATAAAGGCGCAAGTCTTATCATGGAATTAGAATTATGTCAGTTCATTAGTAGAGAGTTGTTGATCAAAATTGTGGATGTAAAGAGAAAATAAAAAGAAAATTGCTGAGGATCAAACCTTGACGATTTTGCTGGACACCACTGCGGTTACAGGTTTCATAAGAGTAACAGCGGTGGAAAATAAAAAAATAAAAACTAGAGCCATATATCTCTAAAAGATGTTTCTATGCACGCAAATACAATACAAATTTATATATTCATAACACGTTTTTAAATTAGCTAATTTATAAAGGCCGGTGCGTCTCTGTTTGACCGTTTTATTGCCGTCCCACTTTATTGAATGATCGACAATTTTTGTATGAACATGAAATTGAATGAGTTTTGTCTGTGTTTTTCTTTTAAACCTTTCATGATGTTGCTGCTACCTGGTTATTAAGCGGATTTGTTAAGCTGTGAATGGATATAAAACATAGTTGGTATTATTGGCTGCCGGTATGCCGATGGGTATAGTGTATGTATGGACAAACAGCTGAAGGTCCAAAAACAAAGTCGTTGTTATTATTTGTAATAATAAATGCTTAATATACTCTTATATTAAAAATAAAGGAGCTACTAATGAAACCAAAGACACACCTTTGATTAAAAATCTAATTCATCTAAACTACTTTTCAATGAATATATTAAGTCTCATTTTCCATCTAGTAGATTTATAGGATAATTAACCAATTAGTACCTACCTTGTTATTACATCATAATCTAAAATCCAAACAAAATCTGTTAACCAAATAAAACAAAACGATTTTTAATTTCGTCCACACACGCGGTTCCCGCTCGTAAAAACGTTAAACCCGTTTATATTCGACTGACAATAATCGAATAAAAAATAATTGAGCACGCAAATTGATTGCAAATCGGCCGGTGTGAAGTTATAATTGCTTTTATAAATTTAATTCCGTCCCCCGGTTGGTGTGAACTGTGTGTATAGCCATAGTCAGTTTATTTCACGAAGGCGCGTAATTTATTGCAAGTTGACCCATATGCCAGTGGCATAAGAGTCACAGCACGCGTCTTCGTGAAATTGACGAACATACACTGCTACACAGAAAATCAGTGTAAAGTTGATTAATAATAGCTGCGTTTCGTACGATGAGTGAAAAAGCTGAAAGCCCAGCCCCTCCCTCGTCCCCCCTCTATCCCAAATACCACTCCCCTTCAGGTAGGCAACGTGCGAGCATTGCTATTGGAATTACAAGCATCTATAGGCTATAGTAACTGCTCAACATCGGGCGGTTCTTACGCTTGTTTACCGACTTCGTAGATACATATATAAAAAGCAGGATCTTATTAGCGTTGTTGCCATCTTCATGTTTTTCTTATCTGGTGGGGAACAGTTGCTAGCCTCCCCTTTCATCGAGAGGGATAAAGATGATTTGAGCTCTATCCTCACTATTATTAAAAGTGTTAAAGTGTGTTAATAAATATATTTTGATAAAATTAGGTATAAAGCAAGGTAATGCTTTGGAATAATGTTAACCAAAGTGAGAGTAGAGTCGTGCATAAAGTGTTTAAAATAAGACCAGAACAGATAACTTGCCCAATAATTCTTTTCAGACTATTTCCTATCATACATTTAATGATGAAGACGGATTTATGGAGTTATAATTTCAAAATCTATATATTGCTATCTGATTAACAGCGATATTTTGTGCAATGAACACCTTAATCAATCGCAGGTTCGGCCGGCACAGCAACGGAGGGCAATTTGTCTTGTTAACAAATTGCTTGAATCAAATCCCTGAGCCCGGATTGGCTGATGTATTTCGGTGGTGCGAGCAACGATTTGTAGCTGGCCGTAATTGTGATCGGATTTCATTGTTGTTAAGTGCATGTGCACTGGATAAAGCTTAATAACAAAAACAGTGTTCCACGGGAATAATTTTGATAGAAATAAAAGTCTATGTGCTATGACACATAGTTTAAATTAATATTAATCAAGGATGATAATTAATTAACGGTGGATTATATTTCCAATAAGAACATACCCACGTTTTGTGTGAAATATTGCCTAAATTCACTTGTAAGACACAAAAAAAAATAGCTGCATAAGTAAATTTGGATTAAGTCTGATCCAATAATTCCAAATATACACATTTTAAATACACTTTAAAATAATATTTGCTCAGTAGTCACTAAGAATAAATTTTCCTGTGGACAGATAAGCACAATGGTTGTCTTAAAACTTCTTAGTCACTTAGAATTAAATTTTAACGTTCAAAGTTAAGTAAATTAAAGTAAGATTAGTACTGTCTGTCTTAAAGTTTGACAGTTCTTAAAATATGCGATTTGCCGAAAATAATTTTACAAAGACACTTATAGACATGGTCTACGGCGAAAATAAGATAAAAGAGATGAGAGGCACTTTACCTACTTAATAGCTAAAAAATATATTAAGTAGGTGTAGGTATCTTTTTAAAGTTGAGCACAAATTTGACGACCGCTTGACGCAGTGGTTCGAGCGTAGGCCGCTCAGCTCACTGTACTGGGTGGTTGCGGGTTTGATTCCCGTCAGAGTAAATTTTAGAACTACAAGCAGATGTCAACAATGTGTTAGTAATATTTTAATAATTTATTATGTGTTTACTATTTACACCAAATCAAAAAATATGACAACAAAACTGAACCAATTTATTTGATAAAGATTCCATATCCAATTCCTGCCGGGGAAAATTTGGGAAATGGCCTTTTCGTAATTTGCCCAAGTCTGGGTGTCACTGGGATCGCCCCCAGTCCATTGTACGGTACCCATAGTACAAGCGTTGCTTAGTTCGAGACCATACAGTTGGTGTGTTCGTCTGGCGATATTTATTATTTATAACATACTAGCTGTGCCCCGCGACTCCGTCCGCGTGGAATGTGGACCACCCTTAACATTTTTCCTGAATTTTCTTTGCTATAAACCTCACGGAGCCCGAGACCTTTCCAACGAATCCAAAACCGTGGAAATCGGTTCGTGCGTTCTGGAGTTATAGCGTCAGGAAGGAAAACCCGACTTATTTTTATATAGTAGATAATATATCACTACTATATAAGGGAGGGTGGTGGTTATATATTTGCAAGTATATGATGTGATTTTGTTGCGGATGAATAACTGAAGATTTTATCAGAATGTCTAAAGTGTTCTGTCAGAGACAGAACGAGGACTTGCTTTTTATAATAAATTTAATTTGTACCAATTTTATTGCTTTTGTTCTTATTGTATTTTTTATGTTTTACCATTTAATACTCAGTGTAATTGGTCACAGGTAGTATTGTTTTACATAATATATAAATAATAAATATGCGGGCCATGTGATTGGACATCATCCTAGGATTGGACTCATCATTGGTACTGGCCTATGATCTCAGTTACAAAGTGCGTCTCAAAAGGTGAGGACATTCTATACGTTTTACTAAAATGTAGTATTCTCTGTTTTATTTCCTCTTTTAACTCACGAAGTTCCGTAAATAACACAAATCCCCGAACGTGCTGAAAACCAAAGTGGCCATAATGCCCTTTGGACGACGACTCTGGTTGACTGGGACATATTGGATATGGGTCTCGGGAGAATGTCCTTTCCTTTCCAGCCCTGGCTTTTATTGGTTTCTGGTGCGTTTATGTTAAACAGATAGGTTTAGAGGACGGTTAAACTGTGTGGAACAGGACTATAAATAGACATAGATAGATGTCCTTTTTATTACACATATAGTACAAGGAATAGAATGGCTAGAATAAAATATCGGCAGTAGAGCCCAGCTGTGGCCTATCTACTACAGCTCATATTATGTAGGCTGTTGACCAGGGTAGTACTACCCCCTCACAGAAGATAGATGTAAAGTAGTTATTATAGCTGCGTTTATCCCCTCCCTCTGTTCCACTCGCCTTCAGGTCGATGTTTACTATCAACAGCATTCCCCATCTTTACGTACATTATGGGCAAAACAGGGAAGTTCACATCGTTTCAAATTGTAACCATGTGTTGTGAGATGCGAACTATTGTAACTTGCAACAGTTCGCATCTAACATGCTACGCTGTACCTACTATATCATGCTACGGCATAGTATCTGGCTAAAATACGAATAAACTTAAATGGTTTATATTATCAACTATTTATTCATAAAATAGTTACTACAGTAATCATTAAAAACTTTCATCGTGTCTAGAATTACTTGGACGGCCGAGGCATTTTATTTGAACTGTGCTCTTGATATAACATTTATAACATCTGTGATAGTTTGACGCCGTCGAATGGTGGGCTACGGCGTAGCACGTTATAGCGGGTACTACGGCGGAGCTCAGTGTAATATCTACTACGGCGTAGAATTTTAAATGCAAAATGTATTGGCTTCGTAATTACTCTATTCAGTGGAATGCTATTAAGATAACTACCTAGTAGGTTACTTTACAAGGGAAAATAGGACTTCATTCCTTCTTCATAGTATAAGATGTACTAAGTATATAAAACCAACATATACCGGGTGTGTCAGAAGTCTGCAAGTATATTTTAAGTACATTTATTTAAGATAGCTTATTTGAGGCAGACTGTAAGAAATTATAATAGTTTCTGAATTACAGATTTTTTTATATTTGACACACTCTTGTATTGCAACCTTAGAACACATCCAAATCTCTACAAAACTCTGTAACTTCAGTAATGCAGCCACTTTTATTTGATACTTAATACGAGATAATTTCGCATAAATAGTATACTCGGTATAGTACAATGTGGCATTTTATTCAACAGTGAATTTAAATACAATTATTTTGCTATTTAGTTATTTGCGCAACACCAATAGATATTAATCGGACTTCTGAGACATCCTATATATATAGTAACTAAACTAACGATGCAATTAAATGTGAGGTTATATCTTATATACCAAGATAGGGAAGATCGTTAAGCTGCAAGTTTGCAGTGTCAGCGCAAATTGTGCCCTAGGGGACCGCATTACGTCGACTCGGCTCCTTTGAGACCCATACACGGAAACTTACATTTGACCCTGTGTACAGACAACTGTCGTTTATTAAAAGTTTTGTAGAAGAAATTGTTATATATACTACGTGAAACCGAAAGGGTATACTATTTTTTGGCAACTTATTTTTGTAAATCTAAAACTATCGGCTTTGTGGGACAGTTGAAGTACTAAAGGTTTTGTAGACTTATTAAAACTGTCAATAGCTGTATCCCTGTAACACCTTTTGTTTTTCAAGTTTCCTCCAAAGCGGACAGTTTTACAATTACAAAGTTAAGTTTTGAAAAAATATTTATACCCTTTCTGTTTCAAACTGTATATTGTAAAGAGGTGAGGATTGTGTGCAGTTGTGAAGATGTTTAAAAACCGCACATCTCATCACAACCATATTAGATCATAATCGGCAGGCGCATATTATTTACGCCGCGTTTACTGTTTTTTGTTTTTTCAATATTACAGATTATTTTACATACGAAGTCGCATAGACGCGGCGCTGTAGTCGCGTGTAGGCAATATAACTAGTGTACACTTTAATTCCGTATTTTTCCGCGAGACTTCCTTTGTGAAATAAGCTATAGTTATATGAATTTAAACGTAATTTGAAACTTTGGAACGATGTATAGAGACATAAGTTATTATATATTTTGAACGATTTATTATGTGAATTAAAAATATTCCATGCTAATGTCGTTCACAGACGAGTTATTTTAATTAATTTTCAAAATAATCAATTCCCGCGATGTTTTAGAAAATGTTACTTACTTAATTGCAAACTTTTGTAAGGATTATATTTTATTACAAGGTGTCAGAAGCACGTTGAGGTCTGAACATTGCTTCCAAGTGACCTTAATGTAAAAAGTATAATTATAAATGTGTTAAAGTGTCAAGTATTCATGCCGCCCTCGGTTTTAACATTAATTGTACTACTGTGAGTAACTCAATAGTACACATCTGGACTACAAGGGAGCCAAAACACCTATCTTCATTATGGAACACTTATCTCCGCATAACAAAGCGTTACATGCAGCCGCTCGACAGGCAGCAAAGGATAAGGGTTTTAAGTTTGTGTGGGTCCGTGGTGGTCGCGTCTTCATGCGGAAGAGTGAAGATTCCGGCTTCATTCTTGTCAAAGACATGAGTACCTTGGCAAACTTAAAATAACATTCTTCTTCACTTATTATAATTTACATGTTATGTTTTTTTTTGTATTCTTTTTTAAAATTCACTCCATTAAATATATATTACCAAAATACTCGTGGCCTACGAACTAAAACTCACGCTTTTTATCGTAATGTAGCAACTAGCCACTACGATGTTATTGTCTTAACAGAAACTTGGCTGAATGACACAGTACTTAGTTCCGAATTATTCGACGATCGATATGATGTTTTTAGAAGGGATAGACAATTGTCAAAGTTTAATAGCAAAAAAGATGGCGGAGGAGTTCTAATTGCTGTATCTAAACACTTATCTGCCAATCGAATTACTACCTGGGATAGTTTGTGTGAGGACTTATGGGTAGTGATTCAGGTCCCACAAAATAAATCGTTGGCATGTGTGGCAATATGCGCAGTTTACATCCCCCCGCCAGTTCGAAGTATATTATTAGAAAATTTCATAGAGAATTGTAACTCCATTCTTGAACACTTTGAAGGATATACTTGTATAGTTGGTGATTTTAATCTCAGCAACATTAATTGGAACTCAAAGGATAACCAACCCTGCAATCACCAGAACTCATCCATTAATCAATTGCTTATCGACTTTAGTTACATTACGAACCTCAAACAGTGTAACTTCGTAACCAATATTAAAAATAAAATTCTCGATCTTGTGTTGGTGGATCTCCCGAGCTGTCTCGTATCGTCCTCAAATGATATACTGTGCTCTATTGATCCTCTGCACCCACCTCTTAATATTGAATTTAAATTGGAAAACCTCACTTGTCTTGATATAAACTCAGATAACCGTAAATTAAATTATCACAAAGCTGACTATGAAGCAGTGAATAAAAAGTTAGCAGAGGTTGACTGGAGCGTACTGTTTTCGGAATGCGCTGACGTTAATAGTATGGTACTCTCTTTCTATGGCGTTCTCAAAGAAATCATACAAAAATACGTACCTTTCAGCAAAATCAAAAAAGTAAAATATCCTCCATGGTTTAATAAATCGTTAATAGGTATGCTGCGTGAAAAAAATAGTTTACGAGAGAGAATAAAAAGGTATAAGAACCCCATGGATGAAGTATCATTTCGTCTTCTTGGTAAGAGGTGCGATGAATATGCTCGGAAATGCTATAATAATTATATTCAGGAAATAGAATACAATATTCGTATTAAACCAAAGTTTTTTTGGTCCTACATGAAATTAAAGCGGGGCGGTACTAGTTCTTATCCCAACCATTTAACTGACGGGTCGAAAACGAAATCAGATGGAGCGGGTATGTGTAACTTGTTTGCAGCCTCCTTTGCCAAGGTTTACTGTAATGATAATTCCAACAATGGCGGTAACCTAGGCTCTCTGGGATCCTTCGATAAGCATAGCTCTTCTTTTACCAAACTAAATTTACCCTATAACGAAATATATGAGAAACTTAAAAATCTAGACACGTCTAAGGGTGCTGGCCCGGATGGAATTCCACCAATACTCATTCAAATGTGTGCTGCTCACTTGGCTTCACCACTACATATGATATTCAATAAGTCTCTCACTTCTGGTATTTTTCCACATGAATGGAAGTTTGCAAAAGTGGTACCCATACATAAAGCTGGAGACAAAAATATAGCTCAGAATTATAGACCGATTTCAATTTTGTCTACAGTGGCTAAAATCTTTGAATCTCTTGTATGTCCGTTCATCTGCTTTCATTTCCGACAATACTTAACAAACCATCAACATGGATTTGTGAAGGCTAGGTCGACTACTTCTAATCTTGTATCTTTTGTTGAGGGGCTTGCTGGTTCTATAGATAGTAAAAAACAAGTTGATGTCATATACACAGACTTTAGTAAAGCCTTCGACAAAGTAAACCACTCGATTTTAATAAAAAAACTCTCAATATATGGATTCGCCGGAAGCTTTGCTAAGTGGCTGAGTTCATATTTAGTTGATCGATCTTTCTATGTGGTTGTCAATGGGTACAGGTCTGAGTTATACAAAATAGCATCAGGAGTCCCCCAAGGATCCCATCTAGGACCCATACTTTTTAACATATTCATTAACGACGTTCCGAGTTGTTTCCGATATTCTACGCCATATCTTTTCGCTGATGATCTGAAAATTGTTAGAGAAATACATTTGAACGTAGATGTAACTCTTCTGCAAAGTGACCTAAATCATCTACATCAGTGGTGTTGTAATAATGGTATGACCCTAAACATTGGGAAGTGTTATCACATTAAATTTACACGGAAACATAATTTCATCAACTCTAAATACCACATAGGAGGGCAATCAATCACCGAAGTGGACTGTATTAGGGATCTTGGAGTGCTTATAGATAAAAAACTTACCTTCATACCCCACTTGGACAACGTTATCAAAAGAGCATCCAATATGTTAGGTTTTATTGTCAGAAACGCTAAGATCTTTACGAATCCGCAAACCAAAATATTGTTATACAACACTATGGTCCGCAGCATACTTGAATATGCTTCCACTGTTTGGCGTCCACATTATGCAACACACATTTTGAGAATTGAACGAATCCAAAAGCGTTTCCTTTGGCACCTAGTAAATTCTTCCAAATTGCACAACAAGTTGCCCTACTTACAAAGGTTGGATCACTTTAAAATGTCATCTCTAGAGAAGCGTAGAACAATTATTGATTTAAGTTTTCTATACAAAATTTTACACAACTACATTGACTGCCCAAGGTTACTAACGGGATTGAACTTTAAGGTCCCTAGAAGGAGTCCCCGATACCCCGAGACATTACTAGTCCCCCCATTTCGAACAACTCTCCTGGGCAGCAACTCACCTATCCCGAGATTGTCTAGACTATTAAATAAGTACACTGTCTCAATGGACATCTTAGCGACAAATATCAGCGGTTTCCACAGGCACTTGATCGAGAATGTTCCAGACTAATTCTTACTATTATTACTTTTTACTGCACTGTTCTATTGTAAGGCACTACTCGTATTATCAGTTATCCCTTTACTTATAAGACTCATCGCTATTGCTATTATACATTATTACCATTACGCATCTCACTGTCTCAAAGGATTAATTTTAATTTTATATACTTACCAATTTACATTCATTGTTATGATTATCATTTCTTCAGTGTTATTATTGTATTGTAACGGACTGTACCCAAACTATTTAGTTGTTAGTTATAGTTTTTAGCTATTTAAAATATTGCAAGTGGTGTTTACCTTTAATTGGCTGTGCAGTTGGCAAGATATTTTATTTGCACTTAGTTTGTATGTTTTACTGTAACAGTCGTTGGTAGACCTGAATAAATAAAAATAAAAATAAAATAAATTCATGAAATCACTACATTGTGTGGAATAAAATATATACATATAAAATTATAGTCGGTTTTGTTTCGCCACTCAAAACACATAATAAATACCTATTTTATATACAATTAAGTCGGCAAACAAGCCTACAACCCGCCTGATGTTGAGTAGCTTCCGTAGCCTATCGATGCTTGCAATTTGAAAGGTATTTTTCGCACGTGGCCGACTTGAAGGGGAGTAAGATAGCTTGGCTCTACCATCGTTAAAATAAATGTAGAAGTACATTCCTACAAATATTTTAAAAGTGAAGGTGTGGAAGTTTGTTTGCTAGTTATTTTGCAGTGAATCACGCAAATATGGCAGAACGGACGTAATAGAGACCTGTTACAGTGGTATATTTGAGCCAAACACGAAATATAATATTTGGCAACAGACTTTGTTTACATTTTAGGTATTTTTAGTAAATACATGTTTGGTGATTAATATACGTTCGAGAAAATGCTGAGAGTTAAATGTTAAATAGCAGTGGTGATAATATTATACTGTTAAGAATAAAATCAAACAAAATCCAAGACATAGACATTGAATTTTTATTAAGATTGTCTTGAAAATAGTTATGTTTTAAAACCCACTCTACCTGGGCGAGGCCAGCGCTGAATATTAGTTTATTTATTATTTTGTTAGTGCGTGCATGAGAAAATAAATAATTTTGTTTTTTTTTTTAATAGTGACAGAAGCTAAAATGAATAGACTGTCCGTGAAATTGGACTGTGTAATAAATGGCCAGTTCCAGTAGCCCCAACACGTCTAAACAAAATAAATGGTTGAACAAAAACAATCTCCATTTTATTAGGAATTCCATGCGAGCGCAGCTGCGGGTCAGAGCTAGTGTTCACTGGAATTGCCACGGGATTTGCCATACCAATGTCGCGAGGGAATAATGAGTGACGTACGCGCCTACTTACTGGTACAATTCATAAAATAAAACACAGACGATATTGGACTTTAAAAGGAAACAAATAAGGTAAAGGCTCCATTCCGTCATGGGTATATAGAATATTGCCTGAAAAGCGACAATTATTTGCAAGTTGACAACTTTTCTGATTGCCCACCCCTCGTGTTTTAATGAAAGACAAAATAATTGCTGTTTTTTTGTTTCAAAAGTTTAATATTATGGAATTGAGATGTTTTATTATACTTTATATTTTCCTTTACAATTAATTAACTTGGTAACGGCATAATGTAATGGCTATTGAATTTTATTGTTTACGGAAAATCTCTTGATTGCCAAGATATCATTCATCAAGCATTTCATTGCCTTTTGTCAAATTTGGTTTATACACTGTTGTAACTCTACCATGAGTTTTAAAGTTCGTTAGAGTCGCTATTTACTAGCGTATGTGTTATATTTATTTATTTGTGCATGGAACTTTTTTTCGACTCGAGTCGAGTATCTGATAGAGGCGCTGTATAATGTGCTATAGGCACACTATGTTACGTGGACATCAACAACTAGCGAACTAAAACCCTTGACCTAAGTTTCATGTTACAAATGTTATAGTCAAATCGTTATATAATTGAATAGGTTACTATGGAGGTCTCGGCATCTCGCTCGCTACCGCTGGCCCGCTTGATTGGCTGGTAATCGCACAAAGTGCTCAAACGATTTTAATCGATTAATTTGAATCTGGCCACGCGATTGCTCTCGATGACCCGTCTCGGCCATCGATATCACTGTAGGGTTGATAATACTTTGTTAATTATGGGCATCGAATATTATGATTTAATGTCACCGTGATAAGGTGTTCGTTAGCTTGTTTTTACCTATCTATTCTGATTTCAAATTTCAATGACTACTATACAGGTAATAAAAACAGAGGGGCATGCGGATTTTGAAGCTACATTAAGTTATAATTAAATTTCGAGTGAAAATTGCTAAAAGTACTAAAGAGTACAGCAATTTTCACTCGAGTTGTATTACCTGCAAAGGCAGGTAATACAACTTAGTTTAATAGCCCGCAGACGGTGATGCAGACATCAAAAGCAAACTTAAAAGAATTTAAATACAGTAAAAATTATGCAGTAAAATTAAGATTTTTTAAAAGACATTAATGTTTTTTAATAATATAATTACATTTTCTAAGTAATAAGATTAATTAGTGATTTGAATTCAAGACGCAAATTTAAGTCGAGCGTGAATAATTACACAAACATTTGCAATGAAAATTCTTCAACTCAGCGGCATCGCTGAAGGACATTCATTGCACATTTCATTAGAAATTGTACAATTAAAATGTTTAAGCTGTTGTTATTAGTTAGTAGGTATTTGATTTGCACATAAATTAGGACATTATTTGGAGAAGGTAAAGTTACAGTGAAGTTAAAATTTTAAATGCTGGGTGGAAATGAAAATGGTATTCTTAAAAATGATAATAAGTGGAATATTATGATGAAGTTGTCATCCAACCTGGATTTGATAAAAAAATACACATTATAATTCGACACTAGCATAAGATATTCTAAATGAAATCACATTCAATTAATTTAAAATTGGCGTAATATAATTTGTTTGGTTTTAATGTAAAAATTAACAAAGTAATTCAATAGTTATTATTGCAGCGTGAAGAGTACAATTTGTTGAGAGTAGTATGTTTATTCGTCTTGTTTTGTTTGATTTTATTTTCCAAATGATACAATAATTTTTGAAACTTGCTGAAACAAAATTAGAACAGTAGTATTCCTTAATTATTGTCAATAATTTGATTTGTTTTCTATGAGGAGATGATGTTTAAGATTATATTTGACCAACAGAGACTGGTATAGATTTACTGTGTGTGACTATCAAATCTAGATACCAGGTCAATCGGTCACAACCGCCAAGACGCATATAACAAACAACCAACGGTTCGTGAACACTCCATTCATCACAGACTCCGTTGGTTCACTGCAAAACTACTACAAAAACCCGCACGAAACTACACAATCAGGAATAAGTATCCCAAAGAAATACACTACACAATCGCTATGTTAGCGGATACATTTTGATTTATTTAACCCCAGAGAAGGTTACCAACTTGTTATAAATGAGATTGACAAAATAATAAGACTGGATTGTTTTTTATCGCACACTTTAATTGTTTGAAAATAATATGTAGGGATCTCAAAAAAATAAACAAACTTCCACAGCTCTAGTGCACACCAAAAGTGTGTAGCTACCTCATATTTACCACATGGTCTCCCATCGCAGACAACAAGAATACGAGTATTCCACTATCCAAGCCACACACATGGAGGACTCAGCATTTCAAGATTATCAACTTCCGGTCTTTGAAAGGAGTGTTGTAGCGACATATTCACCACGCTGACGAATAGATGGTGCTGAATACAACGCCTCAATATAAAGTGAAAAATTTTATAGAAAACCTTAATCACCATAACAGTTGGCAAGCATGATTATACAAGGTGACACATAATGGGTATACTTTTTTTTTCAAAACTTAACTTTGTAATTCTAAAACCATCAGCTTTGGAGGGAACTTGAAAAACAAAAGGTGTTATAGGTATACAGCTGTTGACCGATTTCACAAGTCTACAAAACCTTTAGTACTTCAACTGTCCCACAAAGCCGATAGTTTGAGATTTACAAAGTTAAGTTGCAAAAAAAATAGTATACCCATTTTGTATCACCTAGTATAAGCAAAACTTCGACGAAAACTGTTGGGTCATAGCGGCCGCCAGGCATACCACGTACACATATCGCTACTAAGCGTCAAATATAAAACTATTTCTGTATTGTATTGGTATCATGGTAGGGGCACCGGCTAAGTGATTGATCATCAGTAGGAAATTGTAGTTAAGGCTTGAACCACTCCGTATCTTGCACTGAGTTTCTTCGTCTTGGCTGCGTGGGTAATAAACTGAATATACTTAGTTTTATTGATTTTATTATAATATATTGTTTTGAACTATCGCATTAAAAAAATAGTATTGCCAAATATTATATTTTATCAGGGATTATAACATTGCACTGAGAAAAAAATAACATATCCCTTTTCGTTTCTCTTCACTAAACGTTTTGTAATTTAAAAAAAGTATAGTAAAACATACTAGGGACTACGATTATAATGAAAAATTGCGGTCGCTTTTTGTCTCAGTGTGCAACGGTAAAAATTAAACCGAGCCCTATAAAAGAGAACAAGGTACATTACTTAATCTAAATTGTCTCCAGAACTCTTTCAACAGCTCCCAGGATCGTCGTCAGCAGAACTAATACAAAGAGACAGTAACAGAATTGAAATAATACGCGAGAGAATGTAATCAAAGCGGCGAAGCGAGCGCAATGTTCTGATTAGCGGGTCTGATATTGTAAATGGTCGGAGAGATGGTTTCGTTAGACATTATAACAGACAATTGAAAGAGATAACATCGCTATACCGCTTATGTTCTACTTATTTTTGTTGTAACAAACCCTTCCAGCTCTCATTCTGTTTTTTTAAACAAAGTCGGCATACAAGCTCACGACCCGCACGATGTTAAACGGACATGCTTTCAAATTTCATTGGTTTTGCTCGCATGTTGCCAACCTGAACGGGGGGTGGGATAGAGGGGGAGGAGGGCCGTGGTTAGCCTCTCTCACTCATCGTCCGAAAAGCTACGTCAGTTGGTTAAGCTTGGTTCCACCACCGTAAAAATGATACGTGTTTCGACGGATTTCCTCATTTTTATGTAAGCATGTTATAGATAATGTACAGTATCACACGTGTGGCCGTTCTAGCACCTGTGTCTAATTAATAGCCGCACTAATCTTCAGCTATTAATGCAATATGTAGAGACGCAACCACACCTGAGAGGTACTTTGTTGTGCTAGATTTATTAGTTACGGCACTGTGCTATGGGTAGCGAGGAAATGTCGATATGGTCATAACTTGCCTTAAGATCCAAAATGGCTACTTCCTGAATGTTTACCGTTCATTTTGAGATGGTTTTTTAACACTTAAATTTCCGCAGAAAAAATTGGAAATGGCCTATTCGTAGTTTGCCCAGTATTATTACTACTACTAGAATCTAAATCTGCGCCACCCAAAGTACGAACGTTCCTTAGTTCGGGACCATACAGTAGGTGTCTTCATTTGGCGATATTGGTTTTATAAATTCTATATTTTTTCCAGGAAAATTATGTAACTGTATTTACGGGATAAACAAACCCTTTCAATGGTCCCTCGCACATTCCACCCAATTATGAATACATCCTCAAATCGAGTGGATTTGATAAAATAACATCAGAAATGAGATCGAGGTTGCCTATTTGAAAATCAATTTCGCCGACAATAGCTCGCGAGGTATCGAACCCCCGCTCGTAGGGCTGCCGCACGTGGCCGCGCGTATTTGCGCGAATATGTAAAAAACATGTATTTTCTATTTGAAAAGGCAATATCGAAATGTTAAAGGCAATAACATTTTTCTCATTTGCAATTTATGAGGGAAATGATTTTTTGGTAAATGGAATAATTTTTTGGATGTAACGTTGTATGTAAAGTACTTATAAGGGAAAGCTTAAAATAGCGTTTGATTATATAAATAAAATGTATAGATGTTTCGTTTTTAGTATTAAATGATTATTATGAAGAGGGCACTGCTTGCTTTACTATATTTTACCATATATGAACAACTGGTAGAGCCTTTATAAAGTTATTTTATGACGCTCTGATGATTCATTAGTACGGTTATCTGTATTCATGTAGGTACGTAACTTATATTTGAAAGCACTATTGAATAAATGCTAATAATAGACTCATGATACATTTTGGACAGCCCTGTGACATCTGCACCTATTCACAGAAGAATCAACGAGAAAACTTCCGTCGGTTGAGATATTATTATGTCCGAAATTTGGGGAAAAACACCTGTAGTTGCTGATAGTGGCGTATTCGGTATTTCAGTTATCATTCAAAAACTGGGTATTGCTTTGCGGAAGTGGTTATAAATATACGAAATACTTTTCTCTTTACTGTTTATCTAAATAAATCAAATAAAACAATTCTAGATTAATCAGAGTTGGACCTACAACGTTTTAACATAAGGTTCACTTTTTAGACAACCACTAACTGCATGGTCCCGTACTTAGCAATACTTGTACTGTGGGTACTTACTGTGCAATGATTTGAGTGCGATGCCCAAAATATATCCAGACAAATTTTTATTTTAAATATGAAATAGTATAATAAAATTATCTCGTAAATCCATCAGAATTATTTAATGATGTCACTCATATTAATTCAATGTATTTACAAAATACTTGAGCGCATTTTGTGTAATTTAATCTCTTCGCCGAGCTAGAATCAATTTGCTGCGCTCCTTGGCTTTGCCCTGACAGTTTTTATGAGTAGCCTTTACTGCAGGAGTCTGCTGCCACTCAGTGCATGACCTGGGTTTGAGATATAAACTCGTAAACTAATTATTTTCTTCTTCATTTTGGCGTTGCTTTTCGCATTAAGCCAGTATGAAGTAAAAAAAAATATATTTTCAAGTTTTATTTATGCATCAAGCACAGCGCATAAAAGCCTTTGGCTGGGCCTAATATACCCCTTCCCATCCTTATCAGTGAAGTGGGGGACGCTTCACTTACTAAAAAATACCTAATTTTTCGAGGAACCCGAATAAACATATTTTACCATCACTTTTGTTCCAATTGCCCATACTCGTGCACATTCATGAACATTATAATGGTAAATATTCTACATTCTTATAGAAAAAACGTTGTCTTCTCCATCGCGTATATGTAGCGATTTTATCTCAATGAATTATAGTTTTAATTCTGTGTTTTTCTTTTATTTATTTTTAAGTTACTCGCTAGGTCTGTTTCAATGTATGTTCTGAAATATTCAGAAATCGCGTCGTCACAATGATGAGTGTTCTCAGGCTGAGGTCACTCGGGGCCGGTCGGGGCAAGGGCGGCTGAAAATTTAAATAATCCTTTAAAACGGCGGTTGAATTCTTAATCTGTTGCAAGTTGCGAATGGTTGGAGCAACGGCAATTAACTCTATTGTTGTAACTACAATGAAGTTTAGCGGAGTTTATTTTGAAAACATAGGGGAGGTAGAGACGAGTTTTGTTCGTTGTTTAGATTCTCGTTATTATAGTTATTCTTTCAAATAATTGCAAAGTTTGGTGTGGGCAACGAGGCTTTTTATTTTCATTATTTTGTTGAAGTTTTGTAATTTTGTTTAGAGACCAACATTTTTGAATTAAAATAATATGGAGTTCAACGAAGTTCATCAACCATTTTATGTTTTAAAACGAAAAATTGAGATGTATACAACTGTTTAGAATGTTTGAAGTGTACAGAAATTACATGCTCAACGGACTAACACAGATACACCCCATGTTATTACCCTTTCAGTAATTCCACGTGTATTTTCAGTGCGAATCCTAGTGCTACAGCAGTCTATCCTAAGTTTACGACAGTCGCGTACATTATGCAGCTTTCGCACGAAGTTAGCATATGGATTGAAAAGTTTGACTTCTATATCAAGATTGATTTTTGATAGTGTACCCTATTAGACCTTAATTTAGAGTCTAAATGTAAATAGATATGCAAGTGTAGGTAGGTCTAAACTTTAGACCTACCTACACCTGCATAACACACAACCAATCCTTTCAAAATTCTAAATGTAAATTTTAAGAAAAATGTTTTTTTCTTCGAGAAGTAAACATTCAAGCTTTTTCTTGTAGAACACTGGCGTGGTTTTTTAAGTAAAGTTCCCCTGGGTTTAACTTAGCTTCTTGTATTTTTGTTTCCTGCTGCATAAATAATCATCCTCTTATATGGGCTAGATTATTTTTCCTAAATTGGTGACCCCGAGTTTACCCGAGCTTTCCCTAAAATAGCATAACAATAGAATAGAATAACTCTTTATTATACCTACAACAGAGTTTGAATTGATTGACATTAATTAACATAATAATACAGTAGTGCACATTTAATTACATTTATGTTCTGGGAAATATACAATCAGAATTTGATTTTTATTGCAATAACTTTGTGTTTATTTTTTGTAATTAATGTAGCTCTACCATTTGTTAATTCGTTCGCGCGTGTCGCTAGTAACCAGCGCGAGCGTCTACGTAGAATATGGCAAATTGCTAGTTCCTCGACTAACCGATAAGGCGCTGTTCAAATTACCGTATAATTTTACGTATATGATTGCGACTTATGAGCGTAAAACCAAAAATCTCTTATGTTCTCTTATCTAAGAAAACTCTATCACCTGTACAAAGGCATTCAAATGGAGAAGAATGGGCAAGGAAATATTGTTCTCTAACATTTTTGTGGAACATACGATACGAGTATTTACATTGTAATGATCATAAAGCCAGGAGCACTACATTCTATTTAGAACGTTTACTTGGATAACAAATGGTCCATTGAAAACGGCTGTGGTGCAATAAGCATCAAATCACCCATTTCCTCTGCTTGTATTTGGTACCGACATAATGGAGGGCTAGCCTAAGTAGGTAAATGTATTGGTAATTATTCTTTAACACTAACCAAATAAGCCTGAAGGATTTATTAGAATTGTTCAACCACTATCTACGGGCCCAGACCCATTTCAATTTATTTGTTCCTAGAAAAGACATTAGTGGAATTTAGATGAGCCTTTATATTGCCTAGTTTGACTACATAGAGACACATTTGTCGATATGGTTGTCCTGCTCAGATCATTTAATAATTTTGAAAAACTTGTATCTTCACTACTATAGCTAATACATAGTAAAGTCATGAACTTGATATAATTAATATTAACTTATTGCATTTTATAACAAAGCGCGAGTAATGCTATCCGGATAAATTCTCATATGGCATAGGTGTATAGATTAGTTTAGACATATGTTTAAAAATGCGGAAAATAACTGCGTATTGTGACTCAAAATAAGTATTCTGACTCACGAAATAAAGTATGTCCTTGTACATCTTGATTACCTACTAACATGAACCACCGTAACTTCATAAATAAAAAATTGTTTTTAAAATTCTCTTCCAACTGTTGGAATGCAGAAGTCCAATTTTTTTAAAACTCTTTTTAATTGAATCGTTGGTAGTTTTTTTCTTTCTGTCGGCGATAGGCGATATATTTATTTCTCTCTCAATTATTATTATAATGTACATACAAATGGTCGGATATTCACATTACACCAGAACCATACTATCTAATATTGTTAGAAAGAACCATGTCACGCAGCCTAGTCTAACAATAAAGCAAGGATAAATCCTTAGCAAGCAGCTCACACAATGTTCAGGCTGGTTACTATTAGTTTTATTGGCGCGCTCCTGTTTACTGCCAGACGTTTACGAGGGGCGGGCGGCGTCGGGTGAGGACATTGTATATGGAGTTTATTGGAGGGTCTCATTAGGTGTATGAATGATTTATAACCGGGACTCATGGCATGTTACCTGTTATTATTTACTTACTAAAGTCGAGTCGGAAACAATTTTGCATTGAGAAATGGTTGTGCTACGTTCTAATTAAATGCACGTCGAGCTTGAAACAGTGGGCGGCGTTGCTTCCCAAACTGTTTAAAAGATAAACAGCCGTTTAGGTGCAACGGTACGGGGTTATGTAGACGTTTACCGCTACGGGGGTGCGGCATACACCGCGATAGGGGTATACAAATGTGCAACGATGCATTTTATTGTGACAGAATGAACGCTTTTAGTGACCTAAGATTTAAGAGAGTGGAAGAGTGTCGGCAGCGAGCGGAGCACAAAGAAGATCGGCGTAAAGTAGCTATTATAGCTGCGTTTCGTACTATGAGTGAGAGAGCTAGAAGACCAACCCTCTTGCCTTCCCCTTTCTATGTCCCTCTCCCCTTTAGATTGGCAACGTCCGAGCAATCAATTTAATATTGAAAGCATATATAGGCTGCGGTAACTGCTTAACCTCACGCGGGTCGTACGCTCGTATGCCGACATTGTTATATGTAAAGAAAGTTGCAATAAAGTTTCGGATTAAGTAGTATGTAACAAGAAATTATTCAGCGGCTTTCTTGAGTCATAAAGGTTATGGCGGCCAAAGCACAAAAGAGAATAATTCTTCACGTTAGACCTTTTCATTCGCGTCATAAGCGTACGCGACAAGACCCTTAAATAATAATGTTTCGATTTCCTTCCCCGAAAACCCTAAAGCTTCATTCACATACATTTTTTTTTCAATCTATAATCTTAAACCTATTATCAACAAGTGCTGAGTGTCGGCTTCCTCCATATCACTGAATTTATTGCGGTCTTATGTGTTCCGCGTCTACGTCTTTCTTGCCAGATCGATGGCCCATCTCGATCTCGCCGGACTCGTTGGTGATTCTCATACATTTTGTTTTCATGATATACATTTTATTACATTTACATTGATTTTTGTTCAAAGAGGTGATCACTACGCTCGCTAGACGTACTCTACGTTAAATATTTGTATGGCAAGTTTAACAGAGCCTGTATCAGTGATCTAAGGAACTACCGATTTGCAATACAAATATTTGTATCATACTTCCTGGAAATTACATAGACGTATAGTATGACTATTGAACATATTGACTCGTGATATGATATAGGGTTCGTTTCATCATAGGCGCGTCCACATGTACCGGGCAGCTGCGCCTGAACAACTTAAAGTTATGACATTTTGTCTACGTGGCAAGACGCCCAAACTTGATCGTCTCATGAGTAAATATCGTCATATTTTAGATACCTTGCAGATTTATCCTTTCTGGATTTGTTGATGCTATATTCCTATCTAATACTGACGTGGCTGATCATTTCACTTGGCACTGAACTGTGAACACACCCTAACATGTTCGCACAAGACGGTTTCTTCATAAGGAAAACGAGACGGCACTGAGTCGAGAAAATGGGGATTCATCATTATGACACCATAGATCGATGATCTGATATTCTTTATAAATGAAGATGTTAAGATTTACATGCAGATAATTAAGATCAAATGCATAGCTCGCGCGTTGCTGACCTTAAGGGGAGTGGGTCATACGCAGTGGGGGAGGTTGGACTGCCGGTGGTGGCGATAGGGCCCGTGGCGGGCTGCTGTTGGCGGAGGGCCTTAACGAGCCCCCTTCCCCCGGAGGTGGCTCGCAGCAGTGTCGGTGTTGAAGCCTTTTGGCATCCCCTAACTTTCCCGCCTGGGCTTGGTCGCCCAGCCTGATGGCTGAGCGGGAGTGCGGGTCGAGCACTGCGTGAGGCAGCGGAGCTCCCCGCGGAGCCTCTGGTGTCAGGCACGAGGGTGTCTGCCATTACAGCATGGGCTCGAGAGGGGGCGCTGTGTTACGTGTTTCAACACAGCGCCTGAGGTGAGGGGGCCTTACCAAGCCAAGCCGCCGGGGCGTCTCGGAGCATTTTAGTGGACCCGGGGCGCTCCACTGCATGGCGGAGGGTGGTACACCGTTGGTTTTTAGTGGGTATGCCATGCGCCTCCGTGGTGCGGGTGACTCCCACATATCCCTCCCGCTTCCCCCGAGGCGGGAGGGAATCCATAAAGGATTTTCCAACGTAAGAAAAAACAAAAAAAGGTTGGACTGCCGGCTCTCCCACACGCCGTGCGGAACGCAGCTCTAATAGCCACTTTACGCCGAGTGGTTCTACCCTGGTCGAGGCAGCCCGTATATGACCTGTGGCCAATTGGGTACAGCTCGGCTCTTCCAAAATTTCTCATTTCATCAAACTCTACAATTCACACACACACACACAAAATCAATCCGGTGGCTATCTTTAGACGTAAATTATGGTATCTTTTGACCAATACGTGATTGGGGCCGTGCGCGCCTTAGACTAATGTAACTAATAATTTATCGGCCATTGAACGCGAAAGGGAAAATAAGGTGGATTAGGACATTGGTGGGTGAAAGTGGGGAAGGAGTGTACCATAGGCAGCTTCGTTATTTGGTTTCGATTTGTTTATAAGTAAGTATCGCCAGACTAACACATATGACCGCTTGGCGCAGCGAGTGTAGGCCACTCGGTTCAATGCACATGATTCGGGTTCGATTCCCACCCGGGCAAATTTCGGAAATGGACTTTTCGTAAGTTGCCCTGGTCTGGGTGTCACTGGGATCGCCCCGTTCCATTGTACGGTACCCATTGTACAAGCGTCGCTTAGTTTGGGACCATACAATTCCTGTTAGGACCTTATAATTTTCCATTCCGACACAAAATCAATCCGGTGAATATCTTTAGAAGTAAATTATGGTATTTTTTGACCAGTACGTGATTAGGGCCGTGCGCGCCTTATAAGTCCCCAATAAGTCTGAGTGAACTCAGCGTAGTACTCCTGTAATAGCTGTAGGCATTTGTGTTCGACAGGTGATCTGTAACGAGCTGAGAACAATCAGTTACGTCAAGTAATTGCCTCTTGTTACCTACTTAGTTCTAACATTAGTCGCTTTGATTAAATCAAGTCGGTTATACTTAGTATACCAAGTAATAATAATAATAATATCGCCAGACTGACACACCAACTGTATGGTCCCAAACTAAGCAACGCTTGTATTATGGGTACCGTACAATGGACTGAGGGCGATCCCAGTGACACCCAAACCTGGGTTTGGAATTATGAAAAAACCATTTCCGAAATTTGCACCGGCGGGAATCGAACCCGCAGCCATCACGTGCAGTGAGCCGAGCGGCCTACGCTCGAACCACTGCGCCTAGCGGTCGTCAAATACCTACTTACATTAGAGTTTTCTTTTATATAACGAAGTCAGCAAACAGTATACGACCTGCCAGATGTTAAACAGCTCCCGTAGCCCATAGATGGTTGCAATACCAACGGCATTGTTCGCACGTTTCTGACCTAAAGGCGAGTGGGTCAGAGGGCGTAGTAGGGATTGGCAGGGTTAGGCTTCCGGCTGTCTAACTCATAGTACGAAGCGCAGCTATAATAGCTACTTTACGCCGATCTTCTGTGAGGGGGTGGTACTACCCCGGTCGAGCCAGTCCGTATCTGAGCAGAACAATTGGCTACAGCTTGGCTCTACCATCTCTAAACACTAGCCCCTTTATTAACAAATGTGGAATAGCGGGCGACTAGTTAGTTACACACCGAACTATCTCTTTCTGTCATCAGTAATTTGACATTTGAATGAAGAAGACTAAGTATGGTGTAACTACGCAACTGCTAATCCACGTTTATTATTAAAGGAGAAACGGTTCAAGCCACCTCAATATAATTACAATAAGCAAGCAGCTAATCCGGTGTTAATCACAGGTTGACCACGAACCGCCAATTAGGTGATCGCAATCCAGCGCGCCATTATCGGCATAATTAATTGCAATTACCACATATCTGTTGCCTGTTAATTTAATTTTGGCATTAGGTCCTGTGGCATACAGCTTACAATATACAGGGTTCCGGCAATTCGAAGTAATCCTTGCAGTGTGTGGAATAGGAGTTAAAATGCAACAACTTTTATCACACGCTTTGTTATACGAAATACTGACAGTTTTTGTAAAGGTAATTTTGAAATGCTGATTGTGTCCAGAATAAAATTAAACTGCGATGTACTCCGTACCAAAGACCTTGAAATCTTCGCTTTGGTCGGTACAGAGTTTCAATGCAACAAATAGGCAAAGAAGTATTTCTTAGATTGCCGTTAAGGTTTAATATTAGGGGCATTTTTCTCAGTAGTAAGAACTATGGGCACACGAAAAAAAATGTCATGTGATGACAGTCAAGCACGCACACCAAATTGCTTGCTTACTCGCATCAGTTGCCATTTGTTTAATTAGGAGGCAATCAGCACTATCTCCGGAAGTTTCCAATGCTTTGGCAGACAAAACGGCATCTAATTACCCGCGAAACAGCAACGCTGGCTCGACTCCCCGAGCAAACTAGTTCCGTAATCACACAGGACTTGAGCAAATATGTTTAATATCTCGCGTCGAAGTTGGATACACACATAAGCTAGGATAAATCACTATCAAGTTAAGTTAAACTTGTGTTCGTAGAGCTGATAGGTACTTGTTTGTTTAACTAGTGTGGGATGAGGATGAACAACACTTTTGAATGTAGTGATGGTATAGTTTAGCTTTAGCAAATTGATTCCAGTTCATAATCGACCTAACACACCGTGGTAGTACCACCCTGTCACAGAAGATCGTCGTAATGTAGTTATTATAGCTGCGATTCGTACGATGAGTGAGAGAGCTGGAAGCCCAACTCGCCTCCCTTCCTCTTACTCTTTCCCATTCCTCTGCGTTGGTAACGTGCGAGTAATGCCAATGTGATTGCAAAGATCTACAAGCTAAGGTTACTGCTTAACGTCAGGCGGGTCGTACGCTCGTTTTCCGTTTTCCGTCGTTACGTTTTACTAAGAACTAAAGTGTTAGTTAATCTTGTTTTATTTATTTATTTACTGGAATTGGGAAAATACAACAGCTTATAGAATACACAAGTGTTAACGATAAAAGAGTGAAATTAAGATAAGCATTCAAAACTACTTAACTGGTCAAGTTTTTATTTTCAGTTGTGACGAAGTTCAATAATTGCCCAAGTCGTAACAGAAGTTGCCGCGTAAACATAACAAACTGTAGCCAAAGCCACCCGAGCTGGGATCTTAGCCAGCTTTGTGGAAGTCGTGTGTGATCTCGACTCGTAACATTTATTCTCATACTTTCCGCGGCGTTCCGTTGTTTGTTTGTGTCCACTGCAAGCCCGCTGAGATCTGAGAAGTATAGCCACAGTGATAGCGAGAAACAATATCTTTCTTCATATACTTATAATAAAGAAATATATTGATCATAAGCGTCAATAGCCCGGTGGCTAGAGGGGTCGTCCTTGTAGCTGAGAAGTTCCTTGTTCGATCTCCATCCTAGCCAGTAAAATGACGTGAGCCCGCTCCTAACAAAAGCATTAGCTTAGTTGGAAGGGCTAAAGGGAATACTAGTAATGTGATACCCACAAATTGTTAGTAATCTTTAAATAATAAAACCGGTGTGAGTTCGTAATTCTTGTCCTCTCAAACGACTAGTTCTTTATTGGACCCTGTAGGCGGCACTGCTATTGACATACAGAAAATAAAAACTACGCTTGGGAAGATGCGAGAAAAGCTAGTTTCAAATAAAATTATTCGGGAGAAGATAACAATTAGGTATAAGTGATGGGATGATTTCAAAGTAACGCTAGAGTCAATCAATTCATATTTAATATGGCCATGGGAAACAAGTGTAATAAACAATACTGCGAGATTGCAGTCGATAGAACATTTCTTACTTTTAAGATGCAACAGATTCAGGCAATGTTTAATTCCAGTTTGCGAGATAAATATGTTTTGTGATCAGAACTGTATTCATCAATACCTGTGGAGAGGAAGCCGCTTTCATACGACTTTTTCCTTTAATTAGTGGTACGTTCTAATAAAGTTAGCAGAGTAGTATTTAAGCTAGTCTGGTTGATAAAGCATACAATATTTGGCTTCAAAATTTCGTGCGTTTCATGCAGATTGGAATTCCGACCAACGAGTAGGAATTACTTTTTTTATATTTCGCTAACACTCGCACTCCGCACCGCATCTCAGACACCATTTTATCTCCTTAATGAAGTAACGCAACGACAAATAGCAGATCCACAGTAGCGCAGCCGTCTCCAGGGATACATTGGCTTAGCAAACAATATTTCCTTCAGTCGGCGACCGAGTAATGACACATTTGTGGACATATGCTGTTATTTGTAGAGACTAGAGTTTGAATTTGATTTGTTAGAGCTATGTACCTAAGCTGCATTACATTTTATGTGGTTTCCAACATAAAAAATAATATGTAAGGTAAAGGCACCTAATTCCGAGGGGTTCTAAAAATGGCACCTAATTCCGATGTATTTAGAATAACGGGGTTTTCTAATAATTTACAAGTTATTTTTGTCTGCAAGAAACATTTTTCAATTCATAATTTATCTGGTCATGTTATTATGAGCAAAGGAGTGCTTTAATGTGCGTACGTTTTAAAATAATCGGTATATTTGACGCTAGCAGCTGACTTGAGCGCGCGCTTCATACATTTCGGACCTTTTGCACGCGAATAATACGATTTGCCAAATAGTGTTTTAGATGATAGTTTTATACTGTGTGAGTTTTTGTTTAAGTTGAAATATTGGAAGGACTATATTTTTAATTGAAAACGCTTAAAATTTGTCTATTTAATTCACAAATTAAGGAGAAAATAAGTATTTAAAATACCGCGGCATTAGGAGCCACATATTTTAGTTGGTTCCTAAATACCGATGTATACCACGGTATTGCGTTTTCATAGACGTTACCTTTTTTTAAAATTTTGAAGGCAGTTTTATGATTACAAACTTAATATTTTAGTTCTGATTACTTAAATAACTCATTAATAAAAATATCTAATTCCGAGGTACACTTTGGCGTCGCATTTACTAATTATAACAGGTCAAAGATTGTTTTTTTAGGTGCTTTATTAATTCGTTGTATGGAAAAGCTAAGTACGGAAAATTAAGTTATTTATGTGTTATGATATAATCCCGAATGTGTTTCTTACATTTTTTCAAAGATATCGCAATTAAAAATTAATTTATTTATATGAGATTTAAAAAACTTTAACTTTTTATTACTCGTATTAGGAAACTTGATTTAGAATACTAAAGCGCAATTCCGATGTATATAAGGCGGAATTAGGATATGTGAGCACCTAATTCCGTGGTATTGTCACACGTTACATACAGAGTGTTCATTCATCCATGAGCGATAATAAATAACAATATTTTATTTTCCATTTAATGTTTAAAATAATTTTATTTAATATCTAACTGAATTACATATTGTGATGCCATTTTATTAATCATATGAAACAGAGACTGATATGAAATCCAAAAAATATAAATAGACTTGATTTTTTTGATCATCGTGTATCATTCTCCCCACCTTATTTCCTTTGTATTTTGTACACTCGGAATTAGGAACCAAATGCGTCGGAATTAGAATTTTTACCTCGGAATTAGGCGCCTCGGACTTTTTTTTATTTTTAAATAATTAACCATTTTTATTAATCTTTTATTATCAAACTGTGAGTATATTTCAATAATAAGATACATAATACTTCTGATAAAAATTTCCAATCCTACAGAAAGGTATAATAAATACTTAATTTTTAATGTTCTTTCTAGTTATGATGAAAATACCGCGGAATTAGGTGCCTTTACCTTAGGTAGTTTGAGGAATAGGACAAGTTGTCTTCATGCACACGGCCAACCCGGCATCGATAAATACATTTTACTGTATTCGAATGTTTATTACTGTCATTAGGTACCTATCAAAAATGTATAGATATAAAGGTGTTGGCTTCTTCATGTGATGACCGCTTAGTTTCGAATCACATATTAGAAACTTATTGTATCTTATGGTTTCATGGAGAATATTTAATTTTATACTAATCTGAGATAACATGAGCCGGAAGACGTAATGATGGATGGCTCTATAGATGGATGTTGCACCTCTAAAACACTTGTCACGAGTCATGAGTTAATGGTCGTAGAGCCAAGCTGTGGCCAATTGACTACAGCTGCTACTTACGGGCTGGCTCGACCGGGGCAGCACCACCCTCTCACAGAAGATCAGCGCAAAGTAACTATTATAGTTGCGTATCGAATAATGAGTGAGAGAGACCGAAGTCACCTTCCTACTCTTCCCCTTCCTTTGTACCACTCCCTTTCAGGTCACCAACGTCCGAGCGATGCCATTGGTATTGCAAGTATCTAAAGGCTACGGTGACTGCTTAACATCAGGTGGGTCGCACGCTCTTTACGCCCTTTTTCATACATATATCAAAACAACTATAATATCAGCCCGCTGACATAGTCTTCTTTCCTCATAATTCAAAGGTATCCTATAGGATTATACCTTCGATAAAGGAGGTTATAGTTACTCGCTAGTTTTCGAACAAGAGACCCGAACTCGAAAGTTCCTATAAATACCGGTACACAAACTTATCGCTAAGTTGACAGCTCGTTACAGATACTGCGTCCCACCCGAACCCTCCCCTCAAAACTCTCTGAAACGGAATGTCTAATAAGAAGCTGACAAACCGCTTTGAGAAATCGCGTGTGCGAGCGAAATTGAACTCAGATGACGCAGGGTTAAGGTGCACTGTGACGAGGAAACGCGTTGGCTAATTGACTACAGGATCTACCACTACTGTTTGTTTAGGGATGTCGGAAAAAGTCGGCGTGTCGGATGTGGTAACTGTACAAAGATGGCGATATTTTTAAGAATTTTGCTACTCTCATTTTGTTCATATCGGCGGAAGATATACTTATTTAATTCATCAATCGAGATAGCTATTTGTTTACTTTAATTTAGTTATGTGTATTTTGTAAGATTTTTTTGTATTGCCAATATACCTACATATAAAAGGAAAATAGAAAAACAGTTGGTACATACCTACATGACGGGAATAGCGCCATTCTTAGTTATTATAACTACTTACTTCACGCGCATTTTACAAAATCCTTATCGTCAAAGTAATTACACCATAAGTCAATATAATGATATAGGATTGATTATAACAAGTGGTTATTTTATTGGATTGGAGTTTCTTAATTTGTCGAATAGAATAGAATTTAGAAAACTATGGTTCGCGTCATGGCAGTAGAGTCGAAAAGATTATTCATTGAAAACAGTTGAACATAACGAAAATAAATTGTGGGTATATCTTTAAAAATATGGCCCACCTAGGTTAATAGGTATTTCGCCAGTGCCAAGACAAATAGCAATACACACACATTTAATAACAATACAATACAAAAATGTGACCGTCCACTTTGGCAAACCAAAATGGAGGCCCCGATATTTTTATTTTCGTGGACCGGTGACAGAAGGAATCTATCACGGGTTACCACATAATATCACCTGGTTTCGTACTTCAAAGGCATATACAACCCGATTAAATAGGCTCCAGTGAGGGGCCAATACATTCGGCCCTAGCCTATTAGCCTCGGTTTACCTTAACGCCATCAAATAAACATGCAAGGGCCATGGCGGGCTGAGTGCTGATGAATTTTAATTAAATTTATTCAGCTCTACCTTCTGCAGTTAATGTGTAGGGAATCCAGTTGGACGGTCTTGATGTTGTTATCTCCGTGCTTCTCACCCTTGCGTTATTATCGGGGCATTTAATTTAATTTCAGGACATTTTAAGGAGCGAACAAGCGAGTGGTTTTTTCGCTTGCACCAATAATCTACTATATAAAAATAAGTCGGGTTTTCCTTCCTGACGCTATAACTCCAGAACGCACGAACCGATTTCCACGGTTTTGCATTCGTTGGAAAGGTCTCGGGCTCCGTGAGGTTTATAGCAAAGAAAATTCAGGAAAAAATTCAACAGAACGCGGACGGAGTCGCGGGGCACAGCTAATAATAATATTTATTTACTTTTCAAACAATAAGCCGTCTCTAAAGGTTGCAGCCAGCACTCATAATAGTATTAAACTGTGCTATGAGTGCTGGCTTCCATCAAGATATAGTACAGGTTTTATATTATAAGAAATGATAACTAATATAAATTAAGTTATATAATTAAATGAATCAATAAAATTAATGATAATGGGGAATAACAATTGTGTGTTTTTGCATGTATAATGAGTCATTTCATGGATGTGTAAGGTACGATGAGTATTATTGTATAAAAATGGACCGAGGAAGCAGAAAAAATTATGGCTGAAGCTTGATTTTAGGGAAATTAAGTTTGCAATAAGATGGTTACGTCTTTTGGTATCGGGATCTATGGGCGTAAGACAGTGCTGCTTTAGAATAGTATAGAGAATAAACAATTTTCGAACCGTTAATACTCCACAAAAATCATAGAGTAGCTGAGTGGGAAAAAGAAAAGGTTTAAATGTGGCTACTTTCAATAGTGCTCGTTGAGCGCGTTCGATGATTATGAGGTTGGTTTTGGATGAACCTCCCCAAGAGGTGATACAGTAAATAATTATAAATTGACAGAGGGCAAGGTATACCATTTTTAGAAGTGAAGTTGAAGCTACGTGTCGAAGATGTTTGAAGACGAAAATAAGTTTGCGTATTCTATTTGCTAAGAGAATAATATGAGGTTTAAAAGAAAGATGAGAGTCAATGTAAGAAGGTACCAATAGTTGCTGTTTTTTCTGACTTACAGGTTGTTGATTATTTAATTTGGCTTCAAATGAATGGCCCTTTGTTTTCGAACCTATTTTCTCAGTCGGTAATCAATCAGGTCTGCATTGCATGAATACCTACTGTTGAGAATTACATTTGCAGACTGATACGACCAGCGCACTCTCAGTCAGATTTCTGGGGTTGCATTAAACATTTCTAACATGTCTTAAATATATATTATGTCCCTTATGCAGGGGTATCGTTCAGCGTTGGATTTAAATAAACTAGAACAATCTTAAGTACATCTAAGATACATAAAAACGGAGCATGTAAGGCCTTTAAAGTAACCTTCATTACACCTATTTATAAGTACCTATACCAAAGTTTGAAATCGCCTCACATCACCTCTCAACATGACCTCTAAACCGTAGGATTTAAACTTCATGTCATCAACCTAAAAAGCAACGTTTAAGTTCCATAACCGCGGAAATTTCCCAATGAAACTGTACAAATAAATCGTAGCGCATAACCTCAATACAAAGAGCACAAAGAGAAAAGCACCAGGCCAAAACCGCAGAAGTTGAAACGTTAAATAAATTTCGCGCGGTCAGGTGTGATCCACTATTGTCGGAATTGTGCTAATAAAATAATAATAATAATTAGCCACCTTAACGTCCCACTCCTGGGCACGACGCTCCCTTTAATATGGGAGGATTCCGCCCATAATCCACCTCCCAGTACGTGACAACCATCCAAGTGGCCCCATAGGTACAAAAAATTGGTCAAACTTTCAAAAGGAGAAGGATTACGAACACTCGCACACCGAATTTATATATATAAAGAAGATAGAAATGCATGCAAATAAATTATAGACAATTTACACTCTACTAAATTCGATAATTTTTAAGATTTCTTAATAATTTTGTCACTATTTGACATTAATGTAGCACATATCTATATTACTATACGTATATATACATATTAATACGTAGCATTAATATGTCGCATGTAGGCACTTCTTAAAAATCGAAGGGTTGTTAAGCGGCGCTCTTACCCCACTATATCCAGCAAGACATTCTGGTGAGCTCTCAATTGTTAAAACGCTCAAATTAAACGACTGCCTGAAGTTTTCAAAGCGCGGTAGAATTCGGAAAAGTGCTTGTTGCTAAACAAGGCTTTTTGTTATAATCGCTTTGATAAATTCGACTGAGAAAATAGGTTCGAAAACAAAGGGCCATTCATTTGAAGCCAAATTAAATAATCAACAACCTGTAAGTCAGAAAAAACAGCAACTATTGGTACCTTTTTACATTGTTCTAAGGTTTTAGTGTAAGTTTTTCTCTTAGTGTTTTAGAGCTAACGGACATGGCATGATAACTTTGTTTACTAATCCTACTAATATTATAAATGCGAAAGTTTTTTTTTTTTTTTTTTTACTGTGCACAGAGTGTGCACAGCTGCCGCTTCTCCCCTGACATAATCAGGGACCTTTTTTAGTTTTAAATTTTTTCATTCTGGGTATTTTTCTTTTTCCCTTTGGGTAAATAATTTTTTCATACATATCTTTAATTTCATATGTGCAGGTACATTAATATTCTTATATATTAACATTTTAAGTTTTGTATATTTTATACACAATAGTGTATTACTATATTATCATTCTGTTAGTTGCGGCATAGTATAGGCAAAATCATTTGTATATTAATAAGTCAACAAATGCTTATCGCTATAACATTGTTATTTGTTTACATGAACGAAGTAGATTTATAAATCGTGAATTTCCAATTACAATTCTTATGACTAATGCGGTGTATAGAGTAAATTTGTAAAAATGTGTATAAGTTGTAAATTGTAAATGTAGAATAATTGAATTATAATAAATTAAAATATCTAAAAATGTATGGTATCTAGTTTGTTGGGCGCATTCAGAGCGGTTTTTTTCGGCGAACGCGACACTGTGTTGTGTGTATGTGATGTGTGTGGTTATGGCCCTGTTCAGTTTCATGTTCATTGGCAGAATATTCACAAGAGTATTTGGAATGATACACTATTTATGACAGGGCCATAAACGTGTGTGTGAGTATAGGAGTGTTTCATGTGGAGTATGTGTTGTTTTTGTGTTTTTGTATGTGTGCGGATTGAATGTGTACACAAATGCATCCGACAACACGTTAGTGTTGTCGTGTACATTTGCGTTGTGTGGTGTGTTGTGCTGATCAGGTGCGGCCTGGATACTCTCCAGACCAACATTGCGCAGAATGTGGCTGACAAACGAGTTTGTATGGGTTTCCAGGTCGCACTTGACCGTTTTGTGTGTGTGAGGTGTTGTGCGTGTGTGTGTTTGTGCGAGTATTTGTGTTGGTTTGTGTCGCATCTGTCGAGTTCGCCGGGAGTGTGTGGCCCCTGTTGCACGCCCGCGGCGACCTCAGCAGTACGCGACGTTCGACCGCGCTATGCTATCCCACTTTCTCCGAATGGGACAGTCCTCGTCGAATGCAGTGTGCCCGATGTTTTTGCACTTGGCCTGCGTGCAATTGCGGCAGGTGGGTGTTCCGCCCGCAATGTAACGCGGGCAGTCTGCACGTGGGTGCGGGTCACCACAGAAGCTGCAAAGATCGATAGGATCTTTGCAGCTTCTGCGGCCGTGCCCGTACCCCAGGCATCGGGTACACTGCACTAGAGGGGACTGGTCTTCGACCACCACCCGTTGCAGATCGACGTGGACTTTCCCCGCCGACATCAACCTCAGCCACATCTTGGGAGACACCTGGAAGACTACGTGGTTTTCCAAGGGATTCCTCGCCCTCCTCCGGTATCTCACCGTGACGGCGCTGAAGTCGGCGTCGGTGAGGTCGGCCAGTCGATCTGCGTTCTGGGTCCGCAGCGACGCCATGATGTCCTCATCGGTGTTATAGGTGAGGACATCCCTGATGATGACCAGCGGATTTTTATTCCGCGCTTCCTCCAGCCTTCAACAACAACAACAACACCAGCAAACAAAAACGGACGGCGAGACCCTGCAGAACAAGAAAGAGGAAAATACCGCACTACTGCAGGCTAACAATAAGCTACTCCAAGAAGTAGCAAAGACACAGAGGATAATGCTAGAAGAGCATAGGCAGCAGGGGGCCTCACAAAAAGAGGGGCACGAGGAGGCCATGACGGAGATATTGGCGACAAGAACGGCCACTGAAGGCGTCAGCGCAAAACTCGCCGACATAATCATGGCCCAACCCACAAGCGCCCCGACGTACGCCGAGACGCTCGCCGCCCCCAATGCTCCCACACGACCCGCCGCCCCACCGAGTCACCACTCGATCATCGTGTCCTCCCGCGAGGAGATGGACACGAGCGAGGAGGTGCTCGGAAAGGTCCGCACACCGCTAGACGCAAGAACTAGCGGGTTCCAACTCCAGCGCGTCCGCAAGGTTCGAGACCAGAAAGTGGTCCTGAGCTGCTCCACCAAAGAGGAGCTAGCCAAGATGGCAGATAAGCTCAGGACCACGGGTGGCCTTGCGGTGGAGGAAGCGCGGAATGCGAAAGTTTGTGAGTGTGTATGTCTCCTTCACGCAAAAACTACTGAACGGATTTGGATGAAATTTGGAACACAGATAGATTATAACCGGGATTAACATATAGGATACTTTTTAACCCAATAATCCAATACTACGCGGATGAAGTCGCGGGGCACAGCTAGTTAATAATATTTTTTTACGATGGAGCTGACCTGTAGCACACTGTTTACAGCTCATATACGGGCTAGCTCGACTATGATAGTAGCACACGCTCACAGAAGATCGGTTTTAATTGGCTACTATAGCTGCGTTTCAAAGATGAGTGAGAGAGCCGGAAGCCTAACCCTGCCTTCCCCACTCCCATTCAGGTCGGAGTATTGCAAGCATATATAGGCTATCGTGACTGCTTAACATCAGGCGGGTCGTAAGCTTGTTTGCCGACTTTATTGTAATAAAATAAATCAAAATAGTGTTCTAAGACTCCCTCATACTCATAATATCATTAGTTAAATAAATAAATGTGCTATTTATAATCGGTTCTTTATTAAAACTTTTCCACCTTCTAATTGCGTTCTTCGCCTTGAAACTTGGATGAGTAATTAATCGCCTCAATAAAATAGCTCTTAAAGGTTATGTTTAAGTAATAGCGATGATCAATATTTTAAGCTAGTGGCATATGCTTTATACTCTCTGTGAGAATCGGCATTTTATATCTAATATTACCGTGAATTCATGCACTGCTCTTTCTAATAAATATACTTAAATGTTGACATTAAGTAATGATTTATTGAGATGCATGTTTTTTACTGAATTTAGTTTATCGTATGGGTACGTATGCCATACAGACGCAAAAACAATTGTGGTCAGATCAGATACCACTGCACCATTAAAAAAATTAAACCCAAAGTCATGGATGAGATGATGCAATAACTGGAAATTACAAAAAATCGCACGACATACATGGGCGTGATTTGGATCGCTATTCACTCTACTTCAAGACTTCCGCTTGACAATTTTTCAAGGGACCCCCTGTATAAAAATCTCTCTCTATTATCGAATATACTACATAATATGATTGTAGCTGACAAAAAAATAAACCCGACCAAAAACATTAAACTTCAATCTCGGACGCGGGTTGTAACACAAATGTCGCGCAACAAAAACCCCGCTAATAACCAGTTAAAAAAACAGTCTGACTGTAATTATTCACATAAAAACGTACAGTAATGTGGCCAGGAAAAATGTATGACTGTGGAGTAAGGTTGCGTACCAACCAAAGAAGTTTTAGAAATGTTCGCTTCGCGTGCCAACTGATTTAGAGTATCCCGACAAAAAATTAAATATGTGACATGTCTCTAGTTTGTCATTGATATGGTTATATGTGTTTTGACATCAGGGGTGTTCGTCTTCGCAAATTGTAGGAGCCAACCTTTATTAAACATGCATCACTATACTGAGTGTGCTTCTTAATAGCGAATGAGAGCGAGATTACAGGATATGTAATATTTTCATAGTAATTTTATTACAATGTTTTATTATAGATAAAACACCGCTTGGCGTAGTGTTTCTAGTGTCGGTCGCTCGGTTCATTGCACCGTGGGCTTGGGAAATTCGAAATTTTGCAACCTATACTTGGAAATAAATATTTTTCCATGTTTAATTATCTATGGAGATATTATATAAATTTGGCGTAAACTATGATCATTTCAAATCTTGCATACTAAGGTTACTTTGCCTGATTTTGAAAAAATACGCGTCCGAACCTCCCCTTATATATTAACACTCAAATGGCGGAGTGGGATTTTTAGGCCCGCGTATGACAAAAAATAATGCTCCGACCCGCACGGCCTTTCGTCATAGTCATCTACGCTGTCAGGAGATCTTTATGCGCGATTGTCGGGCTTAAAAGTGTTCGTTTGGTGTTTCAGATAAGGGTGTGAATCGTAGGACGTGTGGTAGGAGCAGGGTTACATGTTTTTATTTAAAAGATTGCAAGCAATGAGAGTCTATCACATTACTAGTATTCCCGTTAGCCCCTCCAGCTAAGCTAATGCTTGTGTTAGAAGTGGGCTCACGTCAATAGTTTCATGGCCAGGATAGGGATCGAACCCGGACCCTCGCTACGAGGGCGGCCACTAACCACTAGGCTATTGACGCCAAACGTGCGTTGAGGGTGTGGTGAGGGCTTTTAAGGTCCTTTGATTTTTTTTTAAGGTAGAGCTATTTCAGCTAATATGAAGATTGCCTGTCGCTTGGCTCCCTTCATCGAGTGGTTGCAAGTTCGATTCCTGTCGGGGAAGAATTCGGAATTGCTCTTCTCGTTATTTGTCCTCGGGCCCAATTCTGTTAACCACTAGCATCTTAATCACTTACCCGACTTCACGCGCACTCGACTTTTTTGACATATTGCGAGTCGACTGCGAGTCGATCGAGATGCCAGTGGTTAACAGAGTTGAGCCCCTGATCTGGGTCTCACTGGGATCACCCTCAGTCCATTGTAGGGTACTGTTGTTTATTATGAGGCCATATGGTTGGTGTGTTAGTAGGGCGTTTTTTATTTATTGTAATTTTTATTTACCTTCAGTCTGTGTCGTGCCATTTCTGGAAATAGCCCAACCGTTTAATATTTTTCCCTCAGTTTAGAACTCGTAAGATATGTTATGTTTTGTATGTCATCATTAAATTTTGATTAAAACACATTTGGGTTACCCAGCCGCGTGTCTCGAGCCCAGCGCCGCCCCACTTGAGTATAACCTAAGAACAACTCGATCCAACTGCACTGGCGGGGTGCCAGCGGCGGAGTACTAACATTTCATTGTATGAAGATGTAGATACGACGGCTTGAACTAAAAGTTTAGGCTAGATAATGTATGACGTCATAATTACGATAGTTGTTGATTACTTACTAGCATTTATCCGCAGCTCCACCCGTGTGCTACTTCATGATTTGTTTACGTCACTCCGGGATGGTGTAACTCTAAGGGCCTATGCACATCACGTTTTTTAAAAGCGCCGTCGAAGTGCGTTTGTAGCGATACAGACGCGAGTCAGACGCAGCCTGACGACTTAAGACTTTAGACTGTAGACTTTTGTAGGATAAAAGCGCGTCGTCAATGCGCGTAAAAAAACGTGGTGTACACAGGCCCTAAAATTTAGTGAAATTATTTTCAGAATCGGGTCGTTAGTTCCAGATATTACCTCCAACAAATATACTCACATAACTTTAAACAATAATTACTAATGGCATGTTAAAGTTATCCGGATGAAATTAAATCAGAATCAGTGTATTTTCAATTTATATAAATAAACCAATGCAGTAGGTAGGTACTTATGAATCGACAGAAATGCCACACAGTGTTCTACCACTCATATGGCATGTTATTCATGGACGGCATTGCTATGAAACTGGAGAATTTCTTTGTACAATAATCCACGCGGTGTTTAGTGTGCCTCTTCTGATTTAAGGATCTCTCGTCGGTAAGCTGTCTTCACCTATCCAATTTCAGACGATAAGCGAAATCAGGAAGGCTGGAATTTTATAAACCCCGATAATGGATATAACATTACCAGTTATTCCTGGGTTTAAATGTTAAATACCAGTCCGAGTTGTGACTGAAACTCCACTTGATAATTCGAACAAAACTCTTCGGAAGCTGGCGTACCGCCAACATCTGGAACCCGAGTGTTCTAATTCATGAATTATGTAGTTCTTTTTGAGATTTGTCAAATAACGTTGTATTTTTCATGTCTGTTTCCTTTTTTTGACGACCGTTTAGCGCAGTGGTTCGAGCGTAGGCCGGTCGGCTCACTGCACCGAGTGGTTGCGGGTTCGATTCCCGTCAGGGTAAATTTCGGAAATGGCCTTTCCGTAATTTGCACTAGTCTGGGTGTCACTGGGCTCGTCCCCAGTCCATTGTATGGTACCCATAGTAAAAGCGTTGTTTAGTTTGGAACCATACAGTTGTGTGTTCGTCTGACGATATTATTATGTTATTATTATTATTATATCAGCAATGATATATAAAATAAGGGTGCGTGTGAATCTGTGATTATGTTGCTAACCGTGCGTTTCCACGAATAGGAAAGGTTCATTCTTTTAACTTTCCCAGTTTAGCTCAAGTAGATGCGCGCGTCAGCGCACAAGCCTAGTATAGCTCAAAATTCTTCTAGACGTGTAAAAAAAAAACATAACCCGTTTTTAATGGCCAACTCTCGGGCACGGTCCTCTACTCAATGTGAGGGGGCTTTGAGCTTTAATCTGGGAATATCATTGATTAAAAACCGGCTTCAACATTAATGATTTGCCTGAATCGATCTGACTTCCTCTTTTCCAGGCTTTCATTGGGATATTAAGCTAACAGACCTGTTACTTAATGCTCCCTTTAGGACAGTCTATTCAGGTATACAAAAGTCAATGAAGAAAATAACACCCCTCCTTTATCGTCGGGGGTTATTATTATTTATTTAGTTTATGGCTTCCATCGTATATCGATGATTTCGCCAGTGTCAAGTAACAAATAGCAAAAGGGGGTTATAAATATCGTAGGGCGACACTACGTTGCCGTGGGCGTTGTAGTGACATTGACAGCTAAGTGAAGTGACAGATAACGACAGGCCAGTCCAATCGAGCGACATCCGGTGAGTTGAACAATTTTTCCCCATTCTATCAATTGATTACGATGACGAATACGTGGGTTTGGTTTTCCCCTTGCCGTGTAAATTTGCGCCAAATAAATGTTAGTTCCTTCTACTTTTATTCTTTGTAGGGCAGACGGAGACGCTCCATGTTAATATTGATACATAATCCTAATCAGGCTAGACTCGAAGTCGAATTTGACTGGGAAAAGGCAAAGAAGAGGATTTCCTGATGTAAATAGGAATATTTTAAGTAACAAAGTTTGTAGTTCCCTCAAACGTAATAATGTTCAATTCAAAGACAAAGCTTGGATTGATGTTAGCGTCGTTACGTCTGGCGTTTGAAGTGTTCGACTTGTTAAGAGTTTAGACTGCTAGTTGATAGTTACGAGATTGTTGCTGTCAGTTCAATGTTCCACGATTAAGGATTGTCGAATAAATAGTCAGTTTATTGATACAGCGGGGCTACCAGTTTCGAGAAGCTTATGCTGACAGAAGGTGTAGCCGTTTTAACATGTTTTAAAAGAACGTCTTCAAAAACAATCCTGGTACGCTAAAATTCTAGAAATAATCAATTAATTATCGACTAGCTGTGCCCGCGACTTCGTCCGCTTGGAATTTAATTGACAAAGTTTCATACAAACTTTCATCCCCTTGGGGGTAGAATTAATCAAAATCCTTTCTTAGCGCATGCCTACGTCATAACATCTACCTGCATGCCAAATTTCAGCCCGATCCGTCCAGTGGTTTGGGCTGTGCGTTGATAGATCACTGTCTGTCAGTCAGTCAGTCAGTCAGTCAGTCACCTTTGAGTTATATAGATATATAGATACTCCCAATAGGAGGCAGTACCAATTCAATTTTGCAGTGTTGAGTATAAATAAGAATATATTTTGCACCGACTCCAAACAATGTAATTAATGGATTATTTCTAGCCTTATAACACTCTGGAATTATTTTTGAAGTGGGTTTTATTTTTTGTAAAAATGATGCTACCTCACGATTTTATATTTATAATCTTCCCAATAGCTTATCTATATAATATTATACATTTGCAGGCTTGCCCCGCGCGCCTAGATTGAGGACCACTGATAATTATTGTATTGTGACTTATGCTGAAAAAATTTTGTTTTGCTTTTTAGTCTGTTGAAATAATGTAAAAAATACTGCTTCCATTAAAAGAAGCATAACTCCCTTAGTTATCAAGTATGTTTAGCGTTTGTGCCAGGGATTTTGTTCTTCTTTTAAATGTTAAATTACTTACTGATGACAGAAAGGGAGAATTCATATATAATCACTGCTATACGAACGTTTATAAGTAAGGCGGCTTAGTGTCTTCAAGGCGTGGTCCGAGATGTCCTTGAATTAACTCTATGGTAGATAATGATAGCTACAAAAACCCTCAAAATCGCCGTTCGCGTAGCTCGCATTACCGTTCGCAACTTTCTCGGAACGTTAAAAGGCAATATCTTATCAACTAGTGCGGCGAAATCAGTTGTTAGGGGGGCCATGGGGCGGGGCGCCCGCGGCGTTCCTTTCCACAATTTATTTTCCCCGTCGTCCGTATAGTGACAACAGATGGGGTCATTAGACTGAGCGGGCAGTGTTGAGCGGTAGCGAGCCTGGTTTTGACTTACATCTTTACCTTATTTTGTAAATGTAATACCCTCTCAGAATTCCTACCAGTTTTTTTCAGAGCAATAGGTATGCTACTAAACTCAAACTTATTTTTACCTACAGGATGCTTGATTTAGTGCATCTGAAATGAATTTAGGAATATTTACTGACTGAGATACTGCAGTTATTGCATTATTTTTGATACATATCGCTTACACTTCCGCCATCGCTCCACCACTATGTCCCTCCACTAGCCATTTTTCAAGGCTGTCACGGCCCGGGGAAAAATAATATTGAACGTATGCCCCCCCTTCTTCATGGAAGCGAAGAGTTTAGTTCCACTACACTTGAATTTTAGGGACTGTTTCCCGCTGCTTATCAGATGGAGTTTGAAGTATTTGCGTACGCTTAATTAAGTGTTTACGCTTAGAATAAATCTCCAGTAATATGATCGGTTAGTTATCATATATTGATAACCCAAACAGTTAAGTAAATAACAATAAATCATCTTTACGTCTCTACTTCTTTCGGAAAGATGAAAATACAATACAAGAATTTTAGATCTACTCCTTTTGTTATTAACAAAATCCTTGAATGTATTCTCTTGTTCTTCTTAAAACATTACAAAGTTCACGGCCTCGGATCATCACATTGATTGTACAAGCCTCTCTTCAGATAACCTTCTAATCTTATGCGGTTCAGTATACTCGTACCTCGCAGGGAATAAATCACGAAGTTCAGGAATGTTGCGGAAAACTTGCTAGTTCTGACCTGAATAGAATGAATTAACTTAGGTACCGGCTGATTGATTGATCGTTTATGTATAGGCAATCTTTTAGCTAGTTTCACTTGCGAATAAAGTGTTGGAATCAACTTAAATGAATGAAATGTTTATCAGGGAAGGAACTCACACCCACATTCTTATAGACTCGTAAATCGAGAACATTTAGGTAAATCAAAAAATTACATCACCAATTCTCTTAAGTAGCATAGGTACGATACATGGGTAAAAGCTTCTCATAATATCGACACAAATAGAATATTGTTGCGACCTAGAAACTATTTGGTCAAATACCTCGAAGGATCCTTATTTTATCAGCTTGATACAAAAACGCATTGTTATGAACCCCATCGAATTACGAAGGATCTCTAAAAGTTGAATGTTCGAGACTGTAGGTATGTAGGTATAAAGTGAACGCGTGATCGGCGCGACGGCGGCGGGCAAATACCTACTCGCGAACGAATACAAAGGGAAGCCGACAATGGGTCTCGAGATCATTCGATTGGGATTATTATTACCTACATACCTACCGAGAATGTTCAGGAAAATACCAGCTCGCATTTTTATTCCGTATATAAGGTGTTGACGACGGGCAGCGAGTTAGTTACTTCTTGGAAGCGACAGTGTACGGAACTTAAGTAAGCGAACGAAGAGTGTTATACCAGTGACCTAGGCGATTATATTGGAATACTGTGTGACTGCTAAGTGATTCGGAACCGTGTTTGTTGTGAGTAACTAGTGATAGTCAACTAGTGTAGTACTGTGTATTTGTCTAGTTTGTGGAGAGCGAAATAAACCCTTTATACACCGGAACGGCATTTAGTGTACCTACCCCTAGTACCTAACAATTGGTGTCAGAAGTGGGATGCCGTTACTACCGCGAGACGAAGAAGGGCGTACTCCACGAACCAGACGTCAGGTGGAGATGGATGCGGCCCGTCAACGAAGCCATGAAGAAGAAGAGCGTCAGGTTGATGCCGGTGTTTCGGCGGGAGCTGAGGCAGCACCAGCTGGAAGCTCATCTGAATTGAACTTGGCAGCCTTGATGGCCTCTATGCAGCAAATGCTCAAGGCCAACCAAGAAGCTAGCCGGCAGGAGTTCAAGGAGATGATGAAGGCCAATCAAGAAGCCAGTGAGCGAATGACCCAAACTAGTCAAGAATTCAAGGAGATGATGCATGCATTGAAAGCCAAGCAAGAGGCCAGTCAGAAAGTGGTCCTAGGTAAGATCGACGAAGGCATCACTGTCCTAGGAGAAAAAGTAAAGACTCTAGAAGACCGCGTAGATGTGCTAAATAAGGAAGTCGCTCTAAAGACTGGCTGCCTCGACGACCAACTGCAAGCGCTAAATAAAGAGAAAGATGTAGTCAAAGACCACTTGGAAACGCTAGACAAGGAGGTTTTGAAGCTGAAAATACATGGACCTGTGGCAGTAGCCTCACCATCGTCCACAAAGCTCGACCTCCCGCGCTTCGATGGGACTTCCTCGTGGACGGCCTTCAAGTACCAGTTTGAGATACTTGCAATTGGAAATTCCTGGAGCAGTGAGCAGTCCTTTGCAGCCCTGGCGCTTGCCTTACGGGGAGATGCTTTAATGGTACTGGAAAATCTGCCACCTGAAGGAAAGACGCTGGAGACTCTCATGGATGCACTGGACACACGCTACGGCGAAAAACACCTGGAATATGTTTATCGAGCGCAACTCCACGAAAGAAAACAAAAGTCTAATGAAAGTCTCCAACAGTGGGCACAGGAAGTGGAAAGACTGGTTCGTCGTGCTTACCTATCGGCACCAGAAATGATTGAGAAGACTCTGCTGGATGCTTTCATCAATGGCATAAGAGAAACGGAAGTTAGGACCTTTGTACGGCTGGGTCACCATCAAACTATGAAGAACGCGCTTGCACATGCTCTCGAAGTGGAGGCTGTTCGGCAGGACTCTAATTTAAATATGGTCAGAGAGGTTAAGGAAGTTGTTAAAGAAGAAAGGAAGCCTCGGTTTGTCCCAACTTGTTATGGCTGTGGTGGTAAGGGACATATTCGCTTGGAATGCCCGTCAAAGAAGAAAAAGGTCGCGGACGAGTCCGAGACACAAGCGGAACCAAGTGTCCCGTTAAACTAGACGTCGCCAGGGCCGCGGGGCGGGCGCTGGCTGGTAAAGTTGAGGCCCCAACAGTAACTATAACTCAAGTTTGCAATGGGAATAGTTTGATCATCGAGGCCCCCTTAGACAACCAAACTTGCAGTTTAACTGTTGATACTGGAGCATCGCGAACAATTGTGAGGCCGGAACTACTGAAACGCACCATAATGTGGGAAAAGCGATCACCGTCATGCCGTCTGCAAACAGCCACTGGCCAGCCAGTTTCCGTCCTCGGTGAAACAGATATTAAGTTAAGAATCGGCGACCGAGTCTATCTCCAGTCAGTGTTGATTGCAAATATTACTGATGATTGCATTTTGGGACTAGATTTCTTGAAGAAGCAACAGTGTGTTTTGGATGTAGCCAAAGGAGTGCTAAGGTTTCCTGATCAAGAAGTCTGTTTACAAGGATCGCGCCCGTGTACACTTTATTGTTTGGGGGATACCACATTGGCTCCGAAATCAGAAACCTTAGTGAGAGTTAAATTGCCTGTGAAGACTGAGCAAGGAAGATGTCTCATTGTAGAAGATGCTGGCAATCACTCGAGTTTAATTACAGCAAGGACGCTACTGATGTCGAACGGAATTACTAGGGTAAGAATCCTTAACCTTAGTAATGAAGAAGTACAGCTGAAGAAGAATAGTGTGGTCGGAAAATGCGAGGAAGTACAGTACCTGAGAAAATTAAGCGCTCCAGATAAACAGGAAGGTACGCAGATCGCAGAGGATCACATCTGGGAACTTCTGGAAGCTTCTAAGGAAAATTTATCGGCATCGGAACTACAGCATGCCAAGAAGCTGTTGCTAGAATTTAGAGACATTTTCGCTACCGGAAATAATTGTGGAAAGACAGGACTCGTCAAACATCGGATCGATACAGGCGACGCCAGGCCTATTAAACAAAGACCCCGAAGACTGCCATGGGCAAGAGAAAAGGAGGTGACAGATATGATTAATGACATGGCTGATAACGGAATAATTGAACCTTCTACAAGTCCATGGTCTTCACCCGTGGTGCTGGTTAAGAAGAAGGATGGCAGTACAAGGTTCTGCGTGGATTACCGAATGCTGAATAATGTCACGAAGAAAGACAGTTACCCCTTGCCGCGAATTGACGACACGCTGGATATGCTCAGTGGTATGAAGTGGTTCTCAACCATCGATCTAAAAAGTGGCTATTGGCAGGTCGAGCTCAGCCCGGAGGACAAGGAGAAGACTGCTTTTAGTACAGGAATCGGGAACGGATTGTGGCAGTTCAACGTTATGCCATTCGGCTTATGTAATGCTCCGGCTACATTTGAGCGCCTAATGGAGAGAGTAATGGTGGGTTTACTCGGGGACGTTTGCCTGGTTTACCTTGACGATGTAATTGTTATGGGTCGCAGCTTCGAGGAAAATCTGAAGAACTTGGAAAAAGTTTTCACTCGAATCCGTGAGGCTAATCTAAAACTTAGTCCTAAGAAGTGTGCTCTGTTTAAAAAGGAGGTCAGTTATCTTGGACACGTCATCTCAACCGATGGAGTAAAGACCGACCCCGAGAAGATAAAATCTGTTCAAGAATGGCCTTCTCCAAAGAACAAAACAGAAGTACGAGCGTTCCTTGGACTATGTGCATACTACAGACGATTTATCAAGAATTTTTCAGATATTGCGAAACCTTTACATCGGCTAACGGAAGATAAACGGGATTTCGTTTGGGACCTGGAATGTGAGAAAGCTTTCATTGAGCTGAAACAACGATTGTGTGAGGCCCCAATATTAGGTTACCCAACGAGAGAAGGAAGATTCATCGTGGATACTGACGCCAGTAACACCGGAATAGGTGGTGTTTTGTCACAACTACAGGGAGATCACAACGTTGTCATAGCGTACTTCAGTAAATCCCTTTCCAAGCCAGAGAGAAATTACTGTGTGACTCGCCGTGAATTGCTAGCTGTGGTGAAGACCTTACAACATTTTAACAAATATCTTATAGGAAGGGAGTTTACACTAAGGACAGATCACGCTGCATTACAATGGTTACTACAATTTAAAAACCCAGAGGGCCAAGTAGCACGATGGATCGAGCAACTACAGGAATTTTCCTTCGTAATAGAACACCGCAGTGGAAAAGGGCATGGTAATGCTGACGCTTTGTCACGGAGACCGTGTGCCGAAGACTGCAAACATTGCCTAAGGAACGAAGTTCGGGAAGAGGTCAAGCTCATAGGGACTCACGGAATCGACGACGAATGGACCGGAGCCAGTATGAAGAAAGCGCAGGAGGAGGATAATGACCTACAACCTATACTGCAATGGAAACGGAGCGGAAACAGGCCTCAATGGAGCGACGTGTCCGTCTACAGTTCAACAACGAAGAGTTATTGGGCTCAGTGGGACAGTTTGGCTCTGGTAGATGAAGTGCTGTATAGGAGATGGGAATCAAACGACGGTAAGGAAATCACCATGCAAGTGATAGTGCCGCGGAGTAAGGTGGCTTCTCTTCTACGGCACATTCATGATGGTGTTTCTGGTGGGCACCTAGGAGTCAAGAAAACCCTTGTTAAGGTGCGGCAGCGGTTTTATTGGTTGCGCTGTCGAGAAGACGTCGAGGATTGGTGTCGCAGATGCACTGCGTGTGCATCAGTGAAAGGCCCGCAGACAAGAAGTAGGGGAAAGTTGAAGTTGTACAACGTTGGAGCCCCATGGGAGCGCATCGCCATTGATGTTGCTGGACCGTTTCCGATGACTGAGGATGGGAACAAATACATCATAGTAGTGCAAGATTACTTCACTAAGTGGCCAGAAGTATTTGCAACACCCAACCAGGAAGCAGTCACCGTAGCGAAGAAATTGGTCCAAGAAGTAGTCTGTCGGTATGGTGTACCTATGGAGATCCATTCCGATCAAGGACGGAATTTTGAGTCTGCGCTGTTCCAAGAGATGTGCAAATTACTCGGAATGAACAAGACTCGTACAACTCCAGCACACCCGCAGTCAGACGGAATGGTCGAGAGGTTTAACCAGACCCTGGAAAACCACCTGGCCAAGGTCGTAGACGATCATCAGCGGGACTGGGACCAATACATTCCGCTGTTTCTGATGTCCTATCGGTCTGCAGTACATGACAGTACGGGTCACACTCCAGCCAAAGTAAATTTTGGTCGAGAAATGAGGCTCCCAGTGGATGCGATAACAGGCACGTCACCCGACAGTCCCAAGCCCGTTACAGACTATGTGAGTGACCTTCAAAACCAACTGGACGAAGTGCATCGAATGGTACGGGAATACAACTGGAAGTCGAGTATAAAGATGAAGACCCGGTACGACCGAAATGCAAACACCAATGGTTTTGAAGAAGGAACAATGGTGTGGCTCCACAATCCTCTTCGCAGAAAAGGGAAGTCCCCGAAACTTCAGGCTCGCTGGGAAGGACCTTATACAGTTATTACGAGGATCAACGATGTGACCTATCGCATTAAGAAGGGACTTCGAGGAAAGCCAAAGGTAGTCCATGTGGACAGATTGGCTCGGTATCATGGAACAAATGATGCTCGGGACGAGCATGACTAAGAGGGGGGTAATGTTGCGACCTAGAAACTATTTGGTCAAATACCTCGAAGGATCCTTATTTTATCAGCTTGATACAAAAACGCATTGTTATGAACCCCATCGAATTACGAAGGATCTCTAAAAGTTGAATGTTCGAGACTGTAGGTATGTAGGTATAAAGTGAACGCGTGATCGGCGCGACGGCGGCGGGCAAATACCTACTCGCGAACGAATACAAAGGGAAGCCGACAATGGGTCTCGAGATCATTCGATTGGGATTATTATTACCTACATACCTACCGAGAATGTTCAGGAAAATACCAGCTCGCATTTTTATTCCGTATATAAGGTGTTGACGACGGGCAGCGAGTTAGTTACTTCTTGGAAGCGACAGTGTACGGAACTTAAGTAAGCGAACGAAGAGTGTTATACCAGTGACCTAGGCGATTATATTGGAATACTGTGTGACTGCTAAGTGATTCGGAACCGTGTTTGTTGTGAGTAACTAGTGATAGTCAACTAGTGTAGTACTGTGTATTTGTCTAGTTTGTGGAGAGCGAAATAAACCCTTTATACACCGGAACGGCATTTAGTGTACCTACCCCTAGTACCTAACAATATAATACAAAGTCGACGGCAAAACAGATTTAAATGATTGTTCTTATTGTGTTCAGGGATTTTATATATAAACGGCTCCCGTTGGTACTTTATAAAAATGGGCAATAAAAGACACAAATCTGATATAGTTTAATATTTATTCTGTAATGTCACTTCAAACAACATAAGAGCAGGCGGCGGAGTCGCCCAGGACTCAAGAGCAAGACCGTCGCGGCTTCATAGACTATTAACGCGTAAAAAAAACAATTTTTCAACATCATCTATCATATACATTTATATTATTTACAATATATCACCGAATAAACGTATGTACACTATCTATTTAGTATGTATAACATACAGAAAGCGAAATATAATACAAGAGAGTAATAATAGTCCGTCGGGCCAGCGCGGGCGGCCTCAATTATATACATAGTAATGGCATTTTCGTTAGAATTTTTTATTTCGACCTCGCCGATGCGTTCCGAAGAGTATGCGGGCGAATGCTTGGCGGAAGTCGGGGCTGAAAATCGTGTATATGACGGGATTCAGGGTCGAGTTGAAGTATCCCAGCCACAGGAAGAAACTCGCTAAGTAGTCACTGATAACACACGTGGAACATATCGGCATCACGAGCGCCATTATGAAGAACGGAAGCCAGCAGAATACGAAAGCACCTGTTATAATAGCGAGCGTTTTGGCGGCTTTCCTTTCTCTCTTTGCTTCGAGGGATTCTTTCTTCTCTTTGTGCGTTGGAGCGGGCATGATCGCTTTCTCAGGTTTGGAGCCATTGGTGACAGTCGAGGAAGACTTTTCTGGGGACACTGATGGGGGCGCTTTCTCGTTTACAGTAAATGCTGTCGTCCTTGGCTCTTCGTCTAGTGTATCTACAGTAGAGGTGCTCTGGCCTTCCGTCAGCAATAATGCGGCTGCCAAAGTCTCAGCTCTCGTTCGCTGGTTGCACTTCTTGAGGTTGAGGAACCGTTTCTTCACGAACCGCCTGTCTCTAGCTGACTGGACCGGGCGTCCTGAAGGTGTGGCACCATCAGCAGAAGTCGGGCGAGGTGGAGGAGGGTCGCGTCTCCTCCTTATACGTCTCCTGGCCGTCTGGAAGATCTTCCAGTACAGAATTAAGATGACGGCAAGGGGCAAGTAGAATGTGGAACACGTAGCGAAGATTTGGTACGCCAGGTCTTGGCTCACGAGGCACTTCTGCTGTTGTGTGATCCTGGCCAAGTAGTCAGGGTCTTTCCAGCCGAGCTGGGGCGCCAGAGAAACTACGAGGGCTGCCGCCCAAACAAGGAATATCATTGCGAAGATACGCCTCTCGTTGCGTATGTGGATGTAGTCTACATCTGTCACAGCCCAATACCTGAAAATATGAAACATTTTAGACGTAGAAACTTGCACGCTATACAGCCTGGTCCAGTTGTGAGGGTATATTGGCTCACTGAGCGAGTTAGGGATAGTTGGGACTATTTTCCTACAAAGTGCTTTAAATAAGTAAATAGGTATTTCTTGGGTTGTCAGTCAGTTCATAGAGCTTTATCTGTTTATGATCTGTGTGTGTTTTGAGAACCGGTCGAATGTATCTACCCTTTATGCAAATAAACTCAGTAAAATTTTAATTAGTTCTTCTAATTTCAAAATTACTTTAAGCTTATCTTTCTTGCGTAGAGTTACTTTTATAATAAAGTTTTTAATTAACGACTTTTAGACTTCTGAATATTTAATACTTAGTCTAAATATAAAGTAAGGAAAAGTCTGAATAAATAAAGAAACTTTGGGTTTTTAAGCACTTTTTTTCAAATACTTAAACACAAAAACGTCCAGGAATATTATTCACCGTCGTATTTGCCATTATTTAGCCGAAGATCTCTTCTTTGTTTTCTTTTTTGTATAAAATATAATGTCCGTTTGGGTTTACCGGACACTCGAATATCAGTCTATTGTCTTACCTATCTGTAGCAATAGCAACGAGGTGAAGTATCGATGCGGAGCTGCAGAGCACGTCGCTGGAGGTCCACATGTCGCACAGCTCGGGGCCCAGGATCCAGCCCTGGCTCACCTGGAGAAATGAAATAAGTGAATATCGACGGCCATGGCCCTAACTCTGCTAATTTCACATTGCATGTCCATTACATCGGAAAAAAATATCAATCCGATTATCATTGTTCCAAAAATCGTTAGTCTGCTTATCTTTAGCGGCCGACATGGATCGGATAAATCGGTATAATATAGTTGGTTTTGTGTTTTTTCTTCAATTAGAAAATCTGTGTCAATAAAATATAACTCCATTAAGCGCGAATCTGTTGATGTTAAGCAGTTTTTCGTTTGCCTTTACCGTCGCCTATAGTTGCTTGCAATATCAAAGCATTGCTCGCATGATGTCAACCTGAAGTCCCCTTCAGGTCGGCAGCGTGCGAGAAGACAGAGGGAGAGTACATCGTCCGACTCTAACACTCATTGTACAAAACACACCTGTGAAATCTACTTTACGCCGATAGTAGCTACTATCCCGGTCGAGACCAGCCCATGTATGAGCTCTAAAGTTAAACCTTTGATAGCTTAGTTTAAATCATAGTGGAAGGGTTGCGCCCGGGGCGAACCTGCTTACATATGCAGCTATTAATTGTAAACAAAACAATATGCTGACTAAGAGGAAATCAGAAGGTCTGAGTTGGCAAAACATTTGCTTAAAACTGTTTGTTAATAACTATTATGGAGTTGTGAGCTTGTTTTGAGACTTATATTTGTTTACACATTAGATTGAGTGGTTAATGAGGTCGTTTATTGTTTCTGAGTTTCCATAAATAAGTGAAATCAAATTACGATTATTCCGCACATATTCAAAGAAAAACAAAAAAGGAAATATAGGGTAATATACCTACGAGTATATGTTCCATTAGCAAACACTCATTATATATAAGCTAACAATCAAAGATGGTTTTTGATAAACAATCCAACCTTAATAATTATCGCTGACCCCAATTTGTATCAAGAAGAACAAAACGGCCAACGAGAAGCGATACGAAATGTTAGAGTACAAGATTAGTATTAGGTATGACGTTCTCACCTCATAAACGGCGCCCAAAGGCATGACCAAACATGCGACCATGAGGTCCGCGACCGCCAGGGATGCGACCAGATAGTTGGCGACGTTCTGCAGGTTCCGCTCTATTATTATAGCAGCGATCACAAACACGTTACCTGCCAAACAAAATATAGGATTTAGTCGATTTATGTCACCACTTTACCACCTATACTACTACTATACCTCTATTCCCCGTAGGGACAGAAGTATAGTGGTGTATACACGTTTTAGTCCCAATATGATAGGGAATAAGGGCGAGCCTCTTGTCATTATTGTTGGGATTAGATTGTGAACGCACAATTTCTTTAACTTACTCTGTGTGTGACACTTTATCATTACTTAATCTTTGAATACGACGATCTCGAACCAACACAAGTTTTTATTTTATAGAACTTTATTAATGTTAAAATACAATATAGAACACAACAAGCTCTACAATTATACGAGGCGTATTCCCCCTCAATGTAAGAGGGAGTAGCCCAGAATTGGAGGCCAATTTACCCCATTATTATTATTTCCTCTCTATTCCATTGGAATCGAAACACCATGGGTGAAATATGGGTTCACTGCAGTTGGACGTACCTTAATCTCGTTTGATTATCATAGGCGTAACGATGGTGGTCCAATTCCAATTAAAAAAAAAACATTGCTGTCCAATATCGATGCAAATAAAGGACTCAATAAATCAAATTTCAAAACAGTAATAAATCACTCGCGACAATAGTATCGTTTTAGCGTACTTTGAAAACTTATCCCAAAAGTTTTTTTTATTAAAAAAATACTGGATATTTCTCTTTTGTAAGCCGTTTGTGAGGTTCAAAGGAAAAGTAATTTTTGGAGTGAGAATACTGGTTTTGTTGATAGTTTTAGTACAAAACCTATTAATATTGCTCTGAAAGCATTTTTTTAATTTTAAAGAGAAGCTTTCAGAGCAATATTAACATAATGTTAATGATAAAAAAGGCGACAAGACTGCCCATCTATCAATTTGACTTTTTATTTGCAGCAACCGGTGACGGTGAGTCACAGACTTATAAATCTATACAAATAAATAAAATTGGAGTGTCTGTTTGTAATATCAAAATAACACTTTTTCACTAAATGCATATGAAAGTACATACCTATAACAAAAACGCGATTTAAAATTTTTTGTCTGTCTGTCTATCTGTCTGTCTGTCTGTCTGTGTGTTTGTTCCGGGTAATCTCCGAAACGGCTGGACCGATTTTGACGGAACTTTCACTGGTAGATAGCTGTTGTTATAAGCAGTAACTTATGCAACTTTTACTTTAGAAAAAGAAAATTTTAAAAAATGGGTCCTGTCGCGCGGGCTCAGAACGCGGGAGTGGGCTTTTTGTTAAGTTAAATTCCACGCGGACGAAGTCGCGGGCTCAGCTAGTACTACATATAAGCGGTGAATATGTTTTACCTATGTTTAGCCTACAAAAGTAGGAATCTTTTTTCAGGCTGAAAACACTTGACGAGCAAAAATTCAGTCGTGCCTGAACCACGAGATATAAAAATATCATTTTTATGAGAGAATATGCAAAACTTTACGTATAAGTAAATCCACACGTGGGCTCCAGTTGGATAGAGTGTATATGTCTTGGTATTACAGGGTATCGACGATGATTTTTGTAACGAATATATTTTGACTCTATTTAGGTGCCAAATAAAGTTAAAATCTGTCAAAATCTATCGCAAATTCGTTGTTATCTTTGTTGTGTGAATATAACCATACATGTGTCTCTACATCCGTGAATGTAATACGAGTAGAGAGGCAGGCACGAAACCGCAATAGTTCCGCGCAGCGGGGTCGCACGCTTCACAAGAGACTTCTCGAATCGTATGCATAGCGGCTGGGGCTGCAGTGTGCGCGACAAGGCCTATCTCTGCAGTCAAAAAATCTTTATTTATAGCTAACTAGCTGTGCCCCGCGACTTCATCCGCGTAGTATTGGATTATTGGGTTAAAAAGTATCCTATATGTTAATCCCGGTTATAATCTATCTGTGTTCCAAATTTCATCCAAATCCGTTCAGTAGTTTTTGCGTGAAGGAGTAACAAACATACATACATACATACATACATCCACACTCACAAACTTTCGCATTTATAATATTAGTAGGATTACGTCTCACAGCTGGGCGTCCTTCAGCCAGTGTAGTTCTTACATGGAGAGGGGGGGGGGGATCATAGTCAACGGAAAGTTCCCGTGTCAGAAACGGCAGCTTCTATCCTGCTTCTAATTCATTCATAGAAGAAGGGAGCTGTCGTTCTCGGAGACCGCTGGGCGCAGTGGTTTGAGCGTAGGCCGCTCCGCTCACTGCACATGGTATGGTGGTTACGGGTTCAATGCCCGCCGGGGCAAATTTCCGAAACATAGTACAAGCGTTGCCTAGTTTGGGATCATACAGTTAGTGTGTCAGTCTGGCGAAATTTATTTTTTTATTTATATGGTATAGGTAATAGAAGATTCCTAAATTTGTAAAATTTCAATCATCACACCATTCATCGCCGCTACTGTGACCACACACCGCAGTATCTATCGATATAGTTTATACGTCGGGAAGAGACTTGACCTACTCACGTTTCGATTTCGCACTCAGCTCGGTATAGTTTGCGTACTGTTTACGTGATCGAGATAGTTCGATTGTAGTTCTGACGGGCTGGAGAACACTTCTAATTTGTGATTGAAATACTAGAGTCGGGAACTCGGAATACAGATGACTGTGATTATGCCTTTGGAACCAATAAACAAATCCTCTTGGTGATCTGTTGTGTTATTATATTTTCGACTGGGACGTAAATTCTGGCGCCAGTATTTTATCGATATAGTTTTCAGTAGCCGCGCTGACTACCATGTGTATTAGATAAATGATATAAAAACAATGATATATTCTCTTTGATTGATATTATTAGGTAGTCACATATTTCTCGTCGGTTTGAAAGTACTATTTCTATAATAAACACTAAAATAATAATAATAATTTAGCCCTTTTGACGTCCCACTCCTGGGCACGGGCTTCCCCTCAACACGAGAGGGATTCAGGGTATAATCCACCACGCTGGCCTTGTGAGGGTTGGCGGATTTCACATGTCTTTTGAAAATTGGTTAGATCTTCTAAGACATGCAGGTTTCCTCATGATGTTTTACTTCACCGTAAGCAAGTGATAATCATATATAAATTATGATTCGCACATAGATTTCGAAAAATCCCAAGGTGCGAGCCTGGGTTTGAACCCAAGACTTGCTCGCAAGACGTGTGCTTTAACCAATCGGCTATCACAGCTTAATAAAACATCTATACAAATAGATACAATTGGAGTGTATGTTTGTAATATCAAAATAACACCTTTTCACTAAATGCATATGAAAGTACATACGACATCTATAGCAAAAACGCGATTTAATATTTTTTTGTCTGTCTGTCTGTTTGTATGTTTGTTCCGGGTAATCTCCGAAAAGGCTGGACCGATTTTGACGGGACTTTCACTGGCAGATAGCTGTTATTACAAGAAGTAACTTAGGCTACTTTTATTTTAGAAAAAAAAATGTCTCCTGTCGCGCGGGCTCAGAACGCGGGAGCGGGCTTTTTTGTTAAGTTAAATTCGACGCGGACGAAGTCGCGGGCTCAGCTAGTATAATATAATGTTAATGTTCTACTTACAAAGTATTTTCCCGTAAAAAAGCTTTTAGTGCGTTCATAAATCAATTGAAATTTCTATTATGTTCGAAATTAAATTTTATTATTTTACCGCCTTTAATCATACCCGCTCAGTAATTTTACATCAAACTCACCGGAAGTCCAAAAAAAGAACGTCAATTGAGATACATTTCAAACAGCGAACCGTATCAAAAGGCGGTTAAGCATTCACTCGTTTATTTTTCTCCATTTAAATTTTATTCTAATTGCTTCCACGTAGTGGCGTGGCTTGAAACGAAATTCATTACATCGAATATTTTTTCATTTCAGCTAAATTAATTTCTTGCCATAATTAAGAAAAATGGCTGTTGGTTCTGCAGAGTTCCGTGGACTCTCATTTTTTGAGTTTATACTTAGCTGTTTTATAAATACATGTTTTTACCACTGGCGAATGTCTGGTGTTAATAACATTTTTTAAATTATTATTTCATTCATATTTTTTGTCTCGCGAGAATATTTTTGCATTCGTAGTAGGTGTTATTAGCTTCATTTGAATGTAGGGAGTGTCGGGAATGTATGCTTTAATCATGACATATTATATCAACCTCATGAAGAGTCGCTAGTCAAATGTGTTTGTTTAAAGCGCCCAAGATCGTTAAAAGAAAAATCTCTAGATAATAAGACACTATGTCACTAGTCTTTGTATCGTTGGTATCTTAGTTAACCGGTTAACCCTACTTTTTTACTGACGAAACATTTATATCGATTTCTGATGATGACAATAATATCAAGCAGTACCTATTTAAATTTTCTATATTAGATTATGAAAAAAAAAGCTCACATTTTTCATCGTTTTTATTTATGTGCCTAGCAGGAACTCATACCGTCTAATCATGTCAGAAAGCATGCTGTCACTGTCATTGTTATTTATGAAATCTGTCATGTGAACGGGACGGCAGACATGAATATTTCGTGCTCCGGGCTCTGCATAATAGAATCAAATCATCGCCTACTAAAGTTTTACGTCCCGGGTGTGTTTTGCAACAAACAACCGGGGAACGGTCCGCAAAACACTGAAAGCTATAGTTGTACCGCATGCTATGCTATAACCATTTATTATAAAAACAACAGTTACACGTACAAATTTTTAAATACTAGGTACAAGAGGTATATTGCTAGTAAGTAAGTAAATCACAATTACATGGACGTATTACAGTACAGAGGATCCCAAACTAAGCAAATGCTTTTATCTTGGGATTTTGATTTTGACGTGGACATTGGCTATAATATTCTACCTTTTTAAACAAATGACTGAGTTTGGACTTGATAAGCAGAACATACTCGTAATTACAGAACACAAATACAAATACAAAAGGTAGGTTCTCACAAAATAAAATTGTTGAAAAAATATTGCTCGTTCCAATTCAAAACCAGTGCTAATATTTCTAACGAGAAAAAACGTTATCGAGACATAAATTCGAACCTTTCCGCGTGTGTGTCGAAATAAAATGCCCTCTCCGTTATCAGGTACCTACCTGCGCTGACGTTAAGGGCACGCGGTATATCCTACTAATATTATAAATGCGAAAGTTTGTGAGTGTGGATGTATGTTTGTTACTCTTTCACGCAAAAACTACTGAATGGATTCGGCTGAAATTTGGAACACATATAGTTTATAACCGGGATTAGCACATAGGATACTTTTTATCCCGATAATCCCGATTTTTTTGTTAAGTTAAATACTACGCGGACGAAGTCGCGGGCATAAACTAGTCTAACTTATATAGCTTTTTACCGAACAACGAAGAAACAGATAAATTGTTGCAATATTTTTGGCAAATAAAGTTTCATTTGTTGTCCGTTATGTCATCATCCATTCCTTTGTATACACATTTTGATAATGGTGACTGCATTTTGTAGTGAGTTTTTTTTGGTCCTTACATTAGCGCGAATATGACTCATATATTAAATTTTGTTGGAACATGTAACACGCGTGTGGACACCGTTTTAATAGTTAGTAGGTAGAATAAGTAAGTAGCTAGAAGTGATAAATTTACTTCTTCTAAAACTTGTGTTTCAATTAAACCTACATGAGTAAAACTACTAATTTTTAAGTATATTGCTGAATTTGATTATGATGATGAAATCAAATGGATTTCACTCTCTGTGCCGCGATTTTCAAATGGAAAATATGTCACATTTTCAGTAATAATAAGTACCTATATCACAGAACACATATATGTATCTAGTTCAAAAAAATTCGTCAAGTGCCATGTCGAGCCATGCACAATGAAGGGTTCCGAGTCATTGAAGGTAATCTGTTTAAAATTTCACCCCAGGTTGAAATAGGTACTAAAGTTGTATACATACTACTAACGACATCTACACCATTAAATACTAAGAAATAGACTAATGAACATAAAACATACATTTATTGATGTTATTTAATTGGAATTTATTAACAACTAGCTGAGCCCGCGACTTCGTCCGCGTGGAATTTAACTTAACAAAATAGCCCACTCCCGCGTTCTGAACCCGCACGACAGAACCCATTTTTTCATATTTTTTTTTTCTAGAATAAAAGTAGCCTAAGTTACTGCTTATAATATCAGCTATCTACCAGTGAAAGTCCCGTCAAAATCGGTCCACCCGTTTCGGAGATACTCTTTGATTTCATGTGTTTTTATTTTTTTACGCGGAACCCTAATTGTTTTTCAAAAATTAAAGTAGCCTAAGTTACTCCCTATTACATCAGCTATCTGCTAGTGAAAGGCCCGTCAAAATCGGTCCAGCCGTTTCGGAGATTACCCGGAACAAACACACAGACAGACAGACAGACAGACAGACAGACAAAAAAATTTTAAGTCGCGTTTTTGCTATAGTTGTCGTATGTACTTTCATATGCATTTAGTGAAAAGGTGTTATTTTGATATTACAAACAGACACTCCAATTTTATTTATTTGTATAGATGTATCCAATTTCGTCTGCATAATCTTATTCATATTTTTGCAATAGAAAAATGTAAGAAGTGTCGTTTCGTTTTCATTACGTAAATTTTAATTTAATCTTTAAAAGTTAAAAATCTTGCAAACGGAGTTTTGATGATAAAATGTTGTATGAAAACACAATTTTATTTGAAAAGACCTTTTAAACGATACCCCACATGATGGGGTAACTAAAAAAAAAAATTATCCCCTCTTTCGATGTTAGGGGAGGTACCTCAAAAAAAGTAATTTTGGTCCATTTTATATATTTGCAAGTGAGATCTACTCTTAAAGTATTTTTGTACCAAATACATCAACTTCTGTCAGAAACTGTAGAAGTTATGACCCTGTGACAGGTCAGGACAGACGGACGGACGGACGGACGGGCGGACGGACTGGATGATCTTATAAGGGTTCCTCGTAGGGACTACGGAACCCTAAAAAACAAGGGATAAACTCGCTTCATGGCAATAAGGTACAAACTCGTGTGGTTTGAGTGTCCTTGTGTCTTTTGACCAAGTGAGGCCTGGGAAGGTGTATTATTTTTTGGCGCTAAGCAATAAGAACGAGTTTTGTTCGGCTATGATTATAATAGACAACTCACGCATTCATAATAAACAATTACCTGCTTTAGGTAACATTTCCAATTTACCTTAATCATTACAGACAAGACAAGATAATTGGAAGTATTTTCCTTCCGTATTGTATAAGTGGTTTTGTTCGTAATCCTAATTATTTTATGTACCTTTGTGCGATGTATGAGTACCAATGTGCGAGAGTCTCTGAGATTAAGAATATACCAAATATTCGCTAGTAGACAAGATGAAAGTAGATAATTCTTTTCATCGACAGTTGTCATGGCATGCCCAGTGTCTGCGTGTGTTCCTTGCTCTGAAGCTTAGAACTTGACAAATATATTATATCGTATAGCTAACCCTAGAAAGAGTACTTTATCGCGGCGATAGCCATACATTGTTAGTACCTCCTATTTGGCCGTCAGCCAGTTCATACTGCCAGCTTTCATATCGGTTTGATTAGAAAAAAGTGTACAAAAGGGTAAAGGCTTTATCACGAGGATAAATTACATGCTTCTCCATGTACCACATACAAAGGTGGAGTGTATAATCGAGGGGCGAAGGTCGTAAATTGGCTGTGGTTGGTTGATGAACAGTGATTCGATCTATGGTGGTGAAAAGGGTGTTAAATAATGTTGTTTTGTGTTCTGAAATTGTTAGGACAATTCTAATTATGGCAGTGACAGACTTGTGAAACCCGAATCACGGGGAAAACAATAAATATTCCGGTATAATGTCACCACCATTAGTGGTTTTTCTATCGATAGCGAACCGGGCGTCAAGTCAGAGTCTGTGTGTGTCGCACGCTTGACAATTTAGCGCCAATCCTGTCTCACTATTGTTAAATAAGAGCACCGGGCGGTCTACTCACGTTTTGAGCGGTTACCACCCTTGAACTAGTACCACAGATTACGTAAGAACAGATATATGCCTTCGAAAAGACAATTAAGTAAATCGCGACTTCTAGATAGTGAGTCTTGTTTGGACGCAATAAAGTATGAGTTTCGAACGTATTCAAATACCGGTTGAGTGATCGTCTCCATTTACTTCACAGCAGCGCCTCTAGCGGAAACGTACGAGATATTGAATGACTTGATCGCTATTTGAAAACGTTCTAAACTCATACCAACTCGATTGCTTTTATTTACCTACAAGGGTTTCTTTTCTCTGTCACTACCAAGCAACAACTTACCAACGATAGTAGCCAGTATGATGAGTGCGAGTACAATAGACGTGACCGCCATGAGGGCGAACGACGTGGTGTCAGTGCGCGTCGAGTTGCCGCCGGTCGCGTTGCCGGTGCCGTTGCACGCCCACGACGCCGCCTCCACCCACGAACAGTTGCTGCCCTCGAACCACTGCGTGGTGGTCGGGTAAGTGACGTCATCTGGACGAAAGAAACAGAACTTACTATAAAAAATAATAAAAAAAAATAATTTAGCCCTTTTGACGTCCCACTCCTGGGCACGGGCCTCCCCTCAACTCGAGGGGGATTCAGGCAGTAATCCACCACGCTGGCCCAGTGCGGGTTGGCGGGTACTTACTATAGTGAATAGGAAAAGATACAATGATGCAAAAGGTCATTATGACTATTTTTTGACCTTCGACGGAAAAACAGATGTGTTATAATTTAATATGTGTGTCTCTCTTGGGCATCGTAGCTCTAAAACAGATAAACCGAATTTAATTTACTTTATTGCATATTTTATGAAAAGTCACGACTGCTACCGGTGAAATAACATTCGAAATAACTTGACAAAATACAGACGTATAATGTTTCCAAAACAGTACTAGATAGTGTATACAACGTCATAACTGAGTAGTTTTACAGACTTTAATAGCGATTATCTTCGAAAGTATTTATTTAGATTTTTTTTGAAAAATAATTGGCTTTAGGAGTTTATACAATATAAAAAAATCTGAATTCAATACTATTATTATTATTATTATATTATCTTTCCTAAGGTAGATACTACAGACATCTGGTACGAGCAGAACAACGAACATTCTCCGACTGCAACCGATTATAACAGTCGAACTCTATCATTCACATGCTCAAACAGCGACGGAAACGGGTTTGAGAATCTAGGAAAATGCAAATTTTATAACCTCAATAAGAGTCTGGGATGATAAGGAAAAGCTGTAAAACATTAGGTAAACGAGTAACATGCCCGAATAGAATGATAGAGGACAATAGATATAGCGGAATGATAGGGGACATCCCGTCAGCGAGTAGCAAAAGATTGATGGTCTTATAAGGGACCTTCCAGACGAAAGGCTTAATTGGATTCTCGGAGATGTTCTAGATTGTTTGCATAATTGGCTTTGTCAGAGAACGTTACGTCACTCAGGAATGTTCTTTAGAAGTTACAAGTTTTAAATTTCTTCGGACGACGATATAATTATAACATCAAGTGGTAACGGGAGGGTTCAGATTGATTGCGTCATCAATTAAATTATTTTTATCCGTTTATTATTTTTATACGTATCTTGGTTGTACTCATCTATTAAAAATAAATGTTTTACTGATCTTCATTATTATATTTTAGTTACAAAAGAAACGGCTGAGTGTGTATCGGGTCATGCACAATGTAGGGTTCCGTAGTAATTTAAATAATGAACACTTATTTTGGCCTAGCTAAGATTCCATGGGTGGTGATAAAGAACCACAACCAAAACGATATACTTAAGTAGGTACCTACTTACTTGGATTTTTCTGTAAGCCTAGAAAGTGTTGGTAGTTTGTAAAAAATAACCCTGAACGAAACTTACTAAATTATTTTGCGTGGCCTAGGCATAGGGCTAGATTTCTGGGTGGTCACAAAAAATGGACGGATGGACGGACAGCATGATAGTTTCCTCGTAATGACTTTTAAATTGGCTCTACTATAAAAGGCTTGTTTTTCAATAGCTTCATACAAAAGTGTGTCTACTCTGTATGAATTATGGTATAAATTGAAGTGCGAACCCTCACGACCAAACGGGTATTGATAGGGCAATTTACAACAAAAAATACCTCAATTTGGTGGAATTATTCCTGAATGGGTCCGAACTAATAGCATAACTCCTGGGGGTGACGTGTCCGCAATTTGTAATTTTATTGAAAATTTGACATGTAATACTACTTAATGTTTTGTGGAGGAACTGAATAAAAGTCCAACAAATATGTTAAAACATATTTGTTGTACACAAACAAGGTTAAAAGTGCGTTAACTATGATACGAAACATCTTGTAGCATACATCAATTAAATTAAATTTGGCACAATTAAAAATATCGCTATCTTTCTCTTACAAACACTGAAGAAGAGTATGGCAATAGGTGGTATATGTGGTTTGTTTACCAATCACATCCTTAATATTTCAGAGCAAAAGCAATGTGTTATTAGAAACATTTAGTAGAGTTTCTGAAACTACTACTTTCAGAACCTATTTGAAAATGAAATACATTTTTTTATAAATAACAAGGGCAGCAAACAAGCGTACGACGTGCCTGCTGTTAAGCAGTTACCGCAGCTTATAGGTAAAACTGGTGAATTTTTCAACCAATCCAAGTGTTAACCTTTTCAATTAAAGATTTTTTAAATATCAATCCTCTTACCAATTAAACTCCGGGAGGGCTTTGCCGGGGCCGACTCACAATGAAATTTTAATTATATTTCGCCCGATTCAATTAGATGCAGCTATTACGTGGACGCATTCAAATGAGAATGCTTTCATAAACGTTATGGAGGGTGGAACGGTGAGAGCTGGTAGACAAATAAATGAGGTTAAACTTACTGGATAAGTGTAAAAATAACTTATAAAGTGCTTGGATAATATTGAAAAATATTTTAGTATTCCACAAATATAAATAAATAAAAATAAATATAGTAAATATCGCCAGACGAACACACCAGCTGTATGGTCCCAAACTAAGCAAAGCTTGTCTAAAAGTTCATTCGCTCAAACATTTATGCTTGGACCATAGACTTCTTGCGTCCTCAAAGCAGAAGTTATGTTATAAAGAATGAGGTCAATGGGGCCTTTTCTTACTAAATGAGGTGCCAGAACATTTCTATCATACCAATCCCAAAAAGGTTAAACTCCTTAAACTGAGTAAAGAAACTGACGTAATTATATTAAGGCGCCGGCATTCCCTGGGGATGTAAAAAATTAAAAGTTAAAGGCCTCTTCGAATGTTGTAAATGATTCATAAAGGAATTTGTTGAATTAAAAGTTGTGGAACTCAGCTGTCTTCCGATTGCGTGACGAAAGATTTGTGAGGGCGGGACGAAAATTTATATTTTAAATTTCTTTTTTGTAATTCAACCGATTTAAATTAAAAAGCTGCTACGATGGATACAGGGATGGGCAGTAGATGGGAAAATGAGCGATCGTGAGCAAGCAGTAATTATTGTGTGGTTGCAGGTATTTCTAACGTAATCGCATCGTTATTGAGAAAGCATGCTGTCAATGCCATTAGTATGAGTATTTATGAAATATGTCATGTGTGTGAGCAGGACTGCACATGCATTAGCGTTATGCTAAGCTAAATATTTCTTGCTCGTGGCCCTGATTAGATAGAACAGTCCCGTTTTAAAAATTTGTTCCATACACTATTAAGAGTTGTTGTAGCGTGTAAGATACTTATGGCAAATTTAAAAAGCCATCACAAACAACACTTTACTAGACTAAAGTGTATTACTGTCTTTAGCACTGTCGTTATGCATAAGCAAAATAGCAATATTTTTGGTTGTGTTAAATATAGTTTATAAGTAATTTTTAGCTAACAGAATTAGCACCAATATCTCTCTACAATAGATGAAAATTTGTGGCAACAGGTTGACCAATGACAAGAAAGGATTATTCTAGGATACTTTGGGATGGATTAGTTTTCTACTCGAGATTTAACAAGTATAGACTAATGGAAATAAGTCTTATTATTTGTTGTATTATCTTTAAGATTGTACACAGTTCGCATACCTATGTAACCCGTATTACTAGTTTGTAATATAAGAAACAATCGATTACGCAAGAAATAATGGAGAAATACGAAACATATCAGTTACCAGCGGTCTGCAGCAAATGGATTACCGCTCAGTATTTGTACGTGACAAGGGATGTTTTACGTGATATCAACCCTCTGGATGCTGAGTTTTATTTCTAATAGAAGTAGGTAATATACCTTCTAATACTTATGTCTATTTATCGAACCATATTACTAGTTTGGTCCGAGGTTATTAAGCGTTTCTAGTTACTGGGTGTCTGAAGAAATTGGGTTTTCACCAGATTTCCCTATTTTGTTATAGTCAAGATTGTTTTGGATAGATCACTCTCTTGATCTATGCCATAACTGGGTTCGATCTTCTGCTCTTTAGATCCTGGTCTTGCCAGATACTTTCCGTCACGATGTATTGCAAGTATATGCTGTATTTGAACGAGTTCAGAAAAAAATCCACCTCATCAGTTTTGCTTCGACTGGGTGCCGTTCAATTCTATGCCTATGTACCTACTAAAATATAAATTATCTTGACACACAAACAGACATACACGTTTGCGTGTGTTTACACTTTAGTGTCCTATGGTCACCCACTTTAACGTGGCTCCGCCCTGGTGGCAAAAAAGGGCTGGATGCCCTGGATGTTATGAGTCCTGGTGATGATATAAGATACTTACTACTGGTGTCGTTCACCTCGAATTCATTCGACGAGTTCATGATAGCACAGTCGCTCGCCCTCCTGAAAACAAAAAAAAATATTGCTACAGTTTCAATAGAACTCGCCTTTCATCCGCGCGATGCCTACTTCGTATTGCACAAATTTATCTGTCCTAGTTTGCTATATGTATTATAAAATGCAACTCAGAGTGAAAGTGCCCGGTAAAATGGCGATAGGCTAGCCCCTTGTTGCATTGGAACCAAAATACAATCAGCAATATGTGGGTGCACTACAGTGCACTTCTGTTTACCTCTTCAGAGTTTATAGGCGTGATGGTCTATTTTTTAAACCTATTTTAGGTCCAGTAATTTTATTCTGGACTATAGTGACAATGATTTAATTACTATGGATGACATAAGTACCTAAATCATTTTCGTAATAGTAAGTTATAGGAATGTAAACCTTAATGTCTGGACAAAGCCAGGTTAAGTAGTTTTTTAACACATCTCGTGGGCAATTGACGTCGAGCATACGTAATTTTTCATTATTTACATAAAACTATAATAAATTTAAAAGTATTTTTTCAAGTTTCAAAGGCCATTTAAAATATTTGTACAGTATATTTTAATTCGCTCGTAAATTTAACTGTTTTGGTTACATTTGAATTTAAACTAGCTGGGCCGGCACGGGAGTCGAACCAGTCTAATATTATGTGAGAATACGAGATTTAACATAATAATGATAATTTAGGGAGGTTTAATTTTCTGTTGAAATCAAGTCGACTATGTAATTATTACAGTTTTAACGAAAGTTTTAATATTAATAAGATAGTCATGAATGGATTATTTATTTTATTTCGGCCTCCGGGAATCTAAGTTTATTCATCGTTTATCCGAAAAATAAACAATTTACCTTATATGTGATATTTTATATAATATTGAAAATAGAAGCCAACTACTTGCTGGGGCTACATGGGTATCCAGCTCGTCACTACAATATCCTGTCCAACATGTTGAGCAACTGATTGCACAACACTGTCGCCTACTGAAGATACAGCTTATAGATCACAGAGTTTAGGGCCAATTTTATTATCCGAGGATAGCAGGGATAAAAGGGCCGCTAGTAAAATATTTTTTATGTGATCGGTGTCCTTAAGTTTAGTAAAATAACGTCATTGTCCGCAGTTCGTACAAATACCTAAGGACTTTATGTCCGAAATTTTTCGGGTGGTTGAGTCTGCAGTTTTGTTAGACTATAAACGTTTTATAGCTGCTGTAAAAATATTTGTTATTAAATAGTATAGAGAATTTCAAAAATATGAATTCGATTTGCATCAAAAATATTTATGAACCCCCATAAGCCTGTTTCTGGCCTTTTTTTTTTTTTTTTTTTTTTTTTTTTTTATAGTGATTGTGCACTTAGTGTGCACAATCTGCCGCGTCTCCTCTGACAGAGTCAGAGACCTTGTTTATACTTTTAGTTTTCTATGAAAATCTTTTAATTTAATATGTTCAGTTTTCTTTATTTGTTTGTTGTTATTTATATTTCCATATTAAGTTTGATTCGTGTATTATCATTATTTTCTTGTTTGTATATTTTGTCACACTGCGGAATGTATATAGATTCGGCGATATTTAATTTACGGTTTGAATTGTATTTACTTTAAATCAGAGATAAAGTACAAATTATTTGGTATTATTGTTTGCATTGATTGTAGATAATGTTTCATTTGTTATTATACATTTGTATAAGTTAAAATATGTATATTTCCATTTCAATTCTTATAGCTAACATTGTATAATATAATAAATTGTTAAATAAACTGTAGAATAAATTGTAAATTAAATTGTTGATAAATTGTAGATTAAAATGTAAGGTATTATTTTAAAATTGTAAAAGTTGTAAAATAAATTATGGGTTGTAGAATGTAAATAAATATCAGATTGTAAATTATAGTTTTGTATAAACGTGGAATTATTTAAAAAGACATATATTTAAAATTTGGGTAATAACGATTTCGTCACGCGCTCGACGAACACGACGGGTTTGTGTGTTGTGTGTTTTTCACGGCTCCATTCAGTTTATATGCATGGGTAGAATATTCTCATGAATATTGTGTATGTCATTTTATTGATGATGGAGACGTGAGTGTAGTGTTGGTGTGGTGACGTGTTTGGGGTGTGTTATTGTGAGTGTGTGTTCGTGTGTGGAATGTATGTGTGCGCAAATGAGACTAGGCAACACATCAGTGTTGCTGCGTCTATTTGTGTTGTGTTGTGTGTTTTGTTGGTCAAGAACGGCCTGGAAATTCTCCAGACCAACATTGCTCAGAATGTGGCGGACAAACGAATTTGTTGTGGTTTCCAGGTCGTACTTGGCTTTGTTATGTATTTTATGGTGTTTGTATGTTTGTGGTGGTGGTGTATGTGTATGGTTTGTGTCGTGTGTGTCGAGTTCGTTGGGTGCGTATGGTGCCTGTTGAACACCCGCGGCGACCTTAACAATAGGCGACGCTCGACCGCGCTATGCTGTCCCACTTTTTTCTGATAGGACAGTCCCCATCAAAGGCAGTGTGCCCGATGTCTCTGCACTTGGTCAATGTGCAGTTTCTGCACTTTGGTGTCTCGCCCGCGACATAACGCGGGCAGTCCGCGCGTGGGTGCGGGTCGCCACAGAAGCTGCAAAGATCAATAAAATCTTTGCAGCTTCTGCGGCCGTGCCCGTAACCTAGACATCGGGTGCACTGGACTATAGGGGACTGATCTTCGACCGCCACCCGCTGCAGGTCGATATGCACCTTCCCCGCCGTCGTCAACCTCAGCCACATCCTGGGAGATACTTGGAGGACCACATGGTTTTCCAGTGGGTTCCTCGCCCTCCTCCGGTATCTTACCACGACGGCGCTGAAGTCGGCGTCGGTGAGGTCAGCCAGTAGGTCCGCATTTTGGCACTTCAGGGACGCGAGGATGTCCTCATCCGTATTATAGGAGAGGACATCTCTGATAATGACGAGCGGGTTCTTGTTCCTCGCCTCCTCAACCGCAAGGTCACCCGTGGTCTTGAGCTTCGCTGCCATACGGGCCAGCTCCTCCTTACTGGAGCAGCTCAAGACCACTTTCTGGTCTTTGACCTTGCGGACACGCTGGAGCTGGAACCCGCTCGTTCTCGCGTCTAGTGTCGTGCGGACCTTTGTGAGCACCTCCTCGCTGGTGTCCATCACCTCGCGGGAGGACACAATGATGGAGTGGTGGCTCGGCGGGGTGGCGGGTCGTGTGGGGGCAGCGGCGGACGCGGCGAGCGTCTCGGCATATGTGGGGGCGTTCATTTTCAGCTCAGGGATTTGAGCTGTGATGGTCTCGGTGGCTGTTCTAATGCCCAGCACCTCCATCATCAGCTCCTCATGCCTTTCGGTTTCTGCGAGTCCCTGAGCTTGTTTTTTATGTTCTGCCTCTCTGGCCTCCTTGAGCAGTCTTGAGGTCTCTTTTAGTAGCCTGGCCTTTTATTGCACCAAGCCTTAGAGTTTAGGGTTGTTTATAATTGCAGCATTGTTCGCAGACTTACCTAATAACAAAAGTTCAGGCTAAGGCTAAGCTAACATGTGTCGCACGAACAAAAACTAAGTAGTTTTTGGAAGAAAACTTCCGCCATGTTAGCACATAGCGAGTAAACTCTTTACCTATATAACGTATGAAAAAAATAACCAATAAAAAGTTATATTAATAGTATACTATATAATATACTTACTTACATAAGTATACTTATGACATTAATAACAATCATAATTTGATTATTTTTTAATCAAGCCCTGCGTGCTACTTTTGACGAGCGGTTGGTGAGTAGTGACATCACGGACCAGAGTACACCAGAGAGCTGGTCTGGGCCACCATCTCAGCGTCTCTTCCTCGGAAAAGTGTAGACCAACTGGGGCTGCATGGCTCTAGAAGCGCCCTCTGCCCTTGTTCTACTTCCTAGCTCCTTTATACAACGTGTTCCAATGTCAATTTAACACAACAAACAATAAAAAGTTTCAATACCTAGCTTACGTATACATATTTTATGTATAAACACCGAATTAGTGTCGAGCTACATCCACCCGATCCCACTCGATAAAACGTATAAAACGAGCGCACGTGCAATAACCATTCAACCATATATTCGTAAACAGAGAATTTAAGCTTTATTTATAGGCAGCTGGAGTGCAAAATCGTTGGATTATTACGTGTCTGGATAAAGTATAGTTATATAAATAAATTCGCAGTTCGAATCCCCGCGAATAACAGCAGGGTATTAATCTTGCGTGTTTCGTATTCACCCGTTTCGGTATATTGGGTGGGATTTGAAGGTGAATTCAGGTCTATTTGTGTATTTGGAGCGAACTCTAAATACATGAATAGATTCAAGTAGGTACCTACCTAAATACTTCTTCCGAGAGGTAGAATTGGAAGAAGTATGTTCTCAATCTGTTCACTTCGAGTTATACTCGTATAGGTTGCGTTTTCGCCAGTAAGGAGAAATTATATATTTAAAATGTTGAAAGAACCCATGGGCACATTATTGAAGAAATAAAAATAACATTTATACATACATTATATGAGTATATATCACAACTCCGCTATGCGAGGAAGAAACGGACATAGGTAATAAAATAAATACTCAACAAAAATTTTATATTTGTCTCGTACACGCATAGAACCCGAAATTTTCCGCTGTTATTGCTGGAATAGGTTTATGTTCAGACATCTAAAACAACCATTTGAGTTGTAATAAACAACATTACCTACTTAAATGACGTTATGCTTTTTAACGGCTCTTAAAATGATCTTCATAAAATGTTACTTAGTTTATTTCGAAACAGTAATATTTTTACGACACCTCAATTGTTGTTGGTAAGTACTAACATTAAATACGCATTGTTAAGAAGCCATTTGTTAACATTATATTATCTATACAAATAAATAAAATTGGAGTGTCTGTTTGTAATATCAAAATAACACCTTTTCACTAAATGCATATGAAAGTACATACGACACCTATAGCAAAAACGCGATTTAAATTTCTTTTGTCTGTCTGTCTGTCTGTGTGTTTGTTCCGGGTAATCTCCAAAACGGCTGGACCGATTTTAACGGGACTTTCACTGGAAGATAGCTGATGTTATAAGAAGTAACTTAGGCTACATTAATTTTAGAAAAACAATTAGGGTTCCGCATAAAAAAATAAAAACACATGAAATCAAAGAGTATCTCCGAAACGGGTGGACCGATTTTTACGGGACTTTCACGGGTAGATAGCTGATGTTATAAGCAGTAACTTAGGCTACTTTTATTTTAGAAAAACAAAATTTTAAAAAGTGTGTCCTGTCGCGCGGTCTCAGAACGCGGGAGCGGGCTTTTTTGGTAAGTTAAATTCCACGCGGACGAAGTCGCGGGCTCAGCTAGTGCAGTAATAAAAAATAATCAGATATATATTTTTTTCTAATATTCTGATTTACCCTTATTACTAACTAGCTGTGCCCGCGACTTCGTCCGCGTGGAATTTAATTGTCAAAGTTTCATACAAACTTTCATCCCCTATTTTATCCCCTTGGGTGTAGAATTAATCAAAATCCTTTCTTAGCGGATGCCTACGTCATAACATCTACCTGCATGCAAAATTTCAGCCCGATCCGTCCAGTCGTTTGGGCTGTGCGTTGATAGATCACTATGTCAATCAGTCAGTCAGTTAGTCAGTCACCTTTGAGTTATATATATATAGATAAATCGACTGAATTACTTATCGCAATGAAACCAGTTTTGTGTTTTAAGATTGTTGCTGTGACAATGATCCGTAAAAATGACGTCCTGTATTATGAGATAATATTTTGTTATACCAATCCCTACATTTATTTTTAAACTGAGTCACGCCTGGCAGAGGTGGTCGTATACGGGATGAGACAGGAAGCTAGTGCGCTCCAGCATTTTTATCAGTACAAAAATTCCTGTTACCCCTGCGAAATTTTCATTCATAAAAGACCAAGACACTTTTGCATACCTAATATTAGTATGAAATATATTCGCGCCGAAAAGTATTATGCAAATACTTGGAACGGGAGTACTGCCATCCGTCAGGCCTATGCGGGCGCTTTTCACGATGATTCTTTTATATATAGCCTTATTTCTAACATCATTAAACACGACAAACAATATATGGGTATAGTTGAAAAGATTTAGCCAAAGGGCGCGAGGATTCTGCATAAATGTACGTTGTATGAAATAGATTTTTATACATTTCTGTGGTTAGGTTCTCTTATGATAAGATTATCTACTATCCCTACAGTTGGAGAAAGGTATGTGATTGATACAATCTGTAGATGGATAATAATAATAGAAGAATAATAATATATATAAAGACTAGCTGAGCCCGCGACTTCGTTCGCGTGGAATTTAACTTAACAAAAAAGCCCGCTCCCGCGTTCTGAGCCCGCACGATAGGACCCATTTTTTTTTTTAAATTTACTTTTTCTAAAATAAAAGTAGCCTAAGTTACTCCCTATAACATCAGCTATCTGCCAGTGAAAGTCCCGTCAAAATCGGTCCAGCCGTTTCGGAGATTACCCGGAACAAACACACAGACAGACAGACAGACAGACAGACAGACAAAAAAAATTTAAATCGCGTTTTTGCTATAGGTGTCGTATGTACTTTCATATGCTTTTAGTGAAAAGGTGTTATTTCGATATTACAAACAGACACTCCAATTTTATTTATTTGTATAGATATATTATGTTACTAGCTGAGCCCGCGACTACGTTCGCGTGGAATCTGCCCGCTCCCGCGTTCTTAGCCCGCGCTACAGAACCAATTTTTTTATTTATTTTTTTCTAAAATAAAAGTAGCCTAAGTTACTACTTATAACAACAGTTATCTACCAGTGGAAGTCCCGTCAAAATCGGTCCAGCCGTTTCGGAGATTACCCGGAACAAACACACAGACAGACAGACAGACAGACAAAATTTTTGTTATAGGTGTCGTATGTACTGTCATATGCATTTAGTGAAAATGTGTTATTTTGATATTACAAACAGACACTCCAATTTTATTTATTTGTATAGATTTATATTACATTTTACAATGTTTAAATGGGTATGGTAAAATGTTTAAACAGAGATTAAATGGGGCTTTTAACACAATCCCATTTAAACTCTGCTAACCTCTATTTTATACCAATAGCGTTCACGATATTATAGTAACATCAAGGAATTTCATAAAATATCTATACATTTTAAAACCACAAAGCGTTCTGTAGCATGATATTGCAATATCGAATGCGGGCATAGTCAATACACGTTGTATCTCCATACAGCTATTCTTATACAGCTTGGCTCTGGCTTGCAGTAAGCCGTCTTCAAACATATTTGACGTGCCGCATGGACATGGTAGAAATATACGAACGGGATCTCCAGACCCTATGTATGTGTCGATATGAGTTAATTTTGCTCAAAGTTATTATTTAATTACACAAATGCGAACAATACACAATATCCTGTATTTTTATGGCATCAATAAATAAGTTCAATCATAAGGACCAATTCTCAGTAATTAAAATCGCATTTTAAGGTTGAGGATCTTAAATCTAATATAACTGAAGTTAGTAAAATTGCAGTATTTTATTATTTTCGATAATATGGTCCGTTTCGTTCTTCCAACAGTACTGCATCCAATCTTTATAAGTATTCGGTATCAGTACAAAAACCGGATTAAAGCAACATCCGGTAATCTGGTTCGTTCCGGTTCGATTCACGACGTCTTTTACCGCCGCGCGGATAGCCACACGAGATAATGCCGGTGGACCAAAGATTGCTTGCACAAATTAACTGTCACTTTGGGACCCTGTAATCTGTTCAGGTAGGTATCGAACTGAATATCTAAGATTCCTGTAAAATAGGTTGCGATGAGAATAAAATAAAAACGGCAGCAACGTTTAAGTAATGAAAGACGTTTTATAATTACCTAAAGTAAATACTTTATAAATACGATTCATTATAATATAGATAATTTCTGTAATTACAAAACCTGTAGTATAAAATACTAAGAACGATGAAAATAATTTGTTATCGTATTTTTTCTCAGTGAGTGGTCGTAAAATAAAATGCCACCACATTTGTAGTGTACACACTATGAGAAAATAAGATACTACACAGAAAAAAATAATAATAGTATAGTTATCCTACTAATATTAAAAATGCGAAAGTTTGTGAGTGTGGATGTATGTATGTTTGTTACTCCTTCACGCAAAAACTACTGAACGGATTTGGATGAAATTTGGAACACAGATAGTTTATAACCGGGATTAACATATAGGATACTTTTTATCCCGATAATTCCGAAATTTTTGCTAAATTAAAATACTACGCGGATGAAGTCGCGGGGCACAGCTAGTAAATTATAATGCAATCAGATAATACTAAAAGCCAAAAAGTCATAATTTAAATTTAACTGCACTTCAAGTGAGTAGGGTATAAATTGTTTAAACGGGAAACTGTAAAATTAACAATTTCTTTAGTTTATATGTCCTAGCAAAGGATAGCACTGCCATACATGTGACAGCTAGTTAAGCGTTTGCGCTATAAGCTAGCGTTAATCCTTCTGATACAGGATTTGAACTTAGCTGTGACCTTGGCAATTAATCTTCACTTTTCCTCAAGCGCGGTACAGAAGATATAAATCGTAATAAAGAGACGTTGTACAAAAGGAGGTTCAATTTCGACCGGATAATCTGGTTGGGTTAACTCAAGACGATAATGTATTAACTTAGGTATATTTATTGTATCATTACATTTACACATTTTTAATTTAATAGTTTATAAAATGTGCAGTGATAGCTTTAAGCACGCGTCTTGCGGTCACCAGGTCCTGGGTTCAAACCTTGGCTCACACCTCTGGTGTTTACAAAATTTATGTGCGAATCATAATTGCTATATGGTTATCACTTGCTTTCGGTGAAGAAAAACACCGTGAGGAATGTCTTAGAAAACCTAACCAATTTTCAAAAGACATGTGCAATCCGCTAACCCGCACTGGGCCAGCGTGGTGGAATATGGCCTGAATCCCCCTCGTTGTGAGGCCCGCGCCCAGGAGTGGGACGTCAAAAGGGGCTAAATTATTATTATTATATTATTATAGTTTACAAATTACACTAAAACTATCAAATCAGTTAGTCATTTTAAGACGTTGTGTTTATATATAAAAATCCGGTGTACGTGTGTTCGTAAATCTTATTCTTTGACCGATTTTGGTGTTTATTGCACTTATGGGATCACCTGCTTGATTTTTAGCTATATACTTGAACCCGTTAGGTGGCGCTGTTGTCGACATCCAGATAATAAAATCTACGCTGACGAAGCTGTGGGCTAAAGCTAGTTTATTTAAATAAGAATTAATAACATTGTTGTACAGACGTTACAGCCTCCGTTTATTGTACTACAGTATACGGTAAAGTATTAAACAAGTGCTGTACCATAAAATTAACGCACCATTGCCAGAAAAATATACTACAACTCTCTCGCTCAAATCAATCGGAACAATTCAGTCGCTGACTCCGAACATAAATACTTTTCACCATAAAAACTTCGGCAGTATCCAAAAACCTTCAAAGACAAACTTGCGACTGAAAGCTAGTGGCGCATAAACATCTTTATTTAGTATATAAAAGCGGGCAAGTATAGTATTATTAATATAACAAAACAAAACCATAACGTTATTCCGTACGCATTCCTATCAAAGCTTTTATAGCATCGTAGAATAGAGCGCAATAAAAAGGAATATAGTTACAAGTGCTTCATCGAGAGCACTCAAGTGAGCGTTTGATAAACATCATCATGTGTATATACTAAGATAATGTATAAATACATATACCTATATGAGAAAATCTGACCTGATTGGATTAAGTAAGTGTTAGAGAATACTTTAGGTTATTGGTAAAAGCTTATCAATAGTAATATCAAGATTTTTATATTGTGTGCCGCAGGGACTTTTATTAGGACCCAGTTTGTAAACTAATGTCATGGTACCGATATATTATGTGAGAGGTAGCTACTTATCATACGTTTAATGCAATGTACTATCTGCATTGATTATCTTTGTTATATTGTGGAAATAAGTCAAATAACCTGGTGTAAGTTTTCTAACAAAAAACAGTGATTTTTCCTTCAACAACTTGTTTATAAGAATAAAAGGCTTGTCCTATGTAAGTCAGTAAGTTCTTCTTCTTCTTCTTTTTTAAAAATATGGCTTTCAAAAAGACAGTAAGTTAGGACTGGTGCTATAATTATGTATATAAACTCTTATATGCAAAGAATTATGTTACACTTGGTGCTATTGCCACCGAGAATACAATATATGCGCATAAAGTCGCCGGTCTGTTATTACTCGCGGCTAGTAAATATACGAAAGTTCCCGGGATAATGCGTAATAACAAGATATATTGAAATGCGTGAATTGGCTGGACGTATATATGTTGGTAAGCAGGGCAGGTCCATAATTAGATTTTTTTATAGTTTTACAAGAGCATTTAAAGAGTTAGTTATGTTGAGCTTATATATAAAGTATACTGTTATTTGCCTGTCATCTCAAAGCGAGTAACAGAAGAAAAATACGATTCCCCAAAGAATATTTAGTTGAATGCTTTATGCTCCTGGTCTTTAGTAAACCTTATACCTAAAATCATCCGTCTCAAGGGTATTTTCAGTGAATTGCATTTTTTTTATGAAAGTAGGTAACCTCCCTGCTTTAACACACCTGTAACAGCTGAAACTACGCCTCAAGCGAGACACAGTTTCCGCATGCATGAGCGATTTCACGGGCGCCGCGCAAATCGGTTACACTCTAGCTGCTGTACTTCGACGCCTGATGTGATGCGCTTGTGTGCTTACCAGCCATTATAGATACGTGTTTAGACGAAGGAGTGATCATACCTAGTATATTTTATTTGTCGACGTTTTCTCTACTGTTTGGTTCCATCCTGGTCTTTCAAACAAGTGTTTCAATTATTATAGCCAGGACTTACGATATAATGTTTCCTATTCTGACACTAATTTGGATTTTGATCATCAAACTTGATCATAATTGATGTCTTCTAAGTTCGGGGTGTTAACAGGTTTAAAGTAGATAGTCATTAATCAACAAATGTTTTAAGAATAATGTAATAATTGAGTTTTAAAAAGCCTGTGAAATAAAATTTTAAATAAATAAATATCGCCAGACGAACTCACCAACTGTATGGTCCCAAACTAAGCAACGCTTGTACTATGGGTACCGTATAATGGACTGGGGGCGATCCCAGTGAAATCCAGACCAGGGAAAACTACGCAAAGGCCATTTTCGAAATTTACCCTGACGGGAATCGAACCCGCAACCACCCGATGCAGTGAGCTGAGCGGCCTACGATCGAACAACTGCGCCAAGCGGTCGTCAATAATAATAAATAACGCATCACACTCCATTAATTTTTAAAATTAAATTCCAATCAGTTTTATTGTATAAATAAAAAGACGCTGATTACTCTTTACAAAATAATAAACATTTTTCAATACATCGTATACTGCTATTAAGTCTGCAAAATTGAATTCCCTCCCCACACCGACGTGGGATGGGAATTAAACAAAAATATCGCTGGGAACGAAACCATTGGCTCCGATTTGAATTAAATACCTACGTTAAATTAAAACATTTCACGGCGCCTCTGTGGATTTGCGGTGAATTAATATAATAATGAGCGTATGCTGGTGCTTGATAGTGTTTTCATATTAATTTAAATAAAATAAGTAATTTACTATTTTTACTTAGTTCAATTACCTCTCGTAGAAAAGTGTGCCCATTATTATGGAAATAACCTTACCGCCCAATACATTGGGCTCAAAATGCTATTGGCAAAATGTGAGTGCATTATATTGTTTCCAGCTAATACTCAAAGTTGATTAGTATAATGAAAATGTTATAGAACAAAGTCGCTATCCGCATCTCCGCTCTCAGTAAAATATGGACAGTTATTAGTCTGATCTTTAAATTAGTAGAATAGTTTGTAACCAAAATAGTACATTGTTACACGAGTGGTGAAAGTTACCCTCGAACTATTACCAAAGCCCGTCTCGGGACTAAATAAGTCTTTCACCCGAGGTAAACACTGTGCTTTTCATTACGAATACAAGGAAAGTAAAAATAAAAACGGGAACTGGCTAAATAAATAATACAAGGAAGTACCTATGAAAAATACTCTACAACTCGAAAAAAAATAAAGATCGGATTGCCGCCTATTTTTTTTTTCTTTGGCCGGCGAACTTCATTTGTTTGGCCATTATTTTTCATTTTCATCTTTAAATATTTTGCCCAAATCTATGTTATTTTAAAGAAATTGTTGAAACTAAATTATAATTAAGTCATTTAAAAATATATATTCTTTAATTAATACTTAACTTTACGTTATTTCAATTTTACATCGTGCTGTAATTTAGTGACTGTAGAAAAAGTTTAAACATGATTCCATAGGAATGTGAAAATGGAACTAGTTTTTTTTTATAATTTGACAGCTGTCAGTTGAAAGTGATTCTCCCGGGCCGGAAAAGTATTACTTTCAACCCGCTCCTCAGGCAACTTCAGACCTACTTTCAGAGTATGAGTAATGAAAAATATTTATAACATTTATTTTTCCAGCTATGAGTGTTAAATTCTAATTACGATGTCATTACAAGGCATTTTGTTCTGGTAAATTCTTTGTAAAGCCATTGTTAATGGATTTAATATTTTTTAATATTTTATATTTTTGGGCTGTGTGAGTTCATTGTCTTACGATGTTTGTTATTTTTCGTTCGGTGATCCGTCAGCTAATTGCTAGGCGTCTCAAAACACCCATCTTTACGTTGCTTTATATTAGGTTAAACAAAGTTTGTGATAGTCAAACACTAGGCTTAATATCGTTTTTTTATATTCATTAAAATATTAATTTCTTAGGATTTTTTTCGGATAAGTTTTTAATGGGCCTTCACAAGAGTTCAGTTTCAATGAAATATTTTTCGTCAGCATATTCTTTGTAGAGTTATATACAGGTTGAAACAGAAAGGGTATACTTTTTTTTCAAATCTTAACTTTGTAATTCTAAAACTATCAGCTTTGGAGGAAACTTGAAACACAAAAGGTGTTACGGAGATACAGCTGTTGACAGGTTTCATAAGTAAAATAACCTTTAGTACTTCAACTGTCCCACAAAGCCGATAGTTTTAGATTTACAAAGTAAAGTTGCATAAAAAATAGTATACCCTTTCTGTTTCACCTAGTATTGGAGTGTGTTAAACAACTGTGTTTCATTTCTGTTGTAACTCACTTTACATAAAAAATATTATATTGGTTCGAATCACAAAAGATTTACACACAACAAACATAACAATATTCCGTGGTAGCGCCTAGTTCAAGCCAATTGATTACAGTTCATAACAGCTCATACTGGCTGACACGATCGGGGTAGTACCACCATCTCACAGAAGATCGGCGTAAAGAGCTGCCGGAAGACCAACCTGCTTCCCTTCCCCTCCCATTGTCCCACTCCCCCTCAGGTCAGCAACGTGCGAGCATTGGAATAAGTATTAAAACATCAGTAAGCTACGGTAACTGCTTAACATCACATGAATGACAAAGAAGACTACTCCTTTATATTTTTTTATGGAAATATTATTTCTCATCGATGCGTCAAGAATGTTTGTAACAATTGATGACTTTATTCTTGTAGACATTAAAAAGTATAACGTAAGTCATTCCCTTCCCGAGGCCAGGGAGGCGGGGGCCCAAGGACATTAAAATGGAAAATATACTCAAAAAATTGCCAAGACTGCGGTCATTCAACACATTTTTCCTCAATTCGCCCTCACGAAGCCCATTTTCCTCATGTAATCTGTCCACAATCACTCTGAGTGCAGCCGTGAGGCCAGTAATTACATTTTTTATTTGCGAGACTACCTGAGTGAGTGCCGTGTTTTTTGGATGCGCAAAGAATACTAATAATCCTTTGGAGGGGAAAGGTTCCCACGGGTGTATTATGTAGGATCCTCGTAAACTGGTGAGTGCCTACGGAATCAGTAGTTTATTTATTACCTAAGATTAGTAAACTACACTGATTGCGTGTTAAAACTTATTTATTTACTTATTTATGGTTAGATAAAGCGACATCCTTTAACTAGGTACATTCTATGGGATCATTTTCGTAGTTAAATACAAACAAAGTTTTTATGGGAACCATGTCTCCAAATGGCAACTTAGCTGTATTATGATAACTGAATTAAAACCAGTTGAAATAAATTGTGTCCAAAGAGTCAAAATCTTTTTAAAAGTTGTTTTGAGTCCTATAGGTATATGTATACGACAAAAACAATGAAAACAGTGATTTTTTAAAAGAAGTACGTCCTCAAGACTCTCCCTTTCCATGACGTAATCAAATTTGAGGTGGGTCCCGACATTATCATAATGGGGATGATGACATATAACATTTTTATTACAATATGACATTGTGATATTGTGGCATGAGTTAACGAAAATATTAAACAAATACAAAAATATTTGGTATAGAAGCTTGCTTAAACTACTACATTATGTCGACGCACTCTGTTTTTGAAACATTAAACGCCTGTGTTTGTGTCATATTTAAAATTATTCTGGCGAGGCATGTTTCGTACTAGGCGCGCGGTCGTGCAACACCGGGAGCACATCTCTAGGGTAGAGAAGATACGTCGACCTTTGTTAGCGGTATCTTTCTGTTCCAGCTACAGGCCATGAAAACAGCGGCATAGGAAATATAAGCTTTATTCTTGTGTTAGTGTTTTCAAGTGATTTAAATCAGGGACATATTCTTCTATCTAGGAGTGATCCTAGGCTATAATCGTTTTATTTTTGTGTAACAATATCGGGAAACAAGCGTACAAACCTGCCTGATATTAAGTAGTTACCAGAGCCTACAGACGCTTGCAATACCAGTCACATTGCTCGTACGTTACCGACGTGAAGGGGAGTAAGACATAGGTATGGGTGGGGTTTTCTTACGGCTCTCTCGCTTGTCATACGCAACGCAGCTTACTTATTTGCTATTTTATTAAATAAGAAAACAGTGCCACCTAGGGACGCCCGAAAAAAACGAAGATTTGTAGTATAAAGCGTAGGGCGCCGTAGCTCTGACATCATCGTATAACACTACTGACGCTTAACACGGATAGAGTGGCCGCGCGGCGAGTGCACTGAACGTCTGTATATAAGCTTCGCTTCAATAAAAAATGTGTTTGTTGTAGAACACTGGTGCTCGACGCAATGCTCATTTGGTTTTTGTATAATCCAATAGATGGCATTAAAGGTTTACGCTATTCGGTTTTTATATTCCAGTGCCTACTCGATGTCTCAACAAAGTAGTATCTACATAGAGGGATACTCATAGAGGTATAAGGATAGAGGAGGGGAGCCCCAGGCTCTCATACAAATGGAAATGTCGCCCCACTAGAAAGAGAGAGGAGATGAAAGCCAGATACCTTTCTGTCTCTAGCGTCGAGGCCGCGTAGTTTCATTTAAAGCAAAGCGCGCGACTGCGCATGCGCCAATGCTCCAATAGAGAGAGAAAGGTACCCGGCTTTTATCTCCTCTCTCTTTCTACTACGGTGACACTCTCAGCGCCGTCTTCCCTTCTCTATTCTTATACCTCTATGGATATAATTACTGAACTCCTAGAGTGTCACGAGCACCTACGTAGGTGTATAAGATTTGAATGCTCCAAGTGTCGAGTTCAGCTGCTGGTGGGTATGAGACGCGAGCGATCATTGTTTGTTTATTTGCTACGTCTAGTAGCACGTTAACAATAATAGGGTTTCATAGATCGATTATGTCATAGTATATCTGTTTTAGTATGGATTTTTGTAAAAAAGTGTAACTGTACGGCAGGAAAAAAAACAAAAATAATAATTTATACTTCCGAAATATTGCGACACTTGGGACAGAGGCCGCTCGGAGGTGGGGATCATTGGAAGGGTTAAATATGCATTACCTTGCTGGAATGAACTACTTAGGTAGTAAAGTGAGCTTGTTTATTTTAAAATTCACTCGACGTCCGCTATTCTCCCGGCCTTACGCAAAGTCGCTTGGAAAATACGAAGCTTCGTGCCATTTCGTGCTGAATTTCAGTACTTGTATGCTACTCGTTGTTATTATCCATGATACGCTTGCATCCATCTGATTATATTTGGATCGATTCTTTTGAGCTCCAACAATTTTGTGTATCTTATTTTGCTCCTAAAATAAAAATACAAAAATTTGGAAACATATACGGAACTCTTTTGTTACCATGAAGTTATGATTGATCATATTGTAGAAGAAGAATGTAATACCAAACTGGCCATGGAGCGCAATCCTTCGAAATACAAATCAATTACTTGACTTTTTAAACTCTAATCACAAAAGGCCCAATCGTGTCGTAATATTTAAAGATCGAACGTAAGCGCTCTCTCGGCAACCGTTATTCATTTAAGTGCAGATAAAAGATCCATCCCCCACACTTTGTGGAGGGGGGGGGGGGGTGACCTAGAAACGATGCATTTTTTTGCATTCCGTGAGGCGCAGGCTTTTATTGCACTCATTAGTCGTGGATTTATATTCTTTAGCTGTTTTATATGCAGCGCGGTGCTGGCATAGATTTGAGTTTTAATGTGTTGCGTATAACATTTTTTTACGAAGAGTGTGCGAGAAAATTTTATAACAGTTTAAGTATAATATTTTAGTAGGTTCCATACTATTTTAGGTAATAAAGTGCTGCAAGTGTTAAATACGGGCTATTTTTCTGAACTTACATTGTATTTGGGCTCAAAATACCTTTGGCGAAATGTTAATACACTGCAGTGCCCCTTTGGAGATTAAAAGCGTGATATTTTGGAAACATTATTATTGCTAGATATATACTCGTACAGTTGATTTCACGCAGACGTGTGAATTATTAAAAACTGACCTATTTTTCAGTGTTAATAGAGTTAAAGCAAACTATACATAATAAGCGAGAATGTATTTTCCCACGATGTCCGTAGTTTACAATTATATCCAGGGTTTGTTAAAAGTCCAAAATATTAATTATTATATGCAACTGTCATATTTTCTGAGTTATGGGCTTTTGAATATTTGATACAATTATAGTGGTGTGGCGCTTAGAACATGCCCAATGGCCTAGAAAGCAGTGTAAAATGCATAAACAAATAGCAACCACCAATATTCAAGAAACATACTTACCGCAAAAAAACATAATCAGATACTTACTTATTACCATTCTTTCAAATTGGCGGGAAAAGACATTTGAAATAAAGTGGTCGAATTTTCATTATACTAATCCAAATCACCAAGCATTATATCGAACTATAGAAACATTCTCCAAAGTTTTTATATTTAATTAAATCCAATCTGTTTTTTCAGATTGGATTATACACTTAAGCCCATTTAAAAGGTTATTTAAATTTCAATAGTAGGTATGTCATTGGCCGCATTCGATCGATGACACTGCTACCAATATCAAGGTCCTAGCCAGCCTTGTTCGGGTGTAACAGAACCTTGTTTACTAATTCAGACGCCTCAACAGCCGAATAACTAGACAACTTTATTGTGACATTGTTAATGCTGTATGTAAATGTTTGTGTGTAATTGTTTGTGAGACGTGCCCCGGTTTGTTGTTAGTTAATTTACATACAGGCATAATCCGTGTCATCGTGTCAGATGGGGAATAAAGGAATATACAGCGCTATGCTAAGGCCGAATTATTTAATCTCAAGAGTTATTATAATCTGAAAGCTGCAAACCCAATGTTTGCTGTATCAGCTTGACCACTGACTTCATAATTAACTTGTCTAGCTAATCATTACCTGGTATTAAAAGTACTAGTCTGTCAAATAAAATATCGACTTCATAGTTAGGTAAATATTATTATTAAATATTTTTCGACGCTCTATTTGCAATAAATAACGATCCCAATTCTGTGGTCGTTAAATGAAATATTCAAACATGTTTAATAAGTTTAGTCAAGTTTATTTCATGCACCAGCCGAGTCCAAATCGATACTTTTTGACTCGATGTTTCAGCAATACAGGGGAAGCACCAAGGCAATTCTTTGGTCACGGATTATTCTCTCTCTCTCACTTACTAGGTAACTTATTCTTAAGCCATAAGAGAGAACTAGACAAAATCGATGTATTTCACGTATTGACTTGTTAAAGCCGGCTGTGCTAGGCCCATGAACCTATCCTACTAATATTATAAATGCGAAAGTTTGTGAGTGTGGATGTATGTATGTATGTATGTATGTATGTATGTATGTATGTATGTTTGTTACTCCTTCACGCAAAAACTACTGAACGGATTTGGATGAAATTTGGAACACAGATAGATTATAACCGGGATTAACATATAGGATACTTTTTAACTCAATAATCCAATACGCGGATGAAGTCGCGGGGCACAGCTAGTTAGTTATATAACTTCCTTGGCTAGGTTGTTATTTTGGGGAACATCGTCAAGCTGCAGTGACAATACAATTGACAATGTTCCCCAAAATGTCAACGTCGCATCCCATCCGGATTTTCTGTTCACAAATTCTAAGTGGCCATGTTTCATTGGCCGCCATTACAACCGGACAGGTTTATGGGTTTTGTAATTAATTATGTATGTAAATGTCGTGACGTGATTATCTCGCTCTGTTTACGTAATCTATCCCTCCTTACAGTACGATACGGCTCTAATAATAGACTCATCCTGTTGGGTGGCTGTAGGTACTGCTATGAAGACAATATTGGATAGTAATACCAGGTTGTACTTTAACGCCTAACGATTTTAAGGGAACTACGGTAACAGGATGCTTCGGACTATACAGAATGATTCAGAAGTTAAAAAAAATAAGAAAGTCGATAAAAAAGTATGGACATAAACTAATGTTGAATAAGCCAAAATTCGAGTGTACGAAGCAACCGCTATTTTTAACAACCGTAAGCTGCTCCGGGCTTTTAATCCGGATGATATCCGGGGTACATCTGGGCAGTGTCCGGCCTAAATCCGGGCGTTGTTGATTGTAACGGTATGCCCATCACTAATAATCTGGTTATGCTTGGACGGACGCCTTAATATAAAGTAGTGGTGATCGCTTACGTGGGACTGTAGGACGGGTGGCTCACTTGTTATATTTATGTCACCGTATATATGTTAGCCGGGTTATCATTTAACGGCTCTTAAATATGCCTACTGCAGAAGTGAATAAAGTTTGTTGTTACATTGGCAAAATAGTAGCAATCGCGATACGAATTGCTAATTCCAAGCTCTTCAGTTATTTAACTGTAGCTACATTCCACGAAATATATAGCTATTGCGTACCTCGTACAAGATTTTGTAAATGGAACGGCTTTGCCTTCTTTATGATAAATATAACTTCATTGAATTTAATTAAAACCTACACCGTTACTATAGGGTTGACTTTGGAACAACTGCTATTTATTCTTCGTTTGTATTATCAGAGATAGAAAGATCTAAAATTAGATAACATAAGAATGAATGGTAGTGAATCTTTGCTGTTTAAGCATTAGGGTTAAGTGGGAAAAAAAACAATGAATAAAAATAACTCAGTGTGTATTTAAATACGTGAGAAGAGATCACACAACATAATAATGTTTTGTTATTTGTTAAAATGCTTTAGTGTTATATTGAGTGTTTGAGTGAGGATCACGCAAGTACGACAGAACAGATTTTAATGAAATTTGTTATACATATAGAAAACAATCAAGTATAAGATATACTAGATTGTGTTCATCTTTTAAATCCTCCCGAGGTGCGGGTACCTAAATGCTAGTGGCGAGTCATCTCCAGCATCATCCGATACCGCGTGGATTTACGTTTTGACATACCAAAAATCAAAAATGTGTGCAACATTTCAATGTTATAGAGTCAGTAGTAGCGTCGAGCCGTTTCTAATTTTAATTATTTTATTTGAATATTAAAGTTCACTGTATGAGTCCCTCCTTCAAGATGAATTGTTATCAAGGCGGTGCTACATTGACGTTGGAGACCATAGCCACTAATATGTTTACACATGTGAGAGTAGTATGTATCTGTGTCTCTATCATTTTTATTTTAGTGGAATTGACAGAAGTGACGTGACACATGACGTCACCCAGTCTAATCAAGCGACATGACATTGGATGAGCTGTTTTTTTGCCCTCATTATGTGAATTACTACCGTAATGACAAATGATATAAAGTATTTATTGCAAGAAGTAAATGAAATGAACAGTAAATAAAAATATACTTACAAAATTTTATTTTCAGCGAAATAAGTAGAGCACAGAGAACCCGAGCCAGACAGACATCAATATTTTATTTCTTCATAAATATTTTACCATAATATTATTATTTTCACACGTCTATGAGCCTTATTTATATTAAAAAGTTATCGTTGCACACTCGTATATTATTATGCTATTAAATAATGATGCGAACTTCGCCAGAAGACTCGTCAATCAATTCCAAATTTTACCAAGGTGCACAAAAATAAAAGCTATTATAAAAACTTACCCTTAACACGTTCACTGCCAACACGGTCAACGTTGTGCGATGCTTATATACGCTATCAAGCTATGGCAGTTAACCTGTCAATAATCTTTATAGAATCTAATCTATGCAAGTAGTCAGTAAATACCTCATCACTTAAGTCTGTCAAATCACCGTTATCTTAAAAATAATAACATCATTTCACAGTTGCCTGGCCCCAATCTTTCCGCCCACCGTTTATGGTACCCATAAAACATTGGGCATTAAACTCATAGCTTAATGTACCCTACTTCAGAACCAGTACACACTTGACCAGTTTACGAGGTATTTTGCACAGATAATAAATGTATTTAGATCGCCTTACACAGCAAATGTAATGAAAAACAGTTTTTTTGCCGCCAGGGCGGCGCCACGTTACATTGGGTGACACTGGCACTTAAAGATTTAAAGAGTCTCTCTGTCTTTCTGGCTTCCCGATAATTAGTCGACATTGTAGTACCATAGACTAAGGAAATGCGAATTTATTTTATGGTCTTTGGTAATGACACTGGTAGAAATCAAGTGACAGGTAACGTCACCCAAATCTAATCAAGTTGAAGTGACGTCCGGTGAGCTGAAACAAATTTAATTTACCCATTGTGTTTTAATGTATTTAGGTGAAGAGAGTAACAGATAAATTAGCTAGGTAACACCGACATAAATACTACGCATAAGCAAGGTAACCCTTCTGCTTTTGCCAGTATAATTTCCGGAAATGATAGTAAGTACCAATATTACTATGAGGTAACAGGGCTACGTATATCGTAGATCAAGAGTAGGGCTCCTAAAATCACAGGAGACAAGGGTTCCCGCAAGAATAGGGCGGTCACCCGTGACGGCCGCCGGGAGCGGAACGCTTTGCAATTCAGATTCAGTGTGTCGCATTCAGTGGCCTCGTGGCCCCGCCTTCCTTCCGACTGGTTAGGAATGTTTTTGTAATGAGAATACTGTTCCGTGATATACTCGTATTTATCATTTTATTTAAATAAAAAAAAACTGAATGATTCAGATATGGTAAGCACTAAACAGTGATAGCCGATTGGTTAAAGCACGCGTCTTGCGGGCACCAGGTCTAGGGTTCAAACCCTAGCTCGCACCTCTGGATTTTTCGAGATCTATGTGCGAATCATAATTTCTATATGATTATCACTTGCTTACGGTGAAGGAAAACATCGTGAGGAAACCTGCATGTCTTTCTAACAAATTTTTGAAAGACATGTGAAATCCGCCAACCCGCACTGGGCCAGCGTGGTGGATTATGGCCTAAATCCCCCTCATGTTGTGGGGAGGCCCGTGCCCAGGAGTGGGACGTCAAAAGGGCTAAATTATTATTTATATTATTGATTTAGATATGACAAAATCCTTTCGTCTACTTCAGTAACTGTATTCTAACCGATATCATAATATATGATTATTGAGAAAAAAATCAACGTACCATCAAAAATGAAAAATTTGGAGGAATCACCCAAATGAAATTATTTTTTTTATGCAAATTAGTGAACCATGTTACGGCCTAATTTTAAACACTCCTATCAAATTTTCTTGAACTGGATATCACTCAAAACGGATGTACTGGTTAGAATAACGACATGTTTATCCATCAAAGACGCAGGTAAAACCTCGTATATTTACAATTAAAAATACAAAGTGTTTTATTATGTAGTCTGACTAACTATTGTATACTCTGAAAATAAAATTTACTGAAAATCCTATACAAAATGGGGTTTGCGTCGCAACATGTAATTAGCCAGTGTCTTTACCAGTGCATTAGAAGAGAGATAACTAAGGTTTATTTCTTACAACTACGAGTGCTACAATATGCTACGATGCTACGCTTTTCTACGTGCGTAGCGACGCGTAGGTATCTATCGCGTCGCGTAGATACTTTGGGGCCACTAGTTGGGAGGCGGCGATTGCTTTGTATTGCTTGCTAATTAGTTATTTACTGTGACCAGTTATTTCTACTACACTATAATAATAATAAACGGAGTCATTTTCACCCATTTTACCATTGAAAAAGGTAGATTAGTTTTCACAGATATTAATATTTTTGTTTAAGGCGTGAAAATGGTAGGAATATGGATGGAGAAATACCTAATGCTAGATTTCAAAATTTTATATCATCAAAGTCTTAATGCATTAACAATAACACATAACATTATTGAGAACAAAAGTACGTTGTAATACGAAAATTAAAACTTTGGTTTATTTATAAAACAAGACTTTCATTTATTAATACCGGTTATGATAAGGTTGTTATTAAGGCAATTGGGAAACATAATCGAAGTCACATAGGTATGTACTTGATGGCCACACATTTTGGGCGTGTTTACCTTTAAATAAACATCTTTTGTTTCTCCCACTTTCACTCGAGAAAATGTTTTTAGCGAAATTAAGTTTTATTATTTGTTAAGAGAGAGCGGGGAATTGAACGAAGTTTTGTGTTTATTTGATATTTCGAGTTAGGCCAGATAACGATTTTGCAATGTTTAACTATATTTTACGAGGTACTGTTATATTATACTTGTATCTTTTATAAGTTTTGTTATTCAGATATTACAAGAACTTGTACATTTTACGTACCTTCAGTAAATAAATGTAAATATTTCATATCATCACACATTCTGCGTTCTATAAATAATGCCATGGAATTTGTGATCATAAAGGCCGCGGCACACGAGTCAATGGAGCTTGTAAGCCGACGCAAATAGCACCATCATTTGTGTAACACTGACACATAACGCGGTTCATTCCGTTTGATTAATGTTATCATAAATTTGAACTCAAGTTATAAGCGATTTGTGTTTGATTTTGAAGAGTATATCGTTGTTTTAGAGAGTACTATACAGAGTATATCAAAACTTCACAATAATATCTGCCGTAGCTAATACTCAATGAAAACAGAGTGTACAAATCTATGTTAGTTTTTGAGGTACAAGGCTTATATTAAAATAATAATTAATAATTTAGCCCATCGTCCCACTCCTGGATACGGGCCTCCCCTCACTACCAGGGGGATTCCGGCCGTAATCCACCACGCTGACCCAGTGCGGGTTGGCGGATATAACATGTCTTTTGAAAATTTGTTAGATTTTCTAAGCACTTACCGTGAGCGAGTGACAATTATATTGTAATTATGATTCGCTTATAGCTTTCGAAAAGTCCAGAGGTGCGGGCTGGAGTTGAACCCAGGAGCTGATACCCGCAAGACGCGTGCCAACCAATCGGCTATCACTGCTTCAGGGCTCATATTGGTTTAAAATATTCTTGTACCTATTAAATTTCGTGGCTATCCGCTTGTCACCTATGATATGCACCCATAACAGCAAATTTTATCTGGAAAGTGAATTGAATTTCTCACCTAATTAGTAGCGTCGCGTGCCTATAAGCTCGCATAACTAAAAGTTATGTCACACATATCATCAGTGATTAGGGCTACTGCACTCGACATTTTAAATATTGATTATGTGAATTGGTGTCAGTAACAACATATATGTTTTTACTTGTAAACGGTCCTAATTTAAATAACTATAGAGTAGAAGGTAATCAAAATAAAATAATATTAACATGACTTAAGGTTTTTCTGAAAAACATATTTTCCTGTAATGTTAAACTAAACTGTCCTGAATACCTTTATGCCTACGAATGTAAAAGTAAATAATGTATGGAAAACCCTTGATTGATCTTTGCGTTATCCTGGATTTTTATTTCTGAACATGAAAGCAGTTAGTGCTGTAAAATGTATTCATTGAAAAGATTGACATTGACAGTCGCTTCAAATTATAAACACCTAATAATTACACGTGTAAAAGAACAGGTGAATTTAGAAATTTAGCTTAAGCAGCTTTTCTTGTATTACTTTCTGTAACTTTGGAAGCATCTACAGGTTGAACCAGAAAGGGTATTCTTTTTTCTAAACTTAACTTTGTAATTCTAAAACTATCAGCTTTGGAGGAAACTTGAAAAATTAAAGTTGTTACAGGGATACAGCTGTTGACAAATTTCATAAGTCTACAAAACCTTTAGTACTTCAACTGTCCCACAAAGTCGATAGTTTAAAATTTACAAAGTAAAGTTGGAAAAAATAGTATACCCTTTCTGTTTCACCTAGTATAATCTCGTGCTGAGCTTATTAGGGCTTCATAGCTCTTTAGCTTTATAGGCATCTGGTGAACTGCCGTGAACATCCCTTGCGCCTTGACTTGTAATTATCACCACTTTGAACAGTCATGCCAGTTTCCATACAATGCAAGTTAGCATGGTGGGATCGAGCGATAGTTCGGTCACTAACTCCCATTAATGTATAAAATATGTTATAGAATTGGGGCACTCAACGAGATTTGAACCTATATACTATCACAATAGGACACCTTACCACTTGTTATTCTCGCTTTTGCGAATTCAAGGTTCTATCTATATGTATAATATATACGTGTTCAATACCATTACTAGAGCGTAACATAATATTGTGACAGACAAGTCTGGACGTATTCGTAAAACAGATTTCTTCTCATGGCTAATGTAAGTTCCGGCGGGTGAGGCGAAGCGGATCGTAGTCTGGGACTGAGTCCGTCCTATTATCTATTGATGTATGCGATATGTGCGATGTATTGTAGTAGAATATAAGACGGTTACAGTCGTTGACTTTCATACGTTATTTCTTTTTCGGCGACGAGTTTCTGGCTGTATAGCAGTAATAGTTTTTTTGTATATAAAATGAAGTCGGCAAACAAGGGTACGGATCCTCTTGATGTTAGGCAGTTACCGAAGCCTATATATGCTTGCATATCAAAGGAATTGCTCGCACATTATTACATTAAAGGCTATATTTTTCAAAATGCTGAGTGACACAAGCTGTTTGGAACCTATATTTTGCCGATGGTCGAAGAATAATTGAGGGATTTAATACACCTTTACCACGGTCAGTGTGAAGAGCTACCAAATTGTAATAAAATGCGAGTTCAAGTCGGTCACCGCTGGGCTCGCTCATTCAAGCGGCCATTTTATACATTAATGGTTAATTTTGTGCCTGTAACCGTGATTGATTAAAAATAAGACAAGGTGAAACGTAAATACAACTGCTCTATTCATTTTTGTATCGCTTCTCGGTAGTCGTGGTATAGTTTCTATTAAGTCCCCAATATTTATAATATATTAAAGAGAAAAAAACTCGTTTTTATTTGCCCTGTAAGCATTCGTCGTGGAAAATTGGTCGTTAGCATGTTGTTAGCCGGTGTAACGGCAGGCTTTTATACATATTTCTATTTCACGCGCTGTTGGCTTTGGAACAGGTGTTTGAGATAAATGCTGCGTAATGTTCCAAGTGTTTTCATCTAAGTATTCATATAAGCGTCTCGACAGACAAAAATAGCGAATAGCAGCGGTTGCATACGCGTCAATGGACATGAATACAGCTGCTGTAGCTTCGTATATTACTGACATACTCGTATACGAAGCCTTAATAAATGTATTTTGCGATTATTAAAAAGTGTGTGACGGTTTTTTTTAGCTAACTCATATCACTTGGGATCCTCTAGATGAATTTCAAGTAAATAATTGTAAATTATAATGCAGGTGTATAAAACATGCTTTATAACCTTTTAGTAGAGTTCGTATTCGTATTTCTCAATGTTATTACATGACCTATTGATCGACTCCCAAGATCAATCTTATCTCATTTTGTATACAAATATTAAGGTGTATTCGCTTCGCAAAATCAATTTATATGCAAATACATGAATGAAAGAGAAACAGAATATTCTTGCTGCTTAGTAAACGTGAATTTGCTGAGAAAGGTTGTGTTTCAAAAAGGTTATCTACCTCTTCTTTCAATATCACAGCCGTCAAGCTTCAAGAGTGAATTTCTTGGTCTACTGCATGTTATAAAGAGCAACTAATGCTGTGAACTAATGACATATTAATGACAGTTGTTATCACAGCTTCACTCTACTGAAGCCATGAATCTTGGCAAGACTATTAGCAACGCTTTCATGTTTAATGTACAAAGTGACCAGAACATTCAATTTATATCTACACCCAATATCGGTCTTTCCTGTTCTATACGTGACGTTAGATGAAGAAAAAAATGTAATAAAGTAAAGATAATACAATAATTGACTCCAAATATTTAACACTAACCTCAAAATACTTTGTATTATGTTTTAACATTCACTAGCGACCCGCCCCGGCTTCGCACGGGTGCAATAAATTATCAGTGTTTCTTTACTATATTATGCATGAATTATACATATAAACCTTCCTCTTGAATCATTATATCTATTAAAAAAAACTCATCGAAATCCGTTGCGTAGTTTTAAAGATTTAAGCATACATAGGGACATACAGACAGCGGGAAGCGACTTTGTTTTATACTATGTAATGACTTAGACCCCATATAATTATTGATTTCTTGCTTGCATTACCACAAAAAAAACATATACAAATACATTAGTTTAGTTTAATCAGGTTTGGTTAGTTGATGTTGATTATAGATATGCGCGTATTCAACGAGAAACGGTCTGGTATATCAACGAACAGCCCAAACAGCTGGGATTAGGCACTTGAAATTTACAGTAGGTAGGAACCCTATTTACGTAGGCATCCTCTAAGGAAGGATATTACAAAAATCTAAAATATAGAATAGGTGATAACAGTTTGTTTAAACAAAGGTTTAAACCGGTACAATATCCACGAAGACAAAGTCGCGGGTGAAGCTAGTACGACATAAAAAGTTTTATCAGACTTAAACATAAATGAGGTTACATACAACAAAGTACCAGTAGAGCGCTTTTACAAAACTTTTCTTATAAAAAAAATTGACTATTAATATACACACCCAGCCGAATATCTATTGAACACAAAGTATCTATATTCATTGTTATAATAAATATTCTTTAAAAAACATTGAACCGCTGAATATACATTTTTGTAAGTATACTCTAAAAACTCCAGTGAACAATTTTTTACGGACTAATTCACACACACTGCCTCTCTCTAGCGCTGTTATAATATTTAGGACACGAATATTAAATGCTGTACTTATATCAAAGATGTTATAAATAAGTAACTCATTGTAGTTAGAAGTCGTCTGGTTAGGAAAATCTTTCGACTGTTTGAGAAAACAGGTCAGTCTTATGTGTATGATTTTCAGTACTTTTAAAGTCTCTGATCCCACCACTATTACTCCTGTAAACCAGGTTCGACAATGTTGACCAATAATGACGTCGAGGTTTGACCCTCGACGAGTCCCGGGGAAAAGTTCAATTGTCTTGGAACCTGCACGAATTTAATCGAAATAAATAATAGGAGGAGTTGGAAGAAAACATCAGAAAAATAAGAAAAGAAAGAGAAAGTCTAAGATCATTAATATAAATTCACGCATTTCATCTAAGTAATAAGTATTATACAAAAAGTATATAGTTGTCACAGTTTTTTTTCAGGAATCAAACGACTCTGCGCTCTTTTGTATTATACAATAAAGTCTGCAAACAAGCTGTAGCCTATATAGATGTATTCGATATCAAAGGCATTGTTCACATGTTCCGACCTAAAGGGGAGACTACTCCCCTATGTACATAGAGTGGGGAAGGGAGGAGTTGGTCCTCCAGCTCTGTCACTCCTCGTACAAATCGAAGCTATAATATCAGCTTTACGCCGATCTTCCGTGAGAAGGTGGTACTACCCCGGTCTCGCCATGGGCTCATATATGGTGAATTGGCTACAGTTTGCCTCTGCCACCGTTCTTATTTGTCAGACATACTAATCTTTATGCCACAAAGGTTTTTTTATTTCACCCATATTGAAACAATATTGAAGTACTAAATCACTCCGAAGGTACCAGGACCTCATAAATGTACGGTATCGATTTCTTCGACATTAAATCACGTTTAACGGTCACTTGTTCAGTCACAGCTGCCCATCCGACTGGCTGGCTCTACCTATAAAATATGACCTTACGATGCCGCTTGACGTATTTATAGACCGTATGTAGTCAGTGTCGTGAAAGAGAGATAGGGAATTTTTTTTTCTTCGATAAAAAATACCAGTAAAAAATGTATTAATAATAAAAACGTTTTTGGTAATTTTCTGGAGTTTTTTGGGTAAAAGATACCTTACCATGCTCTTTTTTAAACCTATAGGAAACCTATAGCACTGCCCCACTCCTAGGTAAAGGCGTCCACTTTTTTCTTCCACACTACTCTACCACCTCTGTCTAACCTTTACCACTTTATTGTCAATAGCAAGATTTAATTTACTTATCAGAACCCGATTTTTTAAGAGACTAAATTATTATAAAAATTTTGAGAAATCAAGAACAAGAGAAAAATAGAAAAAACAATTAATTATTAAAAGTAATCGCTGTTTAGCACATTCGATTACATCCTCAAAATGTAATACACACATAGTTGTACATTTGCGAGTTAATTAGCATGCTGAATAAATAACAACCATTTTGTATTCGACAGCGTGTACGAATGCCCTTGAGTAACATAATATTAGGTAGCTATATAACTTACTTATACAAGCAGGTTATTGTTTTAGTGACAAACTATATTTTTTTATCGCTCTGTAGAGCGATTAAAAACTCCTTTTTTTTATTGGTGTTGTGCCAAATAAGAGCTGGCTAGTCCCGGTTTCAACGTCCACCCTCCCCTATGTCATGGTTTAACTTCACACTACTTGTTATTCAGTACTTATCCTAGTTTATTTTCATTTCCCGAGACGGCGCTAAGTTTGTAAACATGAAACGACTTCGCGACCGTCGTCACCTTGGAACAGTACTGAATTATTTAAAGGGAAGGAATAAATTCTTGCTTCCTTCAACTTGAGGACGTTTCAAAGGCCAGATGAATGTAAGTTGTGAATAGAACTTGTCTCATTATTCGTGTACATTCCTGTTAATGTCATTGTTGAGGTATTATTTCTAGGATTCTAGTTGTAGAGGTTTGGGTGGGTTTTTGGCAAACTTGATGAGTTGTCCTGAGACTTTGGCAAAGTTTCACAGACATAGATTTGTCGAAGAAAAGAAATACGTTTTCCTTTTCTCAAATTAGGAATACTATGTAATTTGAACCTGGTACTTGGCTTGGTTTTGTATCACACCCACGAAAAAGCGCTAAAAATAAATATTCTATTTACACGAGGACTGTCACGAGGATCATGATTAATTACGTAACGCTAATAAAATCGCGTTTACCTTGACGAATCCATTTAGACGGCACCCCGGGGGAGCTTACCCCGTTGGTATTATTTCCGTCAAAGACACGCTAAATAGGCACCTATTACTGAAAGCTTGGTGGTGACGCCAAATGTTTGGGATCTAGTTTGATCTTGGAACTTGAAATATCAACGGTATTTGAGTAATAGGACGACAGCATTATCACTAGCAAAGGCTTTTTTAATTGAAAACTCAAACTAAAAATTGTTTTTATTCACGTAAGCCAACAAAGCATTTATGAATAGTCAGAATCTACCACCGGGTCGGAATGCTGCTTCCACTGAGAAGATCCGGCAAGAAACTCAATGGTTACTCTTTTCAATGAATTAAAGATGGTATACATTCTCAGGAACAGCATAAAAAATAATATGAGCAGGCAACACCATTGCCACTAAATAACTAATAGTAAATAATAATCAAAACTCACTCAGATTTAGGTATGTAAATAAAATGAGAAAGCTAGTTTAGTGTGGTGTGCATACCTACTCATACTTACATCAAATTAAACGTTTACGAACCAAAATAATCCTACTAATATTATAAATGCGAAAGTTTGTGAGTGTGGATGTATGTATGTATGTATGTTTCTTACTCCTTCACGCAAAAACTATTGAACGGATTTGAATGAAATTTGGAACACAGATAGATTATAACCGGGATTAACATATAGGATACTTTTTAACCCAATAATCCAATACTACGCGGATGAAGTCGCGGGGCACAGCTAATAATTAATAAAACAGTGGATAATAAGATAATTGCTTTAGTGTGATGCCTGCCATGAAAAAATGTACAATCCTCGTACTGTACCTCGGCGTCACTATTGAACGATCTTGGATTACAGAAGTAATAGCAGTAGAAGGGAGTGGCGGGCCTAGTCCCAATAAAAATTACCTCGCAGTTATCTGACAACCCAACCGGTGCTTGATTATAACGCTGTTTTAAACTGCAACTATTTAAATAAATCTATCTTTGTTCTCAATTTTTATTTATTGTACACTACTATTTTTTTTTTAGGGGCTGCCACACTATCCCACCACTGTAACTCCTGTAAGCCAGGATCGACAATGGTGACCAATAATGACGTCAAGGTTTGACCCTCGACGAGTCCCTGGGAAAAGTTAAATTGTCTTGGAACCCGCACGAATTTAATCGAAAGAAATAATAGGAGCAGTTGGAACAAAATATTTCCACTTTCCATTGTACACTACTAGTTATAAGATTGAGTTATAAAACTTTTAATTATAAATTCATATTATGCGAACCCTAGGTAGAGTTTAAATTAATAAATATATAAAACTATAATGTAAAATTTTAAATCCAAATGAAAAATCAAGTATCCTATTTCAACAACAGTTCAAATTAGACTAAAACATTATTAGCTACCTTATCATTATTTAGAAAGACGAGCCAATTTGGCTAACTTTCAGCCGGCTCAGAAGGGTAATTATTATCCTCCCAAATTACAGAGTAAATTCTAATAATGAGACTAAATGAAGGGCTGCTTCAGCATAATCTGTAATCAGAATTATTACGGGGAATGCTTTGTAGATACATTTTATGGATGGAAAGAGCTTATTGAATTTTTGAAGATTATTTAATAAATTTCAATAATTATAGCTTATTTTGCTATACCCTTTTATATTACAATATTTGTGTTGAGTTTTTCAAAGAAGTTTATATAATCAAGCGGGCTTCATAGTCGAATATATAATAGAGAATTAACGCTGATGATTTTTTTACATTTATAGCATGAATGTGGTTAAATAGAAATATAATTAATATTTTCATTTATGACACTTCAGAATATTACTCAATCACAATCTACCACTGGTTTGGAATTTTGCTTCCACTGAGAAGATCCGGCAAAAAACTCAATTATTATTCTTTTCGATTCAAAAATGTTGGTGTACCTACATTCTCAGGAACACCAACACAATATGAGCAGGGAACACCGTTGTTACTCAAAGTACTAGAAAATAATAATCACTAGTATTCAATATTAACAAGCCAATTGAGCTAACTCATAAATAGCTATTTAAATTATAAAGCTAGGTAAGTGAGGTGTGCTTATAACCTACCTACTCCCACTTTACAGTAAATTCTAGTATATACAATGTTAAAAAAACAAAGGTAAATATGAAATTGTAGGCAATTAGAATGTCCCTACTATGATAGCGATAAATTTTATCCAACCATTATAGTAAATAACAATTTGTCAGTTATTCGGCACTATCAAAGTTGAAGATCAATAAGTTGAGAAGTGGAGCCATTCAAACCATTAACAGACTTCCTAGAGTGCTAGGGCGAAATCTTCGACTCACTTAGGCGTAACTTTGTAGTCTTGATTATTTAATGATAAGCCCTTAACACCTTAAGTTATGCCTAAGTGAGTCGAAGATCTTGCCCTAGCACTCTGGCAAGTCTGTTAAAGGCCTAACACTCTGGCAAGTCTGTTCATGTGACACGATATTACAGACTTGTGTTCTATAACAAATATTAAGATAACTACATATTTCTTCGAAATCTATGAACTAAATATATAAAAATAAAATTAATGACCATTTGTTTGCGAATATAATTCTGCAAATGAAGCAAAGTGCCAATAGTATAATGATTAACAGGTCGTCTGCTAAGAGACAGAAGCCGAGTTCGATTCCCGCTCTAGCCGCATTAACCTAGTCCTGACATAAGCATTTAACAGGATATTACTAGACATATATTTATTTAAGTTAGTTTTTGCGGTGAAGGAAAACATCGTGAGGAAACCTGCATGTCTTAGAAGATCTAACCAATTTTCGAAAGACATGTGCAATCCGCCAAACCGGACTGGGCCAGCGTGGTGGATTATGGCCTGAATCCCCCTCGTGTTGAGGGGAGGCCCGTGCCCAGGAGTAGGACCTCAAAAGGGCTAAATTATTATGTTTTATTATATTATATAAGTTAGTTTTATATTTTTATTACCTAGGAAAGCATCACTGGCAGACCAGTGCCGAACTTTTAGGACCTATGTATTAAAAAAGTCTAAAAGATATAAAAATGTTCTAACTGAGTGTCTGTTTGTAATATCAAAATAACACCTTTTCACTGTATGTATATGAAAGTACATACATACGGTACTTATAACAAAAACGCGATATTTAAAAAAAAATATGTCTGTCTGTCTGTTTGTTTGGTCCGGGTAATCTCCGAAACGGCTGGTCCGACTTTAACGAGATTTTCACTTAATTAACAATTTAAATTTCACGCAGACGAAGTCGCAGGCACAGCTGCTATAACGATATTTATTTAACTGCATTAAACTATAATATAGATTCCTAACTCAGCTATAGTAAGCTTCTCTTATATAGTTATGATTAAATATTACACAATAACCGAGGCCATGAGCTACTGGCTCCTAATGATACGTTAGAAGATGTGGAAGGCCATACATTAGGCCGCCTTTTATGAGTGGCTCATATCTCACACTAGACGCATACAATGATGTCCATAAAAGAGTGTAACGTTATTACAATAACGCTATATTTATTCAATTGTATAATTATGGAATAATTTTAGTTTTGATACTAATTTTTTTTTACGAAATTGATGTTATTACATTACAAACAAGAGTTCCAGGAAGAGGCTTTTTGCAACCGTTTTTTAACCGTTATTAAACCAAAGTCGTAATGATACTACCTACACCAATTAAAACTTATTCTTAAATTAAAAATAAAATGTTGGAATTTTAAAAAGTTGCAGAACTATTTTCAAGTGTTATTTTTTTCTTTAATATATATTTTAATGTATAATAATACAATCTATACATTACCTGGCAGCACCACATTCAAATCCTCGTTGCTCTGATCATTTTATCATCGGTGTGATGACATTATTTCTTCGGCTACCCCACATCGGTCATGGTCCACATCATTTGCATATGCGTCTATCACTGGCACTGGTCACTGAGAAAAAGTTAAATATTTGTCTTGAAAATGAAACAGTTTTTAAATTTAGAACTTCGGTGTTGGGAGGTTCGGTGGCGGGTGACGTGCGTGCGGCCCGGGAGCTCAGAGTAAACTGAGGGGGGTTGAGGCGCGCGCAAAACTGTTGAATTCATCTCTGGATCGCGTCTAGGAGGGTTTTTTTTTGTAGAAAATTGAGTGATGCACTCACATCCACAGACTAGTTCTATCTTTTAAAATTCGAATGTGATAATACTTTGAAAATTATAATTTTTTGTGTTATTTTGGGGTGGAATTAGTTATAGAATGATGCGTGTCGATTAACTACCTACTTAAAAAAACATTATTTTCTAATAGGTATTTAGAGGTAGGCACGGTTTTACCGCAGTTATAATTATTCTTAAAAAAAATATTGCGTGCTTACTTACTTAAGTTTTTTTTTATGTACGAATTGAAATATAAATATGGTTGGTTATTGGTAACTAATTTTAGTTCTACTTTCCTAGCACAGTTGATTTACGATTATCTTCAGACCGTCTTGAATATACGTAAAACTTTTAACCATTTCAAATTTCAGCTTTCTCCGCCATCTTAGAGACACCGACTGCAAATAACTGCAGAATAAATTCTATTTTCCCAGCTTGGGGAATGGGTGCGATTGTTACAGAGGCTGTATAGTAGATATATAAGGTCTTATTATTTTAATAATGCACGGTATTTTACACGGAGCGGCGCCTTAATAAATGCTATAGATGATGTAGAATAGAATAGAATAGAATAAATGATGTACCAACCTACCACAGAGAAAATGATGGTATACTTCAGTATTGTATCTAGTTTTCTTGGTTTTAAGGAATGGGGCAAAATATCAATGGAGGAGGTGCGAAAAATAGTTGATAATTTTCAAACTTATTTTCAAGTATCTCTATACTTTGGGCCCGTACTAATAAATCGATCTCAAGTCTGAGAGCGGTCTTGAGTATGCTTTTGACATGTAATTTTGTATAGGAATGACATAAGAATGGATATTTCCAAGATCGCTCTCAGACTTGAGATCGATCTATAAATACGGACCCATAGTTACTCAAGTATGGGTTACCTTACCATTAAACTATTGACGTGAGCCCACTCCTAGCACAAGCATTAGCTTAGTTGGAGGGGCTAAAGGGAATACTAGTAATGTGATAAACACACATTGTAATCTCACACTGTAATCTGCTAGTAATATCAAAAAAAGAGGAAAAAAATAAAGTTATTGGTCAAATTTAGTGTCAACGTTATTTTGAGTCACGCTTAGATAACACATTTTTGATATTGTAAAAGCTTATCCTGTAAACATAGCCATATAATAATCGATAGATATTGCTTTTCTATTGCAAACTGTGTACAGATTTTGAAAACTAAACTGTCTATATGGCAAAGTCAGTACGTGCCGCCGTGTGATTTGACTACTCAACTGGGACGGGCGCCGCCGAGGTGATCGTTCACTTATTTTTTAACCAAGGTATCTGTGTGATAGATCACAGATACTCTACATAGTAGATCATATATTCAAGCGCTTTTGCCATACCTATTATTGGTATCAAGTATAATCAGCTCACGAGTTTAGATCCAATTAGTCTACTTACGTTCCGTGGTGCCTTACAACTGGTCTTCAATCAGCTGTAACAGTCTTGTTTCTATGGCAATCAGCCCATACCAGCTATTTTTGTGTCCCGCTTTACACCGGAGGGAAGACTTTTTTCTTCCAACTCCTCCCATTATTTCTTTCGATTAAATTCGGGCGGGTTTCGATTGATTGACGCCAGCGATTGATCAACCATCGATTGCATATCGATCGGCTGTCGATCGATCGAACTGTTATAACCCTTATTTCTATGTACATAAAGCGCATCCACGACTGTAGCGTGTGACGCTGTTTTATCCTATATGCAATTCAGCAGTTACCTATCTTATTATGCAATTACCTATCTTATTGCATTTAAATTTTATAGTTAAATAGTCAATTGTAAGTCAGTCAGAATTTAGACCTCGCGGAGTTCGGTATAGTCACTCAAAAATACGAGAGTCAGTGTGTAATTAAATGTGATATTCTTTTTCTTGAATAAAAGTAGTCTGATAGTAGTTTTTTAGAAAAAAAAAGACATACATGGTCGTACCTCTAGCAGAACGTTTATATACCTATGTAGAAATTATCTATCAACGTCGACTCTCTCATTCTTTCTACCATCGATCGATGGATCAATCGACAGTCGATCAATTGGTGCGGTGGGATCGAACCTCTTAGTTTTCAGATGCAAAATAAGTCATTTGCTTGGTATAGGTATCGATCTTGGTATACTGGTGACCAAACAACTAAGGGCGGACTGAAAGCCAAGCCCAAAAAGAACGTGTAGTATGGAAAGGAGACAAAAGTTTACCTATGTTTCGTGCATCAGATGCTTCTTAAATCTAATCGAATACATCTTATTTCAAGCTAATAAAGGTATAATCAAATTTATAAATTTTATTCGTAAAAAAAACTTGAAGTATAGGAGTACCGTCCCATGGGTTATATAAAAAAAAACCGTAAATCTTTACATTCCAAATCTCCTCCCTCTAAATAAGATATAACGTCTCTGGGCCTATGTAAAAGAGTCTTAATTCAACTTAAGGGAGCTTTAACTCCGGTTTAATTAATTTGGGCTCCAGCTAATTGCCACCGTATATTTACAGCGAGTGCTTGACGGGCCATTGAGAGGGTTAATGGGGTGAGCTTCCGTGTGTTGTGTGATTTTTTAAAATGTATGTAAAGTATGGAAAATTATAGCACCTTGGGCGCGGTGAGGCGTGATTGTCTGAGTTGGGCGGCTGGGCGGGCGATGCTTGAGACGCTTATGTAGTGACTTGTAGGTAGTTATATAGTTTGGATCGCTTCGTTTTCCACAGCTTTAAAATGAAACGATCCTATTGGTCAAATCGAGCGAATCAGGTATCACAATGTATAACTTAAATAAAAGTTGTGATACGGATTGCTAATGTTTTCCCAGACGCAGAAATATTTCTTCTTGTAAGATCAATATCCCGACTTAGAAATTTTATCAACACGTTATCTATATATATATAACTCAAAGGTGACTGACTGACTGATCTATCAACGCACAGCCCAAACCACTGGACGGATCGGGCTGAAATTTGTCATGCAGGTAGATGTTATGACGTAGGCATCCGCTAAGAAAGGATTTTGATTAATTCCACCCCCAAGGGGATAAAATAGGGGATGAAAGTTTGTATGAAACTTTGTCAATTTTAAATCGAGAGAACTGAGACTTTGCATGCATAAAGCTACTATGACGTAAACATCCCCTGAGAAAGGATTTTGATTAATTCCACCCCCAAGGGGATAAAATAGGGGATGAAAGTTTGTATGAAACTTTGTCAATTTTAAACCGAGCGGGCTGAAACTCTGCATGCATATAGCTACTATTACGTAGACATCCCCTAAGAAAGGATTTTGAGATGCAGGCTATATAAAATTAAATTTTTGTGAAGTTAAATTCCACGCGTACGAAGTCGCGGGCTCAGCTAGTAATATTATATAATGTATCAGAGTCAAAAAAACATGCGTACACCTAACTTGATTTCGAACTTCCTCATGATAAGAATAACAAGCTATCTCAACAAAAATAAGGTCCCATTCAAATATATTGTAAAAATTTACGATTTCTTCGGTTCCATTGCATTAAAGTCCAATCTCCTCCAGCGTTTGTTGTATACAATTCCTGTAAACAAATGTGAAACAATATTTTATGAAGAAAGCAATTAGATGGTAGGTTGCCCCGGAGAGCGGTATTGTGTCAAGCTATCGGTGTCCGATTGCTATTGTTGGTGATGGAATAGAAAAAAATTGGGGACACACGGCTATTGCAGATGACCAGTCTTGTAACTGAGTGTCTTACAGTGGTAGAGCCACGTTGAAGCCAATTGATAATAGCTCATGTACCACGCTCTCACAGATTATCGTATTAAAGTAGCGTATAGATGCGTTTCGTACGATGAGACCCTCAGCCTGCCCTACGCAGATACCCTCTGTTTCACTTCCCTTCAGGTCATCAACGTGCGAGCAATGCCATTTAGTATTGCAAACATCTATAGACTACGATAACTGCTTAACATCAAGCAGGTCGTACGATTGCTTGCCGACTTGATTACATGAAAAAAAACATTATTGATGGTATTAAATACCTTAAACCTCCCTTCACGACATCCACAGTATGATTAGGAATCGTGATTTTCAAAAGCAATGCAATAATAATGCCAGGATATCAGAAATGAGGGCTTGTTACTCGCACCACCGGTGTATCACTCTATAGCAGCAGGATCCAATGTGATTTCCCCTCCTCGTTTTGTGTCCGCGGTTTCTTGCAATTAAATATCCGCATCTGTTGCGGCTTCCTTTGTCATCTTAATGGCGGGCACGTGACGACAACATTTGGATACTTTTAGCTTAAGCATGAGTTTTACGATTGTTTTAAGCTCGCTTGTCGATACCGTCGACTTGAATTATTTTTATGGAAAATTGTAGAGCCTTAAGCACAATCTATTGTAGATATTTTATTTAGATTGAATTAGAAAAACATTGTCAGCATGCTTTCTCGCTAGCCGTACAATTTTGTAAGAAGATTTTGCTTCGTAAGTTACGTAGTAGTTTAGGAGACCTTATGATATGATGCGCACGGCGTCTTCTATATAACCTAGCACAAGAAAAATAATCTGACTGATCTTTTATGTTGGTCGGTAGCGAGTGATTTAATCAAAGGGCAGGTGTTAAAAAAACACCCATACGTGTTTTTTGGAAGGTACATTCAACGTCAAAACTAGCTTGGTATTTGAGACCAAAATGAATGACACCAGAATGTCTCTAAATTCTGATCACACCATATCTCGTATACTTTAGAAATCTCCTGGTGTCATACTATATTATGACGTGTTTAGCAATGTAATTCTTTTGGACATTTAAAATTAACAAAATAACATGCAAAAAAATAAGTAATTGTGCATTATCAAAATAAGACTTTATACCATTGAAGTATAGCATAATATACGAGTACAATACACTCCATTATTGCGTAAGTTTGGGGCGGACAAAAGGGGTGACGGAACACGAAATTACATTTTATTCCTCGGATAAGCGGAAGGGTCAAAGAGTGAATCTGTGTAAGTAATTTATATTTAGTATTGTACAACTGTTTGAAAACATTTTTATGTGTTGTCCACATAACTCTGTATACTTGTAGATTGGCATATGTTCTTATAGCGAGCAAAAGGTCATTTTAAACTATGTTTAATTTCAATAATATCTAATCATAATTTAGGATAACATTGAGAAAATAACCACGATTGATTGAACAAAAAAACTAAATGTAATTTTGAGGTCAGCATAAAGATGACGAGATCCGAGGTATGATTTTATTTCTTATCAGGAATTTAGTTCTTATTTTTTTTAAGTAGGTACTAAGTGTACCTACCCATAAAAATGGTATTGTGTTCTAAAAACATAAAAAGTACTTTAAAATCTTAAAGTTCCAGCCACTTAGACGACAAATAACAAGTACCTACACCTTTTCACTGTGACACGTCTCAATATGAGTCCTTAAAAAGAATTATCCAAAAACCCACATGAAGAACGTTGTCATATCGCCTTCGCACATTTATAAATAAATTGCCATCAAGCGGGGATTAGAGGGATGATAGAATAAAGGCGAACAGACGACAGACAGACACAAAGGGTTCAGATGTTAATGAGGGGCACACTCTTCCATTGTGGTGGAACTTATACAGATGTAGGCACTCAGTTGTCTCATAAAAAATACCCCGTTCATGGAAAATGGATGGCGCGCTGAGTGGGAAAAAAAGTATTTCATTACTTATTTATGAAAATTAATTCCCAGCAACAGTTATTTTCATGTGTAGCACACACAGTATCTCTGTAAACATTAAACCTCCAAAATAGTGGTAACAATAGGCCTCATAGAACGCCTATGCATTCTACCTAAACAATTTCACGCCTACCAATCAAAAGCTGTCCGTCGAAGCTATGCCTATGGAGTAATTATAACCAGTTATTACCGACTATTACTGGTTCGGAGCGGACAAAGGCAGCGGCGGGCTTCAGTGCACCGACATGTCATAGATCGGATGTGGTGTGAGTCATGAGAGAAGAATATCGATTGGACAACCGCCTGGGGTCACGCTCGATATGCACTCGTCTCCTAATATGCCAGTTTTGGAATTTAAGATCAATCCAAAACTTTCGAAGGCCGCTAATGACTGCTTCTCTTTACTATATTGAGTCGAGTCGATTTGAAAATCAGTCGGTACGGGTGAGCGAGTGGCTAGTCGACTACGAAAAACTGTATAAACTGACGTGTTGCGGGCCGAGGGCAGTCGAGCCTTATTGGAACGGTTAACAGACTTGGTCTCCAGGTCTCGGTAATGATCTTGTAATTTATCCTGATTATTGGATCCCTTTTAAGGGGATTAGTGCAAGTTTTAACAACATCAAATACCAATGGAATTATAGAATCTTTCCGTATATTGCACAGCAACGCTCCTAGCGGAAAAATGCAGCTTTACTAGTTAACGTATTGTAAGACTCGATGCCTCGATCGATAGGTACTTATTTGGGTACGTTAAATACTCACCCATACTTACACCTGTACAGCTGTCCATAGTACAAGCTATGCTAATTTTGGGACCATTACATTATATTTCTGGCGATTTAAAAAACAAAGCCACATTTTGAAAGGACTTGCCGCTACAACCATAATTACGTACCTAATATATAAATGAAAATACATCATATTTCTACATCCGCTAATCTTATAACTTGGATCACATCATAATTTCACACAGTTTGCAATTTCTGAAAGGGCCGCAATGGTCACGAATTGTGTTGGAAAATTTGCATTTAAAAATTGCGACTATTAAAATATATTTTAACTATTAGTTTCACTGATTGCTTATTTCTCGTGGGTGTGTGAACTGACAAACTCAGTGTTTATTTAGTATTTTCGTAGTAAACACCTACAAATTTATAGAAAAACTAGCTGTGCCCGCGACTTCGTCCGCGTGGAATTTAATTGACAAAGTTTCATACAAACTTCCATCCCCTATTTTATCCCCTTGGGGGTAGAATTAATCAAAATCCTTTCTTAGCGGATGCCTACGTCATAACATCTACCTGCATGCCAAATTTCAGCCCGATCCGTCCAGTGGCTTGGGCTGTGCGTTGATAGATCACTATGTCAGTCAGATAGTCAGTCAGTCACCTTTGAACTATATATATATATAGATACGCGTCGATTCCATCCGTCACTTTAGAGATCTATCCCGGATATTTTTATGATAAAACCAATAAGTAAGCAACTCAGTAATTTTGCCCGCAACTTCATCTGCGTAGACTGAAATAAATATCCTATGTTTTAATCTACGAGCGTAATGTACGGGATTACCGCCTGTATCCCCCTCGTAGTGAGGGGAGGCCCGTGCCTAAGACTGGGACGTCAAAAAGGTAAAATTATTATTTTTTATTAGTTATTCTATCTATGGGCTTAATTTTATCCAAATCTGTTCAATCGTTTGTGTGGAAACGAGCAACAAATATCTAAACATAAAAGCTTTCAAATTTATTATAATAGTGGCATATTTCAAGCCATAGATGAACTATCGACCTGAACAAAATCTTTAGTAGGTACCAAAGGCATTTAATCATCAGATAAAATAATTTCAACGACAAATCCACTAATTCTCGACAGTCAAGTGTTTCAATAAAAGCAGCTTATTTAAACGAAAACTAATAGCCTCGACAGTATTCTTTCAATTACGTCACCTGTCACTTTTAATTAATTTGATCCATTACGTAAGTATTTTATTACGTTCAATAATATTACATTCTAGGGAATAAATTAAAAGGGAACGTTCTTCATTATATTACTTGGCTTTGAATTACATTAAGTATTACTATTAAGTGATAATAATTGTATAAGAGCACTAATAGCTGATTAGTTAAACATGCATCTTGCGCCCAAATAGTCCTTGGTTCAAACCCCGACACACATCTCTGCGTTTTTCGAAATAAATTGATGTCTGAATAATTACACTTGCTTACAGTGAAGGGAAACATACTGAAAAGCCTGCATGTTTTAAGAAATTAAAAAAACAATATTCGACGGATATGTGAAATTGGCCAACCCGCATCGAGCCAGCATCGTGAATATAAGCCTGAATCCCCCTCACATTGAGTGGCGCCCTGTGCCCAGTTGTGGGACATTTTAGAGGCCTAATTGTTATTATTTGAGTCTGGAATCGACCTTGATGGATGCCGAAATTTCTCAGATTACTTTACAAACACCATTATTGTCGTAAGCAGCCTGTATTGGTCCACTGCTAGGCTATTTTACAAATTTTCAATTAAACTGATAATGACTATTTCTTGTCATGAGCACTCAATCACAACAATTGCACTCGCTATGTTTCGTTTACCCAATTTCATTACGGATTACTAAAACTATGCGTGTAGCAGGTAAAACAATGGATTTCACATCGCAGAAGACAATTCCGTTTTACCTATAGCGGGGAAATAAATAACAGCATTACAAACAGCCCAATATTCACGGGTATTACTGCACATCTGTCAAACTCTGCATATAAATTTGGGGCCTAATCTGGAAATATGACTCTTGTTACTGACGAAACATTTGATACATCGGTAATAATAACACCTTTTACTTACTTCTATGTATTGAAGTATTGGCGGAGACAAATGTATCAATTGACTACATCTCCAAAGGACTGGCTTGACCAGGGTAGACACTCCAGGGTCACCTACTCACAGAAGATCATCATAAAGTAGTTTTTATAGTAATTCGTAACATGAAAGACAGTCAGAAGGCCAACCCCTCTCTTCCACTCCATCTGTGCCACTAGGTTGGCAACACGCGAACAATGCTTTTGGTATTGTAAGCATCAATAAGTTACGTTATCTGCTTATCATTAGGCAAGGTCGTACCCACAGATATAGATTTACATAGATAACGCAAATGCATGTACTTCGCGTGTACGAAACCCCGACCAAGCGTCAAGGTTGGTTGCCGCTAACTTACGGTCCGCGCGACTGCAGATATAAAAAATATGAGTATGAGCGAGATAATCACTCGAGAGAATCGTAGCGGGCGGAGGGGCATCGGCGGCATCGGTGTCTTTGAATCGGTTTGGATTTCCCGTCACTAATGACGTCAGAGTAGGTGTTAAATATTCGGTACGCTTGATTTCAATACAAATCGTGATACTTGCGTTATCAATGTAAATCAAATGTAAATCTATATCTGTTGTCGTACCCGTGTTTGCCGACTTGTTTTATAATAACTCTAAATTGAAAATTTAAAAACCCCCGATGCGACGACCTTTACATCAAATGTATACTTTACCTAGTTCGTCCAAGTTTATTTTCTGTATTTTTTCTCAATGGCGGAGCAGCGCCCTCTAGAATTATTATTGCATTATATTCCATGACCATTAACAAAATTTAACGCGTGCGCGTATCCATCATTTGACACGTGACTTATGGAACGTCTTTAGTTCATACACAAATCTCATATAAAAATGGATAAAATATCATTTTTTTTCCAGAATCCGGGAAACTCTTCAAATTTATAATATTGTAAAAAGCCAGTTCAGACTATTACGATCATTTAAAAATATAATAAAGCGAAATCGTTTCAGCCGTTCTCAAGTGATGCAAAGATATTATTCCAATGAGCCCAAATTTCGATCGGATTCGAGCCGTGGAAGTTGGTTTTGGCCGTGAATGTGGCATTTTCAACCTACAAAAGAGCTGATGATCTTCAAACGGCTGAACCGATTTTCATGAAACATAGCTAAGAACACTCTTGATCAGAATACCTATCTAACAAAAGAAACAAAATTGAAATCGGTTCATCAGCTTGGGCGCTAAGTTGCCACAGACAGACACACAGATACACAGATACACAGATACACATGTTAAACTTATAACACCCGTCGTTTTTCGTCGGGGGTTAAAAATGGGAAATGTTGCTTCTGATTATATCAAACCAGATTATGACGGCACGTAATATGGGAAACGTGTTCTAAAAATAAACGGCATCATATCTATGTCAGCCCCCATGTTGCGTGCGTCAATAATGAGATTTTAACGACAAGCTAGGGAGCGATTTACTCTCTTTTTGTTTTATTTTTGTAAAAGGGTGTCTGATACTTTTACTAAAATGTAAAGACAATAGGTACCCAAATTTATAGAAAACTAGCGGTAACCTAGAACCCGATAGTAGCGCCACCTACGGGTCCTATTGTGAAAATAAATCTATAACGGAAATAGTATTGAAGCTGCTACCCATTCCGCGAGCACCCCACCTCAGCTACGTCTAACGTCGCCTGTCCACGCAACGGACATTTTAATTTATTATATAGTTTTGTTTATGTCGGTCCCTTCATCATTAGACAATCGAGATGGCCGTTTCCGCCTCCACCGGTATGCACTAACGATGCAAAATGTTGTGGTTGCCCCAATTTAGGAGTGAATAAATAGTTTTTTCATTACTCATACTCTGAAAGTAGGTCTGAAGTTGCCTGAGGAGCGGGTTGAAAGTAATACTTTTCCGGCCCGGGAGAATCGCTTTTAACTGACAGCTGTCAAATTATAAAAAAAAAACTAGTTCCATTTTCACATTTCTATGGAACCATGTTCAAACTTTTTCTACAGTCACTCAATTACAGCACGATGTAAAATTGAAAAACATAAAGTTAAGTATTAATTAAAGAATATATATTTTTAAATGACTTTATTATAATTTAGTTTCAACCATTTCTTTAAAATAACATAGATTTGGGCAAAATATTTAAAGATGAAAATTAAAAATAATGGCTAAATAATGAAGTTACAAGCCGGCCAACGAAAAAAAAAACAAAATAGGCGGCAATCCGATCTTTATTTTTTTTTCGAGTTGTAGAGTATTGTTCATACTTCCTTGTATTATTTCTTTAGCCAATTCCTGTTTTTATTTTTACTTTCCTTGTATTCGTAATGAAAAGCACAGTGCTTACCTCGGGTGAAAGACTTCTTTTGTGCCTCGAACTATTAGCGCCCTCGCTACGCTCGGGCGCAAACCCCGTCTCGGGACTGAATAAGTCATTTTCACCACTCGTGTAACAATGTACTATTTTTTATCAGCAAACAAGCGTATGACCCGTGTGATGAAGCAGTTACCGTAGCCTATAGACGCTTGCAATACCAAAGGCATTGCTCGTACGTTGCCGACCTGAATTAATTATCCACACTCCAAGTGTTTTTTAGTTTCTTCTAACTTCTATTCTTTATTTCGGTTAAATTCGTGCGGGTATCAAGTACCAAGTGTCCTGGTCCAGGACTCGTGGAAGATCAAACTTCGGTGTTATCTTTGCACACCAATATGTTACGACTACGAATGAGAAAATAGTTAACGACCAACATAATTCGTTATTAATTTTACCACAAACTACAAATTAAATAATAATTTTTATTCACAGCGAAGTGTTGGTGACAGACTTGACTCGAACTACGAGTCAAACAACCAAAAAGTTAGCTGTAAAACATCTGGAAATAGGCATAATGTTTGAATATTCGATATTCTGATCATAGTGTAACTCAGGTCTGTCATCGCCATACTATTTGTAAATCCATTTCCATCGATATTGCTTGAAATAAATTTATCGACTATGATAAAGATATCTGAATCACCGACACTGGAATACGGAGAAAGGCCTTTTTACATTCAAAGTGATATCGCGACCAAAGCCCCGGTGATCTCGGATGAATCAATAGGATAAATTATTCATATCATTTCTTTCCATAAATCGATTTAACGCAAACAATGGCGAGTCGCCATTATTGGATTCCGGACAAAGACACCGCATACGATTGATAAATTGACAATCGAATCGCGGAATCGATTATCGATGCTTTGAGATGATTATCGATATTGAGTTGTGTTGAAGATATTTTTTTTTTGAGAATGAAATAGGTCAGATATTAATAGGATAGGTACTATTTTACTGTCACGTGTGAACCAAGAGGTAAACTAAATTTGACATGTGTATTATCTATATTAATATGTCGAAATTGCAACATAACCTAATAGCTTATTCAAGACATTTAAGGTTAAATTTACTATTCTAAGATCTACCTAACTGAAGGTAAAGCCTACTCCAACAGTGGTAGACGGTCTGAATATGTAAGGAAAATAATCAGTATTGCCAGCACGTTAAAGGCTAAGATATTATTCCGATAATATTTTCCCAGACACCGGGAGAACACTGAATTATTAAATTATTCCTGCCATCCGTTATATGGAGCGTTTACTATCGTCATTTTGATAGAATTCACTAGTAATTTTATTTCCTTTAGCGGCCCGCCCCGGCTTCGCACGGGTACATTACGGTTATATTATTGGAGGTTTAGTAAGGATCCCTAATTTTTTAAAATATATAATATAGCCTATGTCACCCGGGGATAGTGTAGTTTCCCAAGAGTGAAAGAATTTTTCAAATCGGTTCTGTAGTTTCGGAGCCTATTCATTACAATCAAACAAACATATTTTCCTCTTTATAATATTAGTATGATGACATGCACAATAAACTAACTGGACTAAATTAACCGTATTGCCATCAATCTCATGATTTAAGTTTATTACTCGTAGTGAGACATAAAAAAACCATGACTCAAATTTAGTTCATACGTAATTTAATAACAACGGAGCTAGTACCATTGCGATATAAACACAATAAAATAACGTGACAGATACTCGCTGAGTTAGGAACCACTTGGAACACACCATTTGTAGAATTGCGTGCCTCAACCAAGTCTCGTCAAAAAGGGGCTGAGAGCTTATTCTAGACCAATCACCCATTGCGCCATCAAAATTAGTTCAGAGGCGCACATTGTGAGTGTATTTATTTATTTATTGAACACAAAACAGGTTACAATCGTGTTAGCATGAAGTAAATGTTTGTCAAAAATATTAATGGATTGTCAATCAATCTTGTACCCCTTGTTAAGCGTACGTGGTTCGGAAAAATTGTCCTACAGAGTCCACTGCAGAGTCCAAAGTGTGGTTGATCTGTGATTTACACACTTTTCTGTTTATTTATATAAGACATCAACAAAAGAGTTGTAAGTGACCTCGAGGATAAATAATTGGCCATTGCAAATATTACGCTAAAAATATGGCTACTTGCTACTTGCCTGTCAAGTGACTTGCTCGAGTACTAAACGTACTAAAACATACCTTGATGACGGTTGTACATGTACGGTTGTTCTCGTATATCACATGACAATGTGTGGAATAATGAAAGTGTCTCCTGGAAATTTTGCAAGATAACACATTTTTTTCTCAAGTATTGTGGTATGTGGAGACGTATTGGATTCTGTTTACTTATGTACCGCACTCGACTGTTACATGAGTGTGCAGGCCAAAAATCTTTTTTATTTAGATTCTGATTTTGATGTGATTAGGGATTATGACATCCCTTGTTTTTCATGAATTGTAAATAAATATCGCCAGACTGGCACACCAACTATATGGTCAAAAAGTGCGCTAATACTACCATACAGTGAGCTCCCTGTGACACCCACAAGGGCAAATTACAATAAGGCATTTCCGAAATTTGCCCAGCGACCTACGCTCGAACCAAGCGGTCAAGACCGTTCCATTTACTTTAGTCTAAGAATAAAACCGGGCAAGTGCACATCAGGACATGCACAATGAAGGCTTCCGGACCCATTACAATAGCGAAGATTTCTCGTATCTATAACCAAAGTAGTGAAACACAAGAAACAAAGTTGTATTTGCGGTTGTTTTTTGAATCTCAGTAATGAGTCTATTCAGAAACGACGGGGTATTAACTTCACTTTAACTTGGACGGCTGTAGCTTGTGATTTAGTGAACCCATTTCTCCGGTTATAATTTTAATTGCAATGTAGTGGCATGTGCTAATGTCCTCAGTTTTTCTAGATTTTCTGCACGGTGTTTCAAGTTTTTACAGCAAGATCTACCTTAAGCCACGTTTTCAAGTTAAACAAATTCGGGACCCTAATACAAACTGTTTACCCTTATTTCACACACTTAGGGGTGGAGTTTTATAAAACGCTGAAAATTATATTTTTGATTTGTAATGAGTAACCTTAATACAAAATTCCATGGCTCTAAGTTGAGATTTTTTTTTACCCATACAAACTTTCATCCCCTATTTTATACACTTGGGGGTGGAATTTTACATAATCCTTCCTTAGTGGATATTTACGGTATGAAAGGTACCTGCTGCCCAAATTTCATGATTCTAACACCAGCGGTTTCGGCTGTGCGTTGATTCCTTTGTTTTGATTAGTGAATTTGCAAAAAGTACCAAAATATGCGACATAAATGGCCGTATCTTTTGACTGCGTTGTCATAAGCCAAATTTTTTTAAACCTACAAGGGTCCATAGCGGTTGATATTTGATATCAATTTCAAGTTGATATCTCTATCCGTTTCTGAGAAAAAAAATCTTGACAGACAGACAGACAGACGGACGGACAACAAAGTGATCCTATAAGGGTTCCGTTTTTTCCTTTTAAGGTCCGGAACCCTAAAAACCACCTTAAATCTGTGACCACTAAATAAATATTCTCGCAGGCAGCTATATTCAAATTTGGACGGTGTTATGCAGCAACGTGTAGAGCAGCCACCATCCAGGATTTAATGAATAGAATCATGCATGTTTGCATGAATTATTTTAAAGATATGGTAATTTTGCTCGCCTTTCATCGTTTTGTGGTATTCAGGTAGATTTTTATCAGTATTTCTGCTTCTGAATTCTTATAGAATGAATTCTATATCTATTTTGAGTTGTACAAAACTAGAGACAGTAACATGAATGATGTACGTTTTGCGTCAGTGTAAACGAGGGGTTAGGTTATCGAAAACAAATCCTTTTATTACACATATATCATATTAACTGAATCCCGTTTAATAAATAAGCTTTATACGATTGATCTCTACTTTGACAATAATATTTTTAAAATTAGAAAAATGTAAGTTATTCCTAAAGAATCAGTTTCGGGGAAAAGTAATGCTATAAAGAACTCTATACTTTTACTCTACTTTAGGTAGTGAAAGCCAAAATAAATCCACTTTACTAAATTTCTTTCAGCCTTCCGACTATTTTGAATACCCAAAACGAATTTAATCAAAACACAAGAGAGGCACAATAGGCCCCTCTTTCCAACAATACCCAGGACTGTCTCAAAAACAATCCAACGTAATAAGCCTTTTAGTATTCACGTCGCGCTCACACGTAATAGTTGAGCGTAACATATTTATATTTTCTTTCACAATTGTTCCCGCTTGTGTGGGGTGACCGTGCGGAAAGACACACGAGGACAACATGGGCACAATACAAAGGCGACGTATTTCATAAACTCAAGTAGGAATAATATAGGTACACATTTTATTTTTCCTGCTGTATACAAGAAACGGTAAATTTATTTTACTGTGGAATATATTATATTATGATCATATTAGTGTTCGAAACTTGACTATTATTAAAATTTTAGCCTTTTCCATCACTACTTCTTGGAAGAAGTTGAATATGTCAGTTTACATTATGAAAGATTAGGCTTTTTTTGTTTGTGGTTTATAGAGAGATAAATGTATTAAATTTCAAGTTCCCAAATGCTTTGATATATTGCAGCCCCATATTTATTGAAAAACGATTTTAGTCAAACGCTCAAAAATATAATACTTAATAAAATCTCCTGAAACTGCACGCGTTCAGAACATAAAAATACTCTTTGGTACTTCAAAAAGCACACACAAAATGTTAAAAAAGTACACAGTAATGTTGGTCACCCTTTTATTTCTCACACATTTTCTGGAGTGGTTTACTTTTTACGAAGCGTGGTTTCTAAGGAACAGATCTCCTCTGTGGTTACTTTTCGAAGCGAATCATTTGTACTTCACCGAGTTACAAGTTCGCGGAGTATATTTTTTGCGGGGATAATAGATGATCCATCGATCATGTAATGTCTGTTATTTGTACCGCTTTAAGTTGTATAAAAAGCGAAGTACTTTTTGTATGTTGTGTTATAGAAAGTTGGTCATTTGTCAACATGGGACCTATTGATATAGTTTTTGTATTCATGCCTTTTTAAAAGAGGTAAGTATTTTTGAGCATGTATTTATTAAGAAAAAAACGTGATTTAGTTTAGAGGTAAAGTATTTTTTTTAAAGTTATATTTTTAGTATCTGTACTCTACTGAATATGTTTTCTGTATCCCTCTATATATGTATTTTTTTCTAATTGTACTGTCAACGAAAAGGAAAATATCCGATTCAGCATATAGGGACGATAGTTCAATGCTACGATAGCTTCGGTGCTACGCCCGTAGCGATCGTAGATCAAGGCACTACGGCGTAGCACATTGTAGAAATATTCTCATGAAATATTTCCATATTCTAACATGATGGCAATTGATCCAGTGATTCACTGTTATTTTATAAACTCTACACAGCTTATTTAGTGTTAATAATTTAAAATGTTTAGAAGAAAACCACATTCTGAGACAATCTGCGTGTAGGACCTTGAGTGCCTGAGTCAGTACTTATGTGTCGAATTTTATACAGGAAGTGGGATGAATTGGATTTTTTTATTTTATTTTTACTTAAGTCGTAATTATTAAAACTTGAACCCCTCATAATGAAGGGCTTTTGATTTAAAAAACAATTTCCGCGCACTCTTTGTTAGATGCAGATAATAAATCTGAAGGGGTCCTTAAGCGGGTCCCAAAAACTCTCTTCGAAGTGTCGGAAGTGGGTTAGAGGCGTCATTAACTTTGTCGGCTCATCAATTTGTTCAGGGTTTCCATTGAGATAATTATCGTTGTAACATATAATTTATATTTTATATTTAAACGCCATCATCATCATCAACTTAAGAGCGATGCTCTTGTCGGTGGAGTTTTTTCCATTCACTGCGATTTTCTCCCAGTTCCTTGACCATTTGATACGACACGACTTTCACTTTTTCCTTCACTTGGTCAAATAGCTTCTCCTAGGTCTTCCTCTTCCCCTCTTGCCTTCTATCTTCCCTTCTATGATTGTTTTCATAAAAGCGTCATGTCGTATCAAATGCCCGATCATCTTTCCTCTACTATTTTCAATGCTGGTCAACAGGCTTCTCCTTAAACGCCATAACATTGTAAAATATATCTTTTTCCCGCAGCATAGGATAGCATAGGTGCTAGCGTATATTCGAGATAGTAGACAACAGTACCAACTACCGACCCTAAATATAGCTAATAACAATGGAGGTGGACCCTGTAAGTACCCAGTCTAGCCACAGTCGCCTTCCGATGTGGACGTGTTTGCTGACATCAGTATAACTTATTATATCGGACAGCACGGCGCGAGCCGTCGCACGTGACTTTGTTGCCATGAGTGCTGAACTCGTGGCAAATGAACTGCTGGCGTTCCTGCAGCAGAAACTGGACGTGATGGACGAAGTGTCCGCCGTCCAGATCTGCAGCACGAATTTCAGCGAAGATGACATTGCTGCTGCCAAGCTGCTGCTGTTTCGGGTGCTCAACAAGAGCGACCAGATGGTGTCCCGCCGGCGTGACGGGACAAAGAAGAGCATACAGGACATCATCACGCTGCTCAAGGTGACCGACCCGGACGACGTGCCAACTTTTGTGGCGAGGGACCTTAATAAGCTCCCTCCCGTCACATTCGACCACGTCGACGTGACCAGCCTGCTGAAGGACATCGTGCATCTGAAGCAGAGCCTGGCTGAGATGACGCGGAGGTTTGATGCATCCGAAAATACCGTTGGTGAATTGCGTAAGGAAGTTGATAGTTTACACAGTTCGCTAGCGGTAATTAGGTCATCTACAACTGCTAACGTAAATGTGCGCCGCGGTGCATATTTCGATACGTCCGCGGCGAGTTTTGCGTCAGCGGTTTTAACATCGTCACCCGCGTCACCCGTTGCCGAGTCAGCGTGCGCCGGTCAAACTCCGCGCGCATCTGCTGCCTCCGTCCCCGCTACCCGTACCCCGCCGGCATCTGAGAAGCTGCGAGCAGCAGCCCCGCCAGCAAAATCAACGGCGCCACAGAAGCCCCGTGATTTTGCCACCGTTGCCGCCAGCAAGCCTGTTTCCCAGCAGCGGCCTGTCATCCGTAAGGTGCCGAGCGTGGCCCCTGCGTGTGCACGCTTCGACGACCGAGATGAAGAGGGAATCATCAAGGTGCAGAAGAAGAGACGCACGCAGCGGGTTAACAGAAATCGCTGCGGCACGGCGGCAACAGGGTCCGACGTCCTGTTGCGTGCAGCAGTGCCGACCACCCTAGTCTACCTGTCCCGCCTCCACTACACCAGCAAGGCGGGGGACATTGCTGAGTACATCCGAGTGAAGAGCAATGTCTCATTGAGAGTTCAGCCGTTGGACTCCAGTCACAACGCCAGTTTCAAGGCGTTTGTGGTTAGAGTCCCCTCAGACAGGCTGTCAACTTTCATGCAGGAAGACTACTGGCCGAAGGGTGTGGTGTACAGACGCTTTCGGGGGAGATTACCGCCGTCACCACCTACAGTTTAGTTTAGTTTTTAATAATATGTATGTTAGTTTATAAGGTATGTATCTATGGGCTGTAGCGTTTTGTTATGACGGCTATGTTTATTATTTATTTTTATATTTGATAGGTACGCAATGATCCTGGTCACGGCACCATCTGTAACGTTTTTATTCTGAGGGCTATTAGTTTATTATTATTATATTTAAAGTACTATTCCGTTTAAAAATCGATACGTTGCGTTTATCTACTGAGTGTCGTGGTATTGTCATATTTATGGCAATTAAATTTACTTAATTAGAGTAGTCAATTCAACTTATTACGCATGTTGTTCGCTAATTGTCAAAAACATAAATAAATATAACAATACTAAAATCTCTAAAACAAACTCCTGTGGAAATGAACATAGGAACACAGTACACAGACAATAAACATTTATACAAAGACTCGTAGTTGTCGCCAGCCGTCGCCGAGGATCATTTGTAGTTACTGTAGGGTTTAAAACATCACACATGGCGAAGCAACAAAACATATCATGCACTTCTCGGCCGTCGGTCGCCTTCCTATAGAATCCCGCTAAATAAATATACACGATGCAATTGAACAACATTATAGTCTCATCAGTTCATTGAAGAAATTAGTCATGAGGACTTATCATAATCGTATTTATTCTAACACATACAATGAGACTATAAAGCCAATTCTTACAATCTACGCTCACCAATGTATCAGCAACACACCTGAACCGCGTTCGCACTCACACACTCGCGAAATAGGCAATACCCGCACTTTGCCATTTTTATATTGACTTTTAGCGCACACGCAGACGGAATTATTTTATTGATAAATCAGAATATCATGCATAAATACATGTATATTGTATGAATAGTATTAATGCAGGACCGAATCGACGTAGATCTGGAAATTTGTTCTCGATGTTCTGGCAACGTGGATTACATATACCGTCTGTAGTCAGAGGAAAGATCTAGACTTACAGACTTAGGACCTAGACCTAGCGGTTGATATTTTCTGACCTCCCAACACTCCTTATAGTCAGAACCTGGTGGCAGATGAACAACGTGCCCCAACAAAACCAGCAATCTAAATCGACCTTAGTAGGTTTGGCTGGGTTAAGATACATCTAACGATACCTAGTGAATATACCAATCTAAATCGTCTCGCTTTCAATCATCTTCCCTACGGCAGAGCTCCACAATACTTACGTCGGATTGTTTTAAGAACATTTGTTCGTACAGGCAAGAGTTTATTATTTAGGTATTAAATGGAATTTAATAAACTAAATGAAAGGGTGCTTGAAGAGCCAAAAGGTCAGTTTCAACTCTAGAAATTGTCGCCGACCGGTGCATTAATTTCTTTTGTGTGTTCTCGTGCTCGTCGATAGGGAGTTGCACGATATCCGGGCTCGAAAATTCTATTTACCCGTCTGTCATGGAGCACATCTTTCGGAGCGGAGCAACGGCCTGACTACCCGTGTGCGGGGCACCTAATAACAGCTCCAGGTTTCAGGGAACAGGCAGCTCATCGGATATCACAAACCTCCCCCGTACTCACGAGAGTGCGTACCTAGTGCATGTCAGTGAATGAGCCAATCTCTTCTATGATAGCTTGTATAGTGTCTTGTGTTTAATGCGCCTCAGTTTCATTAACCGCCCCAAGGAGAGTAACGGCATCCTCGCACAGAGTCGTTAGTGTTATGGTGTGTGTACACGAATTTTGTCAACACTGAGCTTAATTCACAATTAGAGTCAAATCAAAACGCGAATTGCTTATCAAGCACAGTGTGATTTAGGTCCCTAATTTAGTCAAATTTTAACAAAACGCAATCCTGTGATTGCATAAAACAATTATAATTTAGTCGGTATTCGCTCGCATCCATCCCCAAATCATTCCAACTACTACCCCGTAGTGTCCAGCTTTCCCTGGAAATTAATGAATGAATGGACTCTCCTAATAACACAATAATAGTAAGACAAATTAGCTGATATATCGACGATTTTTGGACAACATGGTACAAAACTATACCTACTATATACCATATAATATTTTACCTACAACACTCAGTCTAGACGCTCCGGAAAATTATTTGGAATTACTCTAAAACACCACTTGCAAATAAATCAAAATTTAAATAAAAATATTCGCGGTTCGCGCACTCGTATACGTCTCAAAGGATCACTCCCGAGAATTTAACCCGACCGTTCTGTAGTCAAGACTTGACTGTCCCGTCGCTAAAACCCCACTGTCCCGTAGTCAAGACCTGACTGTCCCGTCGCTAAAACCCCCACTGTCACTGAATGTCCCAACTTCCAAAACCAAGGAAAGCAAAAACCTAAAAGAGCCGAGCCCCCTCTCCGTCTTGTATTTTTGTTTTAACCCAAAAACTATCTTAGAACAAAGTTTCTAAGGATTATAATTAATTGCCGCATCTTTGCATGGACAAGTGCATAAGCCACGCCCACAGACCCCTTTTTTCTCGCAATTATGAGTGTTTGGGTTGAGAGCTCATAATTTACTCTCTCGTTTGACAGATTTTATTTCGTTTAGTTCAAATTTCAATTGTATGGGCGTAAAAACGAGCCAAACACTTTCAGCATGTGCAAAGAACAAAACGGCTAACAGCGTCACCACGTGTAGACAATTAAGTTCACATCACAAAAAAAGTCAATTGTAGGATGACAGATACTTCGTGCTTTATCATAGATTTTATGACCCTTGGCCTTCACAGCATGTTTTTTTGTTCACCTAAGTTTGTGAGTTGAAATGTGTTTGCATGGGAGTGTTTAATTTTTTATTAGCCATAGCTATTTCAAAACATTGTTATCAAATTTCTCTTAAAATGTCCCTCCAAGGATCTGGGACTAAATATTATGTTTCCAAAACTACTTGAAACCGATATTAATAGCTAATACCTTTTAACGAAGCGTGTGAAAGCTCAACTTTTAGACATTTTAATTTTTTGTAGGCTGTAATCCTATGTAGTTGTTTCAGACAAAAAGCGTATTGAATACTTTATTTAGGGATTTTAGTCGAGTTTAGGTCGCCTGCAGTATGAACTGTTACAGGGCCTGCGATGCCTGATCATAAATAAATAAATAAATAAATAAATAAAACATCATCAAAGTCTGTCAAACCGTTTAGGAGGTTCTCGATCACCACAATATCTCTGAAACTAGGGGGCCTACCGCGAACCAAATTTTTAGACAATTACCCTAACTGGAATTATCCTTAAAATAAATATTTTATTATTATTTTATTTCCTACATTATCAGATTAAAACCAATTGAAGAAAAACCCGAAATTCTAACAGGTTTTCCTTACTGGAATGTAGCCTACTAATATTCCTATATCCGGAACTAAGAAATACGGGCTTATATACATCATAATACATAATCATACACATAATGATGAATCGAGTACGATCCATCCCAAGACTGTCGACATTATTGTATAACCGAGCATTATAATATAAATCGATTAAATATATTCTCATTTCCTTACGGAACGCGTTGCTTGACTCGACTGAAATTTTTAATATTTTTTGTTCTATAAAACACCGGATATTAAACCTCGCCGCTCATTCGTTGCCACTGCGCTGACAGGGTTGCTGCGGTAATGCCGCTACGGTTATAAGCTGACTAAATGATGGCAATAGATGAAATAACATTGTTTATCGGTTGACTGATATACAATTTGAGGAGTCAATAAGGCGATTTGTGGATGTGAAGGCGTCAATAGCCTAGTGGTTAGAGGAGCCGGCCTCGTAGCTGAGAGGTTCCGGGTTCGATCCCCATCCTGGCCATTATGCTATTGACGTGGGCCCACTCCTAACACAAGCATTAGCTTAGCTGGATGGGCTAACGGGAATACTAGTTATGTGATAAACTCACATTTATAGTAATACGGTACGACCCAAATCACCGCAGCCTATAGATAGGTACTTGAAATACTTAACCCTTAACTGGTATCGTAAAATTCACTAACGTAACTGGTTTTGTGGGGGTCGCGCGGCCCCCATTACAAAATAGCTTCCAGGATCGAAATGTGCGTAATTTTAGATTAGTTTTATATAACAAAAATAAATAACAACCTTGTTATATTGATACAATTTTTTTTTATTAATGTAATTCTTTTTACTTAATTACTACAAGAGATCGCATAAAAATTGCAACTTTTTGGTAAATTTTTTTCTTACATTAAAAAAACTATTGCTTTGGTAGGCTTAAGCTGATATATATATATGTTTTCTTATTTCTAATACAGTAAACTTTGGAAATAAAAAGACAAACTCGTCTAATGAACGTTTTAAAAAAAAATCAATACAAATATACTCCTAACTAAAATCTTACGTAACTGGTATTGTTGTAACTGGTAAAACGCTCGTACCTCCGCTCTGGTAAAAGCTGCAATGCCGAACGTCTGGTACCCGCCGCGGGTCGCGACGTAATGAGATTACACAAAATGGCACCCACACACGGTGCAAAGTTTTAAAGGAATTCAAAAAAATATCACGCGTGGGGGCCGCGTGACCCCCATGAAACCAGTTAAGGGTTAAGGCATCGCTCGCATGTTGGTTACCTGAAGGGGAGTAGAACAAAGGAAGGGGAAGAGAGGGAGACTGGGCGTCTGGCTCTCTTAATTATCGTATGACACGCAGATATGCTTTTTTACACCCATCTTCTGTGAGAGAGTGGTGCTACCCCGCAGTGGCGTGCACTCCATAGAGGCATAAAGGCACTGCCTACCCTGAGATTTTATGATAAAATAATAATAAATAATAAAATCAAACAGAAAAATATATTCGAAAATAAATAATCATTTTGATTAAATATTTGAAAAAGCGCGCGCAGAATGCTGTCATGTGGAGTCCAGTGCGCCCCCCGCTGCCCCCGCTCCTTTCGCGCCGGCAGCGCCGCTGCTTTCGCGGTGGCAAAAGCATGCACTAAATATGCCTCAAAACTTGTACTAAAAACGCACACATACACACCACTTTCCAATATTTCTATGAATGAAAATGTTCGGGATGTAGGCTCTGCCTTCTTTGGTAATCCGACTTGGTTTAGAAGTTTGAATCTCAATGTAATTTGTTGGCTTAAAGTTTACAATGCGTTTTTGTTACCTTATACGTATTTAGTATTGAATAATTTAATTGTGGAGGTTTTTGGACGCCATTATTGCTGGTTGTCTTGTGTTTGTTTACATCGTGCTAAATAATTTGAATAATTATAAAATCCTCGTTGTTATGGATAAATTATTTGTGACGTATGTGTTAATGAGATAGGTAACTACATAAATTAAAAGGTGTTTTATCAATTGTCTTATGCTGCAGAAAAAGTGAATACATAAGTAATTATATTTTAAACGGTGAATGAGTAAAAAACTTGGATTTGTCGCAGATGAAAGGTAATACATATTACGAGACAATTATAATGCTAAATTTAACGACTCATTTTCTTGGTTGACGGGATACCGAGATCTTTTTATCGCTAAAGCGTATAAGTAGGTAAGTACCTAAACATTTAGGTAGGTAATTACGAAATACGCAAGCACAACATCGCCATGCCGTGTTGTCTAAAATTTAGATTGAAAAATAACTATGTAGATTTGAGTAAGTAATTTATAAATAAATAAGTTTGAGAATTTTATTTAGGCTGGGTAGGTAACTAACAGTTTGACTGCTTTCGGTTACACTTGAGGTAAGTACTTATAATAGTCTACCTAGGTATCTGTACTTGTGAATATCTGCTTGAATAGGTAAGTACCTACTTCAGCTAATAAAACCTATTTTTAAAGGCCTCTTCGGATAGGTACCTACCTATATCAATATCTATGTAGGTACTTACTAACAACAAAATATGTCCCATTTCGTTCAATAGGTACAATAGCCTAACACATTAATCCTGGACTAAGCTAGCAAGCAATAGTTCAAGGTACCCACACAGGTACCTATGCCTAATTTAAATTATTTTTATCTTACACTGCCTACCCTGTTTCAAAACCCTATGCACGCCACTGCTACCCCGTATACATGAGCTGTATTTAATTGGCTACAGCTCGGTTCTATTAGCGTAAAATCACTGTCAAAGTATTATTAGAACAGGCAGAACAATCCGGGATAATAACATAAATTAAATACAAATAACAACCTACTGTAGAGCGTTTGAATAAATAATATAATAGACCCTAATCTCCTAGGATATAATCTAAATATATAACCCCTAAATATGCATAATATAAATATTCGTTTAGCTTCCTAAAGTGTTCATACCACCTAAAATTTATCAAATATCTCACTAACAAAATCTTCATTAAGAACTACCTGTCTCAATCTGGAAAGATTAATTAATTACAATTTCAGCTCAATATAAATGTAAGGTTTTCGTAAATATACTAAAAAGGTTTTAATTACTCCCGCCTCTCAGGGAGCCCTTCAAAGGAGGGCCTTTCAAGAGCGGTCGATGGACAAAGGGATCGACGAATGATAACACATTGATTGAGACCACTCCACTTGAGTGTTAATGGAAGTATGAGACTATAGCCACAGACTTGAAGTGTCTGGTAAGATAATTAAGCAATCACTTACCTAAAGGTATGCAGAATAATTAATGAGTTTACGCGCCTTATGTAGGTACAATCACTCACTTTTATAAAATGTTTACACGTAACGTAAAAAGGCAGTGATAGCCGATTGGTTAAGCACGCGTCTTACGGGTACCAGGTCCTGAGTACAAACCCTGGCTCGCAACTATAGGTTTTTCGAAATATATGTGCGAATCTTAATTTCTATATGATTATCATGTGCTTACGATGGAGAAAAATGTCGTGAGGAAACCTGCATGTCTTAGAAAATCTAGCCAATTTTCGAACGACATGTGAAATCCGCCAACCTGCACTGGGCCAGCGTGGTGGATTACGGCCTGAACCTCCCTCGTAGTGAGGGGAGGCCCGTGCCCAAGAGTGGGACGTCAAAAGGGCTGAATTATTATTACTTTTATACACGTAACGTACGGCGTATGTGGTACAGTCAACATCAAAAATAAATGTGAATGTCATAGGTATGATAACAATAAATAAATTAATATTGTAAACTGATCGTACTGATTATTTAAAAGCGACTATATTTAGCATCTAATATAATTAAAGAGAACAATTTATGAATACGGAGAATAACCTACAAAGCTATATTTCTGGTAATGACAAAGCGTTGAGTAAAACATAATAAAACTACAATAGTACATTGTTACACGAGTGGTGAAAGTGACACCCGAGGTAAACACGGTGCTTTTCATTACGAATACAAGGAAAGTAAAAATAAAAACAGGAATTGGCTAAAGAAATAATACAAGGAAGTATAAAAAATACTCTACAACTCGAAAAAAAAAGATCGGATTGCCGCCTCATTTGTTTTTTTTTTCGTTGGCCGGCCAACTTCATTATTTAGCCATTCTTTTTCATTTTCATCTTTAAATATTTTGCCCAAATCTATGTTATTTTAAAGAAATTGTTGAAACTAAATTATAATTAAGTCATTTAAAAATATATATTTTTGAATTAATACTTAACTTTATGTTATTTCAATTTTACATCGTGTTGTAATTGAGTGACTGTAGAAAAAGTTTGAACATGGTTCCATAGAAATGTGAAAGTGGAAATAGTTTTTTTTTTATAATTTGACAGCTGTCAGTTGAAAGCGATTCTCCCGGGCCGGAAAAGTATTACTTTCAACCCGCTCCTCAGGCAACTTCAGACCTACTTTCAGTGTATGAGTTATGAAAAAGTCATTTGATGACGTACTTTTCTTTCACAGTAAAAGTGACGTGATTGACAGAAATATTTTGTTCCTTTACGAAAATGACTGAAACTTGGAAGTCAATATCGATTTTATTCCAAGAAAACTCTCTTCCCCCTATTCAGAGAAAAAACTTTCTAGTATTTTCAATTTATCGTAATAGCTTTTTTATCATCATTTTTCTACCTTCGCGCTTCTTACTGAATCAAACGACTGCTATCTCACTCCCTTCCATTATTTTAATCTGCACCCCCTTTGTTTAGGTTTAAGTAAGGAATAGGACAACAATCATGTAAAAGGCAGGTTTATCTCGAAGGCAGTTCGTCTAAGTTTAGTCAAAAAGACTCCGCAAGATCCCGGCTTCGAATAAAAGATTTTCGTTTATATAGATAAAAAAAATCTGGTACAAACATTTGTATGGAGGTTTCCTTAGATTATATAAATATCTGGAATGGAAATAAGAAGATATAATTGATTTTTGAATATGAGACAAATAATAACAGTAATCATCTGCTTGTACTTCAAACACAAGTAAATAAAATAATATAGGTAGGTAACTACCGCAAACTGTTTAACATAATTATTGATTTCTCATTGAGTTCAGGGGCTAGCCCCGGTTACAAGCCTAGCCTAGAAAGGTATTAAATAGGAATCTAGAGATCATTTCACATGGTTGCTATTTGACAAACGTGTGACGTGTCATTGGATTCATGATTTCCAAAATGGATGGTCACTCATATACATATTTTATTTAGAGTATATTCCCTTACATGAGTTCAGTATACCGAAATACTTACCAACAGAAAGTCGGTGCAGCTCTATTTTTCAAAGTAACGGGAAGAAATTTTGAACAAATGTCGTGAAACACATGAAGAAATGTCGACCGACACAAATGGAAGCACATACATATCAAGATGACTTATCCTCCTTTGCTGAATCCAAGTAAACAACAATAGTAGAGCGGTCCGCGATAGCCCATTGTCACAGCCGAGCAAGATGGCCGCCGGGTTTTTTATTTATCCACAAAACCCAAGAATAAAGCGATGTTCCGTATTATTGTCTGAGTATTGAGGATCTGGGAGTGCGTACGAGGGCACAGCTTGCGGAGTATGCGGAGGGAAAACCAACATTAGCTTAAGGGGGTTATAATGAAAGGGATCTTTGTGAGGGCGGAGGCATGAAGACGTGTGGCTTTCCTTGATGGATTTTGGTTAAAAGGGGTTGAATGGCACTTTTTTATGCAATACTATCTAGATTTGGGGTGAATGACCCCATCATGCCTGGCTAAACTAAGGTCACCTAAGCGGTTAAGAATCTTCGTGTATATAACTTTGGGGTATAATTTCAAATGTCATACTGACAATAATAATATTATACTTGTGATCGTTTAATTATAGAACTTTGAAACTATTGAGTATTGTTTTTTACATCTATTTCATCCCACCGCTGGGCAAAGGCCTCTCACAATACTTTCTATCATTCTCTTTCGTTAGCTGCTCCTTTCAAAGTCCCTTTCTGTCCCCCGGTATTCACTCTGATGCAGCCTTGACCCATGTGTCTGAGGCCTATACTCTATAGAATAGTCTAAATATCTTATAATTACTAGCACTCGCTACTGTACTGTGTCCGACACCTTATAGCTAAAAACCACCCAAGGGTCCCCTGGTGTCAACCAAAGCACACAAAAAACATCAAAATTGTTCAAGCCTTTTAAGAGGAGAAGAAATACGAATATACGTACACCGGATTTTTTTATATAAGTATTATACAAAAATATTGTTATTATTACAATATTCATGCTGATAGAACACCCGTTATGGAATATCGTTATCCCCCAACAAAATTCATAGCTAAAATACATTCATACATAAAATATACATATGCAAAGTGTGTACACCGTGAAATATCTCATTACCTAATACAAATACGTTTAAAACATTCTAGGGGCCCGTATTTACACTTTCACATTGACGAAACGACGTTGGGTCCACGCGGACCCAAATACTGGTAGTAATTAACTTAAGAACGCGCCCGCGCCGCTCCCGGAGGATCCTCGCACTTCACTATTTATGTACATACACGATTATAATGTAATTATAACGTAACTAGCTGTGCCCTGCGACTTCATCCGCGTAGTATTGGATTATTGGTTTAAAAAGTATCCTATATGTTAATCCCGGTTATAATCTATCTGTGTTCCAAATTTCATCCAAATCCGTTCAGTAGTTTTTGCGTGAAGGAGTAACAAACATACATACATACATCCACACTCACAAACTTTCGCATTTATAGTATTAGTAGGACTTACATGAAATTGTAATCAGTTTATATTTAGTTACGATTTTATTTATTTTTAACCCCCGACGAAAAAAGAGGGGTGTTATAAGTTTAACATGTGTATCTGTGTATCTGTGTGTCTGTGTATCTGTGTATCTGTGTATCTGTGTATCTGTGTATCTGTGTGTCTGTCTGTGGCAACGTAGCGCCCAAGCTGATGAACCGATTTCAATTTTGTTTCTTTTGTTAGATAGATATTCTGATCGAGAGTGTTCTTAGCTATGTTTCATGAAAATCGGTTCAGCCGTTTGAAGATCATCAGCTTTTTTGTAGGTAAAAAAGCCACATTCGCGGCCAAAACGAACTTCCACGGCTCGAATCCGTTCGAAATTTGGGCTCATTGGAATAATATCTTTGCATCACTTGAGAACGGCTGAAACGATTTCGCTTTATTATATTTTTAAATGATCGTAATAGTCTAAACTGGCTTTTTACAATATTATAAATTTGAAAAGTTTCCCGGATTCTGGAAAAAAATGATATTTTATCAATTTTTATATGAGATTTGTGTATGAACTAAATACGTTCCATTAGGTCACGTTTCAAATGATGGATACGCGCATGCGTTAAATTTAGTTTGTTTTGTTAATGGTCATGGAATGTTACGTAATAATAATTCTAGAGGTCGCTGCTCCGCCATGAGAAAAAATACAGAAAAACAAATCTAATTTAAAATAAATTAAGCGTTATTGAAAATTCTTCCCCTGGGCTGCTCCCGTCCACCTCAACCAGAGTTATTACATCAAATTCAATCATAATTGATCATCTTTTACTAGGAATTAAACCTCCGTGGCATCAATATTTAGATTCGTTGTCTATTCTAATGTCAATGATTATAATGTCATAACAAGATAATGTCTCATACTTTTACACAGATTTTCTGTTGACTATTGTACATTGCATTAGTTATCTTAGATTATAAATGAGGAAGCCAAAACGACTGATGCGATGTAAATGGCGCTTTCATAATCTGGCATCGAAACTAGTTGTACCAGATGAATTTGCGACGTGAGCTATGAATACTGAGCTACGGGAGCTACGCAAATCTCGCTCACTTAATTATTTGGAAGAACTACTAGGTAAAGTATACATTTGATGAAAAAGTCGTCGCATCGGGGGTTTTTAAATTTTCAATTTAGAGTTATAATATAATAATAATAATAATTTAGCCCTTTTGACGTCCCACTCCTGGGCACGCGCCTCCCCTCAACACGAGGGGGAATCAGGCCATAATCCACCACGCTGGCCCAGTGCGGGTTGGCGGATTTCGCATGACTTTCGAAAATGGGTAGATCTTCTAAGACATGCTGATTTCCTCACGATGTTTTCCTTCACCGTAAGCAAGTGATAATCATATAGAAATTATGATTCGCACATAGATTTCGAAAAATCCAGAGGTGCGAGCCGGGGTTTAAACCCAAGACCTGGTGCCCGCAAGACGCGTGCTTAACCAATCGGCTACCACTGCTGTATTATTCTAATATATTGTAGGAATATTTATAATGCAGTAAGAAGTAATCGGTCAATGAAGACAGACTGTTGTACGTGACTTGTGAGTTATCTTTGTTTCTGAGTTACAGGACTCCAATATTTGGCACAATATAATGGCAAGGCGATATATATCTAAAGCCGTTGCTTAGTATACACTGTGAAATCACTGGGTCCATTCAGGACTATAATGAAGGCCATCCAATAAAATGTTATCACTTGTTATGTTCCGTTCCTTTGTCCATTACGCTAAACATTATGTTCGAAACGAGAAGTGAATGTTCGACACCTTTTTTTTGGGATCATTTGAATTTGATTTGCTTACGACAAAGGGAAGAAAGCAGAGCTGTTGTGAATTTCCGCTATCTCCAGCTATACTTCATCACATAATTTGTGGGCTATCCTTACGTACGATCAATGTATCATCAAGGTAGTCCTAATATCTACTCGAAGGATTTATCTCTGTCGTCTCTATCGTCTGTCAATCAATTCCGTGGATTCTTAACAAATTATAGCTTAGTTTATATCACGGAATTAACTACTCCAAGCTACAAACAACTTAATGCGGTTCAGACGGTTAACCGTGTTAACCAGGTTAACCTGGCACCAATAATTTCCATACAATTTACTGTACCCGGATGTAAAAAAATGTATAAAAGTGTAAAAAATAAATAATTGTATGGACAAAATGATGTCGGCTTCTTCATGTGAATGACCGCTAGCTCAGTTCACTCAACGGCAAGGAAATAAAATCACAACACTAGTCTGCACTCTGTTACGTCACAGATTTTTCCCGTCCCGGATCCGTCTCGGTGCACCCCAGTTAGCACGGATCACGATAAACCCGTATACGTTGTTACGGATTTGAAATTGTAGGGGAATACAAGTGGACGAATGCACAGGATTGTTTCTCGATTATAGGTTTTGGGGCAAAATCTGTGCGATTTCATGTATTTCTAGTAGATAGAAATATCGTAGAGGATGTCTTTGTATTTCATTTACTTTGCCATAGTACTATTTATCATAGCTTGCTACATAATTATGTCATACTGTCATCAATGTTCAAAATTTTCCGCTATTTTGGAAGCGAAGAGAAACCTATAAAGAGCCCATTTTCATACAGAAGACAACCCGATTAACGGAACTGTGTCTTAATATTTTTGATAGTCGTTGTATCGTATTCGATATAGAAACCAAAATCACAATGTTTTAAATTTACGTGGACCCAGGAAAGAAGTCTGATATTAATTTGTCCATAAATTCACCTAATCTTATAACCGCTATGTACCCTATTTGCTGGATTATTATTGAAACTCTGGGAGACGTAGATAGGTAATTGCTGACTTAAGGGATACAATATTAATAATGCTCCGATGGGTTAATTGCCTTCAAATAATAATGTATATTGCCATCAACTTATTATCAGTGACTGAACTGCGAGCAGTTACAGAACAAAGCATACAGGATGTTGGTGTTTCGAGGCATTGCTTGCTAGGTAGCTGTGCGAAGCCAGGCTGGATTGCTAGTTTTTTATCCAGAAGCAATGCTTATAAAATTTAGTTTACTCAGCGGTATATTGTATGCGACTCGTATTTTTGTTGCAAAAACACTTTATGCACGAAGTTGATGTATCGAAATAAGCAAATTACAGACTAACTGCGGCAGTTCCAATAGAACTTCCTAAACTTTCGTACCGCAACATTGATCAACTGAATTATTCATGCTATATTGAATATCATTTCATGTTTTGGTGTCGCGAGCAGTTTGAGACTTTATTCCAGGATGGGATAGTTCGAATTCGATTGGGGGCGACGTTCGTTCAATTTCTTATATGGTAACTGATGGATGTACAGTCGAAAGAAATGTGTGTCTTTTCCTTATAGTGTCAGCAGTATTCTTAACGATATCAATAAGTCTTATATGTGAAATTGATTGTCTACCATATTGCCTGGCTGTTTACTTATAAATTGATGGATGGATATGATGCATTCATTATTATTGGGTATTTTTTCAGTATTAGAGTTTTTTGTGTGAAGTAAAGTACAGGAATAGCTATCGGCGTTGTGGCTGACGTGTTGGTCATTGAACCAAGTAATTACTTTGGAAAGCCAACGGCGAGGCGTCCAAGTTTCCTGAAAGTTTGTGGAGTGACGAATCATGCCGAACTTTGATAGGAAACGTGCAAAGTTAGTATTGGAAAATGGTTGCGGATTTAATGACAATTTTATACTAAGGCACCAACTTCTGAAGACATAACAAGTGTCGTTTGTTTAGGATAGTTGCCCTTCTAGATTTGAAAGAAACATGTTGTAAATTTATACGAAACTAGCTGAGCCCGCGACTTCGTCCGCGTGGAATTTAACTTAACAAAAAAGCCCGCTCCCCCGTGTAGAGCCCGCGCGACGGGACCCATTTTTTTTATTTTGTTTTTCTATAATAAAAGTAGCCTAAGTTACTGCTAATAACATCAGCTATCTACCAGTGAAAGTCCCGTCAAAATCGGTCCAGCCGTTTAGGAAATACTCTTTGATATCATGTGTTTTAATTTTTTTACGCGGAACCCTAATTGTTTTTCTAAAATTAAAGTAGCCTAAGTTACTCCTTAAAACATCTGCTATCTTCCAGTGAAAGTCCCGTCAAAATCGGTCCAGCCGTTTCGGAGATTACCCGGAACAAACGCACAGACAGACAGACAGACAAAATATTTTTAAATCGCGTTTTTGTTATCGGTGTCGTATGTACTTTCATATGCATTTAGTGAAAAGGTGTTATTTTGATATTACAAACAGACACTCCAATTTCATTTATTTGTATAGATGTATAGATGTAACGCAGTAATGTAAGGTAGGGACATGATTATTCATCATTATGTTGCTCATGTGATCAGCGTAACAATTTGTAGATATAAATAAAAAATATCGCCAGACTGGCACACCAACTGCATGGTCCCAAACTAAGCAACGCTTGTACTAGGGATACCGTACAATGGACTGCAGGCGATCCCAGTGACACCCACACCTTGGAAAATTATGAAAAGGCCATTTCCGAAATTTTCCCCGGCGGGAATCGAACCCGCAACCACCATGTGCAGTGAGCCGAGCGGCCTACGCTCGAACCACTGCGCCAAGCGGTCGTCAAATATTTGTAGACATCAATTATAGTCTCTGATTGCTCCTAGAAGAGGGTATTTTAGTCTTCTTATCTTAGTGGTGAGCTTTGGGAATTCTGGACAAATGGATGGTGAATTATATATACAATCATTACGTTATCAATGTTTTTCTAATTACTCAATTTAGCCGGTCATTGGTGCAAATAATAAAAGCTATAGAAAATTCAACATTATATATTTTATTTTTCAACCAGTTAACTTGACATTCATTTTCACTGTGGACGTTTTTAAAACCTTCATTACAAACAGCCGGCTATTAATTAATTTTCGACAGGTTTCGCCCCACCGTCGCGGCTCCTAATTCATCGGCCCAGCTGTTAGTTCCTGACTACATAAATCATAAGCAGGCCTTGTTTTGGCGCCCTTCCAAACTTTCTTTTTATTTGACACTGCCCTCCATTTCCGAGTCGAGGTTTTGCCGGATAAAATATAGCTGGTTAATATTGGTGCTTATTCTGTTTGGACACAAACTAAAAATGACTGCACAGCAAAATGTTGATATTTTGTTGTGATGTCAAATTTAGTTTAGTCGCAATTTATGGCTACCAGAATAAACACCATTGTATTGCTTATCTTTCTTGTTATATATAAAATTCTCATGTCGCGGTGTTTGTTGCCAAACTCCTCCGAAATGGCTCGACCGATTTTCATGAAATTTTGCGTTCATATCGGGTAGATCTGAGAGTCGGTCAACATCTATTTTTCATATCTATGAACAATTTATATGGCAGAACAACGTTTGCGGGGTCAACTAGTTATACGAGTATTATATTCCTATTTACCGTCTACATAATAAAAAAATCTTTGTTTTAAGTATACAAGGTTTGTCTCGTAAAGTTGTTAGGCTATATGAAAAATTATACGCATTATTAAAGTAAGACCTTATATGGAGATAAAAATATTTATATAATAGGTGTATCTAAACTACATCTCCATTATATTTTCACAGGTAAAACGTGCCTGAACGTAATAAAGACGTACGGCATGCGCAGGTAAGTTCCTAAGTCAATTTAAACTTCACACATGTCTCGAAAGTTTGGGGAGCCGAGTCTGCCCGGAATTGCTATTCTTTCACGGTAGGTGGGTGTAAATTATATGCAAAATAGTATGTACTGTACTGTAGTTACTGTATTCGTACATTAATGCGGGTTTAGCGTTTTCCCCGAGACTTGTCGGTGGTCAAACCTGGGCGTCATCAATTACCACCTTTATCCTACGTACCTAGCTTACAGGAATAACAGTGATAGAAGCGTGTGGCGAGTCTAATTTCATTTTAAAAAGACCCCAGACCAACCAACCTCTGGACTCTGCATTCTAGCGCAAAGTATCCGATACATACGCGTAAGGTGTTTAATATGACCAATCACAATCCATTATTATTTTCCGCTCCCACCCTGCAATATTTTTACGAATTATTTTGATGCAAGTCAAGTCCTAGTGCGGTGTCCAAAGGGTTGGTCTGTGTTAACAACTGCAAGATTTAGCAATAGCCCTTCGTGATTCGTTCTGGTATAGGTATCTGGGATCGTCTCCAGTCCACTGTACGTTGATCATAGTCTTATTTGAATGAAATGTGATCTCAAACATTTTTTGATGTGTGTAAGCAAGCGCAATAGGCAAGACTTCGGCCCCGATTCTGATTTTTATTGCGAACACAATGAAATATTTACAACTGACCGATTGTGCTAAACTATATTCGCCATGATTTCCCCGAGGAATCGTAACTCTGCTGTAGCAATAAGTAATCTAATCTGAAAGGGACAAGGTTTGCAGTTGTGGGAACCTTAGAATCGTTTTTAGATGGTAGTTTTATATAAATATTTTTCTTTTTATTGTTTATAATATATACGATTTTTTAAATCTAAATTTCTTCTATCTTAACTATGATTTACTTTAGGTATATCAGACTGATGTACTCAACTACCACAAAACAAACAGTACTACAGTATTTTATTTCGTATGTATTTAAAAATAGTCCAGAAATTATTTGGCACTTCATAACCATTAATAGAACTCCTGGTTCCAATAACCTCTCCAAAATAACACGACTTCATTGTCACGTCGTACTTTATCGCAAGTTGACTTTTTATACGTAGGCCAGGAAATTTTGCAATAGCGACACTTTTCTATAGGTACACGTTGAAACATAAAGGGTATACTTTTTTTTTCAAAACTTAACTTTGTAATTCTAAAACTATTCGCTTTGGAGGAAACTTGAAAAACAAAAGGTCTTATAGGGATATAGCTGTTGACAGATTTCATAAGTCTACATTACCTTCAGTACTTCAACTGTCCCACAAAGCCGATAGTTTTAGATTTACAAAGTTAAGTTGCAAAAAAGAATAGTATACCCTTTCTGTTTCACCTAGTATAACAAAGTCGGTAAACAATCGTACGACTTGCCTGATGTTAAGCAGTTGCCGTAGCTTATAAATGCTTCCATTACCGAAAGCGCTCGCAAATTGCCGACCTGAAAGCTATATAGCTACTTTGTGCCAAACTTATTTGAGAGGGTGGTACTACCCGGCTAAGCCGGCTGAGCCTATGAGCTGTAGTCAATTGGCTATGGCTTGGCATTACCCTAATTTTTTTGTGTTTGAACTTTGTTCAAAAATAACAGTGTGAACTAACACTAATATGTCAGTATATTATTTACTAGCTGAGCCCGCGACTTCGTCCGCGTGGAATTTAACTTAACAAAAAAGCCCGCTTCCGCGTTCTGAGCCCGCACGACAGGACCCACTTTTCATTTTTTTAAATTTTGTTTTTCTAAAATAAATGTAGCCTAAGTTACTGCTTATAACATCAGCTATCTACCAGTGAAAGTCCCGTCAAAATCGGTCCACCCGTTTCGGAGATACTCTTTGATTTCATGTGTTTTTATTTTTCTACGCGGAACCCTAATTGTTTTTATAAAATTAAAGTAGCCTAAGTTACTCCCTATAACAACAGCTATCTGCCAGTGAAAGTCCCGTCAAGTCCAGCCGTTTCGGAGATTACCCGGAACAAACACACAGACAGACACACAGACAGACAGACAGACAATTTTTTTTTAAATCGCGTTTTTCCTATAGGTGTCGTGTACTTTCATATGCATTTAGTGAAAATGTGTTATTTTGATATTACAAACAGACACTCCAATTTTATTTATTTTTACAGATTTACGGTCCACTAACTTATTGATATGCTTAACGTTTCACGTCACGTGCCCTAAGGCACGTGCAATTGGGAATCACTAACCGAAATACAGACTTAAGAAGCAATTACAATAACTAAAATTGAAAATGTAGAAAACCCCCGTTGCGTCGACTTTTTTAACTGCAAAATAGATGATAATTTTCAAACGGCTGAACCGATTTTCATGAAACCTAGCTTAGAACACACTCGATCAGAATACCTATCTAAAAAAAAACTAAATTGAAATCGTTTCATCCGTTTGGGCGCTACGATGCCACAGACAGACACACAGATACACAAATACACCCCTCTTTTTTGTCGGGGGTTAAAAATAGGGTTGGACTATATAAGTATACAAATGAGGACGTACTCTGAGCGTAATCGTTCGTGTTCGCTCATTTTGTGGCCCGTATCTAAAGGCGGAACAAGTTTTCGTTAAGTACACGTAATCCGAGTCGAGTCTTTTAAATTTGTCAGGTGTCAAACAGATAACAAGGAAGGTTTTTCGCGAGAGACGGCAAACTTTTGTTTTAGCGCTGTTAGGCCAAGCCTTGTTTTTATAGAGTGGAAAATTTAAGACTTATTTTGTTGAAGAGTTTGGCACTTTTCTTTGTAAGTTCATGTTAGAACGGGATTCAGTTTCTAAAGCATAATGGCCAATCAGTTACGTTGTACGATATTATAAAATTATATGTCATTTTTTAATTTTTTGTTTTGCTTCGAATGCTTCCGTGCAGTAGTAAGTAGCAATAGAAAATATATATAACTCAAAGGTGACTGACTGACTGACTGACTGACTGACTAACTGACTGACTGACTGACATAGTGATCTATCAACGCACAGCCCAAACCACTGGACGGATCGGGCTGAAATTTGGGATGCAGGTAGATGTTATGACGTAGGCATTAAGAAAGGATTTTGATTAATTCTACCCCCAAGGGGATAAAATAGGGGATGAAAGTTTGTATGAAACTTTGTCAATTAAATTCCACGTGGACGAAGTCGCGGGCACAGCTAGTAGAAAATATGACTTTAAATACTCTGCGTCTGATATCCTCGAAGTAACGAGAGCCGTTTAGCCGGAATTATTTTGGTCACAATGTAAGCACTAGAATCTTATAAAACTATGAAACGATCTCCAGCGACTCATCTTGTGAGATAAATAACACAAGACCGATGTCTTATCTGTGAAATTTGTTTTTTTTTTTTCTTATCCGGGCCTTTATGGCTCGGCCGCGTTCACCTCTGATATGGGGGTCAGAGACCTTACTTAACACGTTATTAAATAATAATGTACAAAACTTTTTATGGTGGTAAAAACACAGTATTTAAAAATACATTTTCTCAAAAGGCGAGTAAAACGTACCAATAAAAACATATTTCTCAAAAGGAGTAAATATAAAAACTTATCAATATATACAAAAATGGGACAGCGGAATAAATAACAATAGTTATAAACGTGATAAAATAAATAAAAATGTGAAATTTGTTGCCCAGTAGCTCGCGCATTGCAATTACTGTCTAAGCTTTCTATGCACACGTCTAAGTGATGCGCCACTTGGGAGATGTTGGGCTTAGTTATGAGGTGATTTATATGGTGACTATCATCTATCGCGACGGTATTATTTAAAGAGGTAGTAATAAGTGAGAAATAGTTGATCGAAGCGAATGATTGTGTTCCAAATTTCCAGACTACAGGTGCAATGTATTAAAAATGTGTGACTTTAATTAAGTACGAAGAAGAGGATTCGGGAATGGATCCCTGGACCATGGCTGGTAAGCCTTGTCGGTCACCTGACCGTTAGCCATCAATTCTACCGCGCGTGCGCGTGCATCGCTCGGCTACATAGGTACTCGTTCAGCGCGACATTGATATATTTGCTGATAACTTAGCGACCTTTATTAGACTTACTTAGTTTATTTTTTAAGACATACCTACAGGTAATTTTGTGTATGAATGAATAAATAAAAACTTAAAGTCGACAGTACAATAACGTAATAACTTAATAAGCTACAAATCAAACAATGGGTAAATAATTTGGGCGCAACTTATTATTTGATACTTATTTTAGCAAATTAGTACACTTATCTAACCCAAAGTAATGGAGTTTTTTTTTTAAGTTTTTCATTATAACACTAGTCCTCTGGGAAATCTTTGCATTGCTCATACTTAATTGTGAATCAATGTAATTCTTTCATAAATAACCATAATGTTACTATTCATCATCATTTTTATATTTTAAGAGTAAATTGGTGTCTTGGATATATTGTACCCTGGAGTGACTTTTACTTTGGTATTAAGGATCATTTAGGCCTAAGCACAGCTTCATTAAAACAGATTCAAGCGATACCCATCTGGAAAAACGTACGGAGGTCGTAAGAAGAGGAAATAAGGGGCTTAAAAATTGATGTTACAAAGAAATTACACAATACAACATATTTTTATCATTATCATTGCGCATTAGGATTATCATATTCTATTATCAGCAGTCATAACTCATTATACGTTACGTCTTACGAATTGAAAACACACGAAAATATTTTTCTCAATGCGCATTTTGAACACAATTTTCTTCGTATACCATTGAGGTGGGATTATTAATACAGAATATTATTGAAATTTGTTACAGGTGGTACGAAAAACATTGTCTCCAAAACCATCATAAGTCTACCACATTTCTCGCTTTTATCTCAAATGTAATAAGGTCTGGTTAATGATACATGAACTGCATATATAAGTTTGTAAAGGCACAACGGCACTTTTCCATTGAAATATTGAATGAGGCTGACAAATGAAGAAAGTTGTAAGGGACATAAATCTTCAGGGAAGATAAAGGGAAGTCCACATGCAGTTCCACTGCAATAGAATTGTGGTATTTTTTTTTTAAGTCCTGGTTAAATTTATTAATGTATTATATTTAAAATATATAAGCACCATGGCGTTTGAAGCTAATTATCGCTGGCAAGGAAACAACTAATTGCCATATATAGTGTACGCGCTGCCATAAACGCGTTCATTTTCGAGACCCCAAACCCGTAAACCCACATAAATAACCCATAAGGAAAATAAAATATTCTATCAAATTCATCTTCGTTTATGAATGCACCCTAACAAAATGTCAGGATAACCAACAATGGTAGCGGATGATAATTTCAACGGATTAAAACTTGTGTTTCAACTCGGATTATTCGGTTTTAATCAATTCTAAAAGGTCCGGCTCACTCCCCCCTGACGGGGAGGGAGACGATCAGGATCACACTGCTGTCAGCCAGAGCGCTGCGGAAACCGACTGCGAATAATGAAACCCCGGCTTCAAATTGTTAGTCCTATATTGAAGTCTTAATAGGTACTGCGTTTTAAAACGTCAATAGGCTGGTGGTTATAGGGGCTACCCTTGTAGCGGAGAAGTTGAATTTTTTTGAGTTTTTACGAATAAATATTTAAAAAATGGTTATAAAAAATTAAAAATAGTGAGAGAAGTGTAACAAAGTCGGCATCAAGCGTACGACTTGCCTGATACAGTTGCTTGCAATACCAATTATATACCTCCCACGTTACCAACTTGAAGGACAGGGGGCAGGAGGGGGTGGTTGGCCGTCCAGCGGTAAAGAAAACGGTAAAGATTTTTGTGTCAAAGTGTGGCTGCAAAACCTCATAAGAAAATTTGTTTGTACGCTTTCTAAGAACAGTCAACATTTTCTTTGAGAATCCGCACAGAACACCTTTGTATATTCCACAATAAATTAATTTCCTCGTTGAGATGCCAATAAAATAATTATTCTGTCAGCTGTGACACCCGCAACCAATATTGTCTCAATTAACGAACAATACAAACATAAAGGAATGTTATGAGTTTGTGATCGCGGGACAAACAGGGCCATTGTTCCGAAGATGTTCCGAAGACCAACGATCTGTTCAAAAGGAAAATTTGAATTCAAAGGTGTCGAGGGGCGGAATAATCAAGGGTAGAATGAAGCAAGTGTCCAACTCGTCACGAACTCAGTTTGTTTTGAAGTATTCTGGAGGTGGTATATGAGAGAAGTATCGGCGATTGGCGTTTAGACCCGTTTATAAACCATTAGCACCAACGATATTAAAATGATCCTAGATGGAGTTTCGACACTTGTCGACAACGAAACTGTAAGGCTATATTTTCATTTAACGAGAAAAGATGAGTTTCACAAAATAATAAATTATAAGTTATAAAGAAATGATATTACTAAGGTTTGATACACAAAAAAATAATTCTTATGGTTGTTTAAGTTGTTTGCTAGGGAGTGATTTAATTAAAAGTCAGGTGTAGAATGAAACCCATCAGATTATTTGTAGTAGCTACATCATCTATAAAATTCACTAAGGTGCTATACGAAATATCGTAGATTATTAAAATAAAACTTTAAATAGTAAGGGTGTCGTTTACAATACAAAATGACTCACAATAATGTTGATATTAATTTTGTTGGAGATACACATCTTCATTTGTCAAATTAACGCCTCATCTTCTTCCTTCTACCAATCTATTATTTCGCTCATGCCATAACAGCTGTCAAAAAGCAATTATAACGTGACCCCTCTTCCTTCTGTGCGTCTGACCAAAAATCAACTTCCCGAATTTTTAACCCCATTTCGGAGTTCCATCTAAACTGGTTAATGCAATTAATAAAGTTTGGAGACGTTGTTTTTACCCTCAAGTCTAAGGTCTTAACCTGCCAATGAGAGTTTGATTTAAGTTGGCATTAAAGTTTCCTTTTTGAAAGCCCGTGCTAAGCCTACTTTACACAAAATGACAATTTATTGGAGGCTGCTTGGTTAGCGTACAGAGTTCACGTTTTATGGAAAAGGTGGTAAAGACAGGCTGTAGCCAATTTTTTTTTTTTATCATATCGCCGGACGAACACACCAACTGTATGGTCCCAAACTAAGCAACGCTTGTACTATGGGTACCGTACAATGGACTGGGGGCGATCCCAGTGACACCCAGACCAGGGAAAATTACGAAAAGGCCATTTCCGAAATTTACCCTGACGGGAATCGAACCCGCAACTACCCGATGCAGTGAGCCGAGCGGCCTACTCTCGAACCACTGCGCCAAGCGGTCGTCAATTGATCACACCTCACATACGGACTGGCTCGTGGGTAGTACCACGCACTCACAGAAGAACAGTTTAAAGTAGCTATTATAGCTACATTTCGTACGATGACTGAGGGAGACGGAAGCTCATTCCACCCAACCCCCCCTTCGTTCCACTTCCCTTCAAGTCGGCAAAGTGCGAGCAACTGCCATTGGTATGGTAGCATCTATAAGTAACAATATCTGGCCATAAGCTAGTAAGCCGCCTTTGTTATAAAAAAAATCTTGCGTTATTTTTGTGATAAAAGTCCAGTTATTATGTCTAACTAGATAATTATGCCACGACAACTCGGTCAACAAGGAACTTCAAACATCCAACAATATTGCTCCGGGGTGAGATACTGCCAAAACACCACTACTAATTTATTGATAGCGCAACTTCCTCTATTATCGGGTTAACGTCATCATTATTCATGTTGATCGTTATAGGAACATTAGGACAAGGAATATATCCCCAGCTTCAGCTACTGCAGGATAAAAATAACCTTAATTATGGGGTAGTGTATAAGTTATTTGTGCGTTAAAGGTGGTTTACGATCTATGTATGGGGTTCGGGAAATAATAAGATGAAATTGCGAAGAACATTAGTGAGTAGCAATGATAGCCGATAGGTTAAGCACGCGCCTTGCAGGCACCAGGTCCTGGGTTCAAACCCCGGCTCGCACTTCTGGGATTTTCTAAATCTACGGTGAAGGGAAACATTGTGAGGAAACCTGTACGTCTTAGAAAATCTAACCAATTTTCGAAAGACATGTGAAATCCGACAACCCGCATTGGGCAAGCGTGGTGGGTTATGGCCTGAATCCCCCTCGTAGTTAGGAGAGGCCAGTGCCCAGGAGTGGGACATCAAAAGAGCTAAATTATTATCATTATAAGACCCGACAGATGTTGTCCTGTCTTAACTTTGAATATTGGATTTGAATTGTTCCGCTCAACTTACAATTTTTTTCTTTCATAAGAACCTTCTCCTGACAATAATAAACAGAACAAAAAATAATTAGCGAAATCGTTCCATTCGTTCACGCGTGATGCGATGGCCAAGGAATTAGATTAGTGAGTAGGAAAGAATACTTATGCATGGTGACTGCATTTATTTGTGATGATGAGAATTTGTAAGTGCCCCCGTAGGCCTAAACAAAATAAACGCTTTGAATTTGAATTGGTCGCTAATTATGTGGATTCGATTCCTGTCGTCTATTTGTGTGGTTTGTCTATGATCTCTCCCGGTCTTGAGTGTATTATGTTTTCTATGGGCAGTTTATATTACGTTATGATTACATAAATATCAGGAAGTTTGTCCTTAAATTCGATACGCTTTAAAAAGGTTTTTGTAATTCTTTATTATAATTCCCCCATTTTTCTAACAATTGTTTGAACGGAAATAATTTTCTGGGCCCCAAAACGGTGTTATGTTTTCCTCAATTAGTGACGAAATTGAAAATAAATATGATTCACGACGGTATTCAACGATCATCCGATTTGTTTTGGAGGGTGAATTCAATTCACCTTTCGCTTCGTTAGTTCGAGATGAATGGAGAAAAAATATTTTTTGTCTTATTTTTATTATTCCGATTTTTTTGTGGGTAAAATTACTTAGCATTCTGCCACAATGTTGCTTGTATATGAGATTATATTTTATTTAGGTGTTTAAACATATTGATGTTTATTATCAGAATTAGAACTTATTGAATAGTACCTAAAAATATTTTCACTCGTTTAGCTTCGTAATATTTAAATATCTTCTGGTTCATTTTTAGTACCAACCCATCAAATACGTAAATTCCGTTCAACCAGCGTGTGAATAGTTGACGCGTACCTTACTCGCGTACATTCATTTCTGGCGTCGGTGCCCGCGTTTCTGGCGTCGTCGTCGGGCCGGCATTTCTGGCGTTAGGCCCACGTATCTGGCATTTTTGTTACGGTTTTACAGGGGCGATATAATTTTTAAGGGGTAAGATATTTTTTTTTATTATCTATTTCCTTCACACAAATGTTTGTCGCATATTCGTATCATCAACCTCACGTTAGGTAAGTTAATGGAAATATACAGACGTGCTTATAAGAACTTGCACATGGCATTTGTTGACCTCGAAAAGACATACGATAGGGTACCTAGGGAAGTTCTGTGGTGGGCGTTGAAAGAAAGAGGTTTGCCTGCGAAGTATGTTAATTTGATTCGTGCCATGTACAGAAACCCGGTTACCAGGGTGAGATCCGCAGCTGGAGTAACGGATGGATTCGGAGTAGCGGTCGGTTTGCATCAGGAATCGGCCTTAAGCCCATACCTCTTCCTGTTAGTTATGGATGCTTTGACATCGGCCCTACTGGATGAGGCGCCCTGGTGTATGCTCTTTGCCGACGACATCGTTCTTATAGAGGAGGATGGAACTATATTACAGAGCAAACTGCAGGATTGGCGGCACGCACTGGAGACTGTTGGCTTGAAAATCAGCAGAACCAAGACTGAATACATGTTCTGTGATTTCGGCGGTGTCTCTAGTGCAGTGTCGGTAAAAATGGATAATGTTGTAATACCAGTTTGCTCTGATTATAAATATCTCGTTTCGTTACTCCAGCATGACGGTGAATTTGACCGTGACATAAAAAGGCGAATCAATGCAGGATGGCAGAAGTGGAGACAAGTTACCAGCACTACATGCGACCCAAGGATGCCAATCAAAATTAAAGGAAATATCTACAAATCGATTATAAGACCGGTAATCATGTACGGCTCGGAATCCTGGGCGGCTAAAGTGCGGGAAGAGAAACGTCTCCACTCTGCTGAGATGCGAATGTTGAGATGGACGTGTGGAGTGACGCGAATGGATAAGGTGAAGAATGTGTATATAAGAGGTAGTATCAGGGTAGCGCCAATAACAGATAAAGTGAGAGGTAGGAGGCTGGAATGGTTTGGACACGTGATGAGAAGGGATGAGAAGCATGTGACTAAACGAGTGATGAATATGAATGTGGATGGATACAGTGCGAGAGGAAGGCCCAAGAAAAGATGGATAGATTGTATTAAGAATGATATGAACGAGGTTGGAGTGGATGTGAGTATGACGGGAAAGCGCGATGTATGGAAGGAAAAGACGTACTGCGCCGACCCCAGATAATGGGAAAAGGTAAGGCAGATGATGATGAACCTCACGTTAGGTAAGTACGTACTCGGAACAAAAAAATCATTAGCCTTTTTTAATTATCACACTCTTAAGCATGGACCCTCCTTGCAATGGGAGGCGGTTGCAGGCCATCATTGACTACGTTACCCCAGTGTGACGTTGATAGATTTCACAGGTGTTTCGAAAATGAGTTGGGCTTTCTGAGGCATGCATGTTTCCTCACGAATATTCCATTCACCGTATAATATAGAATGTAAAAGATTTATAAAGAATTTCACCGCCTACCCTCCTACAGAACTAGTATAATGTACAGAAACACTTATCCAACAAAATTGATCCAGAATATATCCAAAAACCCGATACGTTGTACCCACGAACCCATTAAGCGTAGCGCAACGAAATTAAATACAGAATGCCCCCCCTAGTGGTTCACTAATGTCCCGTGTGTACAATGCTTCACGGTGTGTACGGTAAGTACCTATGAAGGTGCAACCCGTGGATTTCATATTTCCATGGTTATTTTGTCTGGAGAGAATTTGACAAACTTTTAACACCCTCCTTAGCGCTGAGAGAGCGAAATGAGTCTTTATTAAAACAAAATGTATTAAAAGTAATTGCTGAAGGGTTGAATTGCGTCTGACGCTGAAATTATAATAAGTGTTAAAGATAACCTATACGCCTACTTAGTACTCACTGGAGCTACCACGTCTCTATTTAAGTGTGTATTTAAACATAATTTGACACTGAAACATCTCAAAATATATTCCAGTCCTTAGTAATAGTCACCATTTCATTAACCTAAATCTCTATAACTAGCGTCCTTTTCATTTTCTTAACCTAAAAGCAAGATGGAAATATTTTTAGTTGCGGAAAATACTTATAGTTTTGTCGTAATAAAATTAGCACCTTTGTAATTCTATAGCTTGCATTTATTAGCACATAAACAATACAACTTCCACCTTATCGAGTACAGCTTAAGCACTCATTCCTTTTATGCATGAGATTGACGCACGCGTTGAGCAGACTTCGTTTGCCATTTCTACGTCACGTCTCGCTGTAACCACCGCTGCTTGTAGCGGATAAAGAAGCACTTGTTCAGTTACTGTATGCGCCTGACGCAGTCTGTCTGACAGAGCGTGAATCGTATGTAACCATAGCCCGCTTAACATTCACGGCGTACCACCGATGATTTACGGTACATAATGACTTTATACGTGGCGTTGTAAACATAATGGTACCCAGTTTACGATCGGTACTACACGCGACTGGAATACATAGCAAGTCTTAGGTACCTTTTTTTGATCAGGTACGTATATTTTTGTATAAAACTGAAAGCTGTAAAGGCTCCTTCCTTTATCCGTGTGTTGACGATTATTTATCATACTAGAGCTAAGAATAGACATATCAAAATCAGGTTTTGTTTTATTTTGTATCTGTATTAGGCTAAAGCTGATCAGAGTTGCTGGTGACGGTGGGCTACCTGTTGCGGGGTGCAAAAATATTACACAAAATATTGTACTTTTGCTCAAATGATGACCACGTGCTGAAAGGTATACAATCAAGGTGACTGTTCACTTGGCTCTACTATAAAACGGGCCCTCTCGCATCGAAGAATAGGATCGCTCGGCTTCAGCTCAAGTTGGCAGGAATTTTATGCGCAAAAGTGGCACTGTATGTTCATCGAGATAAAAAAAGATTTATTATTATTAAAGTGTACCTAATAGTGAATTGGTAATATTTATTCAACAAAAAGCTCGCTCAGAATGAATTATTCACGGCCCCTTACCGAGGGTGCTTACAATGAAATCTGCCTTTAAGGTAGCCATGTGCACCTTAGAACAGCGGAAGTGTAAATAGTACTTACCTGTACTGTAGTTAAGTAGGTTTTTTTTTTTTATTGCCTGGGCAGACACACTATTTGACGGTCCACCTGAAATTGGTAACCGTCGACTATGATATCAGCAACTTAAGGGGAGCCGAGTCGGTGCCGGCTTTTAAGGGATCTGTATATTTGCTTTCTGCCGAACCCCATGTTGCAGTGCAAGGAAAAGACTTCAGTACACACATCTAATAAAAACATTAATTTAGAATTGTTATAATTACTTAAAATGCTTTAAGATGTCAATACAGGATATTGACCCTTTCTTCAACTTGGCGCGTAAAGGGTCAATGACCCAGACCAACAGAAATTTTGGCCCACACCCTATATTCATTAGAACAAGCATTTTTTGGGTGGTCAGTCGCTCATTGGCCAATCGCCCACTAGCCCACCGCCCATTGCCTCAGCGCCTATTAACCCACCGCTCACCGACCCACCATAGATATGAACCATGAGAAACATAGGAGAGGTATGTAAAAAGTGTGAGTAACTAAACAAATGGTACACTTAAAAAAACTTTTAAAATCATTGCCCGCTCCGCTTATACTACTATGGTCGTAGAGCGAACCTGCAATGAAAGCTAGGGTAGCCTAAAACCTTCGCCGTACAGACTTACAACAAACCCAGGTCCATATTTGTCTTACGACTCAAAATAATTATTTTAATATTAGTCCAATTTCTTTGGTCTTACTGGTTAAAACTACATTCTGGTAAAGAGTTGGCAGCAAAGTTTCATTTTTGCCTCAAACTTAGGTGTTCTTAAACACAATTCGCGATTAAAGATCTCTCGCGGTGTGCGTATAGCAGAGAGGACAGTACTTGCATAGTATTGCACAAAGATTATACTCTCGTCTTGCTGCCTTGAGAGTCGGAGTGGCATACTTGTCTGTGAGCAATCGCGCTAAAAGCCGGGAGAGTGTCTCGCTCGCACCCGACCTCGCGCGCCTTCTCAAACCGTCACCGATAGCAAAGAAGCCACAAATATTAATTGTAATATTAATTATATTTTTCAAAGAGATAGAAAGAAAGTGAATAGCCGCGATATATTTTCACTGAGTAAAAGAAGGCACTTCTTTGTGTTGTACCTACTAATGAACTATATGCGCAGGAACATGATGTCGTCTCTAAATATTTATGACAAGAATAGAATACCGATTTTTTTAAAAAATTGACATACCTTCTTAACTCGTGTTTAACTTTTTTGTCATAACACAGTAGAAGTTTCGGTGTTGTGAACTTTTAGTTATGTATGACATTCATTCTATTAACGCGACAATTTTTTTTCGAATACGGCTATTATCCAACAATATGTAAAAAAAAACATTGAAGTCTTCTTCATGTGAAAGTAGCGTGTATTAAAAAATGCACGTCCTCATTTGTCAACACCTTATAGCATATTGTGGAGCCTATATTAGGAATCAGGGCTCTATTCTCTTGAGTGCACAAAGTACTTGACTAACTAGATCATAACTCCTCGCATGCGCATCAAAATTCACACGTTTATGGCCAAATTAAAGTGAAATCTGCAAACTTTCGACCATTTCCCTGCATGCCTTTAACCTGATTGAACACATCAGGGTGATGAACTCATGAAACTTTTAGCCATTATAATCTGCGATAATGCATGTTGGACAGGATAGGCTTCATGCAAATGGGTCGTATAGTGGACAGTGTTATGCTTTGGGTGACATTAGCTATTCATCAAGTTACCAGCAGGTCCTTTCAATACGTGAGTAGGCTCGGTCTTGAATGGCAAGTCTTCCATGCATACTCAGTGTAAATTGAGGCTTAGTAATTACTAATTAAATTGCCCTTTACAACGGAGCACGTTGACATTGCTACATAATTATATAATATGTAAATTTAATAATAAAATCGTTCATCAGATTTGCAATATCCTCGTTAAAAATTAAGTTTAGAAAAATCGCTGCGTTGTCTTGGTTTAATGACTACTCAATATACTCAGCTCTTATTTTAATAATGTACGATAATATGCATGACGAATTAGTAATGGCTTAAAGTTATGTGCCTACCACAAAAAATACCTTATATACATATTTTCTGGTTGATGGTAAAGCTGGATAGTAGCGTATGATTTTATTAAAGGTCATCTGATATAAAAAATCTATCAAATTATTTTGTTTCTGGTAGATACTTAGATTATCTTTGGACTTTACGAGGGCCCCGTGTAGGAATAAAATAAGACCTTATATTTATAGAAAATTATACCGTGATTATACCCATCTTCAAACTCATAAGACCGAACATCAGGAAATTAAACGGGGTTCGCATTCCACACAGAATAAACTTGGAAAGCATATTTTTAATTTATTTACCCTGGCAACCCATTAAAAGTCTAATGCGGGGCGGGAAAAGGGTGGCCAGTCCGCAGAGGACGATTCGTGTAAATTAAAACACATCCCCGCCCTTAACGACCACAGATACCTTCGGCGAGAAAACTTTTTGGTCAAACCCCACGCATGGGACCCGATTGTTAGGAAAGTTAATAATGGTTGAGGTGGTGCTGTTTTATTTTGTACGGAAGGTTCGGAATTTGTAGCACAATTTGAATTGTTGGGTTGGCCAATTGAGCTTAGGATCCGTGCAGTGGAATAGAAACAAGGTATTTTGGGATACCAGGAAGAAAAGTGGTTTTGAAGTTATTTCTGAAATATATTTTTAGAAGTCGTATGAGGTTTGCCAACCCACACTGAACTGTATTATCAGAATCTTCCTTACAATGGATCAACATACTATCGGCAAAATGTCAAAGGACGATTTTGCTTCTAAGGTTATTCTGGATAATTGTCTTATTTTCCGGAAACTCCTCAAAATGCTAATTGGCGGCGATCGGTTAGGCAAGAGCCTTATCAGGTGTCAACAACAAGTTCTTATTAGTGAACAAGTTTTTCGGAAATATTGGTAATAATCCCAATGTATAACCCGAAAATGGATTTTACAGAATGTGAAGGAGAGCTCTGAAATGTTTTTCTAGAATCACAAGACCCACGAGGCCGTTTCTATAAATAACCCTATGAAGCCATTTCGATTCGGATAAAACCGGTAAAATGTCGACACTATTATCTGTGACGTTTTTGCTGTCTGTACAAGTGTCGGGCATCATTAGTCGTATTGTTGGACGGTACGCTATCGACGCCCGATATCTCACATGTATTATGTCTTAACTATGTAGCTTAAGCTTGCTTTTAGGGGTTACAATTATTTATGCCTCTTATAGTGTTGGACTATTTATAGAACCAGATAATACATAAACTAGAATGTATAAACTATTGTATTCTTCCCTTTTTACAATCGTTTCTCGATTTATGGTCGTTCTTCCTTCTATCTCCCTGTGCTTTCCACATTTTACATCCCGTATGTTGAATTCATATGCAGACTATAATAAAATAATAAATATCGCCAGACAGACACACCAACTGTACGGTCCCAAACTAAGCAAAGCTTGTACCATGGGTAACCGTACAATGGACTGGGGGCGATCCCAGTGACACCCAGACCTGGGCAAATTACGAAAAGGCCATTTCCGAAATTTGCCCCGCGCGGGAATCGAACCCGCAACCACCATGTGCAGTGAGCCGAGCGGCCTACGCTCGAACCACTGCGCCAAGAGGTCGTCGAAACCTCTACTATACACTACTACTATACACTAACCTATATACTTAACTTTTGTTTAATTTCAATATTTGCCGGTACTGTGCCTACTCATGTCCACAATCAATACCACATAAACTTGATTAAACTATTCCGTCCTTAATCTTCTACGTAAACTTAAGTAGTATTTGAGTAAACAAAGGATGTCCCGAGAGCCCTGAGAAGGGGCCCTATTAAGCGAGTTAATAAGACGAGATAAGCAAACAAACAGCCCTTGCGGGATCACGGTATTCGATTGTGAGGCAAAAAAGGCGGATTAATGCGATCCGGCCCCCATAGCCTGTTTAGCCTGTTTTTCTAACGGTTTCCAATTCGCCCCAATTATGCTTTATTCTCTTAGGATAACACGCGTTTAGGGACTGTTTTTGCGTGTCTGCCAAATTTTGGGAATTTTAATTTAATTGCCACGCATAAGCACTTTTTTCAAATGGTTCGTGATTTAGGTTTGGTTTAGAACTTACTTACATCATATTCGTCAATAAGTAGATTAACTCGAAATGTAATATATTAATAAAATAGATAGTAGGTTCTCACCACGTATTTTCTTGTAAGATAATCCACTACGTATTGTCTGGTAGCTGTCTTTAGTCTTGAGAGCTTATTGCTTCTTGAACTTTGAAAAATAAAACGCCCAAATGTATGAATAATATATAATCAACTTACAAAACACTTTTGTCCTGAAAAATGATTTGTAAACGGATTAAAAGTTCTATACATTTAGGGGCACACTGAGAATCCTTACAAAGATAATCTACACAAAACACGATCGCAATAAAACCGAGCACACATTTCTTGAAAAGCGACCTACTCCCCAACCACCTCGATTATAACATCAAAAGCTACCCTCGTATCTATTAAAACCACTCCGTTTTACGCACAAAACGCTTACCAAGGCGTATCCGACGAAGAAATCCCTTACATATTTTATGATACATGCCATATTCGACTAGGTGTAAAACGTTGAGTGAACAATGAAAGGGGAAGCAACCTTTAAGCTGACTCGTCAGTCAACTCGTTTTTAAGATAAAACGGTAATATTAGAGATAAAATAAACGACTGAAGAATGACTGCCTCAGGGTTTGTGGCGGGTCGTGCCTGTCCCGAGTGGGGGAGGGCGGCGTTTTTACATTTTCAGGGTATAAATGTGACTTTTAAATCGATCTAAATATATAAACTACAACTGTTCCCTCTCGGCGTATAATGTCACGTTCGAAAAATGACAAGATTGCAAAACGGCACGATCTTCTCTTAAAAGAAGATCGGTCGCACAATGACACATTCGTACAGTGTCTCATTCGCACAATGTTACATTCGCACAGTGTCACATTCGCGGAATGTCACATTCACATGATGTTATATTTAGGGTATGTTAGGTTAGGTAAAATTATTAAAAAAATCTATTAATGAAAAAAAAGTTGAAGCTGAAAATAATACAGTACCTCAACAAAATATAAAAACAATGTTTTTAGGATAAAAACGCGATTGATATAAACTCCGTGTCATTTTGCGGTTTACCTATGATATAGAAATTGTTTCAAAATCAAAATAATTTACCTTGAAATTACAAGTAGGCTACAAAAACTTTCAATTTGAGATGTCGTTATAAATATTTATTTGTAAGAATGCACCTCAAAATCAAGAATCTTCAATTTAATTCTCAGTGTTTAAACCTCTTTTATCTCCTGCCTCGCGCCCCAATCTACATAGGTGGGTGCGAATAAGCGTTACGAACAGAATCGCTCCTCGCAAATCGGCTTCGAGTGGTTTGGATCTGCGATTGCGATTGTCCTTCCACATCCAGTAATATTGTGAAAAATATAGCCGCGCGCGGGGCACCGACGCATCTCGACTGTTAGGTACGGGAAATACCAATTTTGGTTTTGCGCGTTCAGCGTGTTTTTTGTTGGGTTTGTTATTTGTGTTTGTGTGGGATGTTCTTTATAATGTTTATGTTTTAAATGTATAGCTGTTTTCTTTGTGAGAAAAAGGTGGGAGCAGTGTAGGCATATATAAAACGTATTTATATGAGAAATATTAGTGCGGACAGATGCGTTAAGATTATTTTAGGTACATCTTTGTGTTTATTATAGTCAGGTGTAAGGCGTAAAACTTACATATATTTGACGACCGCTTGGCGCAGTGGTTCGAGCGTAGGCCGCTCGGCTCACTGCACATGGTGGTTGCGGGCTCGATTCCCGCCGGGGCAAATGTCGGAAATGGCCTTTTCGTAATTAGCCCAGGTCTGGGTGTCCCTGGGATCGCCCCCAGTCCATTGTACGGTACCCATAGCACAAGCGTTGCTTAGTTTGGGAACATACAGTTGGTTCGTCAGTCTCGCGATATTTATTTACGGACGAAGTTACGTGTCCGTCAGAAGCCAGGAAAATTCGATCGACAAGCACGCGGCATCAATTGATCTGTGTTAATTCACTATCACGACTGTAGAGCTGAAGGAGGTAGGCAGAGGTCAATTATGGTATCTCTGATGGTATATTAGTCTCAATTTACGGTGGTAGAGTCAAGCTGTAACCAATTGCCTACAGCTCTTATAATGCCAGGCTCGACCAGGGTAGCACCACACTCTCACAGAAGATCGACGTAAAGTATCTCTTATAGTACGTATGTATGTATGATGAGTGAGAGAGCCGGAACTCCAACACCCTTTCCCTCCGTCTATCCCACTATCTTTTCAGATCGACAAAGTGCGAGCAATGCTATGGTATTGCAAGCATCTATAGGCTACAGTAACTGCCTAACATAAGGCGGGTCGTACTCATGTTGCCGACTTTGTTATATAAAAAAAATAGTAGGATGCACCCTATTGCCATTATTGCTGTTTTGCAGACACTCTGTGTAAATATTACAAACAAAATCGACTGTAAGTCGACCCTAAAACAAATTGGGAAAAATGTTGGAAGAAAATTTCTCGCGGCAACCCATAAAGAACAGGGCCTTGCATCGACGATATCGCGGCCCGTTAATAATAATTTATAACTAAGGAGAAAAATATGGGCAACACTCTCTCTAGCCCGACACCGACGCCCTAAGGGCTTAACGTTATGAATAAGAGTGATGGACTTTAATTAAAAGGGATTTACGAAGCTTGATTGGTGTTAAAGTATTTTTTTTAAAGTAGAAGACTGCGTTTTAAGTTGCCATTTCACTGTTGCGCGAGACAATAATATTGCGTCTATCGCACGCAATGGACGCTTCAATATTCTTTAGCCAATGCGCTTCGGCGCGCGTCGACGCGCGCCGTTTGACATAAATCGCGGTTACGGGATAAATCAAAAGAAATCGCTCGTATAAATTCGCAGACGTCGCTACATTCCCAACCTCGTCACGTCCTCACCACTGAGACATGAGAGCGAACTGAGAATACATGGGTTATTAAGATTTACAGGATCATACATTACTGATATATTTATTTTTGCAGGATCGGTTACAATTGAACCTGTTTCTTAAACCATAAAAATAGAGCACATTCAACCTTATAAAATAAAATAAAATAGCCTTTATTTCCTCTAATACATGTTTTAAGGTAACGTAAACATACAAACTACATAGAAGTCGCCTCTTCGGCGTAGGCCTCCCCCATGTCTTTCGATTTACCTCTGTCTCTAACTTGTCTCATCCAATCCCGTCCGCATCTCTGAGTGAATACGTCATCCCAGCGTTTATGCGGTCTCAACCTTAAGTGGCGTAAAATAAAATGAAATAAGGTTAGATGAACAAACCAACCATTTGATACCAAACTCCGAACAAGGCTATATTGTCTGTGTAACAAATTAAGCCACATATGTATAATATATAGGCTTTCAGTCGATACAATCAAATGGGGACATCCCAGTAAAACCGGGCCTAATTAGAAAATACAATTTCAGAAATGGGAATTGAATCCGGTGAACCAAGCCGCCGTCTGTCAAACTACCTACTCGTATAAAAAGGTAAAATCCAAATTTCTCAACACTGGACAGATTGTAAATTTAAATCAGTGTCGAATGTGTGTAAATTACACTTTCAATTCTAGCCACTCGACAAAATTGGCCCGATAACGGTCTCCCAATACACGGGAAACTCGTTAAAATATTTAACTTTTTCGTCTCAATTAACATTCTAAAGTAATCAGGACCGTTGATGGTAGAATAATTATGAATTTCAAGAAAAAGGATTTATTTCTTTCGCCGACGGATTCATTTGCGTCGCGTTGAGAATCGTGTTTCAATTGTTTATTAATTGAAACCGATTAGGGTTTTTTTTCGATTCAATGAATGGGTGTAATTACGTAGGTATCTATACAAATAAATAAAATTTGAGTGTCTATTTGTAATATCAAAATAACACCTATTAACTAAATACATATGAAAGTACATACGATACTAATAACAAAACCGCGATTTAATTTTCTTTTGTCTGTCTGTATGTCTGTCTGTCTGTCTGTCTGTGTGTTTGTTCCGGGTAATCTCCGAAACGGCTAGACCGATTTTAACGGGACTTTTACTGACAGACAGCTGATGTTATAAGGAGTAACTGAGGCTAAATTTATTTTAGAAAAACAAAATTAAAAAAATGGGTCCTGTCGCGCGGGCTCAGAACGCGGGAGCGGGCTTTTTTGTTAAGTTAAATTCCACGCGGACGAAGTCGCGGGCTCAGCTAGTTATTAATAAATAATCTAAAACACTGATGTATTATTTATTACGCATTATAACTAGGTAGGTATACGCTTATTAAAAAAATATATTATTTAATAGTGTATGAGTGTTTTAATATCTCAGTTCTGGGTACGAGGAGAGGAGATTTACGTATCTTATTAGAAGTAAATAAAGGCACAACTCTGATAATAATCTAATTCTTCTGGAATATAGTTAAATGAACTTTTTATCTCGAAAAACCTAATTTACAGTGAAATGTTAAATTTTCTTTTGACATATTCACCTTAATTGCTGTCAGGTGGATTGGAAACCTTCGTCAGGTGGGTTTTACAAAATGGCGCTTTCACCGCTTAATAACGGCGTAGATTCTTTATTGTTTGTGATTTTGTATTTAATATTGACAAATATAAAGCGTTGTAAAGTATGATTTTGCAACAAGTGTGGGGGCGATATTGGAACTTGGAACATTATTTTTGAGATTGTTTTTAATTTTGGTGAAATCGTTACACCTATTATCTTTTTAATATTTAGGCTGTGCGTTCACTTGACTGTGTTATGACGCGGTCCCGCCCGCTTCGAACAACAGAATCGCATAATTTCCTCAGATTCACCCAACTTAGCTCACGTTGACAGGAAATGAAATGATCCTATTGGTCGAAGCGGGCTGGTCTACTTCATAGCACAGCCAAGTGGACGGATACCCTTAGTATTTTTATTTGTCTTTTCAACAAGTGAAGTTTATCATATAACCAATCCATATTCACAATTCAATCTCTAATCATGAGATAGTAACATTACTTGACTTCCTTGTGGGTTGAAAATATTTGTATATAAATAATTTACTTGTGTGTAATGTAAATACTTACATATTTATTAATACCTAATGATCCCAAGATGTTTTACTTAAACAAACTTGTTCCAACTTTATAAAACTCACTCGAAATGCACAAATTACAATATAGTGCTTAGTTTTAATTTAAACAGGTTTGAGAGCGAACCTAGATTTAATAACTATATTGTATTATAGTAATGATTAAGCTGCTGATTTCGACGCCTTTACAAAGAGCTATTTCACGCAGTGCTGTTGCTGGCTAACCCTTGGTTTGCACCGGAAGAAATATTCACACAAAACATATTTTGTCCCAATTTTTAGTTGCCATAAAATAGAGACAATAATATGTTTCAGAACAATTTTTTGATCAGTGCATACCTAGGACAAGATTTCTAGGTGGTCGTAAAAAATAACAGTAACGTAAAGGAGAGACGGAACCCTAAAGAAATTTTTTTTTCTGTAAACAGGTTTAATTCTTCATAAATAGTTATTAATTATTAGAATATGGTGTGGTATGATTAATTGTTATAGTTTATTAATGCAACGCGCCACCCTTCCAATATTAACCTTTTAGTGGTGCGCGTAAGTAAATTATATATGGATTTTCATAAAGGCACCACGCATCACACATCCTTCTGCCGATCAAAACCAAACCTAGTCCAAGTGTTTGTAGGTTGGTTTTAATTTGCAGAAATATGGGCGGTTGGATCCATTCTGTACAACTATATCCTACTTATGTGAGTTAATAATGGTTGTTTTCAATTTTGATATTATGTTCGCATAATAAGTATTCAATATCATTTAGGAAACAGCAATAGGGGATAAAAATACACACGGAAAACAGTATACAATTAATTTTATATTTTGAACTATAGGCTTCATTGGGGACACGACATTATTATAGATATGTCGCCGCCAACTGGCTTAATCCGCCGTTCAATTAACAGCCTAGGCATTTAACTAAACAGCGCCGTTCAACTAACGGCCTGAATGATATTCAGCCATTTGATCAAACAGCTAGGCAAATGACTTGGATCGATGACGTTTAACTACTTGCCTAGCCGTTTAATTAGCTGCCTAGCCTGTTCATTTCAATTTAGTTCAACTTTCTGCCACCTAGCGCCGAAACTCACCAAACTGTCAATATCTCTATATTCCATATTCTCTTTGGTCAATATGGCGTCGGAAAACAACAACTTTGATGGTATAATTTTATTAGGTACTTAGGTTTTTTAAGATTTTTTTTTAGATCCACCGAATCTATTTGCCGGGTGGGGTTTCTGTGGGGTCATAAAAAAAATAACCCTAACCTAAACCCATCCATGTCGTTCTGCTTGGGTAGTATTTTGAAAAAGTTTTGTAGTACTTAAATGTCAACCAGTTGCCTAAGCATTAGCCAGCCAGTTTATTAAATGTTGTAATAGACGATACGGCTGAATATCATTTAGGCCGTTAGTTGAACGGCGCCGTTTAGTTAAGTGGCTAGGCTGTTAATTGAACGGCGAATTAAGCCAGTTGGCGGCGACAGATACATCATCAAACAGCTTACCACGTTTGAATGATATATCAACTCATAAACAAACGGCTTAACATTTCATTAAAATAATTCATGTCTTAACATAGTACGTAGTTAAAGGGGGTAAGAACTGACTAGTCGCTTCACCACACCGATAGTATTAGTGACCAATTTCACAAGACCTGCCCCTGTCTCCTTTGTCTTACAATACAGGGTATAATAGAGGGTTGTAAGACGAGTTCGAGGGCTCAGAATAAACTTGATAGTTTTGAATAAAGTTCATAGTGTGTGCGGAGAAACGTTCTGGCTTGGTAACCGCGGAATTTTGGCCCAAGTGATGACAATGTGGTCTAAATTGAATGATGAAGTGAGTTTTCAAGATCTTTTTATTAAAACAAAAATTTTACTAATAGGATTTTTCTACTATAGTGGATAGCTATTATAATACAATTCGGAAGCAAATAAACAACGACACCATATATTTTTGTAGTTCCTGGTATTCCTTTTCAGTTTTTTCACAAAACTTTTGGTAATTTCCTATGTACATTTTATGAAAACAAGGCATGAAGTACATGATAATTTTCTGTAATTATAAAATGTTTTGTAAACAAATAGTACTAGGAACTACCATAGTTATTGACTTGTATGCTGCAGTTTTTTTTTTCTAAATGGTCACTTTGATCTGTATCCGCTTGCATAGTTGGTTTGGAATAAAGGCCCGTCCTCTACTTCAAGCTAATCAGAATCGCTGCCAGTAGCGCCACGCTCGCCTACATACATCACAACATACATTAACGACATTATCTTCCCTCTATCGCGCGCCGAAATTGCTGCTCGTCTCCTCTTAAATTATTGCGTCGTAACTCTTGGACCTTAAGAGGAGCCATTTTGGGGCCAGGGCCTATGGATTAAACGGGTTAATACATCAGCGGAAACGGTTATTATTATTGTCGATAGTGGTCTGTGTGGCGCTTTACTTTGTGTGGTCAACGTTATAGGTTCAATGTTTTTTTCCGACACTGCCTACACGTGTTGGTTTCGAAGATAAATCGCAAACCCATATCTTCTTCTTCTTTTTTTAAAATATGGCTTTCATCGTTAGGTAGTCGATGATTTTGCCAACAACAGAGTTTTATGTGACCGATGGTCGGTAGTTGAGGCTTTTTTTCATACCTATATGCTATTCCACAGCATGGGCTCATCAGTCGTTACTGACAGAATGAATCTGAAACGTCACGTTTGACAGTTTTCATATTTAAAAAAAACTGGACAAGTGCACGTCAGGCCATGCCATGCACAATGCAGGCTTCCGGACCCATTTCAATAGCGAATATTTATCGTATCTATAACCAAAGTAGTGAAACACAAGAAACAAAGTTGTATTTGCGGTTGATTTTTTAATCTACGTATTGAGTTTATTCAGAAACGACGAGGAATAAATTTTGTGGGTTGGGCTACTGGGTCTGTGACTTATCGTATGAAAAGCTGCTTTACGCAGATCTACTGTGTGAGGGTGGTACTGCCCCGGTCGAACCAGCCCGTATATAAGACGAAGTCAATTGGCTGCAGTTTGATAATCAAGTCTGATGATTTAAAATTTTGACGTTTAAAGTAGTAAGTAAATCAAATATTTTAGACATTTTAATCGATTGAGTAACAAGAAAAGGTCATTCTGCTATAGTATCAATATGCGATTAGGACCTTATAATACATACGGTGCGGAATAAACCTAATAATTATAAAAAATTGCTTCCACTTAATTTTACTTATTAAAGGGTGACACTGCCTTCCCTAATTAATAAGGTCACGAAATTTCCATTTAGTCTTTCTGGCCATCCCTGGAGGTGTAAAGTAAACCTTCCGGGCTTGAATGAATTTTCGAATAATCTGAAGTATTTTGTATTATTTTTTATCCTATATGTAGTTGAATAGCTGGGCAGAAAAACATTCAGATGATTTCACTACTTTGTAGTAAAAATTTTTGAACAATTTACATTATTAGGTACTTAAGTTTAACAAAAAACCATTTCTTAATTTAATATTGCTAAAGAATTTTCCAACAAAATGTTTTTTTTCCCCCTCCAGGCTTTCTAAACTATATGAAACTAGTTTTTGCCCGCAACTTTGCTTGAGTAGATTTTATTTTCAAAATATAGAAAAGCGTCACCGATCGGGTCCGTCTTTAGGCGCTTAATAACCACCCAGGTGAACCCATAACTAAATATTATGTTTTAATTTTTGCCCTACAGGCTTCTTAAAATATAGAAAATAAAACACAATTTTCAGTAACAAATATTTTTTATTTAAACTCCAAAAAACCATACAAAAAGTTCTCAGTATAACATTACGTAGGTAGTTTCTCTTAATACTATATAGTGCGTTTATTATTTACACAAAAAGTTTATGTGAAAGGTCACAAGCAAAGCTGAGAAAATGTTAATTACATTTTTATTCAATAGCTAAACTAAATTTAGAAAACAAAGTAGTAATCTAATACCTAACAATCGATGAAATTATTCCGTGCCAAAAATATTATTTTCGTAACATCTTGAGGTTGTATTAAAAACTTGTGAAATACTGAAACTTAGTGTTTTCCAGTAAATTAAATGTTATCTAATACTTATGCTTTTACAGAAAACTTCAGCAACGTTACGCACAAATAAAACTCAACTCACCGAGATAACCTAAATTATTATTTTCTGACAGATTAATACCACAAGTCAGTGAGATTTTCCTTCACTCAAAAAGCTCTTAGTGACAGAAACTTGTGACAAATATTGAGAATATATCTCATTTAATACAGAGTAGTGCTTCATTTTCTCGTATCGGCACGGAATAATAAGAATGGGGACACATTGAAAGCGTATTGCGATAGCGGATTTTTACACACTGCATGGGTCTGCCGTAATGGCTATGATTAGTAATGATAAGAATGCCATGTTTAGAAAATAAGGGAAGTACTTACATACATTTCAATGTTAGTCAATAGTTTGTCCAATTCACGAATACGCGTGCTGTGAAACTTGACACTGGCGTAATATGGGTCAATTTGCAACAATTCACGAGTCTCCCGAGTCTCGAGAAATGTACAGACTATGACAATCCCTAGATCTGCTTAATAGGAGTGCATTTTTTCAACTTTTATGTCTATAATAAGAACACTAAAAAATTAACCCCTTTTTATAAAAAATATCAATTTAAAATGGAAATCAAATACTATTGACGGGCCTACCCTTTAGGGATATAAAGGGTGATGTTTTAAAGAATAATTAAAAAAATCGCTTTCAATGTGTCCTCACCAGAAAACATCAGCTCTTGGCACAAATATTATTATGGTTGGATACCTTATTTCGTAAGCATTACATTTTCGTTGGAAAATTATTTATAGGCTACGACTATGACTAGATAATAATATAGTAAAGTGTGCAGGATACACGTTATAGTAGAACTATGTTTTATATTAATAATCTTGCTTTAAATATTAATTTTCGGTGCCTTTAACAATACCCACCACTTTATTAAGGAAACTGTGTTTGAAAAGAAAATGCTTTCAAATCCGATTTTAAATTTCAATTAAATATTTTACCGTTTTAGTTTGAATATTCTTATAGAGTTATTAATAGATCGTGTTAATGTTTAATTTATTGACTAACCACTTGAATTATTAAATGGCTTTAATAGGTAGGTGTTTAGAGTAAAAGTGACAAAAATTTTAATCACTTTAAATGCTTTAATTTATGCAGAATATTTGCTAACTTAAGACCTTTTTTATAGATTATATTAGGTACCGAGAAAATATGATGGGAATCTGTATCGATGTAAAAATTATATTATTGAAAATAACTTAGAGTTATTCCAGACAAATCTCAATCGACAGAGAACATAAAATTGATTGTAATAACGATACCATACGTATACGAACTGTCAGAAATAGCGTGAGATTGATAAATAATCAATCAGATATGTACCTATTTTGTACTGCTTCGGGTATGTCTATTTATTACGTTTTACTAAACGCTTAGCGAAAGTTATTAACCTGAATAATGACATTAATCACACAAATATGTTATTTTCGGTTCAAATCAAAATGTCCACGTCCACCTATCAAAAACTTATAAAGGTATTTACTTGTAAACAATTTTGTCGTGAAGCGCGATAGGTAGTATTTTTTTTCTGAGACCGCGTACACAATATTTTGTGACCTCATACCAAAAGGAGGGAAGCAGCGGGCCTATGGGAAATCACTGCGTTCGTCGATAACCGACACAATCTGTCTTTAAGTGATAACTCCGACGACAATGATCGAGCGCCGCTGTTGAAAAGCTTTCCAATAATAAGGATTTAGAAAAAGAAGCAACATTTCTTTCGGTTTTCTTACTTCGATACTCTTTAATTTATTATTTAGAGTGGAGAACTTTTTTAATATTTTACGAAAATACGCCTTGTTGCGAATATTCTTCTTTTTATTTTTCGGTTCGGAATCGGTCTGATAATTATTATTTTGTTTAAATTTAGAATATTAAAAGTAAAGAAATTTAATTTTGAAAACATGTTATTTATTTTTGAAATTGAAATACAATTTTTGTAGTTTATCTTGAAGATTATAATGTGACATTAGGTACAAAAGTAGTGTAAGTAAAATCATAATAATTACTCTTTGTAGATATCATCGCTTAGTGTTTGTAGACAATGTTGGTGATCTGAAAATATTAAAAAATTAAAATATATCAATTGAGAGTAAAAAAGCTATGAAAGCTTACATGGTAATTATTAATTTCTGGAACACTAAAATATTTCTGAATAACTTTATCATGGCTTCTGTCAATTTTGTGTAACAGCCACAGTGTAGTGTCACTTTGTGTGTCACCTGTGGCCCAACATTATCACAACGTTTTAAATAGCTGCAGTGTTAAAAAGCCTTTAACATGCAGTCAAAGTAAATTGTCAATTAAATTTAAATTCATCTCATTTTGATTTATGTTACCCTAGTACTTCGCAATTTAAGAGTTGTCAGAATCTGTGATTTTATTCATCTACTTGTGATCGATAATTATGGCAGGCAGCGAAATCAAAGTATTCTAACTGTAATTATTGTTATTATCTTGATTCGGTAATTAAAACATGCCATAACCAACCTTAAAACACTTGTACTCTGTGGTTCTCCCGATCGCACACAATAATGTTGCCTCCGGACATGACGGCTATGCCTTCCAGGCCCTTGAACTCGCCGTCTCCGGAGCCCCAGGATCCGAACGCCCTCAGGAAGTTCCCGTCAGGGTGGAAGATCTGAATTCGGTTGTTGCCGGAGTCGGCAACGACGATATAACCTTGGTCGTCGACTGCTACACCCCTGGAGAAGGAAATTATGATTTAATTATTGAAAGATGGCAAAAGATACAGGGGAATGGCATGTCACAGGGGGAGATCTTTGTCCAATAGTGGGAAAGTAGGTTACTATTATTATACTTTATTTTAAGATGATGATAACTCCTCCACATAAAACGATCAGAGGGAAAGGAAATTGGCGTGTCTGTGTCTCTTTCTTCTAGGGTGTACACGGGGGACGGTAGGGGGTAGAGTATTACAGATACTGTATAAATGATACTAAACAGTTAAAGTCCTACTTAGCTGTTTGAGTCGTCGTTACCTATCATTGATTGTAAATAGCTGCTCTCAAATTGAATTGAATTTGAGGATTTGGCTTCAAATATTAGATTTTAATTGATGCTCGTCTCTAACTAATGTTATTTTTTAAGGAAAAGTAGTTTTATTTATTTTATCTTATTAGGTACTTAAGTAGGTACAGCTACGGGCCGTTATTGATGATACTTTCAAGATTACATTTTAATTATGTCGTTCATAATTACCTGCACAAAACTCTAAGTTACTATATATATATACTTTAATATCTTAAAATATAATAATGTTTTACTTATTTTTCACTGAATAAGTAAAACACCGCTACCTTTCGCATTACCCTTTGTTTCCTTTCAAATAAAATCGCAGTCGTCATAGTTTTGATCATAAAAATAGCAATATTGTAAGTCACCCCGTTCTTGAAACGGAAAGACGTAAACCGCTGTGGCGAACAGACCACGTATTCAGGTCATATTTTATTATTATGGTACCGGGAACTCGGTCAAGGTGGACGTCTGGTCCGTGCTGGCAAATTGAAATATATTGCCACATCGTGATTGGTGACAGGACTTTTTATTCTTGGTTAGGGACTTGCCCAGTTTTCTACTAAAACGTATGGTTTAAAGGGCTGAGTACATAATTCACTGCTGTCGATCTATCCATCGATGGAATGAGATGGGTCGACCTCGATCAACAGAGCAACGGTAACTCGATCATCGATTGATGGTCGATTTATTGGAGTGGTAACACTCAAAGAAAATAATAAAATTCAAACACAAGCGTATTTATTACGGTTGATGTGTGCGTAGGCGCAGCGTTTTGGATTAGGAATTGCGTGACTTTTGGTCGAATGCCAATTTTGACAGCAAATATAGATATGTTAGTTATTGAAATATTTTTCTTATGTAGGTATGGCACCACCATTGTTCGTTATTAAAAAAAAATGAAATGTCAGCAATATTCGGCAGTTGTACATTCTTAACTTTTCAAATCCGTAAGCAACAGTTTTTATGTTGCAAACTCTGGTAAGCATTATTGAGATTGAGAAAAATAATGGATTTGATGCAAAACAAAAGTGTGCTAACGATTTGGAACTCTCAGTAGGTTTATCTAACTTATGTTGCTGACCGTACCTACTTATCCAAGAAAATTAAACAATTTATCTACACTGTTTCGTTAGAAAGTATTCCGCTGCATTATTTAATCACCGTTAAATTAGAAACCACCTCAGAATATGGGTACTACCAAACCTTAAACAACATCTTGTGTAGTTTCTAGTTTAAACAATTTAACACTTATGGCCATCGGAAAGCTGTTAACGTAAATATTTGGTTGCAACTTCAGACTTTAACCGATCGTAAAGCGAAATTAGAAGCCAGTCGACCGCACTTTATGCTCCTATTGGGAGCATGTGCTAAGACTAAATCGGGATTGTATAGTTTCCAGAAGTAAAAATTAAGTAGCTCTTTATGCTAAAGTACCTATAGTTTTAACTTAGAAAAGTTGGTTTTGACTCAGTAGACGAAATTGTGATATGCAAAATGTAGCTTCCTCTTGGGAGTGATGGTACACTAGGCGTGGAAAGAAGCAAGGGGAATAACCGTAAAGCACTAATAGACCAGAAATAACATTAATTATTAGTTGGGGCAGTAGATTTTTGGAATACAAGTAGCCCCTTTTATTGCGAATTATAACTGGTCTGTGTGTGAATAACTTCATACAACTTTGCGTACGTTTTCCTTAGGTACATATTATTTCTAAATTTTATGAGGGATTAATTAATTGAGAATTTAATTTTCTTACCTCGGGAATTTAAACTGTCCGTCCTCGGATCCCTCCTCGCCGAACGACGACAGGACTCTTCCGTTGACGTCAAACACTTGTATCCTATGGTTGTTGGAGTCTGACACCAACACTCTGTTGGTGCTCGACACGGCGATGTAGTGGGGATGTTCCAGTTGGCCAAGCTTGGAGCCAAACGAGCCAAACTTGCCGACAAACGTGCCGTCGGATTGGAACACCTGAGAAAAGGAGATTAGGTTGCGAATTGGTTGTCTAAAAAGTAATATTTAAGTCACCTAAAATTCACGTAAAAAGAATACTGTATTTCCCAAAAATAGGTACTGGTGTGCATATTTTTCAACCATTTTTACATTTACGGCTTTTCAGTACAATAAGCACACAAGAAAGATGACAGAATCTTAGCCATAATATTTTTGTTAATTAATTTATATGTCTTACCAACCACCCTTGGACACCGCACTAGGAATAACTAGTATCAAAATAATTCCGAAAAAAGTTACGGGGCGGGAGCAGAGGCAATACTGTTGTGATTGGTCCGGGGCGAAGGCAACGCATTGTGATTGGTCGATCGTAGATATGGCACACCATATGAAGCCTTTGTGTTTCTAAAACGTTTGTCCTAGGATGCGGAGTCTATTCAGTCCATGTCTCTAACCTGGACTCTGTGGTTTTCCTTGTCACAGACGTATATGAATCCGAGCGCGTCTGTGGTGATGCCCCACGGGTAGTTAAATTTGCCATCGCCGGTGCCCTGGCTGCCGAACGCCCTGAGGAAGCGACCTTGAGGGTCGAAAACCTGGAGGAAGGAAGTACCAGATTAGTATGTGCACTCTTCTATCCTCCTGGAATTGAAAATACATTAATGCCTCACACTAAGTTGCCCAACTCTGACAAAATAATGCAAATAGAATATTGGAACCATGTACCTTCCTAGTAAGCCAATGATATTATGTTGAACAAGTGAAGCCTCATTTTGTATCATTATCATCATCATCTTCAAAGACGAACCTGAGGGTAATTTCGTATTACGTCTCTCGGTATTTTTTTGCAGGTATTGATACCCTCCAAAAAAATCCATAAATGGTACATTAACAAATTTTCGCGTCACTCAAAAACAAGTAAGTTTATGAATAAGTTTTCTTAAGGAAATAATCCATTTATTTTCCAAAGTGTCAGAGGTACGAGTAGTAAGTGATTTAATTGAAAGCATTTCTGAAATAATTTTCCATAAAAAAAATCGTGACTACTCTTGCTAAGAGCAACACATTTTTATATTCACCCCGTGAACTCTGTTCACCTCACAGGGTGTTACCTGTCACGACAGAAAAAACTACTCCATCATACACCCCATATAAATCCACAAGGACACTGAATACATGATCCCAAAAAACGTCATTCATCTTCCGTTGGATCCAATTCTGCGATTCTCCGAACTTGCGTCTTAACCACCACCCCATAGGGACGGCCAGCTCTGACTGACACTAATGAATTACCGCCACGGCAAATGGATGAATGGAATACAAATTTGTGTCCTGTGGGAAATATGTTGAGATGGAATGAGCCACGCGGGTCACTTGCACTGCGACTCGTTTGTATTGGGATGGCGTCGAAAAATATATAGCTTTGCTTTGATGGATGGCATTCGATCACGGAGTAGAAGAGCCATGAGCAAATAAGAAGCAATCTCATACGGTAGATAAGTATATTTAATTTATTTAAGTAGTTTTTGGACCAGACATGGTAAAGGGATTTAGAGAGTTGACAGCTATATTATTTTTCTTATTCATAGATACAAATTAAAACTCAACTGACAGATTCTATTTTAGATAATATTTGTTTTGTATTTTTCCAATTCTATTCCACAGTTATAATGGACAAGCAACATTTCGGGACATGTATTTCACACCTCTTATGCAAAAACCTTGATATTAATACCCCTATAAAATCCCGTTATCTGTATTGTGAATGTATAAACAGAGCTTTCATTACTGGAGTACTTTGAATTTTAAATTAATAGTATTCATATTTGCAAAGCTACCAGTTCGTAGTTACTTTAACATTCCGTTTCGTTTGTTTGTGAATTTCAAATGCTAGATTTTGCATTGTACCTATCGGGGTATCGGACATTTTCGGATATATATGCAAATTATGTTCAAAGAGGTAGCTAACTTGTTCAAAATATAACCAATTATTAATTAAATAAATACGATTATCTCAGCATCAGGCGTCGGGAATGGGCATTCTGAGAATTGAAAATTTAAAGCATGTTGGATTGGAAATGTTCATATAAAACCTACCAACTGCGTTCAAGAGTAACTTATACATTTCTCGTCGGTTCTACTCAGTAGGTACTGAGGTTCCGAATAGTGCGCCGATTACGCTAATTTCATACATTTCCATTCCTTCGGAAAACCGTTGGTCATAAATATTATCTTTGTGCCAAATATAGGTAGCCCGTTAAATTCTTGGCGGTTGACATATTGTTGTGGGCCAGTGGACCGTTAACACATTAGTTTTATGTTTTATTTAATAAGGTAATCGGCTTTTAGCTAAGCATACTGCCAAAACTGTCAAAAATTCACAAGAACCAATGGTTTTTCATTCTATAACCTACGTGCTTAACCTAACACATAAATTGATAAATTGATCTTAAGTCCGAGATCGGTCTTGAGTACGCTTTTGACGTGACATTTTGTACTGGTATGACATAAGAATGGCATTTCCAGAATCGCATTCTATCATTTTATTTTAATGTTCTCAGATCCTGAGAACGTTACAATAAAATGTAAGTAAGTATACTCACTTGTATACGATGATTGTATCTATCGGCGATGATGTACTGGCCGATACGATTGACAGCGACGCCGGCGAGACAATCGAACTCGCCCTCGCCGCTGCCATACTGACCGAACTCCTTCACGAATATACCGTTGGAGTCGAACACCTGGTGAAGAAAGATAATTATAAACCATTGCCAGGCCTGTCACACACACATATTCAGCCATAAAGGGAGACCTTATCTCTTGTGGAGTAAGTATGAGTTTTGAACGTATTCAAATACCGACCACGTGATCGAAGTCCTAGATCTACTAATCGTACAAGCTTGACTTACAACCATTTATTTTAGCGTAATCACGTAAATCTATATCAAACTGGATATTATTCAATAGCTATCTGTTGTTAAAAACTAAAGAGTTGTATCAATGTTATTCGCCTCATACAATGTTTACATTTCCGCTAAAACTGGATTAGTTCGTCGCGATGCCCTTGTGCCAAAATTCCAGGCATGCTTCACTCGCGTTTCATTCCATCATGTATATTTGGATCGCTTTAATCATTGAAAGCTTCATTTATTGCTGAAGCTTGAACGCAACAGGAGAGAGCATTTTAAATGATACGGAATTTATGCTTATTTTACTGAAATAAGGGCGAAAATTAAATGACGAAGGACGGTAATGAAAGCCCTTTCATACCTTAATTATCTTTTAACGATCGCCATTATAGTAACGCTTATTATGTTATTGGCGATTGTCTCACCTGCACTCTATGATTGGATGAATCGGCCACGACCATTGTATTGTCGGGACCTACAGCGATACCACGAGGCCATGTAAAGCATCCGGGTTCGCTCCCCCGACTCCCCACGTTGAATTGTAAACGGCGTTTCTGCATGTACTGGCTCCTAGGGGAGGAACCTGCTGCTGCGAAACCTGCCACCAGAGAAACATGTTAGCACACAAAAATATTGCCACAGGACAGGAAACACGAAGCCCAAACCCTATGTACACGCCACACTTTCCGTTCTAACCTGCTACCGCTGCTGTAGCCGCCGTAGGGGAGATGGGGGAGCCTGCCGCGTTTTTTGAATCGTCATCAGAACTGGCAAGCTCGTTTGCCGAGCGCAATGGCAGCCCGAGAGACAGGCGACGCGATGTGCTCGACGATGTACTGCTGGGGTCGCGGTCCTTGCCCCGCGACCCGTACTTGTTCTTCAAGTATCTCGCCCAGGAGCTTAAAGCCGCACCGTCCTTTTCTCCTGGGACGGGTCTTTCGGGCGAGCTCTCTCTGGATTTCAGTGCGTGCGACGACCGGCTGCGAGACAACTCCGAACCGCCTGTGCCGGAGCCGTATCGAGCCGCGAGGTACGCTGACGGTGACGCCGTCGTCGGGGACACCGGGTCGTCCTGATCGTCGTCGTCTCCAGCACCGAAGCCGGTGTGGCTGCTCTTGCTTCTCGCGAGACGATTGCGACGCTCCTTCAGGGCGAGGTATCTCGATCTAGCCGTAGGGTACTTCGTTTCATCATCTATAGATGAAGTCCTTTCAGGTTCTTCCTCTCTAGGTTTGCTGCCGTATCGGTTGCTGTACGATGATCCCCCGGCGCCATACCTAGGGGCTGGCTCTTCTTCAGTCTGTGACGTCTGTCTCGTGCGGTAACGCGATTGAGTGGGTGCATCCTTCGACTTGTTATCGTTGGCGTCATTGCGAGCATTCGTACTACGCGCGAGAAGCGGGCCGATGTCACTTCGAGCCATCGCCTGACTCTCGGGCTTTCTTTGCGGTGCAGGCTCCTCTTCACTCTCCTCGGATGAATCTGTCTCCTCTTCGGAGCTCGTATCGGAGTCTTCGTGAGCCGGCTCGGCGGGTGCGGGCGCGGGTGTGGGCCGTTGCGAGCCGACGAAGCGGCTCTGGACCCGTTGCGCGCCGCCACTCGTACCGTTCGTCGACGCCGGCGTTGGTCTCTCGTTGCCTGCGGAAGAGAAACGTGATGCGGGTTTTGGTGGAAGTGCGTCATTGCTATACTTCGCTTTTAACTCAGCGATAGTAAGAATGGCACCTGTGTGTTTCACCGCCGAGCCGGAACTTTCTGTCGATGCGCTTGATTCAGTGCTGGGCGCTCGAGCGGCCGGACGGTGGGGCGCTGGTGCATCAGCGGATGGCCTTCTGGCTATTACTGTTGGCTTTTGCGGGGCGGGAGCGTTCTTACGCTGAGTACGTTGAAGGGACCCAACAGATTCATCGGATTCACCATCGCTGGACGCCTGAGAAATACATTGAAACGGTATGGACACCAAAACGGTAGGCTTTTTTTGTTGTGTTGTGTGTATGTGTGTGAGTTAACGTGGAGTGTATTTTATGGAATGCCGTTAGTTGTTGCGGTTTTTTTCTTGTTAGTATCGATGATTTCCCTAAATTCTACGTTGTACTGCTCTGGTATAAGAACTTCATTCTCTTTCTTCTTCCCAACTCACCTCCCGCGCTGGTGTGGGCGGTTTACGGTTAATAGAGCTGCGTTCTTCCTCCGCTGGACGGGGAGGGGCGCGGTCTGGTTCTTGCGATGAAGCTGCGCCCTTGTTTTGTCTTTTGAGGCGAGTGATTTCATCATCTTCGCTCTGTTGCCTCTGCGCAGGCGGAGGGCGGCGCTGCTGAGGTGCTGGCTGGACAGGCTTCGGGGGTGGCGGTGGTTCTTTTTTTTCTTTCTTCTTACCGCTATCAGCATCCAGTATCCTCTGCATGACACGTGGGCAGTCGCTTAGCCTGAATATACCACTAATGGGACCGCGAGTCGCATCTTCGGTATCAGTAACTTTCTCTTTCTCTTTCTGCTGCTGTTCGGCTTTAACGACTCGGCTGGACTGCTCTGTGTCAGAGTCATTGTCTTGCTGGTGACTCCTAACAAAACGCGAACGGAATCTGCGAGAGGGGCGGTGTTCTGATTCGTAGCCACTGTAATCATCGGTGGCTCCATAGTCTCTCGTGTGTTTTTCTGGAGGCGGTGGCCGACGTTCACCAAATTTACGACCTCCCAATATTGGTTCGTCGTTTTCTGTCCAGCCTTTCGCCTCTTCCTGCTGACGGAACTGCGTCGCGAGACGATGGTCGCTCTTAGATCTTGTCAGACCCTGACTCGGCTGCAATCCTCCGCCATATGCATTAGGCTGCGTAATATTTAGCTCTCCATAGCTAGCGACATGCATAACAAGTTGGTTAGGGTCATGAGTCATGATAAATCGTACCCGACGATTATAGTCACCCGCTTCGTAATCAAAGTTTCTTAGGAACTCGACCGTTTTTAGGAAGATTTCTTTGGTATCTACTAACTCGGTGTCCTCCCATTCTATGTCATCATTCATATATTTATCGGCGAGATCACAATTACTTTGAATATTACTTAATTCTAACTCTAGATTATCTTTGAGATTAGTGAGGTTCCTAAGTTCAGTTGCTAAATAGCGGTCGACTTCGTTTCTTAAGAAATCGGTTCTATCTTTCAGTGCCTTGGCTAGTCTTTTGTGTATTTCATCGACCTCTCCGGCCACTGCACCGCAGTTTGTCTGGAGGTTCGTTGTGTTACGTTCGACTACTCCAAGGATATCTTGAAGCCTGTTTACACCACGGCGTATTTGATTATTGATTCTGGCGATTTCCCTACGCAAGACTTCCATGTGTGCCGACTTGCAGTCTTCGCAGACTTTCTTATCGCAATGGGCGCATGGTGCGCAGTATGCCTTCTCCGAGCACACATTGCATCGCTCCATGACCTGCCCAGCGGTGGGGTCTGGAAGTTCTCCAGCAATTTGAGCGTGGAGCTCCAAGAACCTCTGCAGGGTGACATTTGTTGGAAATCCCTGTACACCCTGATAAGGTATTCGGTGTTCGGCACGACATTCTGGACATTTGACCTGTAAAAGAATTTAGTGTTTAAAAGCGTCGGTAGAACTCTGAAGGTAAATCTCGAAACTCCAAGAAAATGAACAGTTTTAAACTTGTCTTTGAAATATTTGACCATTCAGAGCTTATCTGTTCATACGGTGTAAATTTCTACCTGTCGCCTAACGTAGTCGACGAGGCCGTCCATACACGGCTCCATACAGAAGCTGTGCTGACATGGCAGCAGCTTTGGGTTCCTGTACCGGTCCAAACAGACGCAGCACGTCAGCAACGACTCGAACTGCTCCATAGTTGCTTAGCGCTTTTTATATACCTGTTGAAGAAAAGATTTTATATATTGGGTTGAAAGTGGGTTTTACTACAACGCGTAGATAAAATTATAAATAAATCTGCTGTTATATTTACAATCTGTTGTTGAAATTGAAATATTTGCCAACATTGAATAGGTAGAGGAAGTGTTATTAATGAGTCGTTAGTTTGTCAGAAAGTCTCGGAAGTTTTACGAATCATCATACTTGGGTATGTCTGCCAAAAACACGTGTGAACGTTCAAATAACCTTTAAAACTCAAATGACCTTCACAGATATAGAATTTTATAGCGTAAGACGGTTCAGTTTTAGTTATGGACTAAGCGGAAAGTTTAATTCGGTGTTAGCGAGCTACATCCTCTGAGATCCGGCTGCCAATATAAATAGAAACGTTTGGTATTTCACACGGCGCCGGATTTCACTGAACATTAACAGCGTCTCTGACAATTTTAGACTCTATACAAACAGATATAGGGGCTGCATTTAAATGGGCTCTGACGTGTAAACTTTTTGGCACTTCGTTACAAAGTGCTATTCTGAATAATATTATTACTGAATAAAATTTTCAAAAATCAAATGTCTATGGAAGTAACATAGAATTTCAAGCATCAAACAATAAATACAACTCTTTGAACGTCAAAAAACAATTTGTTGATTTTAATAATAAGTGAATTCTTGTTTTATAACAAACAGGATAAAGTGTAGTTTGTTTAAAATAAGAATTTTAGACTGTATCTTTTTGCAATTAATGTGATAATATTGAGTAACACATGAATTTGAAACCTTTATCAAAAGGATTAGAGTAGGATTTGCGGTAATTGAAACTGTTATGTGGGAAACAATGGTATGTTAATAGATGCGCTCTTGGAAAACAATGTTGTTTGCAAATGTTAACTGAGCTTGACATTTCTATCTAGAATCGATTTGGTAGCTATAGATTTAGAATTGCATATAAGTATTATGTATTACTAGCTGTGCCCCGCGACTTCATCCGCGTAGTATTGGATTATTGGGTAAAAAAGTATCCTATATGTTAATCCCGGTTATAATCTACCTGTGTTCCAAATTTCATCCAAATCCGTTCAGTAGTTTTTGCGTGAAGGAGTAACAAACATACATACATACATACATACATACATACATACATACATACATACATACATACATACATACATACATACATACATCCACACTCACAAACTTTCGCATTTATAATATTAGTAGGATGACAATAAAATCTCTGTTTGAGGTTTGAATATAACCTCACATAAGGAGGGATTGTTTAAATTTATCCCAATAAGTAGACTACTTACACAGACGCCCTGATTCTTGCTCCTAGAGACAGTGAGCGAAAACAATACAAGTCACAAAAAATATATTTTAAGCGATTTTGTCTGTCAATAAATGATGAAGTAATAGCTAGGTAATTAGTATCTCCGTGTCTATGGGTGAGTCGGCTTGGCCGCCATCGCCTTTGAGTCATAGTTCATGAGTAATGATATAACTTCACGTTTTTAGATTTAAATCTAGCACTTTTGAACAAAGCTTTTGCGCAGTTTCTTTATGACGCGGTAAAGGGAGATCTTCTTTGTTTCTCTTGCTTAACTTTTTCTGTTTTTGTTGTGACTTTTTTGTTCTTGTTCTTTCCTCTCTCTCTCTCTCTCTCTCTCTCCTAATATACTCAATTAGTTTAGAAATTAATTTGAATACCTATTTTGTTTTTAAATTAAAAGTATTGTTAGATAAAGTTATGTTATGACTTATATCTATTTTGACGGAAGCTATAAGTACCTACCGCCCGAAATGGTTTGCTTGACGGAGATGGGAGGTGACTGATAACCGATTGCCGGTTTATTTGATCAAGATTTAGACTGAATTATTTTTATCTTCACGTTCGTCGTTAGAATGCGGTCGTGAATTTGGAAAAAAAATATTTTGAGTATGGTATATATTTAGGTCCATTACTCGGGGTAAGGAAATTTATATAGGTATTATCTGTAGCTCCTAATGCATTACGTAGGTACAGTAACAAAAGTATTTAACTGTAATTGTTATTTTGGCAGATTTTATCACCTCATTTCCCATGAGTCAACAAAATGAATGACGTTGCCGTTTATATTTCTTTGTTTTTCTGTTCTTATTTTATTCTTTATTTTGAAGTGCAGTAAGAAAATAATCTATTAAAACACTGGTCATTTGGTCAAAACTTAAAAATAAATACTGTAGATGTCAAACTGCTGGACACGAGATTCCCCTTAATACGAGGGGGATTCAGGCCATAATCCAATAGCTAAACGTAGAAAATTCCACTACTTTCATACTGTCACTCTTACCGTTATTTCACACCTAAATATACATTGCAAAACAAAATATTATCATGAACATCTGACTCCGGTGCGTGTTTAGATTCCAGACACATACTTTTAATTCCATCGCGTGGAACTTTATAAATACACCTCGACGCTTCCTATGGAGCCACGCATTGTACACGTCACAATTATTTTTAGTTGTTTTGGCAGACTACAAATATTTTTTATTACTTGCTTATCTTTTTATTGAAGCTTTTCTACGTATTTGGCATGAGCTACATATTTATATACTTAGTTATTGTTTTGTTTCATTCAACACATAGCCACCTCACTTATTTCAATCCATGGCTTCAGCATTCCACTTCTTTAAAGATAATTCGCAAGTGTTAGGTTATCCAAAGGGTCAATCGGTTTCTGTAATTCTGTTTTGCAAGATTTAATTAAGTAAAAAAATATTAGGTACCTTATAAAATATAATCCCTCTAAGCTTATCACATTGAAAGTCAACACCAATATAACCTTATCACATTGTTAAACAGGAAAATTCACTACACTTTCAGTAAAGTACGAACCTAACAATCCTACTAATATTATAAATGCGAAAGTTTGTGAGTGTGGATGTATGTATGTATGTTTGTTACTCCTTCACGCAAAAACTACTGAACGAATTTGGATGAAATTAGGAACACAGATAGATTATAACCGGGATTAACATATAGGATACTTTTTAACCCAATAATCCAATACTACGCGGATGAAGTCGCGGGGCACAGCTAGTTACTTCCATAAAATACACTTACTGCTTTACAAGATTGACCCTGTCCTAAAACAATTGCAATATCGTCCCGCGATAGAAAAGTAACAGATATGTAGGGTAGGTGATCATGATAGTAAGGAAACAGAATTACAATGTGTAGGTACTTATACCACGGCCAACGAGGAGCGATACGAAATGGTAATAAGGTCCGAATTCTAGCCAACATTCGGGTGGACAATTGATACATTTGTGGTTCGTTCTGTATCGGACACCCTAACGATAATAATAAGGAAGGCGATTATTAAAAAAACAACTAATTTAAGGTGTTTCTTGCAAATAACATTGCGAACACAATGGTAAAACGCTGGATGATTAGGTCATTAGGGGAAAAATCTTAACGATACTTCTGAACTTAGGTATTTAACTACATGAAATGATAGTCACCTATTTCTAGATAATATTTAAGCTTAGGTAGGTTATCAGAACTTTTAAAGCCTTATCTTAATAATGCTCGAAATATTCGAGTGTAAGTTAATAATGTGGGTACCAAAAATAAATCTGATATAAATATTGTTTGTTTGTTCGTACAGCCGGACGGTAGCGAGTGCTTTTAAAGGTCAGCTGTTTGTAAGAACCTAACCAATTTTTTTGTGGTAAGGTAAGTAGGTACTTCTTCTCTAGTACTAATAAAGGCGCCATACAAAATATTGTGCAGTTATTAAAATAAGACCCCATGCATTGCTCATTAATAAATTGGATTAAAATGAATTTACTTACTAGTAAGATTTGAATAACTTTAGTTTCCTTTTGTTTGTATATAAATGAGACTACCAAAGATAATGTATTGAAAATTTAAACTTCAGTGAATCTGTGAAGTCTCACAACAGGCTAGTTTTCGCATTATTATTCGTTTAGCAAGTTCCCTTAACATAACAGAAGTTCGTTTCGCAACAGTAATCCTGAATAACAGTCTTTATAACTTAGAAATCATAAAGCTATTACGATGGTAATCTGAAAATCATTTTCTTGGTATATGTTTTGAAAATTGAATTTCAATCGAAGGTAATTCTAATTATTAATTAAAGTTTCGGTTTCATTGTGATTGGATGGGCACGTCGTGTGAAGTTGTTCAAAATAAGTTTTTAAACTAAAATGAAAAGAATATGAAATAAAATTATCCTCAAAATGATCGTCTCAACAGGCGACAATAGTCGTTAAAAAGTTGTGATGATGATATAGCCAGGAAATGCAGCCAGGACCCCACGCGAACAGGGTTTATTAAGAACGCACTTTAGGCTGCCGGTTCCGGCTATCACAGTCGTAAAGCTCTGTGGCCTTCGGGTGGCCTGGAAATTCTGATACCGAAGTTGGCCATTATCACAAGGGTTTCATTCGATGAGACTTTAGTTTGGTTTACATTTCATTGTAGTTTTTGCGAGTAAATTATATAAAGGTAAAATTAAATCGCTCTCCACCAATTAAAAAAACTTAGTTATGTAATTATGAATAATAAAGGAATAAAATTAAAAATAAAAGTTAGTTTGTAAAACATTCCAGTGACGTATCGGCAGCACGTGCGGGTTTTGCGTACCGTTCCACTGCGTCACAAGCGTTCCGCTTATTTTAAACAATGACTTAATGGCGGGCGGAAATTGTGCAAAAATGGTCAGATAAAGACTATTGTTGGGTGCAAAAATAAGGTTCATGCCCATTGTATTGGGTGCTACAATATGGGTGATAGAGGCTCAATATTCGGAGCAAAAATGTGGGTAATCACAGCCCATTGTTAGGTGAAAAATCTATAAAACTGTTGGCTCAAATATACATCTTTAATCTTAATAAAATCCGGGAATAAGTCATTAATCATTAATTAAAATTTGTTAAAACAAATCATTAAGTAAAAATGTTTACCAATATATTTCGAAATCCTTGCAATATATTAAGCCGGATTAACATCAATAGTTTTTGCTGCTCGGCACAAATTTTTAATGATGTTTACAAGCGTCAATATTTGATAGCTTTTTGCGCCATATATGACACTGCCGAGTCTGGACCCGGCGAACTTATGTCATTATTTTTACTGCTGCAGTCCACGATCGTGCTACTAAATTTAAACCTCAAAACGCTGGCCGGAAACATCTCTCTTTGTTACATCCCTGTCTTTGTTCCAAGCACGAGACATTAGCGGTTAATTGAAAAATAAAAACAAAGCTTATACTTACAGTGTGATTATTGCCACATTAAAAAATAACACCGGGACAAATCCAGATCACACAAGCGAGATTATTTTGAGGGTAAATGGAAAACGTTATCGGGGTATTTTTATAGCACTATATTACTTATCATAATTGTGGCGGTGTGTAGCACTATGGGTACTTTCGACTAGATATATATCACAGGCATGCGGTGTGCTCGCCGGCACACGTTTGGAGATACTGGGGGGAACTCGATACTGCGTGCGCGGGAGTTTATTTCTGGAGGTGGGCCATGCGCGTGCGCCGCTCCAAGATTTATTTTCCTCCCGTCACGGTTTACTTTTGGACGTTGAAAGGTCATTGGACAGGTTGAGGTGTGATTGTTTTCACTTCTTGAAAATGCGCTTGAGTTTATGTTGTGGTCTTCTGATTGGGTAGACACTTTAAATTTTAGGTTTAACGAAACGCAAGCGCCGAACGTGCTGTACTGGAAAATACTTTTGCGACTTTAGGGATAAAAATATAGTTGCTAGGGCTACGGGAAAAAAATCTCACCATTCCTGAATGACATGCATTTTTTTTCAGGAAGTTATGACAATAATTCCTCTGACATCTTGCATATCTGCTTAACAAAATTATAATTTGATTGTTTTGAAAATTAAATCGGTAATTTTATTTTGACCAAACGCCCACATTTTCTGAAAAAGGGTTCAATGCTATCATCTTCATTTTTATTCATTTTCGTTTCTTTCTTCTTCATTAAAACGTATATGATCGTGCAACGTTTCCGCATTTATTATCTTTATCTTTGCTTAAGACTTGTCTGAAGCAAAGATAAAGAATAAATGTCTAAGCCTTTCATTTCCGGTTTGTTATTGCAATTTATTCGTAACCATATACTTTGAAGAAAAACATTATTTTAATATTTTTGTCATAGATTTATTGGTTGGCACTCAATGTCTTACAATCTCAGTCACTTCCTTATAATCATTTACAAACCTACAAATTTTACATAACAAACGAGGGATTTAACGTTACGCTTGTGTTAATTTTCGACTAACATTATATTTGACGTCATAAAAAGTCGTCTTTACGATTTCAACAAGTTGATCCTATTAAAATAAATGTAATGGAAGCCACCTGGTGCGTGAACACGGATTAGGTCCTAGAGAGTCGTTCCGCGTAGTTGGAATAATTTATTCAATAATACCATGTAAAAGATTTAAATCGTTTGCTATATATGCCATATATATGTATGAATTTATCGTGTTTCACGGTTTTATGGTGAAGTGTAGGTGCAATTCATTATTTGAAAATTACTCTTCAACTATAACCCACATTTACGGGGTGCTGAAAAAATAATTTCGTCCCTATTTACAAACACGGAGTAACTATCTAGTTACCGGGACAAAGTAATTTGCTTGATGATGATGAATTCATCATGTATTTTCGGTATGCTTTGATATTGGTTCAAATATGTGGAAGTTATCACACTGTGCAGGCTGAGACAGACAAAATAACAAAACTGAATAAAAAAAATACAATAATCGTATAAGGCTTTCTTTCCTACATTTACACAAAATGTGTGTGCTAAACGGAATGAGTAACTCGAGTTTGTTACTAGGTAGTAGCATACGCAGAAACATAAGGAACATTTGTATGGATGCCTTAACAAAAAATAAAAGAGACACGTGTATTGTCGCAAGTTTCTTTACCTCGACCTTGTACCATATTTGCTGGCACCAAAACGGAGATAATGTATAAACACTAACGATTTGATTTAAAATCACCCCTTCGCCGCCTTGTTTACATACAATGTTCTATTTTGAGACCCATCTGTTTTATTCGCAAGTCGCAATAAGACAGCCTTTGTGTGACTGTGACTAGAGATTTTGTGCGAAAAATTGTTAAATATTTTCTTTAGATAAATGATGGGCACGTCCTTAAAACGTCGGAGGAATAAGCTTATGGATCTGTTAATAGTGTTTTGACCTGGGGAGAGTGTATTTGAAGGTGATGCTACATACTTTTGTACGTAGAATAAGGAAGATATATAAAGATACCTAAGCAAATAAAATAGCATTGAGACAAGAATGAGGACAGACTATCAATATTTTTTTATCTGTTTACATTCTTTTTTATTTAAATGTTTCGACACTTTACCGGAACTGGCTTATAATAATAGTATTGAAATATTGCGACTCACATTCCCGACGTCGAAGATAGATGTCGCTCAATGCGCCGCCGCAATACAATAGGCGGTTCTTCATAGAAGCCTGAATCACGATTTTAAAGTTTGCAAGCGTCGTGACTATTTATACAAGACTCCAATCCATCTACCGGCGCGGAAGATCTTTCCCAGCAGTGATATGATAAACCATCTACAATCTGTTTAAATTATGGAACATTATTACCACTTACATTATATCATGCAAAATACTTTGCTACTTCATATTTTCTTCAGTTATTACCCTCAAGTCCTATAAAGTTTCATAAATTGATAAATGTGGTTACGACCTGCGAAGATTCAAGTATGATCCTATGAAGTTTCGCGATGGTTTCATAAACTTAATAGAATTGAACAAGCTCTTAAAACTTTTTACAACCGTTCCCTGCATGAATGTACATTAGCTGGGTCCTGAGGCATAGAATAAAGATACCTTCGTTTATATAATGGTCACACCTTCCCTGTATTTTTTGATAAAACTGACCATATCTCTCCATGGTTTAGATTAACAAAGAAATTGATTGACAAAAAATAAAACTATCAAATACCGGATTCTCAATTTTAAGGTAACGGCTATGCAAGATAAGATGATAAATATCCGTTGTACGAGTATCTCGTTTTTTGTTATGACTAAGAATCGCTTATCGCCGTTGACATCTTAGAGCTAATGAAATCCTGTCAATAGTGTGAATAATCAGGAAAACTGACCCCACAAAATAGTATGAATATAGGTGGGTATTAGTTTAGTTATTTAATAATTTGAAAACAATTTTTATTATATATTTTTCTACGTCATCGTGCACTTTTGCTATGAGGGTATAGTGTAAGTATAGTACGCTCCAATAACTTTCACTACTATAAATACTTTAGCGATCACAGACTGTCCTTTTCGCTACAAATGCCAATGACTTCAATATAAATAGTGTTGCGTTGTGCCAGAATTATAAATGCACCGGAATTCGCTTTGATCTGTATGTGACGTTTATTAATTGGCCAGTGGGTGAATTTTAATATTTGCAGGAATTTGCAGGAACGTTCATTAAGAAAATCCTCAACTTTTCAATATTTATTTTTGCAATTATTTTGTTTTCAACTTTGTTAGGGCCGGGCCAGACTAGCGTATATTTTATTTTAAAGGTGTCGTTACGCTAAATTGTTTGTATACTTGGTAATAGTGATCTTAAAAATTATAATAGTATTTGTATTTATTAGGTTAAAGAGAAGGCTTACTGCATTTAAAAAAAAAAACAGGAAATAAACTACTACTTCAATAAATGTTCCAAATAATTTGTTCCTATCTATACAAATAAATAAAATTGGAGTGTCTGTTTGTAATATCAAAATAACACCTTTTCACTGAATGCATATGAAAGTATATACGACACATATAACAAAAACGTGATTAAATAAAAATCTGTCTGTCTGTTTGTCTGTGTGTTTGTTCCGTGTAATCTCCAAAACGGCTGGACCGATTTTGACGGGACTTTCACTAAAAGATAGCTGATGTTTTAAGGAGTACCTTAGGCTATTTTAATTTTAGAAAAACAATTAGGGTTCCGCTTAAAAAATAAAAATACATGAAATCAAAGAGTATCTCCGAAACGGCTGGACCGATTTTAACGGGACTTTCACTTGTAGATAGCTGATGTTATATGCAGTAACTTAGGCTACTTTTATTTTAGAAAAACAAAAAAAAAAAATGGGTCCTGTCGCGCGGGCTCAGAACGCGGAAGCGGGCTTTTTTGTTAAGTTAAATTCCACGCGGACGAAGTCGCGGGCTCAGCTAGTATCTTCTAATTCAGATTTTTTTTGCTTTAATGTTAGTTTTTTCGAGATAAAACATTATGTTTTAAGTATTGCGTTGATTGATAAATATTTATATAAATATTAGCTTTACTTACAAATATAACAAAAAAAACAGTAGTACGGCCACTCTCTTCAGTCGTAGTTATGCAAAGAATTTTAATCAAGGATCTGTTATCTGTTTTTAGGCCAATCTGACATCAGGCCATGTGTTTCCCATCCTCTTAGATTAGCGGAGTGAATTATCGTAGCGTGAGAGCGTTTCAAAATTCTATAAAGTCTTATGTTAATGACGCCTTAGCCAATGGTAACGATGATGTACCCACTTACCACAAAAATTTTATCTGATGGTAGTTACATCATATTTTTTCTACCAATTACTAAGGCGCCATGCAAAATGTCGTGCATTATTAAAATAAGACCTTATACATATGAGTATAAAACTTCGGTTGGAGTGTAGCCTTAGGGGCGCTATGACTTAGGTTTAGGTTTAGGTTAGGTTAGAACAGTGACCAAAACGCGCGAGCCGAGCGAGAGAAGCGAGCGTGTCGCGGCAGCGGCCGGCGAAGCGCCAGAATCTGATTGTGTCATTAGGTTATGTTAGTTCCCAGTTAGGGGGGCTATTCAGCCAGGACTTAGACGAATTTTCGAAAAAAAAATATCTTTTTAGTTTTGATTACTGTTCTAACCTAACCTAAACCTAAACCTAACCGAACCTAAGTCATAGCGCCCCTAAGGCTACACAATGACCATAATAAATCAGTAGATAATGGTGTATTTACACTGTGACTTTAATGTATAATTTTCTGAAAAGAGTGAGACCGGCTGTACAAATACCACATTTTTCTAAGCGTACTTTGTTATTTTTGGGTTTAATAAAATTAAACTTTTCCAAGCATAACCCAAGTACGCCCTTGACAAAATTGACGTCAAAAATATTTTAACTCGGCAAAGGTCACGAATTAATTTACGTAACAAAAAGGCTCCTATATTTATAAGTGGGGACACTTAAGACAGTTCCTCTCTAAACAAATTATGCTAATTAGCGGGGAGAAAAAACATTTCGAGGGCCATTATGAGACCGAAGAAAGCTAGGAAAGAGACGAAAACCCGAATTAAAAAAAAACAAGTCTACTGATTTTAATAAACAATGGCTGAAATGGGAGCAGTTTAACAAATTATATTTTTCTACTTTTGTTTCTGCCCTTAGCGAGTAATTAGTTTGGGTCTAAATAGTCTGATTATTATTTTGTAATGCTTTTATATTTATCTTTATAATTTTGTTATAGACTCGCCATCTATTACTACCTGGGTGAATGAATCCGTCAGATTTGACATTTCTTGTAATGGAAAACTGTCAAAAATTACGTATTCAAATACGCGATACGTCAGTTTTGACGTATAGCGAGTCGAATCGAGCGACAGTCGTTAACAGAGATTGGGCCCCAGGTCAACCAAGGCAACCCTTTCCAAATAAAATGCCATGACGTGAGTTTGCACTGATGGCGAATCTATTTTGTGTCTCTGTTTGTGCATTCAAAAAATTGAGACACCAACATGTTTTGTTTTATCCAGTGTAAACTCACAGTTAAAACTGACAGCCTCAGCCAGCTGAAGAACCCATCAGACAGTCATTTCACTCTATTTTCTCCAGTCTACCTGCGGTTCCAACAACCCCCTTTTCACTATAAACCAAAACAAAAACAGAAAACAATCCGTCGTTACTATGCATTGACATCTTTCAATTTAAATCAGAACGATTCAGATGTTTCTTTTTACAGAAAAAGTAGCACCAAATGGCAGATTGAGAATTGGAAACGGACCCGCGCGAACTCTTTGTTCAATTCTTTTGAGAAAATGGAATTGCCGCTAAGGTTTTGTAAATGAGATGCCGTTGGAGCTGTCTGCACCAGGGAATGAGGGTAGGCGCTTTACACTTCAAAGAATGTTGGTGTCGGTAATTGCGGGCTTCAAATTAAGATGCATGCTGTGAGAGATTGTATGTGAAAAAAATGGTAGCAAAATTTTGACTTGGTTTTAATCATCACCTTAAATAAAGCTTTGGTCGCTTGCTTGTTTATATATAACTAAAATGGATAATTTAGAAAACCCTTGATGCGACGACTTTTTAAACTACAAAAGAGCTGATACACAGATATACAAATACACATTGTCATGTTAAACTTATAACACCCCTCTTTTTTTGTCGGGGGTTAATAAATATACCCAAGAGAAAAAAATATGTTTATGTATACCTACTATAAAGTTGCCTAAAGCAATAGCGACTGCTTAATCAGGTAAAATTTACGAAAATACCGTTTTTTATCTACAATAAGCACAGCATCTTACGCTAACATCACTAGATTATCACAGGATCTAGAATTTAGGTCATTTATTACAATTTAACTACTATCAATACTTAAGCCCGCTTTTCTCGTACTGAGTCATTGTATTTCTCACCTCAAATCGGCACGAGAGAAAATGTTCTCAAAGCAATCTAACAACACATACAATATTTCAGAATGGGTTCCATGATATACGCGCTTTATTCTTCACATAGGCAGTACCGTTATGAAAAACATGACTACGGGTAGACACGTCCAGGAATGAAATCGCGGGATGTGTGAAAGGTGTTGCAAATGGACGACAAAGAGTGGACGAGTTTTAATACCACACACCATACCGCAATACCATAAGATCATGAAATCGTGAACATAACCCCTAAGGGTTGAGCTTCAACATTTTTAAAAGATTAGGCATTTGATTCAGAACATAAAATTAACTCTTAACTTGACGACCGCTTGGTTCGAGCGTAGGCCGCTCGACTCACTACACACGGTGATTATGGGTTTGATTCCTGATTACTTAAATTACACATTTAGGGAAGAAGTAAGGATATGTGACGTTCGTTCAACAATTTATTTACAACTGTTACCTGCAATTGCAGCCACACACCACGTTTTTTAAACGCACCGTCGACGCGCGTTTGTAGCGATACACACGCGATACGCACGCGAGTCAGACGCAGCCTAGACCTTTGTAGGATAAGACCGCACCGACGACGCACGTTTCGAAAACGCGCGTCGACGGCTCGTTTTAAAAACTTGGTGTGCACAGGCCCCAAAAAGTCGCCCGTCTGCAATTAGAGAGACGATGTAACGGTGGCGCGTCGCGATCTATCACGGGAATAAATGGAGGGGAACCAACACCGTGAATGCTAAAGTTCACGATATTGTCGCGGTGAGTAATTTCACGTTCAGAATACATGGAAACGTATTACGTTCTTTAATCTCGCCGAATGAATCGATTATTAGACGGCAATCATTTGTTGTTTTATGTGTGTACGGATTGGTTTCTTCGTTTAAATCTAATCGATTGTTTTCGAGATTTAGAAATGGATATCGAAAACTGGGAATACGTTGCGACCATCAACTGTAACGATTATTATTTGAAAACGTGATCAGGAAGATCTCAACATTATTTTTTATAACTTCATTGTCTTTATGCGTTTGGGGAGTAGTAATCTGTGTTTTTTTCCACGTTTTTATAGAAATATTCGTATTTAATAAAGAAAGTGGGTAGGTACTTAGATATTAAATAATCGCACCCAATTTTTTTAATCTTTGAATTAATGTATTAAATTTCCAGCTGTAATGAAGCAACAACATTTTCATACTAGATGTATGCAAACATAAAAAGTCTACAAATAATTTGCATAAACAACCCATTAACATGCACAATGCGACATTGCAAATTAAAAAGTTATTACCTTATTTCGAATTAACCAATTTAAAAAATGAATCATAAATCGCGCCTGCTTCATTTCAGCCCTTATGCCAACCGCAATAGAACTTTCAGCGGTTACTTTCTGGATTTGAACAGCAAAAGTAAATTTGTTTGTCGTTACGCACGTGCGTTTAGTAATTACCATGGCAGAGTCTCTGTGAACAAGAGTTTTCGTGCAAAGTTTTCGATTCGATAACAAGTTAGCCGAAGAAACCTATTGTGAGTCTGACATGCACGGAAAATACGCGGTAGCCTCTTAACCAAAGTAAAAAGAAACCTTATTCACTTTTGCTCAGGCACATTCTCTAAAAATATGCTTTGCTCAACGCACTGCCGCGGAAAAAACGCTATACGCACGAAGTTTGTTTGCCAAAGACACTCAAGGATTTATTAAAAATTTAATCACGAGTTTAGTCAAATTTTAGAGCAACAGTTATAATAACGTTTTAGCAGTAAAATTTTATATAACACGTGTTTAACTGTTTTTGTAATTTCACCGTCAATGTTTATTAACCCCCGATGAAAAACGAGGGGTGTTATAAGTTTAACATGTGTATCTGTGTATCTGTGTGTATGTCTGTGGCAACGTAGCGCCCAAGCTGATGGACCGATTTCAATTTTGTTTCTTTTGTTAGATAGGTATTCTGATCGAGAGTGTTCTTAGCTATGTTTCATGAAAATCGGTTCAGCCGTTTTAAGATCATCAGCTCTTTTGTAGGTTAAATAAGCCACATTCAGGGCCAAAACCAATTTCCACGGCTCGAATCCATTCGAAATTTGATATTATTGGATTCAGATTTATTATATTTTTAAATGATCGTAATAGTCTGAACTGGCTTTTTACAATATTATAAATTTGAAAAGTTTCCCTGATTCTGGAAAAAAATTATATTCTATCAATTTTTATATGACATTTGTGTATGAACTAAAGACGTTCCATAAGTGACGTTTCAAATGATGGATACGCGCATGCGTTAAATTTTGTTTGTTTTGTTAATGGTCATGGATATAATAACGCTATAATAATTCTAGAGGGCGCTGCTCCACCATTGAGAAAAAAGTATAAAAAATAAATCTAATTTAAAATAATTTTAGCGTTATTGAAAATTCTTCCCCTGGGCTGCTCCCGTCCACCTCAACCAGAGTTATTACATCAAATTGAATCATAATTGAAAATCTTTTACTAGGAATTAAACCTCCGTGGCATCAATATTAAGATTCGTAGTCTATTATAATGTCATAACAAAATAATGTCTCATACGTTTACACAGATTTTCTGTTGATTATTGTACCCATACATTTGATGAAAATGTCGTCGCATCGGGGGTTTTTAAATTTTCAATTTAGAGTTATTTACATGTGCAATGCGTTGAGTGCGTATAGTCCGCGCGTGTCGGTGGAAGCGTTATCTGTGGCGCCGTATATAGACAGGCTCGGCTTGTTCCCATGTTCGGCGTATCATTTTGGCAATGGAGAAACTCCTTGTATGAATATTATATTCGTATTATGCTCATTAAAGCAGAAAGGCAAATTAGGCGCTTCCACAAGTACAAAACAGCGCTAGAACAATCAGTTTTAACGTCTGACCACGTTATACATGTCGTCATAATTTATTGCTCGGGCGCGAGTTGCTCGGTACGTGTGCACGCACCTATCAATCAAGATTCCGACCGATTGGTCATGTTAGAGAATATGCCGCTCAGCTCACTGCACCGGGCAGTTGCGGGTTCCATTCTCGTCGGACCCAATTTCGGAAATGGCTTTTTCGTAGTTTACCTGGTCGGGATGTTACTGGGATCGGCAGTACATTATTGTACTTTAATACAAGCGTTACTTAATTTTAAACCACGCATTTGATGTATGTATACTTATCTTTAGGGATAGTTGCCAAAATGGAAAAAAAATAATGTTTAAAATTTCTCATGGTTCATATAAGAGACACATATACCTACCTACTGATTGTAATACAAAGTTACTATCCGCGGCTATCAATTTGTCCGCTTATTTCTTCTTAATTACGCAACAATTTTAATTTAGAGAATTTCTTGCGGAAGGCTTAATCTTAGGTACATTATATAATATATTTTATTTCTTTTTTAAATAGTAAAGAAATGCCGCGCGAAGGCTAAGCGGCTGGGTCGCCTGTAATTAGTGTATGTTTCTAATGATAAGTTTATCATTGTTTTACGGCCATAAAAGTTAATGGTATCCCTAAAACAGCATGTTTATACCGCCGTTGCGGTAAGAGCTAACGACCCGTGACTACTTGTTACACCAAATAATTTGCGCCCAACATACTTTTGTTAATGGTTTAGGGGTCATTTAAAACCCGTTAATGGTCGACATTAAAATTCCTCTGAATAAGTGAGTATAATCTTTAATCTTTCAACTCAAGACCCAATTTGAGTGCAGTCTTGAGATTTAATTTAGTTCTAGAGTGATATTTTAAAGTTCGTTTCGATATTATACAGTTGAAATTAGTAGGTATACAAGCCACATGGTCGAGTGGGCCTTAAAAATTGAGTAGTATTTGAGTAATGCTACTCAAAGTAAGGCATCAATAACCTAGTGGTTATCGGGGCCGCCTACGTAGCTGAGGGGTTTCGAGTTCGATCCCCCATCCTGGCCATTAAACTATTGACGTGAGCCCACTCCTAACACAAGAATTAGCTTAGCTGGAGGAGTAACGGGAATACAAGTAAAGTGACAACCTCACATTGCTAGTAAAAAAATAAGACTTAATTATGCGCAGGACGTGTTGTTTACGAAGTAAGTAATAGATTCCTTCAAAGTTGTTAGTGTTGTACCAATAGCTCTGAATATATCATGTTTTTCTTTTATTCCGAACCCAACTCACTGAGATCTAATTTGTTTTTTTCTGAACAAACCCTAATTCATCTCGTGTCTTGTTATCTCGGTTTAGTCAATGAAAAAACTGTGTGATATTAATACTTTCTAATTGCTTATTTGTCACAAACAGTTGTATTGACAGGGCTGCCCAATTTATATTGAGCAATATTATAAAGAATTGGCACAAGCTTTGAATGACTAAGTCATATATAGAGCCAAGCTATAGCAAATTGATGGCATCTCATATACGGACTGCTTTACCGGGGTAGAACCATCCTCTCACAGAAGATCGGCGATACGTATCTATTACAGCTATGTTTCGAGTGAGAAGGCCCCATGAGTGCACAGTTGGCATTTAAAAAATCTGAAACATGAATATTTTCTGACTGCGAAAGGTGGTTCTATTACACTGTTTGATACGAACTCTTAAAAAAACTAATAAGAGACTCGGATTGCTCGTCGTACTAAGACTTTTATCAAAGTACTAAGATAACTCCGACGTTTCTCCGAATACTGTTGTATTTTGCGAAATAAGATTGTTTTGTTAAGTAAACTATCCGTGCGGGAAAAAAAAAGATTTATTGCTGGTAAATTGGCTTTCTCATAGCCCGTTCTGCGGCTACCTACACGTGGTGCTATTTATTTACCGATGAAATATGCTAAGGGAGAATTGGGGTGCGAAATATTTCAGGGCGCCTGGAGTATAGAAAATAATAAGATCTAGAATTTATCATTTTAGACCAGGACTGAAGCCTTTGAAAATGGGAAATTATTATTTATAAAGATAAAAATAAAAAACCAAAATCTTGGTTATTTAATTTTTCACATAAGTTTTGAGGTTATGTGAAAAAGTGTAAATACTAAAGTTGTGGATATTTTTATTATCTACAACTTTGCCCTTGAATTTTCTTCCATAGCCCTTGTAATTTTGCCGGAAATCGAGATAAACCGTTTTTTATCCCTAAAAACTCACCCCCATCCACTTCCCCGATCCCCTGTAAATTATTTTCCTATCATTTTTGTTATATTGTCTTCCTTTTCCAATGGGTATGGTCCTATGTTTTTTTTGGTATCAAAAAATTATCGACACTGGTCTATTTAGGTAAGTCGGTATAATAAATTGGATGTACTTCATTATATTTCAAGATTAAAAAAAAAAAAACAAGTTTCAGTCCCTTAAGACCAGAGATGAAGGTATATTTTTGTATCCCGAGACTATGTACAACCCCAATGTACCCTTGTGTATATCGCTCCACAAGCATTGTAATAAGCATTTGTTTTCTCATTCCGTGAAAGCGTTCATTCGGAGTTCCTTCAGATTAAAATGTTTTCTCAATTCATGTGGAGCTAGCAGGAGAATAAATACTACTTAATAATGACAATAGCACATCTTTTATATAAAATTTCGGTGCGCGTTTGTTCGTAATTCTAGGATTTTTTAATTATTATCATTAAATAGCCATCATGCGATCGGTCTGGTGACCATAATTTTTTGTACTTCTAAGGGCATCTGCATAGTCCTTAGGGCTTAGCTATAGTTGGCCCCGGTAGATGGCGTTGTTATCGCTATCCAGAAGCTGCGGGCAGAAACTAGTTTGTTATATACAAAATAACACTCAGAATACACCAGCCTAATAACAACTGAAATCCTAAGACCAGAAAACGCTTACACGAAACGTATGGTTAAGGGTTACACGCTTCGTTTGCTATTATATGACACGTGAACCGTGCCAACGGGTTATTTCGTACCGCAACGGTTGGTTTCATCCCGTTCGTGTTATGATAAATTGGTTTTCCTTGATAGAAACGTTTTTTGGGTGGGCTAGTGGAATCGTAGGCCGCTATAGTAATTGTTGGTTTCGAAAATTGATTGGAACGTCTGGAAATGAAGGATTTACTTGGAATATATTCTTTTAATAATATACTCTAGTGATAAAACACCAATTGCGATCTGTAGTTCGGAATACGAGTCCTAAATACGGCCTGATTAATGTGACAGCAGCCGAAACAGACGCTTTAGCACGCCCTTGATGTACTGAGAAGTCAACATTATAAGACAATTAACTCAAGCACGGATCATTAGATCTCGTTCCCCTCCAGCACATGCTGAGCCAAATGCCTTTCGGTACAGCTCACACTGTAGGAAAAGCAGCTTTCTTACCTTATGTCTATCTATTTTTCTTATTTTATAATTATGTGCTGTTCTTTTTCTTATGTGTGTTCTGCTGTGCTGATTAAATATTTTTTTTTTTTTAAATTACATTTCATTTTTCATTAATCTATCGACTGATTGAAATGCTCTACCGCTAATTTGTTAATGGCTTAATTAAATTGTGTAAGCCGCTGTAGCTAATGGACTTATAGCTCATATACCGGCTGGCTGGACCGGGGTAGTACCACTCTCACAAAAAAGATCGGGGAAAATAGCTATTACAAATAATAAATAAATATCGCCAGACGAACATACCAACTGTATGGTCCCAAACTAAGCAACGCTTGTACTATGGGTACCGTACAATGGACTGGGGGCGATCCCAGTGACACCCAGACCAGGGAAAATGACGAAAAGGCCATTTCCGAAATCTACCCTGACGGGAATCGAACCCGCAACCACCCGATACAGTGAGCAGAGCGGCCTATGCTCGAACCACTGCGCCAAGCGGTCGTCATTATAACAGCTGCGTTTGTACGATGCGTGAGAGAGCTGAAAACCCAACCTGCTCTATCTTCTCTTCCCTTTGCCCCATCCCTTCAGGTCAGCAACGGCATTGTTCGCACATTGATATACGTACTATAGGCTTCGGTAACTGCTTAACATCAGGCGGGTCGTACGCTTGTTTGCCATCTTTATTCTATAAGAATAAATGATATATTAGAAATTGTAAGTCGTCCGTGTTCAAGGCAGGTTAATTGCATTGGCAGTGTTAGTTTGAACGGCGTGCATTGAGACTGTTCAAGCTCGGTGGCTCTGTAACTTGAAGTAGGAGTTTCGATTAATACCTCTGGTCTAAGCTATAGACCGTTTAGGTTTACTTACTGTAATTAATATGAAAATAATTCTGCGATTTAAATTTAGAATAACACCAGTAAAAATAAATAGGTAAGTCAATTACTCTGCAATCTTATTATTATTATTTTTAAGTTAGATAATTGTACAAAGTTATAGAATAAATGTCACGAGGTCAAAGGCTGAGGTATGTACTAGGTGTATGTTTTTAAATATAATAACACCTAGAAATATAGAATTGAGTTGCTTAAAGTACAAATACTGAGCAACTGGGAACTTCCTTTCCAATAGACTACCTAGAAAGGTCATCGAGAATAATGTCCCCAGTAGACTTACCAGTAAAACCGTAACATACTAGTAAAATACTGACTTAATTAATACTGAACTCTACCAGCTTCTACCTTGTGCCGCTATCCAACATCGTAAAGTTTGAAACTCAAGTGTCAGTGAGCCGTGCCTCCGAGACCCGAGTCCGTCACTACGGTTTTAATAAAGCTTAAACTAGATTACGGGAGCCTCTGTGAAATGAATTTACGTTTTATTAACGATACTGAAGTGAGTTTACAACTAGACGTTTCAGAGACTGCTTGCAAACAAAAGAAAGTGAAATTTTAACAATTTCAAGTTTTTAGAAACCTACCTATGTAGGTAATAAACCTACCAACTATCAATGAAATCCCTCTGAAACTGGTTGTAATTCCGAATATTAGCTGCCCATTGTTATTGTAGGTAGGTTTATTACCACGCGCTTTTGAGTGTCTACTGATGTTTGCAAAACAAACATAAACGAAACGTTATTTAAAAAATAATAATTCTTCTGTCTATGGTTTACCCCAACAATGTGGATACCTTAAAGTAAAAAATAAAATTTAAATAAATAAACTTTGAATTTTACACAATATGTTTTAATTACAAAAGAACTACAGATTCTGTAAATACCGTACTGTATATCTATTGTAGTAACAATATATTACTATGTGGAATATGTATTATAATTAACATTTATGAGCATTGCACACAACTTTTGGGCACAGAGTTGGGATGCTTCGCGTAATGAACCTCGGGGTGTTTCAGTGAAATATGTACGCTTATTTAACCACATTTTCGGTCAACATTTAATTAGAATTACTCTCTTGCTCATAAAATCAACCCAAGCAAGGATAGAACTAGTGTGACATCCGCTCCGCACAGCCTCATGTGATGCTGCGAGAGAGCTATGCGAAGAAGTGAGATGCACTGTCATCTCACATAAATTTTCCATAGCTTTTATTCTCTCAATCGGGTGACAGATCAGGTCGTATAAAGCGGGTGTAATAGACTCCTTGAATATGAGTATCAAATGAATAAACCATAAGTTAACTAACGCTTACAAACGAGAGGTTAAACCGAACGTCCTACCACGGCATTACCTTACAAAACCACTCTGCTCATAATTAATCCCGTGTCGCCCGCATCATTTCTCACTCCTCAACACTTAATTACATCGCAAATGCGGCGAAACAGCTGCTATAAAGTGGAATATAGACGCATTATGCAGCACATTACAGAAAGTGAAACTTATATGCCTACACAATTTTGATAGAAACATCTATTTAGTTTTTGTTTAGTTATTGGTTTTTTTAATGCTTACTAATGCTTTTAATAATCTATTACTAGGTACTAGACATCCCATACTGCGAGGGGGATTGACGCTAGACCACTGCTAGTTGGCGGAGTTCTATCAGTTTTGTAAAACCATTTAGATTATCTCTGATGCAGGTCGTTACAATGTTTTCCTTAATCGTTTAGCAAGTGTTAATCTTAGTTGAAAATGAGAGATAACTTTTGCCCATTTTTTATCCCACGTGTCTGGTTATCGGCTTTTTACTTAAAATATGAATACGGTTTTATCATCTCCAAAACAACATCAAAATTTGTCTGGTTTTTATTTTTATTATGGGATAAGTGTTTACGCCGTTTTACATAATAATACAATTTTATCTTCGTCGTTCACACCAAATATGTATTAGCGCCATCTATGGCTTTGCACTTGCCAATTGGTGAAGCTCCCGATTCCCGAGCGGGCTAAGCTGCGAAGAAGATACCCTCCGTCCTGCTCTGGCGCTCTTCTATTCGCCGAGCAAAGTGAAACGGTTTCCAGAACTTTTTTAAAAATCCATCGCGTGTGCACGAAAAGGGGTTGCTCCCGAAAAACCATATAATTATAATTATAAAATTTAAGAATTGTCGTTAAGCAATTGTGGATTGGTGTTGTGGACTTATTTGAGGCTGGACATTGAGGTGCAGGTCGCCGATTTAGTGACCAGAAGCCGCGCCGCAGCAGCAGCAGCCAGCCAGGAGGACGGGGTTAGCCGTTGGTGAGTGTTTTCCGTAGTTTGGCGCTGATATTATTCATTTGGTGTGAACAGCTTTCAAATAGGTACACACATATTTTTATATATATCGCATCCGCATGACCAATAAGGGCAATCTATTCGAATAAAAAATATTGAGGAAATGTTGCAATCAAGTACACAAATTCACATTACCATGTATCACGTCATTTGAGACGATTTCCGGCTTCAGTCCCTCTGGTATAAAGTACATTGATTTAGAACCCACCCATAGGGGTAACGAATTTAATACTTCCGGCTCATCGCACTGAACATGATGCTATCGTAAAAAGGCAGAGTAACGCCGAGCGGTATCCATAGGAATTTGGAGGGAGTTTCTTAATCTAGTAAAAGGCATAGGGTTAATTTTGCGCAATAGTAAAATAGCGCGCATACTTGCCCAAGTTCTGCTACTGTGCTTTCCAACAGTAGATGCATAGTCATATATTTGACCTAATGTCTAATACAAGGAAAACTTTTGCGACTTTATCAGGCCACTTTTTGCAGTGAACGCATTAAAAGGGACTCGATCAAACGATGCGCTTCTACGATGCTCTTCCCGTTATAATTCCGTTAATATCCGATATAATTTATGTTTATAATATCTTCTGAATATATATTAATTACATTTTTTTCGATAAGTAGTTTCTTTCTTGCCTAGTAGGTACAGAAAGAGACAAAGACAAGTTAAGGCTCAAGAGAACGTAGTCGTTATAATTCTCTTTGAAACAGACAGACAGACGATTGAAGTGGCACTCTGTTGCAAGAAAATAATATACGACAAACTGTCTTTCATCGCTTCCTGTTTTCATTTCATCCAAGCATCAAGATATTTTCTGCACGTGTCGTATTCCATACACAATATCTGAGATAAGATCGATCCCTTTTCCAATTTCAGGAAACGTCTTGGAGCATACGGCGATTATACGGTAATGTTGCTGTTCGAATGATCCCCTTAGGTTTCCCAGAAATGAAACCTCGTGTGCAGTAACAACTGGTTTATTAGGTATCCAGCGCTACGCCGCGATTGATTGCATAGCATAAAAAAATCATAAAACTTATGACCATTAATGTATCGAAACTATACTGTGATACAGAAAATAATAAAAACCAAAGCGCGCCATCTAGTGGCAAATAGTGTAAACAAACATACATTTTGGACATACCGCCCACTAAGGACGTATCAAAGTCCTTACCTAGACATACCGCCCACCATGAGGTCAAGGGGGTATGTGTTTTTACCAAAATTAAAATAAGAAAACAATAACAAAAAAAACATGACTTCAGCACAAAACAAACTTAGGGAAAAAATTATTTTAGTCTGTATTACAACCAAATACAAAGTATACAATACATACAATATTAAATTATGTAGTAACTGGCAATATGCACAATTTCGACACGGGTCTCTTCATAACAGAGCCCTTACATTTAAGGCTAACAACACGAGTAATTCCGTCCAACCCTGGATGTTTTTGTGTGATAATACCATATAACCATCGGGCCGGCGGTAAGTCGTCCTCCTTTACCAATACAATTGAACCCTCTACTGGTTCAGGGGATTGATACGCCCATTTGTATCGAGTCATAAATTGTGACAAATATTCTTTGGACCAACGTCGCCAAAAATCTTGGACCATACGTTGGGTCAATTGCCATCGTCTTAAACAGGTAACGTTCGACTGTTCGTAGTTAAATTCCGGTACGAGCATGAGAGGTTCTCCTATTAAAAAATGTCCTGGAGTTAATGGACTTGGATCTTCACTATTGCAACTTAATTGGGAGATAGGACGAGAATTTAAACACGCTTCAATTTGGCTCAAGACTGTTATCATTTCCTCAAAGGTCAGAGTATTGTTGCCAATAATCCGCTTGAGATGATGTTTAGTGGACTTTATACCAGCCTCCCATAATCCTCCAAAATTTGGAGCATGGGGTGGTATAAAGTGCCAGGTTGTGCCGTTCTCACCAAGCCATTCCGCTATTTCTCGACCTACCTGGGAGCGTTCAGCAGACAGTAATTGTTTGAGCTCGTTGGCGGCGCCAACAAAGTTGGTGCCATTATCGCTATATAGGTCTGCGCAATGACCCCGTCTGGCCACAAACCGTTTAAACGCGGCTAAAAATCCTTTAGAAGTCATATCGGAAACGGCCTCGAGGTGGATGGCTCTAGTAGCCATGCATATGAAGAGGCATATGTAACCCTTGTATCCGTGATGACCTCTACCTTTTGAAGTACGAATTAAAATAGGGCCAGCATAATCGACTCCACACTGACTAAAAGGACGGCTTGGTGTCACTCGGGCTGGGGGCAACTGGCCCATCAGTTGCTCGCGGGTAACAGCAGCCTGCCGAGCACAAGTTATGCACTTACGTACGTGAAATTTAATGCGATTTCTTGCATCAAGAACCCAATATTTGGACCTCAAATGATTCAACATTAGTTGAGGCCCACCATGCAGAGTTTTCTGGTGAGTATCTGCTATTAAAAGTTCAGTAAAATGAGCTTTCGCCGGAATAATTATTGGATGTCTTTTGTTTTCTAGCAAATCCGATCTGTCGAGTCTTCCACCTACTCTAAGAATACCATCGTGATCGACGAACGGATTCAGCGAGGTAAGTATACTTTTCTTTTCTACATATCCCTTTTTTCGTAGGTCCCCTAACTCTTTGTTAAAATACTGTTCTTGACATTGCTTAACACATACCATTAGCGCTTCATCTAGTTCCCTTGCAGTTAGCCACAAAGGAAATTTGTCAGAGCTGCTTCTTTTTCTTTTGAGATATAGAAATCTTCTGCAGTAAGCGATAACTCTGACCAGTTTTCTTAGTGAAGAAAATCTAGTCCACACTTCATGTTCTTGATCGCTAATGGTGACCAAACTTAATTTGCTTTTTCGTTCTTCTAGGTTGGTAACACATTCTTGTCTTTTTCCGTAGTCTATTTCTTTGTTTTTCAGCCACTTCGGCCCTTCCGCCCACAATTTACTACTCAGCAGTTCCTTTGGGTGTAACCCTCGCGATGCGCAGTCTGCTGGGTTCTCCGCAGACCTTACATGTGCCCACTGACTACCCTCGGTGACTGATAAAATTTCCGAAACTCTATTAGCGACAAAGGTTTGCCAGTTGGATGGATGTTTACTAATCCAAGCTAAGACCACCGTGGAGTCTGTCCACGCATGAATTTGCTGCTTAGAAATGTTTAATATTTCAGCTACTTCTTTTAATAGCTTAACTAACAAAACGGCTCCACACAACTCAAGTCTAGGTATGGACACCTGCTTTATCGGTGCAACCTTTGTTTTAGCTGTCATTAATCTCACGTGTACAGTACCTTCCTGTTCAACCACACGGACATATACAGCTGCAGCATAAGCTTCGTTCGAAGCATCACTAAACCCGTGCAGCTCAACATGACGATTTTGATTGGTCTGTAACCACCGGGGAATGCGAAATTGAAGTAATTCATCGAGTTCCTTATAGTAAGAAGTCCATTCCTTTAATAGAACCGGTGGTAGTTCCTCATCCCAATTAATACCTGATAACCATAATTTCTGTATTAAAATCTTTGCCTTTATGATTACAGGTGCGAGCCATCCTAACGGGTCGAAAAGCATGGATATATGAGATATAACACTTCTTTTAGTTTCAGGGATCTTCGGCGGCGGCAGTTTCACCGTGTACTCGAACTCATCAGCTTCTTTATTCCAAGTAAGTCCTAATATTTTCGTTACTTGATCTGTTTTTATTTCTAAGCTTCCTTCAAAATCCTTATTCCTATTTATGTACTTTAACAACCTTTCACTATTACTTTGCCATTTCTGTAACTCAAACCCTCCTAGCCTTAACAATTCCGTCATTTGCTCATATATTTCCCTTCCTTCAGCTACAGTCTGGCATCCTGACATGAAATCATCCATGTAGAAATCATGTAGGACCCTCTCAGCAGCAACAGGATACCTTTCTCCTTCATCCTTAGCAACTTGTTGCAGAGTTCTAACCGCTAAAAATGGACCTGCTGCCGTGCCGAAGGTCACCCTGAGAAGTCGCAAATGTTGTATCTCATTCTTGCTGTTCTCACGCCACAACAACCTTTGACAATCAATATCATCTCTAGACACCACTATCTGACGATACATCTTAACGATATCAGATACTAAGCAAATGGGATGTAATCGCCACTTCATGATGATGTGTCTTAAATCGGGCTGTAGGGTCGGTCCTACTATTAGCTCATTGTTTAAAGATACACCATTAGTGCCCAGACAGGATGCATCAAATACAACTCTGACTTTAGAAGTTGTCTTATCCTCTCTAACTACCGCGTGATGGGGTAAGTAGACCACGTTTGGTTTATAAATTTCTTCAGGTGGTATACTTTCCATGTGGCCGAGGCGAATATATTCATTTATTACTTCTGTCCGGCTCGAAGGACCATGTTCGAATGATCCCCTTAGGTTTCCCAGAAATGAAACCTCGTGTGCAGTAACAACTGGTTTATTAGGTATCCAGCGCTACGCCGCGATTGATTGCATAGCATAAAAAAATCATAAAACTTATGACCATTAATGTATCGAAACTATACTGTGATACAGAAAATAATAAAAACCAAAGCGCGCCATCTAGTGGCAAATAGTGTAAACAAACATACATTTTGGACAGTTGCAGTCAATCTAGAATATCGGTGAGTAAATTTTGTATAATATAACACTGCATTTTTTTTTGTGTAGTGTGTTTTGATGAAAAAAAGTCCTCAGTTCATCAGCTTTCATTACCCTATATATAGTACTTGCATGCTAAAATAACTTTTAAAGGTGATCCAGCCTAACAAAGTTTGTATAAATGTCTATGTTATGTTTCATACTGCAATGCAGTCTTGTAATTATTTTAATAGCTTATTATTAATAAAGACACTTTAAAACAAACAAACAACATTACCCTATAATATAAATTATTGACACCAATTTAATGACCTAATATCGCGAGACCATCAGTCAGCCTTAATTGAAATAAGCGTGTTGTGTATAGTAAACTATTATGCACCTACTTCTTGGATTTTGAATATTTTATACATAGAATGAAATACATAAACCACATTTATTTGGTGAAAACTTTGATAAAGCAAAGGGTGAAAAACACAATGCAGAGAGATAAATAATAATTATAAAAAAAAAATAATCACATTTATTTTCTAAAGCAGAATTGTTTAAAAAGCGAACGCAATATCAAAATAATTGGTGACATTTATAATAATGTCGTGATTCCATATAATACCTGCAACATAATGGTATGTAAAGAGATAGAAGATATGAATGTGAAGGCAATGGGGGTAATATGGATGGTAATGTGCTGCTTTATGACTGTTTCTGATGCGTTTTATGTTACCTCCTAGTACCAGATGTGTGATACCGATATCTTAAGTTTTATGTAGATACCGGTATAAGGTAAGTGAAGAATTGATTTGAGAGAAACGAAATTGATCGATTCTCGCAAGGGTCAGGGGTCATTGACACGGAGGAGACTACAACCATCTGTTTTTACCTTTTTGTCATAAAGTGGCCATATTTGAGTCCTTTAAACAGTAAAATGTATGGAAATTATCGGTGCCTAGTAAACCGTGTGAATAACGACTCAGATTTCGCACAAGTTCCACAGTTAGTGTTCCACAGTGGGTGAGTTTAATTATTTGTTTTTCACAAAACGACTTGCAAACTATTTAATTATACAGTGTTTAAAAAATCAAACAAATATTTTGATACATATACCTACTGTAACTGTAAATGAAATGTATGTAGTGGAGACAAACTATAAGTAGATACGTAACTACATTTTCTGAGGCCTTTGAATATTTGTCACAACTTCCATGTTGCCGCTTCGGAAAACATCCAACAGCCTGGGCCCTAACCACGCTAGCTACACAAATCGTAATAGAAAGGCAAAAGCTAGCGATTGCGTTTCAAACGCTCCGCTTTTGACGTTTTGCTGACACCATTGATATGGTATGGTGTCAGCAAAACGTCAAAATCGAAGCGTTTGAAACGTAATCGCGAGCGTTTGCTTTTCTATTACGATTTGAGTAGCTAGCGTGGTTAGGGCCCTGGAAAAGAGTGTAAACTACATTTAAAAGTAGCAGCAACAAGCCAGTTAAAAAAAAATATGGCGCAGTTCTTGTGATATGACTATTCCTATAAATTTAGGAAAAAAAATCTCATAAAGTGTGTTCCAATTTCAATCAATTTTATATACTACTAGTTGACCCGACAGCCGTTGAGTATTTAATTCGAATTGTTCCGCTCAACTTTCTTATTTTTTCTTTCATAAAACCTTCTCCTGACGATAATAAACACAACAAACAAAGAATTAGCGAAATCGTCCCATCCGTTCACGCGTGATGCGATGACCAAGGAAATAGAGATTCATTTTTATACAAATATACATTAATTATTTCGACATTTTGAAGCACCACGTATACATAAGCATTAACTCTTATTAAGACATAATTTATAAGATGTAAGAAGTCTAAGAACACGTGTATGTAGGTACAAAATTTAATTAAGTCCCTGTCAACAGCATACCGATATCGCGAACACCTCGGGCCCCAGTTTATTAAGTCTCCGTCTTTGGATAAGAGTTTCTCTTTGATCGTTTTGATACCATTGTCTAGATACAAACTCACACTGTCTACGGTACCTTCCAACATGAAAGGATCCATGATGTGAATTCTTATGAAATGTTTTCAAAGTGTATGTCTCGAAAATGGTAATAAGTTCACCTGTTACAATGTATTGTGCTGTTTACTTGATCCGGAATATTCCGGAGGTTCTGTATAACAAAACACTTGAATAGATCAAACTCTTTTCGGGTTTCGCAACGCATGAATTCAGAGATCGTATCCATAGACGAATGAGTGACTGATATAGCTGTATCAGCTGTATTTATAAGCGAGTCGTTTCTTTTATTTTGAATAAGAAGTCAAAATATATAACTTAATCATAGCGATTATTACTTAGCTTAGAATTTTAACTTTTGACCGTTCTTTCTTTGACATTTTCTTTACTAAATAATAAAAAGAGACTTAAATAATTATTAATAGCCACTTTACGCTGATATTTTGTGAGAGGGTGGTACTACCTTGGTCGAGCCAGCCGTGCATGAGCTGTATTCAATTAGATAGCACTTGGCTCTTCCACCGTATTTGAATGTACAAAATTAAATTTAAACACAATTTTTGAAGATACTGGTACTCTACTATTCCCATTATTAGCACAATGTAGAGATCCTTTTAGTTCCATTAACCGTTTACCAGAGGGCGCCGCTACCCCGATTGACCAGGGCCCTAACCAAGCTAGCTACTCAAATCGTAATAGAAAAGCAAACGCTCGCGATTACGTTTCAAACGCTCCGCTTTTGACGTTCTGCTGACACGAGCTTCACCATTTCTACTGACATTGATATGGTATGGTGTCAGCAAAACGTCAAAAGCGGAGCGTTTGAAACGTAATGGCGAGCGTTTGCTTTTCTATTACGATTTGAGAAGCTAGCGTGGTTAGGGCCCTGATGAAGATGACATAATTTGCCTCAAAACGATGATCGTTCAAACCGATTATAATTGGATAGACGATTTTATCGGATCGTTAAACGACTTTAACAATTACCAGCTGCCAGTAAACTCTGCGAAGCGATTTTATGACGTCATAAAGTTATATGCGAGTGGCTTTAATAACTGGGTAACCCTGTTGTTATTAAGTTTCCAATATTACATACTAGCTGTGCCCGACCGTGTAAAAAAGTTTATACAGTCCTAGCGTTGTGATGCACTGGTCTGCAATTAATATACAAATATAAACACCAATCCTACTATATATTATAATACTAGCTGTGCCCGCGAATTCGTCCGCGTGGAATTTAATTGACAAAGTTTCATACAAACTTTCATCCCCTATTTTATCCCCTTGGGGGTAGAATTAATCAAAATCCTTTCTTAGCGGATGCCTACGTCATAACATCTACCTGCATGCCAAATTTCAGCCCGATCCGTCCAGTGGTTTGGGCTGTGCGTTGATAGATCACTATGTCAGTCAGTCAGTCAGTCACCTTTGAGTTATATAAATATAGATTATGAGTGTGGATGCATGTTTGTTACTCTTTCACGCAAAAACTACTGAACGGATCTGGATGAAATTTGGAACACAGATAGTTTATAACTGGGATTAACACATAGGATACTTTTTATCCCGATAATCCCGAATTTTTTATTAAGTTAAATTCTACGCGGAAGAAGTCGCGGGCACAGGCTAGTAAATTCCATTCCTGTACTAATAGTAAGGGCCCATTGAGAAAAGTTCCTTACAGTGCAATCTGTTTTCCATTTTATTATATGGTATAAAAAGTTATTAATGTTTCTTTTATTTCTTCATAGATTCTTAACTTTATGGCTTCATGGATTCTCAGAGCGTGTGAAAATGGTAATTGTGTTTGACTAATTATTCCGATTTCGCTCGGCATTTTATATATTATTATTATTTTGGTTCTATCAGATCAATATCGAATTCTGATTCCCTCCACTTTTTAGTAAAATAATAGATAAATACTAAATACTGAAGACAGGAATCTCAATGCTTACATAAAATCTATTATACATTTCTGTTTAATAAGATTCTGATTTTTACAAATTCATCCCACCGTGATCCCACTTCCATGATCCCATCAGATCAAATATTTGTTCTAAATTTCGCCACCGTGACTCGTAACAAAATTATAGCACTATATACATTGCATGTTTTTATTTTTACAGTTGTACGGTTTCCCATAAGTTTTGCAGTGAACAGTTAATAACAATTTGTTGTTGTCGAAATAAACATGGTGACGTGATAAAGTGCTATCTGTTTATTTATACTGTGCATAGTGGCATCCAATATACAGGTTACTTCAAAAGTCCGAAATAATAATTCGGGAGGTACATATACGGTAGCTGATAATGCCTAGCGAAGGCAGACACACTATCATCTTTTTTGAGTCATTGGTCTTTGAATATTTGCGACTGCTTTCATGTTGCAGTCTTTAAAACACGTCCAATGGCCTTGAAAAGCAGACCATCAACATTAAAAAAGTTACATTTTTTAAAATTTGTTGGAATTTTAATGTTTGAAAATATTTTAATTTGGATCATTTTTAAAACCAATTCATTCTATACCCTTCTCATCCAAAACCCATAAGTATATTTCGGACTTTTGAAGCACTCTGCATAAGTCAAATGTTATGCTTTCTTCGTATCCAATAAGGAGAGTCAACACCATAGCGTATTCATAATATTATTATTCATAACAGTATGGATGTATCAAACACTATACGAGTAGCTCAATCATGAGTTTCTACGTTAAGTGTAGCGGATACGTAAAACATTTGTACTTATAGGAAATGGTAAGTTTTTCTGATGGACAATAGGATACCATACAAATGCTAGGATCTACACGCGAAACACTAGTTAGCTAATGTTTGATCGCGAGTTGGGACACATAATGATCCAAGTGGTCATTCACACAAAGAAGCCGACACCGATTCGTTTATATTTACCTACATTTTTATCAGATAACAGCCGTATTTGACATCTATACGAGTATACTGTAAAATGTATAGAAAAATATTAGTGCCGGGTTAACCGTGTGAATAATTGCCAACTGGTTTACTCTATAGTATTCTCTCGTAGTATTATGATGTCGGCAGATTTTTCTAAAAGCATTATTTGTGTCTAGGTTTAAGAAACTAAATTTAAGTTAAAACCATTCCACGTCGGTACCTATTCAATTACCTAGAACTACCTATCTCATTATTTTCACAATATAGACCAGGTTATAAACAGTGTATCTTCTACACAAATTCCTAATTAGCCTTCTTAATCTCATTACGTGTACAATGGCCTAAGATTGTATAGACCTTCTTGAACGAATCTCTATTAAAGTATATTTAGAACATATTAGGTAGGTAATAGTGGAGACACTTACCTGCGTATTAATTTTTATAAAATGTCTAATCAATTAGTAGTAGGTCTTTAATTGAATTAAAGATAATATAATGGAATTACTATTTATTGTACTATACATCTATACAAATAAATAAAATTGGAGTGTCTGTTTGTAATATCAAAATAACACCTTTTCACTAAATGCATATGAAAGTACATACGGCACCTATAGCAAAAACGCGATTTAAAACATTTTTGTCTGTCTGTCTTTCTGTGTGTTTGTTCCGGGTAATCTCCGAAGCGGCTGGACCGATTTGGACGGGACTTTCACTGGCAGATAGCTGATATTATAAGGAGTGACTTAGGCTACTTAAATTTTAGAAAAACAATTAGGGTTTCGCGTAAAAAAATAAAAACATGAAATCAAAGAGTAACTCCGAAAAGGCTGGATCGATTTTGACGTGACTTTCTCTGGCAGATATCTGATGTTATAAGCAGTAACATTGGCTACTTTTATTTTATAAAAACAAAAAAAAAACAAATGGGTCCTGTCGCGCGGGCTCAGAACGCGGGAGCGGGAGCGGTTAAGTTAAATTCCACGCGGACAAAGTCGCGGGCTCAGCTAGTAACCTAATAAAACAGTATGCGATCTCATCCAGACAACCTTTGGATGGAGAGAATTTTGTAATTAAATTAGCAAATAAATGCTAATATTTATATATTATGTAGTCTTTAGGTTATGACTTAGTTTTACTTCTATTCGTTCGTTTTATTCTATACATAGATATGGGATAAAAATATTTCAGTTGAAAATTTCACGTTATAGCACCAGTAAAGTTACCATTCACATAACATCACATACCAACAAACAAATACCGTTTCATTTGCGAGGCATTTTGGCCTCTAAAAGCATGCACTTACAACAGTCGTTAAGGCGCTACATTTGGGCGTATGTACAAACAGCAATAACGATTAGTTTTCATTGTGGTGAGCTGCAAAGCTGCTAGCTTAACTGCTCGGTAATTACGCGGGACAGGTGCAAGGTGAGGCGGTATTTTTGTGTAAATAAAAGTTTTTTATATAAACACTAGCTGTACCTTGCGCGCGTTGCTACGCTGTCAAAGATTGGTCGTACCTACTCAGAAACGTTTGTGGGCTCATGCAAAAGACCTTGCTGAAGATGACATGATCAAATGCATAGTTTACGATTTTATAAAGGACATACAGACAAACATTCATTTATATATATATAGATTGTAGATCAATTTATTGCGGGAAAAAAGGAGCAGATAGAGAGTCTCAGCAAGTTTTGGGTATAGACCGGAATTAAATATTCAGGGGCTCTCAGGGTAAAATTCGGAAAACCTCGAACTGAACTCCTTTGTGTTTTTTGGAGTTAGTTAGAAGGTTTGTTAAGCTGTTAAGCTGGCGGTTCGATTTACCATTTCAATAATGAAATGACAACACCGAGTATAAATTAATTTGAAAAGTATTACAAGCAATCTGTGGCCTAATAATGTTTAAGCAATATACCAGAATACCGACATATATTTACGATGTGCTTATAAATGGTAGATAACTAATAGGCATTACAAAAGCGAACCAATAATAATTAATGCAATAATTTAGTATTTGTCATGATAAACCGACCTCAGCACCTGCCTACGGATTATCTCTGGTGAAACCCGCCTCCGGAACCGGAAACAACGAGGATTAAGATTCATACGTACATTTGCAGGGGTTATTTTAGTAAAAGCTACATTATAATAGTGAACAAGCCAATAAGCAAGTAAATTTAAAAAAAACAAGGGGTTCCCGCTACGGTCGCTATATTCTGCATTAGAATATATTATTTCTTTTAGACTACTGGACTTGTTTCTTCTATTCAGTTTTTTTATAAAGTTCACTTTTTATGCAGTCGGATTTTTTATTTTTTACAGGAGTACCTAATATTGGTGTGTGTGGCAGGACTTGTCCCAATTTTTTACAAATTGTTTCAGCTTTAGTGTTGCCTTCTGAGTTTTCCACCTCCCCGATAAACTCTCTCCGATAAACTGTAAAGTTATCTTTGTTTGCTACACTACCAATATCGACCCCCCTTCACAATATACGCGACGAAAGGAATACTTTGAATCAATTTACATACTTAACGTGAGCAGCGTAAATGTAAACTGGATTCAATTAACCCCAGTCTTTAGACACTGCCATATGAGATGTTGGCAAAATTGCTATTGCCGGCGTCGTTCACAAAATAACAGTATGTTTTTATTATTATTGTCTGTGTTTGCTGTCGGGTAAGATGCGCCCTACGCAAGGCATGTTCAGATTTGAATCGCTTCGGGATGGGTTAATGCATTAGCTAGTCATTTATTTACCCCTCCTCGAACTTGTAGCTTAACCGACAGGGGTTACAAAAATCACATGAACATGTATATAAAGTATGCCATATGTGTGTGAATTACGAATATCTGTTGTGCTGTCTTGTCGCATATCATTGCACTCTTCATCTCATCAATACACATAAGTTTTAAATTATTATACTATACATATAATATACTCACTCCAATCGGTTATTAAGGTGAAGGCGCCAGTCTAGCCCGCGAAATTCAAAATTTTCGAGTATTTTTATAGTTTATCCAAAATCTGAAAACATTTAAGACAACATTTTGTGATTTGCGACAAACACAGTAGGTATGCAGTGCGCTTATTAATACATACATATAATACATTTATTTTATTCTAAATATTATCACGGTGGATATGATACTAGTAAATCACTAAATATACAAAAATTGCCAGATTATCTGGATAGCTGTCGTTCTTGAAATGTTTTAGAGTATGTTGGATATATTAATACATGCACTGCACACGGTCTTCTTCGCGAATTACAAAATGTGCCTTTTATTGTCAGATTTTCAAAATTTCTAAAAAACCTCAAAAAATTTGAACTTCGCGGGCTAGATGGGCGCTTTAGCCTTAATAAAGGTCGTATAGCGGGCGAATAGTTAAACTCCGAATTATGTCTTTCTGTCATCAGTAATTTGACATTCAAAAGAAGAAGACAAAGGATGGTGTAACTACTGCTAACGTTATCGTGTCATCATCGAGAAATCATGCTCTCACTGTCACTCTTATTTATGAAATCTATCATGTGAGCGGGACAACACTCGCTTATATTAGCGTGGCTCTACGGTAAGTGATCGAGCTTGGATCTCAGAAAGCAAAACAAAAATCTACTTTTTATTTTCCACCATAAACATGAACGGGGCCTTGCAGCCGACATCTTCATCAGGCAGGTAATGGAATTACCTGAAAATAATAGACTTTCAGTGCCGTCCGCCACTATGTCTGCCTAGGTGACCTTTTTTACAGTTTTTTATTAGACTTGTAAATTGGGGAATTTGTGGCGTGGGTTTGTTGGATTTCTTTTTTGTTATATATAAGGCTGTAAATACTAATACTCCACAATTTATGACATACTCAATTAAAAATGTAATATCTGTAACATACATCACATAAGCAGTCATTCGCACGATAAGGACGATACAATTTTTTCTATTATGTTTCGTTTTCGGCACACAGATAAAGTAAAATGTATGGAAATTATTAGTGTCACGTTAATCACCACTTACAAACAAGGGTATTGGATCGTTGAACGACTGAGAACGTACATAAAAAAAAATATCGATGACTTAGGTAATTCTTGTTATGTTATGTTATTTCTTTAAACTTTTTTAAGAACCAATAAAGATAATTCTTTTATGTCACCTCAAGCGAAAATATTTAATGTGTTTGTCAAGATATTGGATACAAAGGATTTTTATTCAGAGCTAAAAAATCCAAATAATTCTTTCGACGTTATGAAGTGTCTCCGTATTTTTAAATTTACTCTTCGCCGTAAAAATTTACATCGCGATGGCTGCTCATAAAGTTAAGATCATGTGGATATCTTAAGTAATAAAAGGGGCTCGTTAACTGAAATGGAGGGGCGTAATTGTAGGCTCGCTTGGAAAAATCTTATTTTCAAGCATTTCATAAATAAACAGTATCAATTTAACGTTTCAATTTACTTGAAAATGGTTGTTTCAACAGACTCAAATGTTGGTTGACATGTTGAAGCACTTAGCAGTGTCACAAATAACATATTATCAATAAATTTAGTCAGTAACTAAAACAATGTAGTAACACAGTAGTAACAGAGGTTATCTATACATCTATAGAAATAAATAAAATTGGAGTGTCTGTTTGTAATATCAAAATAACACATTTTCACTAAATGCATATGAAAGTACATACGACACCTATAACAAAAACGCGATTTAAAAAAATATTGTCTGCCTGTCTGTCTGTCTATCTGTCTGTCTGTCTGTCTGTCTGTGTGTTTGTTCCGGGTAATCTCCGAAACGGCTGGACCGATTTTGACGGGACTTTCACTGGCAGATAGCTGATGTTTTAAGGAGTAACTTATGCTACTTTTATTTTAGAAAAACAAAATTAAAAAATGGGTCCTGTCACGCGGACTCAAAACACGGGAGCGGGCTTTATTGTTAAGTTATATTCCACGCGGACGAAATCACGGGCTCAGCTAGTATTCAATAAAGGACAAACTAAATTGAATCTTTCTTACTTTCTGGGATTAAGTAACCGACACTGTGCATAAAAACAATTGGATTAAATATACATATTTTGAATCTTTAAATTTGATCATTCAAGGTGAGATTATTTTTTTTCTGTTTTAAAAATTAATTTAGTAATATTCCGTATCAAATTTGTAAATATAAACGGATAGACAATAAGGTATAAACAAAAAAAAGTTATAGCGTTAAATGATCTGTTATCGAGAATACAATACAATGAAAATAGATAACAAAACTTTGTGTTCAACAAATATAGGTAGGTTACACCACAGCATAACGAGTGTTTATAAGTCCGTTTTGAATAATAACGCCCCTCCGAAGACAGTGCCGCGATAATAGCCTGCTTCTAATTAATAATGGTGTCCAAGTTTGGAATGGATTGATGGTTATGGTGAAAAGTTTATATTGTCGCGGGATGCCACTTGGCTCTTGTAAGGCTGTTTATATCTGTTGTAGACGGGGTCCGAAAACGTCACAACGACTTTAGAGTAGAGACATACATTTTGGAATATCTTCCTCAACTTGACCACTTTTGGCTAGCTTTAGTCCTGATGTCGATATTAATTCATGAAAATTATTTTTTTTATTATAATTTTTTACACCAGGCGGGTCGTACGCTTGTTTGCCGCATCATTGTCATATCACTTCAACTTAATTAGACACATGTGAAAGTATATCTGTGTTGTTCATATGTTACGAATATGACAAAGATGGTAATATAGTTAGCTAGTTTATTCAAGTTTAGTCAAAGTCAAAGCGTTTATTTTGTTTAGGTTTTATTTTGTTTCTTTTATAGCGTGTATTTTGTGTACTTGAAAATTGTCATTTTTATATTTTTTTCTTATATCTACAATCAGATTGGAACGCGACCTTGACTGAGAAGATCCGGCAAGAAACTCAGCCGGCTTGTCTTTTTATATTTAGTTCATTCATTTCGATCTTTAGTTTGTCTTCAAAGCCAAACTGGCACCTACAATTCACACCTCTTTCTTCCAAAACCCCTATAATAGCGATCCAGATCGTCTGCTTTTTAGGGTCTATATCGAAATACGTGCCTAACTAAAAGTCTAGGTGCGCAACCGTCGCGCAACATAATGTTGGCTTCTCTGCCCAACACAGTTCCGACACTAGCGTATAATGGAACAACCGTCATGAAAAGCGGCCGAATAAAATAATTAATGTGCGGCTTTCATGTCTCGTTGTGCGCTGCAAACATGTTCAACAACTGGAAACTAGTTGTTAAAGTTATTATATTATTTTGATCATTTATCTTCCTGTATGAGTACATATATAAGTACATTATAAAGGCCCGTTTGTTAAGCAATTACCGTAGCCTATTGTTTGAGTTCTTCAACTCACATAGGTCGATGAGGTGGAGGAAATCCAAATGCATAAATCTTGTGTAATTGACAAATATATTGACCTTAATTTCGCTTTTACAAAGTTATTCTATTTAGAAAAAAAAAGTGAATTTAAATGCGTAGGTCACAGTGCGTGCCGTCTATATTGTGTGTAATTGTAACCGTCGCAACTTCGACGTCGTCATCGTTCGCGCGTTCTGATTGGTGCTCTTGATTATGTCGCGTCATCGGGAACCAATAGCGAGTGAGCCCGTTGGCCCATGGTTATGCGCCAACACCTATAGATTATTGCAATACCAAAGGAATTGCTTGCACGTTGCTGACCTGAATGCGAGTTGGAGAAAAGGTTGGGAGAGAGCGGGGGAGAGTCGAGCTTTCGGTTCTCTCACTCATTGTACGAATCGCAGTTATAATAGGGACTTCATGTCGATATTATGTGAGAGGGTGATACTACCTCGGTCGATCCAGCTCGTATAAGAGCTGTAGTCAATTGTCTACAGCTTGGCTCTACCACTTATAAAATCCTTCAAATGTTCCCGGGCCCACTTGCCCCTGTAATCATTATACTCATATTTTCTCAACCCGCCAACGACCTATGGAACATGTCAAAGTAACACTTAAATTGAAGGAAAATCTGCTAGGTAACAAGGTGTCTCGTCTGATATAGGTATTCTTTCAAGTATGGGTTAATGACCTCCAAAAATAAGTTGCAAGAGATTGTAAAACTAAAAGCACATCTATTATTCTTTGTACCTTTTATGTAACCCGCTCGGGTGGAGAGGCTGCAAATCGATACCTTTGAGTCCTTTATACTGAGGTATCTTAGAGCTTAGAAAAAAATAAAAGGGTCTTCATTAGAACCGGATTTTTACGCTCGACAAAATAGGCATGAATCAGCGGACTCTATCAATTTGTCTAATACAGAAAGGCTAGGCTGCCGACAGACTTGCCTGCTGTCTTAAAGCTAGCAACCATTTTTGGAAATACTCCTATACATAATGTATCGGGCACGACTTTGCAAAAACGACATGACTTGTCTTTAGACAGATACGTAGTAGTACAAAGATGTTGTTTACCTCTTTCCTACTACGCATGTGATGTTTAAAATAAAATATTTGCTTTAAATAATTTAATTTATAAAAAAATACATAATAAGTATCATCACAGTAATCTATTGTAAATATCAGTATCAATCCCTATCATCAGTCGTATATAGTTAACCGCTCGAAGCTCCCTCGACTCGCAAAGCGTTAGTTTTGACAGCTTAGTCCACTAAGCACTCGTCCACCCGTGAAGACCTATTTCTAGATGAAATCGGTCGGTAGAGTGGTTAGTAGACTACGGATACCGGAACAACTGACTTACAGCGAGTCGAGTGCAAGTCGAGTGAGATTCGAGCGGTTAACAGATTTAGCCCCTGAGCACATTCACTCAATAAATACAACAGTGACAATGCATACATTTGACCGTATATTAGTGACCGTAACTTTTTATCTAATACGGTAAAGATTTTACCAAATTGTTTGAAAAAAGATTTTGTTCGTTACCGTGCGTATGGAGCCTAATTGGATATTATTTCGAGTTTTTAACAAGCACGTGGCTAACTATTAATATTATTGTGTTTGTATACTCCGTTGATATCCATGCAGTATGTCTGACGCGACAACGAATCCTAAATATATAGATCCTGCCTTGAATACATGAACATCCCTATAGTATCATAATATTATTATAAAGAGGAAAACTTTGTTTGTTTGATTGTAATGAATAGGCACCGAAACTACTGAACCGATTTGAATTTTTTTTTCACTGTTGGGAAGCTACACTATCCCCGGGTGACATAGGCTACATTATATTAAAAAAAAAAATTGGGATCCTTACTAAAACTCCAATAATGTAACCGTAATGTACCCATGCGAAGCCGGGGCTGGCCGCTAGTTAGTTATAAAAGCGGACGCAAACATATATTCCATTATATTATAGGTATTGAAACTCTTTTCTCAGTGCCTCAGGTTTATACGCTTATGCTTTGTTACGTCCCATTTACGTTTAACTGCTTTGTTTGTTCGCAGTTGAGAGCTTTCCATAATATTTGTTTTCCATGATTTTTAGATGCTATAGTTAAAGGAGAGATATCTCAATATCTACCTATTATATCTACTTATTTTACTACTATAAATACCCGGTTGTAATTTCTGTGGTTTGTTTTCTAATCGTTTTCCGAAGCCGAAAGGTTTTGAAAAAAATCCTGTGGCAACCGGAGTCATGTTCCAAGGGCTTTTGAGGTAATGTAATATCGATAATCAAGAAATAATGATAGTGCAATCAGAATCAATTTATTTTAAATCTACGTGGTACCACTACTGGGCAAATGTCACTTCTATTTCTCGCTCTTCCCCATTCGTCTTCTTCGTTCTTTTCAATAGTCGGTAATCCGACTAACCTTTGCAAAATCACAGTCCGTACTGATGAATAAAACGCGTCTTAACTGACAGAAATAAAAAGAGATTCCCGACAGTCCGCAGATTTATAACGCCCACTATATTCAACCCCGAAGCGGTCGTTGTAATTTTTATTTTTACGGGACTAACGCTCGGAAGGTTTTACCGTTTGTGGCGATATGACTCGAAGGAGCCGTTGAGATAATTGAGTTACTTCGTGACAGATTGTTGCAATGAAATAGTGAAAGATGACTATATCATTCGGAATATAAAAAGGTTCTCTTTATGATTTAACAGGCTATGGGCTTTCATCAATGTCGATAATTCCACAAGAAAAATAATGTAAAAAGACAAACCTGCTGAGTTTATTGCCGGATATTCTTAGTCGAGGTCGCGTACCGATCTGGTTGAAGACTTAAGGCAAGTATGTAAAAATGAAAATTTGTTTGTGCCCCCGTAGGCCTAAACAAAATAAACTGTTTAACTTTGACTTTAATGAAATGTAATTAAAAATATTGTGTTCTTGCTCATGTGTTAGGATCATGAGAAAGAAGGCAATACATTTAGTTAGTTTGGTTTATGTGCCATCAGAATTAGCACCATTATCCCTTAAAACACTCTGACTTAGCTAGTCATAGCAAACGCGGTATTATGATTAAACTATTATTCACCGCTGAATAATAGCACGCATACACATTTGAAATGTAACTTGATGGAATCATAACACTGATTTTATAAAGAGCTTCGTTTCGAGCAAATTTAGTTAAGTACCTATGTAAATAGTTTTATAAATACTGTTGTAGCAACTTCTTATTGAAATGTACAGTCAACTTGTGTTATTTATGCACATGCACGCACATAATATTTATCACATTAGGTACGTTCATAGACCACCTTTGGTCTCATATATCTTGCATCAAAATAATTCCAAAAAAAGTTACGGGGACGAAGCGGACGCAACGACATTGCCATTGGTCGGAAGCGAAGACAGTGCATTTAGATAGGTCAATCATAAATTCTTATACACCTTATTATTACGCGTATGTGTTTCTGTTTTCAACCGACTTCAAACAGGAGGAGGTTCTCAATTCGTGTGTATTTTTTGTACAGTCAAAAGGGTGGATGGTCTGTGGGTACGTGAACTCACTATGTACCTAGCTGTGGAGGCGGCGCGGCGGCGGGCCCAGCCGGCGGCGGCGGGCCCACACTGGCTCTGTGCCGACCCCTCTTCTAGAAGATTGTACGGGCACCTGGAATTAAAAAAATACTACATTTTAAACAATAAACCAGACTGTCGTATGCAAAGTATTAGTTCGAATGAATTAGTAATATTATTTTTATTAGACTGGAAAATGATTAGAGATAAAAAATACTTCAATGTAAAATAAAAAGATAGACCAGACTATAACAGTAACTGTAAAACTAAGAAACCTAATACGATCTACACTCTACAATGGATTTTGATAGGCTTAGGAAAAAATAAGATAACATCAATCTATTCTGGACTAGATTTTGGACGTTTGTAAATAATATTTCGAAGCAAAAAGGTGCATAATTGTCAAACCAACAGCAGAAGCCTCTGTGAAGCCACACAATGACGCTCTAACAGACTAAATTATCTAAAACTATCGTGTAATGTTAGTGAATGGCCGCTCTGATGCCAGCGTGTGAAGTGAACGAGTGTTACCAGGTAATATAATTTCGTTGGACACGTGAAGTTTATGGAGTGAAAAATCGTTGACCAAAATTTGTTTTTAATCTGGCAAGCTTATTTTCAGAACACCTTTCATATCAGTAGACTACGTGTATGTAGTTCGTATTTTTTATACACCTAAATAAATATTTATTTTAGGATAATTTGTAGGTGATGGGAAAAAATAAAATGTTCAAAACAAACTCTTTTTCGCTCTGGCAAAGGTCACGACAGGATCACCTCTACAACGGTCCCACACATCCACCACGCAGCCACTCTACCGCTCGCTTTATTTCTTTTGTCGTCTATCGCCGCTTCCGCAGGCTGTGGCAACTGGCAGCACGCCAGCCAAATGTTACAGCTTAAGTTTTAAGATAACGCGGGTTAAGTAAATTATTTATTGGCCAGAGGCGTGGTGCTCTATTTTTAAGTTTTAACATTAGTTTTCCTTTTTTAAACAAAAAATCCTAGCAATCGGCATCATAGTAGTAAAATATTTTTCTAATAAATTAAATACGTACAAAATTATTTTATTATTATTATTTTTTTTTTTTTTCAAAATTCAAAATTGTTTTTATTCATGTAAGCCAACAAAGCATTTATGAATAGTCAGAATCTACCACCGGTTCGGAATGCTGCTTCCACTGAGAAGAGCCGGCAAGAAACTCAATGGTTACTCTTTTCAATGAATGAAAGATGGTGTACATTCTCAGGAACAGCATAAAAAAATAATATGAGCAGGCAACACCATTGCCACTAAATAGCTAATAGTAAATAATAATCATATATGTAATAATGTAAATAAAATGAGAATGCTAGTTTAGTGTGATGTGCATACCTACTCATACTTACATCAAATGAAACGTTTACGAACCAAAATAATAATTGATAAAACAGGGGTGGATATTATGATAATTGCTTTGGTGTGATGCCTTCCATGCTAAGTAAATAAATAGTATTTAACGACAATGTTGCTAAGAGGAAAGTGAGTGGACCAATCCCCGCAAGCAGCGCCCGCGCACGAGCATGACTTGAAAAGCGGCATCACTCTCCTCAACCATAATAGAGGGAAGAGGGTGACCCGCTCCACAAAGCCACCGCAAACAAGGACATTGAAGTGAGCATGACCAACACCTCACCTCAGAGACAACAGTTCAGAAAGGATAATAAGCATGAGGCAAGACCCGCTACAATTAGACATAAATATTACTTTGTTAAAATTATATTTAAAGTGGCTACATGATGCCCATATTTTAAAAGGAAACATTTGTGTCAAATATGTCAATAGTGCTAGATTAAGAGAAGGAAGAGGGAAAATATAGGAATGAACCATAACAAAAGATTCTAGTTATTCCCGTTCCGGTGGAGCTGGACCAGCACCTAGCCAAGCATCTTTATCTTTCAAATATTATATTACGTACAAAGATTCGATGAAAAAGTTTGTTAAAATTAATAATTTTGATGACATACTACACTAGCTAGTACTTAAAAAAAATTATAAACATATGTATTTTTCCAAATTATAAAGTTATTTCGAAAACTATTACACTGGTAGTGGTATACATTTATATAAATATGCAATAAAACAAAAAATAATCGTCAATCCCATCATCATAGCTCTAGCTCAGAGCTCATAGCTCTCTACCCACTAAGCTATGCTTAAGCCAGAAGTAGGTCTACATCAAAGGTTGGTTGAAAATTCAAATCGAGACCTCAATAAATATTTCAGCGCTGCTTATTAAGATTTTAATTGATTGCATACCTATTTATCATTGTATTTACTGTACAAACAACTTAGATTGAAAGTATATTGGAACACCGACCTGAAAAGGAAATTTGTAGGAACGTATTTTATAAAATCCACCGTTCTACAACTTCAGCAATATCGCTACCTCTCATAGGATCGAAACGCTTGTACCCATTTTAAGTTAATATAATCGCGTCATATTAGTGCATGTATATATGAAGCGGAGAGCCAGGCCTGAAACGGGGAGTTAAAACGTCCAACCATTAAGTATTATTTAGGCAATAGTGCTGATTTTGTACATACACGAAACGTGAATTAACTATGTTGACAACATTTTCGTTGTGGTCATGTATTAGCAAGATAGATTTATTTGTCGGTTGTATAAAGTTTAGTTTAGATAAGATTTGTTGACAACAGAATCGGCACCAATATTGTTCTTAATCCTAATAGACCCTTTACATATATTATAGTGTTCTAATCTCCTGGAAAGTAAAGGAGTCATTGTGTACCCCCTTTATAATAACAAAGTGGGAAAACAAGCGTACGAATCGCCTGATGGTAAGCAGTTACTGTATCCTTTAGAGGCTTGCGATACCAATGGAATTACTCGCACGGTGCCGACTTTAAGAGAAATACGATAGAGGGAGAGGAAGTAAGGGGGTTGGGCTTCCAGCTCTGTCATTAATCGTACGAAGCACAGCTACTTTACGCCGACCTTTTGTGAGAGGGTGTTACTACCCCATTCAAACCAACCCGTATATGGTTTGTAGTCTAATGACCACAGCTTGGCTACTAGCTTGCCTTTGGTTCGACCACTAACTTTAGTGTAAGGTTATAGATTGGCAATACAATATTCTCACAGATACATAACTACTGTTACTGTTCGTTTCATACAGCATATAGCTGCATATACTTTGTACATACGGCAATAGAGCAGCAAATTGCTTACAATTTAAAGGCGCATTGTGATCTTAAGCCTATAATTCAGACATGTAAAAAGAGCTAACGACACATGCTTTGTGGTGTTTGGCAACCTGCCAGCTGGCCTCTACGCTTCTATTCAAAGGCTCTACATATAATTTCTTGATTACAGTCTAACGACATTTTCCACCGGTAAACAGACCTTTTTTATAGTCTCCACGCTGACCCAGTGCGGGCTAGCGACCTTAACACGTCTTTCGAAAGTCATGCTGTTTCTCGACTCGACTAACACTAGTACGTCAAGATTGACATATCGTATACCTGAATACGTCACTTTTGTCAAAACTAACGTATTTATTTACGCTATACATCAGTTTTCACGTATTGCGAGTCGATCGAGATGCTAGCGGTTAAAAGGTTTTGGCCCCTAGTTTCCACGACGATGGAACAGTTGTTTCAATCATTTTTAGGGTTCCGGACCTTAAAAGGAAAAACCGGAACCCTTATAGGATCACTTTGTTGTCCGTCTGTCTGTCTGTCTGTCTGTCAAGACCTTTTTTCTCAGAAACGGGTAGAGTTATCAAGTTGAAATTAATACCAAATATCAAATGCTATGGTCCCTTGTAGGTGTAAAAAAATTAGGCTTCTAAGTAAACGCAATTAAAAGATACGGTGATTTATGTCACATATTTTGATACTTTTCCCAAATTTTACTGGCTCGAACGAGGATGTATAGTACCCTTTCACAGAAAATCGCCGATAACTGCGATTCGTACGAGTGAAAGAGCCGGAAGACCAATCACACTCCCCTCCCCCCCCCTCTATCCTATTCCCCTTCAGGTTGGCAACGTGCGAGCAATGTCATTGGTATTACAAGGATATACCTGTAGCATACGGTAATTGCTTGACTTCCGGCAGTACTTACACTGGTTTGCCGACATAGAAAAAACAAGGGTCCTTTTTTCACACTCTTCTCTGAAATAATTGGTAAATAAATGTGCTTCCCCTTTAAATCCTTATGGATACCGCCCGATCTCAATCCGATGCAAATGGAAAAGCAAACATCAAATAGTATTTTCTACTCTACGCTAGATTTACTTCTCGTCGGACCGACAAAACGTTTTGGGAGTTCTTTTTTGGATACAGCAAGTAAATTATCTGAAACTGCTTCAGATCGCTTCGGGATGTTTATTTTTACGGTAATAGTTATGTGCGAAGGGGTAAGTAGATGCGCTTTTACGAGGATTCCGACGGAATCGTGTCCTTTTTTGGGATTCAGTATAGCTACTTACGTTGGAACTACGAATAACACTTGGATTATAATAGTGTTAGGTATTTAAGTAGGTACTATTAAGTATCTCGTACAATATATTTTTATTTGCAATTTTATTACATCCATTTAGTAAGGCCATCTTATGTTTATCATTCAATCCGCTTGGAGACCTCCTTGGCTATCATGTTTCTTCCATTATATTTTAATTACCAACAGTATCCAAGGCCTCCGAACAATACTTCCGTAAACTCATTTCTTTCTCTCCGATCCAAGCGCCTGCATCAAATGTAGCGGCAGAGAAACATAAAGCTGTGAATTTAACGGATGTTTTGGGAATAAATAAATCACGCGGAAAATCCCTCGCAATCGTGTTTTGCTCCTCATATAATATTGAGGCGGAATTCTTTTATTAAATTCGATGTGAGTTCTGAGTAAGATTTTCGTGAGAGGGTGATTCTGATTAGGTTAGCTGTATCATATTTTAGGGCTGTATTTATAATATATCGATCTAAATCTGAGAGCGATTTTGAGTACGCTTATGACATGTAATTTTGCAATGGTATTTAAAAGAAATTAAATCACTATGCGTTTTAGTATTACATTTGCGTGGAATCAAATCTGCTACGTTTAACCAATAAAACAAAATCATGAGCGTCAAGCGCAGCGCGTCCGACGCAGCGGCTGTTGCATAATCGGACGGCTTTCCTAAACCATTATAAATATAATAATAATAATAATAATATCGCCAGACGAACACACCAACTGTATGGTCCCAAACTAAGCAACGCTTGTACGATGGGTACCGTACAATGGACTGGGGGCGATCCCAGTGACACCCAGACCAGGGAAAATTACGAAAAGGCCATTTCCGAAATTTACCCTGACGGGAATCAAACCCGCAACTACCCGATGCAGTGAGCCGAGCGGCCTACGCTCGAACCACTGCGCCAAGCGGTCGTCCATATGTGAGTATGTTCCACTATATTCCAGTAAATACGCATTACGTGTAGGTAGTGTGCGATAATGGTTGTACCCCGCGTTCCGGACACGCGTTACGGCATGTTGCTCTGCACCATTAATGTGGCCTCATTAATGAGCATGTTGTGGTAACGGCGGAGGAAACTGGTATCTGTTACACTGTAGAAGGAACTTAGGTAGTATTTATAATGCAAAAACTGTACAATGTATACAGGATGAATTTTATAAGTGGGCGTGGATGGCCAAATAAAAACCTATGAGGAATAGCGAACAATACTTAAAGGAGTCTCGGACGTGATTTTGATTAAAAATAAAGCACCATCATGGGATTATTAAAATAATATTCATAACCAGGGATCGAACCCGTTGATTACGGAAAAAAAACAAAAAAACCATTATTTCCTATAACTTTTCATAGTGTCACTAATAAGGATTAAATTCTTCTTAAAGTGATAATAAAATAAAATGATTTAGTTTTCACCAAAATCGGGTCAAAGTTTTTCGAGTATTTATCGCTGTTCCTCATAGTTTCGGATTTGGCCATCCACGCCCATTTAGTAAATTCACCTGTATAATGCCAAACTTGAAAATAGATGAGGTCATAATTCTGAAAATCTTTAATCATGTCAAAATTTTCAAAATAACGTCATTCATTTTAATTCTTTCTATCAACAACGTAATAATTGGAAGCATTGCCATCATTTCAATAAAACAAGAGAACACGATGAATATTCCGAAAACAAATGAGTTCTTCTCATGTGCCAAATTAACTACCAAATTGTTCTAATTTCACACTGTTACCTACAGAATATTAACAAAATAATTCAACCCAAACATAATCAAAGCCCACGCGAGAAATAAAAACGTTTAAAGAATTTCCAATTAGGTAGGACTCGACGTTAAGTGCGTTCACAGGAATTGACGGTTAATAGGCCCTTGGTGAGAGCCCCAAGGCCGGGTCTCATCCGGCTCGATGGGATGGGGGAAATTGCGCATTTGCTAATATTTTTTATGGGGGTGTTATTTGTATATTTATTCGCCGAGTGTGCATTTATTAGGCAAGTTCCTGAAGCACGAAATGTTCTGCTATAACGACGAAAACTTTTAAACGTAGTTCAGAGGGGTTTGTATGAGTTTTGAACGTATTCAAATACCGATTGTGTGATTAAATGTCTTTATACATTCAGCAGTATAGCTGCACGTTTTCGCCAGGGGAGCGGTGTAGCGGTGAGCAAAGTACGGAAAGATTCGATCACTCAATTAATATTTAATGCTGTCAAAACTTATAATAACCCTTCAAGTAATACAAATCGGAAAAGTATGTACCCAGCTAGGATGATGAGTTTATGATGACAAAATAAATAAATATACTTAAAGTAAGAAATCTTAAATTATCAGTTTCAAAAGTAAGTCGTAGGTAACGCTTTTTAAGTACAATTTTCCATAGCTATAAAAAGAAAACAAGAGAATTCTCTGCAGACCTCCGCTAAGCGTGCCTGATCTAAATATTAGTACAACCTATCTCTGTTCTCGCAAGTCACGTTCATATAATCAAACTAAGGCTAATCCTATCTAAACAGCGTACATTGAATTAATCGGATTCGCTAATTCGCTGGCGTTGCTGCATTGTGACTGGGGCCTTATGAGAGCGTTGGAGGGAGTAAGATGATTGTCGAGTCGAATTCAAAGGTAACGAAGTTTCGTGTCTGCAAAGTGTATTAAAACGTTCTAGCTCCTGATTGGTGAAAGGTTCGTACTAGGTTACATCTGATGGACAGAAATCTTTGAAGGATGGATCAATGGACTACATTTATTGACGACCGCATGGCGCAGTGGTTCGAGCGTAGGCTGTTCGGCTCACTGCACATGGTGGTTGCGGGTTCGATTACCGCCGGCGTAAATTTCGGAAATGGCCTTTTCTTAATTTTCCCAGGTCTGGGTGTCACTGGGATCGCTTTCAGTCCATTGTACCCATAGTACAAGCATTGCTTAGTTTGGGACCATGCAGTTGGTGTGTCAGTCTGGCGATAGTTATTTATTTATAGAAATTACATGGACACAACACCGTTCACTAGTTGGGTAATTATAATTGATCGCAATATTCGAATCGAACATCACCGGTTTATCAGCTCGGATTCCGGTCACGTACAATCTTGGCAGTCACCAGTGTCCCCGGATAACTAAGTTTTATGCCCGGCTTTACCCGCTAATACCTTTACGCCACTTTGCGGGCCGGTGCCATTTGATTTAAGGCGGACTAACTTATTTAAGCTCAAAGTTTTTTGGACAGGCGCCGGGATTTACAGGGTGATAAATGCTCTTGCATCTTTAATGATTAACACACACGTAGCAGATTTATAGGTCGTCTAGTCCTTTATAAGGATCGTAAGTAACAGGTTTTTGTAGGCCATAAGTGTCACATGATCTATTTCGAGCATGAAGTAATCTAGGACCATATTTTGTATATAAATAGCTGGATTGGGCACTAAACTGAACTATTAGTGTTAAAGCTTTTTTTTTGAAATTTGGAAGCTACAAAGAAGTAAAGAAAGAAAGGGCGAAGTTAAACCCGTTGCGTTGCATCGGAGCTTCAACAATCTGTTGATTTTAGATCTGGATCTAAAATCAAGAGATTGTTGAAAAGGCTGGCCCTTAGGGCCGTCTTAAGATTATTGCGGGTAACGTGAATATAGAAGCTGTTTTAAGAATTTCAACATAAATATTTGATCCCGCGGTACCCTGAGATATAAATAAACCAATACTAGCTTTAAGAACACGCGATTCAAGGCGGCACCACATTTTTCATCGGCACTTTCTACAGGCTGACGGTCAGGGAGCGGACGATTTGTCTTATTCTCATATTTCCCTCGGGCACATGAGCCTCGAGCCGCCCTTTTATTTTTTTCAAGGAAAGACAAATTTAGAACAGGCCCGATGCGACTGCTACTCTTATTACGAAATGTATTTGCCAGTGAACTGACTTTACTTGAAGTGGAGTAAGATTTGATGCTTCTTGGTATGTGCACGCCAAGCACGAGTTTTTCGTTTGCGTAACGCGTACTTTGACATTTTGTATGACAAATTGACCAGTGCCCCCAGCGGACAGTTTCCAATATGTTCAGATCTCCACACAAAGCAGATGAATGTGAGGACTGTATACAGTTAGGCTACGAGAAAACAGATACTACCTTGTTTACTCATGTCAACTTGGTAACATATAAAATATTGATTTTACTTCATAAAATTAAATTTACTTTCAATAACATTTTACCGACATTCGTTTTTCAAATGCATTCAGGTAACAGAATGACAATGTAAAAAAAACGCTTGTGCACAACAACACTAAAAATAATATAAAAAAACACCGACAGGACACGAAAACTGACACCAAAATAATTCGACACTATTTTCCAAAACAGCTTCTGCATTGTACTATTGTATTCTCTAAATCTGCACTCTAAATTATATTTCGCGTAATATTTCATTGAAATTACCATTTAAATTGTATCATCCGCGCCACGCGAATATGTAAATCATTCCGTAAACACAAGAACTATAACTCACTCGTGAACGTAGCGATAAAACACGAAGATTAAGCTTACTATAGCGTAAAAAATGCGTCCAAATAAGGTGTAACGCACACAGTGTCAGAAACTCTAGGCCGGGAACAATTTATTGTATCGTGTCAAAATATATGTCATAATTTCACTGCCATCACCATTCAGCGACTATAGCACAAACAACTAAATAATTGCCCAGAGTCTAGAAATCATGCCTTAGCATACCTTCACATACAATAAAAAAAAATCCAACATATTTTAATCATGTAGGCCAAAGCACTTATGAATGATCAAAATCTACCACCAGTTCGAAATGCTGCTTCCACTGATAAAATCCTGCAAGACGCATACGTTAACATAATAATAATATGTTAACGTCAAGCGGTCGTCAAGATATCATCTTGACGACCGCTTGGCGCAGTGGTTCGAGCGTAGGCCGCTCGGCTCACTACACCGGGTGATTGCGGGTTCGATTCCCCTCAGGGTAAATTTCAGAAGTGGCCTTTTCGTAATTTGCTCTGGTCTGGGTGTCACTGGGATCGCCCCCAGTCCATTGTATGGTACCCATAGTACAAGCGTCGCTTAGTTTGGGACCATACAGTTGGCGTGTTCGTCTGGCGATATTTATTAATTATTTATTATCTGTATATAACTCTATTCATCTCGACTAAAGCATTAGTCGATGTTTTAGTAGCCAGTACCATAAGTTTACATGTTCCATATAAATGGCTAGTAGGTATGGTAAATTCGTTCCTGGAGGAGCCAATAGTAGCGCTTAATAATTTGCCATAGTTTTTTTTTCACGTAGTCGCTAGCGACTAGTTTAAAACCCGTATAAAACTCCTGATGACGCTACAGTGTACTAGTGCACGTTGTACCTAATCGCGTGAAAATAGGTAATGGGGAAATTACAACGTAGCTCATTCCAGCTCCAATCCGCTGCGAAAATGGCGGAAAAAATTAAAAAAACATCGTGTGAATACGACGTGAATGAGGCCAGTAAGAACAAGGGATAGGTGCTTTTGGTAAATATGTGAGAACAATAATTTATGTATTTGGTAGGTACAAACTTCTGCTAAAAATAGTATGTTTGTGTAGAAATATGATGACATGTTTGTGGATAACGTTTTGTTTTGAAACTTTCCCCACTAGCACTTACTTGGTACTTAAAAAAAAGTTATTACCTACCCTTTCATCACATAGTACCTCCGTGGGTACCTTTAGATTAAATCATTTCTTACAAACTTACATACAAACAATTGCATTTATGCTATTAGTACGGATTGAAATTGGAACAGCAGCGGATATGCCCCTTATCGGATTAGCCCCTGTCTCTCTGCGATAATCCTGTTTAAACTAGTTATCCCATATTTCTAATTACCATATCTCTATCATTCGCAATCGCTCGGCTACTGAAACAATAGCAAAATCCAAAACTTTGAAATCCCTCGTACGTGTCAAGAAATGGGATAAGAAAAAGAGATAATGATGCAATAGGAGATATTACAGCGTGTGATGGTGGAACTATAGCTCAAGAACTTTTAATCCACTACTATGTTAAACGAAGTTCAGTTGGTAGGTACTTTTCCGAGATATTTTAAAATTTGGTCATTCAATTGATCACTAAAAGTATTCTAAATTAGTCATAATCTGAAACTGATAGGTATTTTTGGATATTTTATAATTAATACCGTCTTAATCTAAATATATATAACTCAAAGGTGACTGACTGACTGATATACCTAGTGATCTATCAACGCACAGCCCAAACCACTGGACGGATCGGGCTGAAATTTGGCATGCAGGTAGATGTTATGACGTTGGCATCCGCTAAGAAAGGATTTTGATTAATTCTACCCCCAAAGGGATAAAATAGGGGATGAAAGTTTGTATGAAACTTTGTCAATTAAATTCCACGCGGACGAAGTCGCGGGCACAGCTAGTATAGTATATATCATAAATATGTTAAAATTGAATCAAAACTCATTCAATAAGTTATTTTCTTTCAGTAACTAATATTTATATTTGTAATAAGAGTACAATAAACAAATCACAAATATGAAATTATCTCGATAACTACCTACTTAATTTTGCAGAACAAACAGAGGGTTAGATTGCATTTTAGTCACACACAGTAGCCTACATTTCACTCAAACACAAATGCGGGGATGCAAACTTATACAAAAAGCAAAATTAAAATTAAATTTACGCTTTAAATGTTCTGGAGTTTAAAAACTATGATATAGAACGGAGAGTTTATGAAATTTCATGTTCCAGAAGGTTGTTTTTCGCGGACGAGCCGCAACGTTCCGATTCAGTAACCTAAGGGATTTATTAGCACAAAGGTTTCACCGGAAACTTTTGTTTTTGAAGTTGTAAAACCATTGGAATGTGTTGAGGAGAATGTGGAACATTCATTACTACTTTTGGCAAGGGTGTGTATGTCAACACTAAGCATGGTGGGTGTGGACACTAAGCATGACTGTGTATGTCTTTAAGTAAACAGTTTTATGTAAGGGATACCACAAATAAGGCAAGAATGCAATAAGCGTCACCTATTTTTAACTTGTTTGGCAAAATAAGCATCTATATTTCGAGTGTTAAAAGCTGCTTTGTTTAAACTTTTTATGGATCACGTATAATTAGGTTATTTTAATATTCTCCGCTTATAATTAGGTAAGCGAAATGGATATTTATAAACATAATATATTATCTCCGAACAAGCGACAATAATCAAGTCACCGCAATGCAAGCAAAATACCCTCATACTAGGACAAAAAATACACGAAAATCTTTATTAAAATTCGCCCCCACAGGTTTCTGGATCACACAGATCTCCGGTTTCAGTGCTCTCAGAGATATTTGAATCTCCAGTTACAAAACACTTTTTTCAAACTGCAGATCCCAGAAAAACCGGCTGAAACCGAGTGATATATGCCACGGAAACCGTTTTATCACCGCTGTAGATGTTTATCGAACCGGAAAATGGTATGTGGCCGTCTCCTACCCTGAGATAGAATCCCCTTTTTCATTTGTAAGGGATTTACAGAAATGAACAGCCAAGTGTCTGATATAGGTGTCTGTTTTTATTTTGTGATTCTGTTTGCAGTGAAAGAGTATCATGTACCTACCTATAAAATATCTTCGACAAATTGGTTTTTAAAACGGCTGAACACCGAAACGCTCCTTAAATGTTCAAGTCAAGTAGATTGAGATATTGCTTTTTTATTAATTGGGCTCAAAGAAATATTGAGACAAGTGTTTTAATTTGGATAAAATTTTTATTCCTTTAAATTCTTTGTCCGATACTATAGTATATATTTTATTTCGGACTATTGAAACAGTCTGTATAACCCTGTTAGATACACAGGTCTCAGAACTAAGTGCCTATTAACTAAGATCGAAGTTGGATAACGATTGATTGTCATTATAGTATAAAATTACATCTAAGGAGCGCACTCGAGATGGGTTTCAAAGTTGAATCATGGTAACTTAGAAAAAAACGTCTTATTTTAATACTGTACGATATTTTACATGGCGGCTTATCATCATTAGCACTGACTAAGGCGCCATGAGAATTGTCGTGCATTATTAAAATAAGACCTTTATTATATTCAGTAAACTACCAACTCTATTGAAGGTATCCCGTCATCCGATGCAAATGTCCCGTGAAGCGTCGCCCCGGGATCCCGCATTTATACACGGACGATCAATTGCGGTCCTAACACTAAAACTCAACGACTGCGTTTGAGTTACAGGCCTACGGTGGTGTCTATAAAGAAGATTGTAGATAATTTTATAAGAGAAAAAAAATAGGATCTTTCGAGATAGGTTTTTTGTTTTGGTGAGTAGGTAAATCGTTAAATAAACAAATGGAATTAGAATGGGCACAGTGACTGTTTTTCTCCAAAATGTGCCAACATTACTTTGGTCGTAATTTGTCGACGAGAGAATTGGCCCCAGTGGTAAATGCTGCTTTGTAAATTTAATTCATTTCCATAAACTACAAGTTTTATTTGAGAAAAATATAATTCTATCTCTTCTAGGACAAATGAGATGATTGACGAAAAATGTAAGCTAACCTCTCGTAAAATTGAATATTGTTTATATAGTTTTAAGGCTTCTTTCTCCATGTCAAGGATACATTTTTTGCTCCCTCGTCCGTTAGTTTTCGCGCCATGACGTCACGTCGTTAGTCCCACACTTGCACGTTTTTGCCCACATTTTCTCCCATAAAAACATCCCCTCTAATGACTACGTTAACGCAATACACAATATTTATCTGTCTCTGGTTATTATCTCGCGACTTTCTTCATGTTGGGAAGAGATACCAGTTTAATTTTATTAACTGCAGGCATTTTTATGTGTACTTGTGGGAGAGTATTCTGTTAGAGTGTGAGCAAGTGTCAATAAGCGTGTATATGATGATACATAATTATTATATCTGTCAATGTACTGGTAACAAATCTGATAAATATAAAGTAAAGTTTCTTTTAGAAGCTATCTTTCTTCAGTAAAAGTTTACACCAAAAAAATAAAGACAATAAACGATACCACTGTGAAACTAACTTCAACATGTTTTTGTGAATGTTCGTACATTCACTAAAGTAGCTTTGTAAAAGTTAAATGTGAGTAACTATGTTTATTACACTTGAACTTTTGGTTTCAATGAAAGTGAAGTGGTTTTTGAGTGATTTTATGTAGGTAACAAAAAATACTGATAAACCAGGATTTACACATTCTCTAACAAATTCATATTTAGTTGACTAACGATTTTAATCGTAACAACATTTCCTTTTTATATTTTAGGAATAAAAATATACAAGAGAGCATCCTTCTTAAAAAAACATGTTACTTATAAAAAATCCAAATGGGTTACATATCTTAATTTGCTAGTATCCAAAGCAATCCATATAAATTCAAGATATATTTTCTAGCCAGTTCCACACTAGAACACAGACCAATATAACGATCGACCTCAATATCTACGGACATAGACGCGGCCATGAAAACCCTACTAACATGAAATTACAACATAAAAATTCACTGCGACGTCCTATGCACGGCCGTTCATTGATAACATCAATTAGGCCAACGGTATTTAATAGGACGTTATAGCGGCTCGATATTAGAACAACAACATATTGTATTGGACATTATAATAGTATTTTAGAATGCACGATATTTTGCATGGCGATATCGTAAATGGTAAAGTACAAAAAAAACGAATGAGTTTATTTCTAACAGGTTAAATCACTCGTTACCAACCAGCTATACGAACCAAAAAAAAATATAGGTAAGTACTAACAGGTGTGATTAAGGAAAGGTGAAGTGCATTATATTGGTAATTGGTATACGGACGCAGCTTCTTATTTACTTACGGCAACTTGTACGGTCATGGTTTCATCATAAAAATAAATAAGAGATTTAAAATTTCGAAACAGGACTAGATTTCTAGTGTAAAACCTAGCTTGTATTTAAACAATTTTCACACCAATTTGAGTTGGAATGGTTTCTTGAAGAGTCTAAATATCACATCAAATCGTATCAAAATCCGTTTAGTAACGAGCCCGAGGAGAGTTCAAACTTCAGCCAGGCTAAAACTCTGAATTACTTACGAAAGTCCCGCCATAAATTTTGTTAAAACGTTTCAAAGTATTTCATAAGGAAAATTGTAAATAAATTCGGATAGTTGTAGGGTTGACACTGTGTATAAAATATTCAAAAATACACAAAATTATGTAATAAAAACTATTTGCTTATCTACTTATACTAATTCTAGCTTTTGCCACAGCTTTGCTAGACTACATTTTATTTTCTGCATGTCGACAACAGCGCCCTACCGTACCGACCGTACCGACAACCTACCGTAAATTGACTTACTTTGACCTTATGACATTAGGTAAACTAATGTAAAACTAAAAACTCGTCCAATCAGGAAGATGAGCAAATTATGTTTTATATTTAGACTGTGTAGCTCGATTTTCACCTCGTCTGACATAGCTTCTGAACTGACTTCAGCGATGTTGTTGGCTGATTTTTTTTTGTTTGTGCCAACCCTGGCAAAGAATTCGAATAACTTGGTCTGAAATCACCAGGGCTTGGCTGTGCGATATATAAGTATGTATATTCGTACACTCTGGGCGCCGTTTGATCTCAGCAATATCGTCATGGTCAATCAATTTACTATAGGTACACATCAAAGCGAGTACTCATTTTAATTGGGCAGCAGTTACTTTTTGATTTACCATTAGGTAGGTATGCAACGAGGAAATTAGTGAAAAAATAATTCAATAAGGAAACATGAATCCTGAATACTCAAACCAATTTAATAAGTCGGCAATGTGAAAGCAATGCCTTTGGTATTTGCAAGCATCTATAGGCTACGGAAACTGCTTAACATCAGGCGGCTCGTACTATTGCTTGCCAACTCTCATGTATACCTACACAAGACTTACTTAATAAGATGTCAATGTAATTATAGAGGCTTGGGTTCTACAAAATGGCCTTTGATGTTTTCTTCTTTTTGCCTATTTATAGTACAAAGGGTCTGCTATAATAACGTCACTACGAGATAGGGGCATCTTGAGGGAGAAATCTCGGTGTGGGCAGTCACGATATAGCAGAGCTTCAAAATTCTTTATAAACTCTGCCAATTCTAGAATCAAAGTCCAGAAACTTTTACACTTAACTACCTACTCATCACACAGGGCAGCTACTTTAACAATGTGAAGACGAAAATATTCCAGTGAGGATACCTCTCATATAACAAACAGCCGAGCCCCGCACGCAAATCAACACAATATGCTGACTTTGCATCTATGAGATCGTTTGCAAATATACCTATGTGAAAATATATAATACGGGCGGTAAAATTGAAACATTACCGCTGATTCAAAACTGCGCGTAGGATAATCGAACGTAGTATTGTAATTTGAAAGTCTCATTTGGGTTGATTTGGCTTAAAAATACGTGTGGGTTGGTTCCAAATTGCAAAACAACATCCAATTAATATTTGACTCATAATATTATATAGATGGTTTGATCCCTAGCTAGTATATTATTAAAACCCAGTCAATAATGGTTCAGTCGCCTTAATGGGACACTACTGTAAATTTAAACATAATACAATCCGAGAGGCCTAGGATTATAATCGTAAATTTAATTGCCTATTTATCTACATACTTATTTCATAAGCAATAGGTAAATAAAGGATTTTATCTTCTAGTTTTTGAAATCTGAATCATAATCAAAATCGCACGGCCACGCTCCATTTTAACTGTCAGTACATTTCAAAACGAAGATCGGTTCGCATTATTTCGGGTTTATACCGTTTTATAAACGAGATAAAGCCTTCGGACGGGGCATGAAAGAGATTATAATATTATCCTTAGATATGAAATTTTCCGCAAACGGTTTTCAAACAGAAAATGTCACGCCCCATTGAGCTTAACTTGGGATAAAAGAATGGAAGGATATGTCTTGGGACAAACTAAGATGGGATTTTTCAGGAATGAATAGTTTTATTTAGTGGTTTTCAATTTTTAAGTCATGTAACACAAATGAAAAATATCCAGGACAGCTGTCGCACTTATAGACGCGTTTCCCCTCAATACTTTGGAGGGATTTGGGCCAGTGGATTATCTATGTTACAAATATATTTAGTACAACAGAATATTTGAAATTGTAATCACGTAAGTATACTTAATGTGGCCTATCAGCGCCAGCGTGAGAAAAAACCAGCCGTAATGTAAAAAAAACAAAATTGAGTGTACAGTCACGATCAAAGAGTAATATTTTACTCTCATGTCAAATGTCTACTTCAATCCACATCCAAAATCTTCATATTCAAGAGCTGTCAATTTTGACATCTATAGAGTTGTAACACGCATCGCAGCTGTAAACAGATATTGTGGGCACAACAATGGCGTCGGATGAATTGCCGCCAATTCTGAAAGGGGTACGACGCGACGGTACGACATTCATTGAATATTGATTTGTTGTCCGACGAGATTTGCGCTTTGATGATAGGTACTGGTGGAAAGAGATTCGCTCTAGGGTTCAAATATGGAACTAATAATTGTTCAAAATATTTGACAACGATAAACTTACATTATTGAGAAAATCTGTAGAGTTAGTTTATGCCAATGACAGAACATCTGAGGTTAGAAGAAACTGAACAGAACATAAAATTATTCTATATTCCACGGTCATATTCAAGAATGGAGTAAAGATATGTTTTACTTGGCAGAAATTGGCATAGATTCAGTAAGTATTTTCTTTTGGTTTCTATGAGTATTTAGATTTTTCCTATATTTATAACGAGTTACAGCCATATGATATTATATTTATAGTTAAATCCTAGATATTACATTTATGTAGTTGGTATTTAAAAAAAACCAGAACACTTTTATCACCAAAAGTACTCAATACAAATCGATACTATCAAATAATGAGAACGATAGTCCTCGCCAGTATCGCGCTGTTTGCTGACAATTCACTGAACTATATCAATGGACACGAGCCTATCAACCAAATTATTTGTTGAGTTTCATAGCCGTTATAATTTTATATACTTTTCTATTTATGCGCTAAAGGGAATTACAAGTTACCTAGGACTGTTGACATTTTTATTGATGAAAAGATCTAAAAAAAACAGTTTTGTACTTACTATTCCTTAAAACAGATAATTGATCTGATGGATAAAAAAATAGTAAAAATAATTTGGGATGCTGTCACTTGACTTTGACACAGAAAAAATTAAGGGTATATGTCTGGAATACAACATCTAGTACAAAATGGCATCATTATGGTGTTGGATGTAGTGACAAGACGTGAGAGCGTCCCGTGGGCGGACGTCCGCACCCGCTGGCGGTCAACGCATGAGTGCCCTAATTACGCTACTTTTGTCGCCATGTGCGTCGTGCAAGGCCACTTTGTGAACTACTGCCACTTCTTATTGTAAAAATGGAGACTATGAAAATGCTTACTAAAATATAATGAGTTTCATAATTTTCTCTCGACATTATATGCCTAGATACTTACTTTTATTTCTTATGATATCTGTCTGCACTTGGAATAAGTGGGTGCCACTAAAACTTGTGAACCGTAACGCATTTAAAGTTATTTAAATTGTAATATTATATTCAGTATTTCTTTATATATGTAACATTAGAATTTCTAGTTCCATTGTATACAAGAATATTCATTATTCTATTCAAGTAGACATGAATTGGTTTCAATCTAAATGTCAAATTTTGACACGTTCTAGTAATTTCGAATGCTGTCTGCTTAGCGCTTTTCGTATTAAAACATAGTTTAATATCAAATTACTCACTTATTTTTGGAACCTCTACTATACTTAATACAAACAAAAATACTATTTTTGATATAAGTAGGTAGTTAGATAAAGTTTAAATATGGAACCTTTATAAGGTGTCCACGCAATCTTAACGTACACATTTTGTTTCACGTATGAAACTTGCAAGGTCTTCGTAAGGTTCAGCGTGACTTTATTGCTGTGAGTTTTATTTTGTCTTTTAAGTTAGTTAGTTAGACCTACAAGTTAGCTTGATCGTTTTGACAGACGGAAAACTGTCATTTTTAGGGTCAGGATATAAAAAATTGTCGATAGAAATTATCGAGGTTTCATGCTATTATCGATGCTAAAAACGAATATTTTAATATAAAATGACATTTATTCTCTTAAAGGAGTACACACCAAATCCATATTTGCAGTTCAGTGTCAGTTTCTGAATCGCTAGAACAATCTTATAAATTTATTATAAACTCTTGATCGCAAATATTATCAAATCGGACGTCCCGCTCCCGAGATTGGATTTTATTTACTCACTATTATTTTAGATCAAGTACTTATGTACAAATGTAAATAATGTTATGATATTAAAATAAACATTAAAATTAAAATATAAATTAAACTTTCTTTAAAATATCGTCTGTGGTCACGATGATTCATCGCCCATCACTAATTAGGTCGGCATGCCCATAAAGTGTGACATGGACAGGTACTGTCTGTACTATTATGAAATTCAGGACTTCATAGGCGTGATTTTACTGACAGCTGTCGCAGAGATCAAGCTCTTGTGCAGATAATAGTGTCTCTTGCGTTATTACTTAAAAATATTATTTGATCTACAGCCCGTCGACATAAATTATAAGCCTGAATGTTTAATAACAACTGACAAATGTTTATAGCATGTGTATTAATGAAGTAAATTTATTTCCTTACGAAACTAATTCATTGAAAATCAAAAACTGTCAACGTAAACGGTCGTTATTTCTCGAACGGCACAATAAAACGGCGAACGGCAGATGTAATCGGCGTCGCCGAGTGGAAATAAATAAAATAATGGAAAGCAATCATCTCTTATCGCGGAATACAAGTTTTAAGTGTGGCCGCTATAAAACTGCTCGTAAATCTGATACTTGCATCGAGGCATATTGTGTTGATATCTCGAGATCAAGATTCGAGAACAGTGTGAAATCGTTGCGATAAACAACTGTTACCTGTAGATATAAAAGAAATTCAGTTTTCGCAGATTTAATCGCTTCGTCGTGATATATTAAAAAATAACTATATACCACTTATCGTGGTATTCGAAAATATATTCATTCTGACTGCTTTGTATACCAACAATTATTATACTTATGTATTGTTATTATAAAATCATTTTTTTTTCAATCAGTAATTTTGAGTGGTAAAATGGTAAAATTATTAGATAACCATAAGCACAGAACACGTCTAACTGTCTCTAAGTTTTTTAAATTAAATTACAAAGGTAGTTATATGAAGGAACCCATAACAATGAAAACAGGTAGTATGTATTTCCTGGTATATCCATGATAAAATGGCACGTTCGTCCTGTCTGGATGACTTGGCTTGCTGCCGTAGATACCCCTTTTTCGAAACGATAAACTTAACAATTTTTTATCCCAAATCTACGACGGGTTACTTAGGCCCGTAATAATAAACCTATCTCAAGTCTGTGAGCGATCTTGAGTACGCTTTTGTCATGTAATTTTATACCTCATAGACTTTAGATATATTTATTAATACGGGCCTTATTGTAATAGTGGCCAGTCAGAGCAAAATGTATTAATACAAAAGTGAGACACCAGAATACGACCAGTTGGTCAACAAGCGTTTAATATTTTATTATGTTTGTGGCATTTTTATAGGCCCGAGATCCGCCCCTGTCATTTGAACACCACAGATTAACACTTTGATTCCCGGTGGCACATTAGTAATAAACACAATAAAAATAATTCAATTGTTTTCATGGCCTTATTGCGGGTATCGATCCAGTATTTGAAAACGTTACCTGTCTCAATTAGTAGTCAAGTTGAATGTAGGCTTCACATCAAAGTAAAGTCAGTCAATAATTATAAAACGAAGAGTAGGTACACAATATATTTACAGGTACATTTTCTTGTGGTAAAAAATATTGTTAGTAAATGTTGAGTGAAAAACTCATTGCAACATTTGAGATATCTGGTGTCATCATTGATTTACCAGAAAGGTAATCTGGACTCAAGCGGTGGATGATATTTGGTGGCCTAAACCTCCATTAACTTAACGATACTCGGGTTTTCCAATAAAAGATAACCACCCTGACGGTTAAACTATTGACGTGAGCCTACCCCTAACACGAGCCTTTAGCTTAGCTAGAGAGGCTAACAGGGCTAGTAGTAACTTTAACAACTCCTCCAGACGGCATGAGACCTTTCTTTGATAGATGCTAGTAAGAATCTAATATCAACTTACTTACCTACATCGGTCAAAGAAATATTTACCTAACGTGAAATATATCTAAAGCTTCTTACATTCTCCGCCTAACATAATCCACTTCACCCAATCCAATTTAAAAAAAATAAAACACTGAAGGTTTTATATTTTTATCTTCTTTTTATCACAAATAGATTTTGCGCTAACTTTGAAAGGCAGAAATTCGGTAATTTCATTGCATCACGATGAATAAGTGAGTTTGTTTGGCGCGGAGCGCCGGCCGAGTTTTGTTCCAGGATAATAATGTAACAACGTTCTGCTTTAACTAGATAATGCAATTTAGTGAGGAAAGACGGAAAGTGAACGGAAGTTATAAAGTTTTGGAGGTGGTAGTGTGGGTTCCCTTGTTTTTACCCTGTAACAATTGATGACGTGGGTTCTTCCGTTATCTATGGACGTATGATAGACGTTTTGTAAAGGGTTAACTGTTCTCAGTTGGTCAAACTATCAAGTCGTTTCGGCAATGTTTTATGTATCCATCTGAGTCATTCGTCCCTAAAGATTTAACAAAAAAAAAAAATTAGAAATAAATTAATCTCACCAGACTAACAAACTAACTGTATGGTTCTGAACAGTTCTTAACTAAGCAACGCTTATCTTATGGGTACCGTGCAATGGACTAGGGGCGATCCCAGACACACCCTAACTAGGGTAATAAAAAAGGCCAGGGAAAAGGGCCATTTTGGTAATTTCACTTGCAACCACAAAGCCACCAAGGCCTTTGAAGTCGGGCCTAGCGTTTTTTGATGAATTAATAGTACATTGTTACACGAGTGGTGAAAGTGACTTATTTTTCCCGAGACGGGGTTTGGCGCCCGAGCGTAGCGAGGGCGCTAATAGTTCGAGGGACAAAATAAGTCTTTCACCCGAGGTAAACACTGTGCTTTTCATTACGAATACAAGGAAAATAAAAATAAAAACAGGAATTGGCTAAAGAAATAATACAAGGAAGCATGAACAATACTCTACAACTCGAAAAAAAAAAAAAATCGGATTGCCGCCTATTTTGTTTTTTTTCGTTGGCCGGCCAACTTCATTATTTAGCCAGTATTTTTAATTTTCATTTTTAAATATTTTGACCAAATCTATGTTATTTTAAAGAAATTGTTGAAACTAAATTATAATTAAGTCATTTAAAAGTATATATTCTTTATTTAATACTCAACTTTATGTTATTTCAATTTTACATCGTGCTGTAATTGAGTGACTGTAGAAAAAGTTTGAACATGGTTCCATAGAAATGGAACTAGTTTTTTTTTTATAATTTGACAGCTGTCAGTTGAAAGTGATTCTCCCGGGCCAGAAAAGTATTACTTTCAACCCGCTCCTCAGGCAACTTCAGACCTACTTTCAGTGTATGAGTAATGAAAAATACAATTGCAATAGAGACTGCGTAGCAAGTGGAAGTTCTTTTATTATTATTATTTATTTATTTATTAAATATTATATGATCAAGTTAATTTCAAGTAGATGCATTAATTAACAAGCGGGATCGATATCAGATAATACACTCATCATCAATAATAGGAATGAAATTAATGAAATGGAATTAATCCAGATGTGGGTGTGCAGTGAACCTCTGCCTACCCTTTCACTAAAACAGGCGTGATGTTATAAGCTGAATCGTGAGCACAGTCCAAGTGCCGCATCTTCGTGCTTGCGACTCTTATACCAAGTCAATTGCAACCGACCGTGCCGGGAATCGGGAAGTTCATTATTTCCATTGAAAATTGGCATGAAACACCGCACGGTTTGGATCTTTGGAGACCGAGTTTAGAGAAGACCACATACTAGACAACCAGTACTTAGTAACAATCTTCTATTTGTGTCAGGGTGAGGCCCGTATTATTAAATCGATCTTCTTTCTTTAAGAATATGGCCCACCCAGTTTAATAGGTATTTCGCCAGTGTCAAGTAACAAATAATAATACAAACACATTTAATAACAATAAAATACAAAAATGTGACCGTCCACATTGGAAAACCAAAATGGAGGCCCAAGAAATCGATTTCAAGTCTGAGAGCGATCTTGGAAATGTCATTCTTATGTCATCATCATCATCATCATCAACTTAAGAGCGATGCTCTTGTCGGTGGAGTTTTTTCCATTCACTGCGATTTTCTCCCAGTTCCTTGACCATTTGATACGACACGACCTTCTTATGTCATACCAGTACAAAATTACATGTCAAAAGCGTACCTACTCAAGATCGCTTTCAGACTGATTGATTTATTAATACAGGCTATGAAATAGCAAAAAATACAAAAAGTGTAGCGCTGCTAAGAACTGGTACAATATACAAACATACATTTGTATTTACACCCCGCAGAGAGGAAAGTTAAGGGAAGTGAACCACGTGTGATGTGAAATACGACTCAGTAGGGGAACTATTGCTCTCGCACACTTGAACGGTACTGTGACCATGAAGGTGTATTACAAAAATAGTTTTTAAGAACAAGTGTATACTTAGTATTTTCTTTACACAAATCTCATTTAACGCAAGGTTGGAAATTGCGTGACAATTTCGCTGTTGTGAAAAGTTCCTGAGCATCCTTCGCAATTATTATTTGGAATAGAAGAATCTATTTATCTGTTATTGTGCTATTGGTATGTATTAATTAATTTATAAACTTACATTGATTTCACAATATAAAACAATTGTATCCGATCCTATATAAATCACATATCATAAATATTGAAACTTATTTTGAAAATGATTGCAACCACAGTTTGATTACTTTTATAAATATTTGAACAATGGTATGGAACAACTCGTAAACTATTAAAATAATTTCAATCATATTTTATTACTTTCATAATTAAATAGAGCAGCCGCAGACTCGGAGGGCAATTTATTTTGACAGGTAGATACTTTATTGTAATTATATTGGTGTTTTTATTCTTAAACATTAATATCAAACTTTTATAAATAGTGAAACCGACTAATGGATTAGTGAAACTTTAATGTTATCGATTAATCGAACGTCATACAATGATCAGAACAATGAACTACACGTTTGACAAAAAAAAATAGATACTAATATATAATAGATAAAAAAAACAGAGTCGTGACTCGAGGTTTTTATCTTAACACCGAAACATTAGTCAAACATTTAAGTCCCAATTTCTGTTGAAGTCGTCGTACTCAAATCTGAGTAGCGTTCCAGTATTTTACGGTAAGTTTTTTTTTCGGGTGTGTAGTCCCTTCAAGGGGGTCCCATAAGATTTCGTTATTCAAATAATTACGAAACACTACAACTTGCGTGGCCCCTGCACTTGGCCAGTTTTTGTGATCAATAAATAGATCCTCAATTTGACAGCGATCTTCAGTACACTTTTGACTTGTATTTTGTACTGGTATGACATAAGACTCATATTTCCAAGATGGTTCTCAGACTTAAGATCAATTTATTCCTCAGCCCTTTGTCACCCTACTCGCTGGCAATAATGCAATTACGTTCCATGTTAGCTGCAAGTTAAACTGAAGCTCAAAGGCGGCAGGTGGTAACTTGATAAGCGCTGTATCTCACTTAAGTGTTTCTCTGACGGGTTCTCGATTTTCTCTTTTCGATTACAGCTGCCACAACTTGGCTGAAATTAGGATTAACACCTATATATAATGTTAGGTATCGGTTTCAGATTTTTATTGCAATGACATTTACAATTATCAACTCTAAGAAACAAAGTGATCCTAGAAGGGTTCCGTTTTTGCTTTTGAGGTACGGAACCCTATAAAAGAGAAATGGTTGGTTCTAAGCGGAAAAGGAACGGGATTAGTGTGTCATGGCGAAATAGTTGGCATAATTTAAAATAAAAAAGGTAGTAGAGAAATAAATGAAAAATAAGTTGAAGATGCTCAGATTAAAGTGATTGTATAAATGTTGTGGGAAATAAACGTGTGTATGAGTCCCTTGAGTGTTTACTTACAATTATTTTGAACGAACTATGTGTTTCGTTTGCGCAACGCCTTATGATAGCGCAAACGAATCACTTTTCTATGTAAATGTTCCGTGTTGACAACAAAAAGTATCTACGTTTGCGCAGCTCCTAAGATAAGTTGGTTTGTTGATTTTCTAGTTAACTACTAATAAAAGTTACACAATTGTGTTTAGAGATTACCAAAATCTTATTTTAAGAACCCCTACCGGGAAATCAGCAATTTGTATTTCTTTTTTAGGTTAAGTAAGGAGCGACTAACGCTGAGAATAACAATCATTATAATCTCTATAAGCTGAGAGAATATAATAAAAGCTAGCTTGATAACGTAGGTACTTATTAAAAATAAAACATTTTTATTTTAAATCTTTGTCCAGAATAAACACAAATCAACATCGCACATCATCTTATTTATACGTGTTAGTACTTCGGTGTATATTATTGAGTGAATTTAGATACTGTGCTCTCTTATTTTTTTTTACTACGCATTCTTAGGAATATTTATTTTATTTATCTAAAATAAGTTAATGGTAATGAGGAGTATTTTTGTAAGATAATGCTCTGTGATATCAATTGATTTATATGACAAAGCATTAAGTTACAACGTTATAATCACTACCATTTATTTTCATATAATTTGTCCTGTTATATTGCTTATAGTTCGCACACGACCCGTCTAACTTTTAGCGGGTGTCACAGACTAGAAGGTCGGCGGTATATCAACTAGCTAATGGCTATTGGCACCTCACCAGTAGCTCGTAATTGTTATACTGAGCAGATCCAGTTACTGTTATTAGGCTGTGGTAAATTATGGTGTGTGGACAGATGGGAGACTGTGGTATCAATATTCGTTTATGAGTATTAACCATCTGTTGAAAATACTTACTACCAAATCTTGGGTATACTACTAAATCTTGGGTCAGAAATTAGAGAATATAATGTTTTTCTTTTTAGAAAATAACAAGAAGAATATGGTCACGACAGGTCATGCAAGGAAGGTTTAAGCATAAAGATATAAGTGATCCGAAAAGAAAAGTCCACCATTTTCTGTATTGCACCTCGATAGGAGTTGCACCTAAAACGACCCTGTGCATTGCAAAGAGCGGCTTTCAGTCGTAAACAATTTTTTTAACGGAAAATTTGTACAGATTAATAGATACATTTTTTTAAATCATTAATTAATGCCAAATTGGATGCCCGAAAATATACACTTTATCGCGACTAGATAACATAGATTTTTCGATACTTTTGCTACTTCAAAATAGCTATAGGCAATTAAAAATAGCAAACCATTTATATCGGTGTGATGAAACCGAAGAATGGCGCGTAGGTGCGCTAGCAGGAAGCGGACTGTGCCAGCTCCGATTGCGTTATTGACGCACGCCCTCAGGTGAGGTGCAAAGGGGTTGGGTGAGGTGCAAAGTGCGTGATGTGAGGTGCAAAGGTTTATGATTCCTGAAGGATGACTGTTATGACAAAATATTGTGATAAATAATTTTGTCTCATTCTTCATTACCAACAAAGAGAAAGGGAGAGTGAGAACCGTGGGAGAGCATCTGTGATAACTATCCTAAAACGCCGTCATATGGTTGTTTGTGGCTGGGGATGTAGTTACTTCATTTAAAGTTTTTTTTTTTGTTTTTTTTTTATATGACTATATGTTGTTGGTCAGAGTGGCCATAACATCTTCACCCGGACAGAGGCGATCATTTAAAGTCAGTGCTGGTAATCACTATCATGACAATATCTGATCTACTTCTGAGCTTGCACTCAAATGGTTATTTTGTGTATCATTTAGGGAGCAGTTATTAAGATTTATAGGTACGAACCACCCATAGGACGATGACAGTATACGGATATTTGTTCTGACTAAACATGAGTGTAGCCTTCTTTCATGACAAATTATCTGAGGATAAATTATGTTCTATCATTCAGTATGTATGCCATTCAAGAGTAAATCATGTGAATATTCCGCTACATAAATCGTAAACTCGCAACGTCCACACGACCTAAATGAGCAACACTTGCAAATAAATAGGTACAATGTATAAATCTTACATTCTAGACGAAAAAGTAACAGCATCTTGTCTATTCTCACGTCCACAGCTATTTTTTACACTATGGCGGCGCACCTGAAACAAAATAACAGATTTTTGAACATCCCTTCGACAAATTTTACCGAACCTATTTTTTTATATTTTAATAATATTTTTGTATATTTAAACAGTTGTTGCTGGAAATTACTCCTAAAATATTGAGGTATTTATTAAATGAAATAGATATTAAAAAAGATTATTTTAATTTTAAAACTTTTGATACTTATTAAAACATGCTTGATTTATTATTAGTAATAATATTATTAATGATGTGAAAATAATCTCAAAATGTAGACATTAAGGAACTTTTGACGTTTTCGGAAAATAGTACAGGGTGTAGTTTTGTATAATGAAACCAAGCTACACATACTTCCTATACACACACACATACTACACACCTGCGAACTAAAACCAACGTATAAGTAGTCACATTAGTGTTGGTTTTGGTCTGCAGCAGTACGTGTGGGTTGATTCCATTCTACAAAATTTATCCAATTGTCTTTTAGGAAACTTCCAGTTTGGGCTAAACTATTTTGTAGTTTAAGGTTAGTTGATAAGTTTCTCTGTAAAACAGTATTTTAAAAAATAAATAGTTTTCTTTCACCCTGTGTAAAATTACTACTTCGCACAAAATTTAAATTTTGTGCGAAAAATTATATATTATATTAAAAATTATATTCGTGCGCAACACAAATAATTTTATGTTGCGCACGAACATAATTTTGTTAAGGTATATTTACGGCTGAATAAATCGTTAAAAATATGGATATACGGACACATTTAATATTCATACAATTTTCATATTAAAAATGAAACTTTATAAGTATATTTTAAAAGCTTCATGGAACCGATATATTACATACATTTTTCAGAACACGGCAAGGTCATTTCGATACCGTGAAAATAGTGCTAACAAAATTTAATTAAAAACTTCTAACATTCATGCGAACTAACACAAGAGAAAGTACCTAAATATTAATTTCCAATTAAGCAAGAAAAACCCTTGTAACATTAACTTGTTCAGTGTTCAAACATTCCCGCTTTATTAATAACACAATTAATCTTAGGCTTTTGTGAGTCAAACTTTAATTAATTTATGTGTGTACGAATCATGCAATACTATTTTAAATACAATATTGTTAAACAGCGATAGTGAACTCTAAGTCTGGATCATAGAGTTTCTAAATGAAAATCGGGTTCCAAGTGGGATGACATGTTGTTGTGTAACAAATTGGTATATATAGAAACAGCGCGTATGGCGTGTTTAGCGGAAATTACAACTAATAGGTAAACGGCGGAGCTTAGATAGATTAACCAAGAGTACTCAGTGTTAAGTGCCGTGACTTTGAACTTGAGATTTCAAAGCGATTGATTGGCGTTAAGTGGTCTCTGGTCCTGGAGTGGTCTCCACAAAGTGAGCGCGCGCTAATTCTACAACTTTAGCCAGTTGGTTTCACGAATACTTGTCAATAACTGCAAATTGATCCTTATGCCAGTGTCATAAGAGTCACAGCACGCGTCATTGTGAAATTAACAAAGTATACATAATAAATTAAACACTATTAAACTTTGAGTATTGCTATCCTTACCACAGTCGTAATATATGAACAAGACAGACATAAGTGAAAGTGACTGGATTCGTGGAGATTGAAAACGGTAGAACTTACTTAGGTACCATCAAATATTAATAGGTATAAAGAGGTAGGTATCTATTATGTTGTAAATACTGTTAAATCAATTATTTTAATTTTAAATACATTCTCTTATCAATGATATTTTAGAACCAACGTAATACGGGACAAGTCTATTATCATTATAACAAGCACATCTGACTCTAAGCGGTCATTCACACGGTTAACCCAGCACCGATAATTTCCATAAATTGTATTGTATTCACATACCAAATACGGTCATTAAGTATCTAAGAAAAAATACAAAACAGCGTTGGTTTCTTCGTGTGAATGAACAATACATGCGAATGTTAGAATATTGTTACTGAATAAATTAAATATGTAAAGTAGTATTGTAGAGCTAAGAAACTCGCGGATAACGAACGAAAAGTAGAAAACGGATAATGAAGCTACAACGCTACAGACATACTGAGAGATAGACAGGTAAAGTATCAAACTTATAATACACTTTTCCTGCGTCGGCATCCAGAAAATTTTCCCAAGTCTAACGTCTGCATACAGTCCTGTAATTTATTACTGCAAACGCGATGCTTTGCCTACCTTATTTAATGTGTAGGTTAGAATAGAATAGCTATATTCTATGTAATTTATGTACCTACCTAAGTACTATAATTAAAAATATTATTTTATCAGTTTCAACGCCTACAGTCGCATCCCTATTCAAATTATTTGCGCATTTGAGGAAATGATGTTCTACGTCATCTCTAGATACTACAGGTTGAAAAAGAAAGGGTAAGTATACTTATTTTTTCAAAACTTAACTTTTTAATTCTAATACTATCAGCTTTGGAGGAAACTTGAAAAACAAAAGGTGTTACAGGGATACAGCTGCTGACAGATTTCATAAGTCTACAAAACCTTTAGTACTTAAACTTTACCACAAAGCCGATAGTTTTAGATTTACAAAGTAAAGTTGCAAAAAAATATTATACCCTTTCTGTTTCACCTAGTATATGTAAAGTTATTGAAATGAACTACGATGGCATGGAAACCCAGAATTATCAATGAAGGCAAAGTTAGCCAATTTTGAATTACTTTCAGCGCAACTCCCCTCACTACTCCTCCCTCTGTCCAACTCCCCTTTAGTTCGGCAACGTGCGAGCAATGATTTTGGTACTGCAAGCATCTATAGGCTACGGTAACTGCTTAACATTTGGTCGTACGCCTTTTTGCCGACTTTATTGGGTTTAAAAAATACTCAATCATATATTTACGTTACACACGCCTCGTTCTAGTTATTGTTGTGCAAATAATCCACCACAATTACTAAAACTAATTTTGTATGGCACTGAATAAAATATGCGTGTTGTGTCTCTCGTTCATACTAACCGTTAAACCGCTGTCATAAATGTGACTTCCAGTCTGTTTAAAGGCAAAAAACTCATTCGTCATTTATACCTGCGTCGTTTATACCTGCTAAAAACATCTCTTTCTCCAAATTAGTAGGCACTTACCTACAAGGAGAGTATCTACCTACATCACTGAAAATACATTTTCATGTAAACACTAGTTATACTAGTTCACGGGCTGACTCATTTACGCATTGTTGGAATAGCTTGACCTACAAAAGGTTATAAGATGCCCCCATGACGTACGCTTTCATTACGAAGGAATTTCTGTTACTTTGCAAAACATTCTCGTCTATCAACGGTCACTATTTTTGTTGAGGTGACATTGCCTAAGCGCCGTTGAAATTGAAGGGAATGTATATTTTTTATTTGCATAGGTAGGTATCAATAATTGCAGCGATTGTATGAAATGTTTGCGATTATTATCGAAATTTGTCAAGCTTTGCTAAAATATAAAGTGAGTACACTTAGGAATTTTATAGCAATAAAAATTTCAATTTATCTTTTAACATGTTCAGGTTGAGAAAAAGTATGTAGCATTTGCTTTTCATAGCTAATCCTAATATGTGATTATATTATTAGTCCAAGATAAAATGGAAATAAATGTGGTTAGTAGTCGTCCGGTTAATATAAAACGGTTGAAAAGAACACTCTTAAAATAGATTTGTCGCGCCTGGGCACTCTCCAATTTCAAACACAGGCATAAAATCAAAACTTGACACATTTTTTAATTGCCACACATCTTCACCATGTCACTAGCACTTAGAAATAAATAACAATAATAGACACATATTATTTTAAGAAAAAATCGATTTTTATTCAATCACGCACTGTTCGAATTAAAAACTATAAAGGCATTTTGACGTTTGATTATGGCGGCAAGTAATTTCGATAATCTGTACTGATTTTTTATCATTACTTTTTAATTGGTAACTTACTGTAGTGCGCGCGCCTAACGCAAAGATACTGCTTCTATTCAGCCCATCGCGTTTCGTTCGCTAAAATCTAAAAAAAGATGGGCCACTCATATGTTTGGAGTGCGGGAGTACATATCGGGACGTCACGCGAGTTTTTTTAATAAATTGTGGTGTCAGTTCGTCTGGTTTCCAGATGTTCTTGAATAGTGTGTCATTGCGAATAGGTTAATGGTACAAAAATAATTCAATAAATTCTTTTGACACGCTCGTAGTAATTTTATTGAAATAAATAATGATATTTTTATTGATGCGTCATAGCTGTCAGTCTTATTTTATGAAGCCGACGATGTGAGTGGTAGTGCCTTTCATTGCTCGACATCTCTGAAGCTGTGAAGTAGGCAGTTTGATTATAACGTCAAATTAAATTGTATGTTCGTACTCTACAGTTGTGAACATGACTTTTTATCGGTGTATTGTAGTAGATTACTACTATAATACCCACTACTGGTATAAGTTACTGTAAAGATAGTTCCCAATGAAGGCTAAAGTCATTTCTCCAATGCCAAAAGCACCTGGTAAACCTACGTCCGAGTTGGTGTTTGATTTGATCTGTTTTCTTTAAACAATAGAAACAATTACTTTATTAACACTAAATATAGTTTAATATTGATTCATATCTGAACAAGTACCTACTCTCAAAAGTTTCAGTCTTCCACATTTTATGTTAAATGCGATCATAATGATGCATCCTGCTTGGCAGTAGCCAGCGCAATTGCGCAATACGACAGTAATTTAATAACTACTGCAGGAAATGAACACTTTTGACATATTTATTATAGGTATACAATTGATTTTAAATAATTATTAAATAAATATGTGTTATTAGTTCAAAGTGATCAGCTAAGCAAACTTTAGCTAAGTAGGGATAGCAAATTAACTGGAGAAAAGTCAAAAATAACGCATATGAAAAATTTTTGTTTACTAAAATCTAATACTAATAGTAATAACTAGCATTTACCTGCGGCCTTACCCCCGGGGTCTGCTAAGGTAAAATGAACATACAACATAACATAAGTACCCACTTATTAATAAACGTGGCTTAGCGCTTGTATAGTTACACCATGCTTTGTCTTCTTTTGACTGTCATATTACTGATGGCAGAAAGAGATAATTCGGTATTTAAAAATTCGCCCCCTATACCGCGTTTTTTTAATAAGGTGTTATGAGTAGAACTTTCTGTACCGAACCAATTTTGTCCGAATCAGTGCAGCTTATTCGGCGTGACGCTCTCAGTGAAACTTCCAATGAACACACTTCATTTATGATTAGTAGGAAGTTATTTGTATGGACTCAGTCCAAAATCATGACATACAATACAGCTGCTAGTTTTCCGGATGAAGATATTCTCAAAACATAATTTAATGATAAATCTGTGTTTAAAACAGATGCACCTAAGCGACAGAATCGGCGAATACCTGCCGTATGTCGTATGTCTTGGCAAATTGTCAGTTCCAGCGGCTATTTCTACAAGTGTAGGTTAAGGGCACACGTCTAGGTGTATTGCCAAAACTATGCACATTTGCGCGAGGAAAGTTTACTGTAACTGGTAATTTATATAATAATATGTATGTATATAGGTTTAGGGTTACTGATAGTTCTACGTTTTAGTATGTTTCTTGACCTTAACTGAGAACATCCGGCATGAAACTGAGCGGGTTGTCAATTTTTATATATATTCTTTAAACGCCAGTTGCTGGTAGGTATTGATTCCCCAGATACTACCTACCTATATCAGTATGTTGAAACTAATAACAGGCAAAAAGCAAAACCCGCGATATTTCTAACTTCCGAATTAAGTGTCTACGTTTTATTACTCATCTCCGAAAAAAGGTCACGACGTTAAATAGTATTTTGGAGGTCATTCCTGAAAAAACTAAATTGCATCATTTCCACTGCACACAGCACGTGCACGTGTTTGAAAGTTGAAACGTACATTGCGCCCACGCGTGGGATGCCCACCCACCTTGGAAGCTACTCCCTAGCATAATATGATCATTATTAATATCGAATATATATCATCTACCCTATCTTTGGAGGGCCTTGGCAATTGCATATAGGAAATTTACATGAGTACTGCTGTTCTGTTGTATTTGGTTTAAAAAAGAATCTTGTTATCAGTTTAATAGAGGCTGGACAGTATATAAAAATATGGTTTAATAGACATTAGAAACTAAGATTGCAGGTTATAATTCTGGCTAGGAACAGAAAATTATCAATTTTGCGAATTTTATTTTCTATAAATTTTCACTTTATCGTTTACAATTACACAATACATATTTATATTATATTGATGTATGCTGTTATGTCTATTTTTGAGCCGTCTAAGATAGGGACAGCTACATAAATCTTTACAAGTATTTCGTAAGGAAAAGCACGTTCTTCGAAAGACTTGTGACTATAAGGCCCGAATTCTTTTTGCATTAAGGGGGAGACAAACCTTGCCTCCACACTATCCTTAGCTATCCGCTCAGGGTAAACAAATATGGCGGATATTGTCCTCACTGACATGGAAGGATCTCATCACCACACGATCAAACTTTTAAGGATATCCCATTAAGGGTCTCATTTAATGTCACCCGCTGGGGACCATCCATCATCCGCGATACCGAGTTGTTGGCGGCGAAAAGTTAATCGTAGTTTAATGTAGCATACCTAATGTGGCCTGATAAGTGGGTTGTCGTGTGTAGACAGCGGTGAAGTTTTATGAAGTTATCTTATATTAACGATGGATACTGCGTAAAGAAACATATTTTAAGATTTATCTGAACTGAGATCAAATTGAAAAGATTTTATTTAAAAGGAAAACGAATATATTTTAAACAAAAAAAAACAACGGATGAACATTTCTACAATTAGGCAAAATACTTATGGTAGATGATTTTTATTCAGCAGCTCTACCATTTGTGTTTTCTTATATTTACGCGAATACTACACATTGAAATAAAACTATTTTTCGGATTTTATCGCGTTTATTAACTTTATGTTCCCGACGTTTCAGTTGCTTTACAGCAGCCATGGTCACGGGGGGACTGAGGTGTTAGACGTCCTGATGTTATAGTTAGTAACTGGGTACCCTCATATTTAGTTGTTGTTTGCGGTCCGATCCACGCAGAAAGTGCTCACAGTGTCTCGAGGTCTTGCAATGGTACACTTGGTTTTGGATTTAATTATATTAATTACTGGATCCCAAGTTGGTGGTAGCACCCAGCCATCTTCCCTATTGAAATTAGGATGTTTTTTAATTTCAATGGCCTCACGTATCATCCTTGGTCGGAATCGGTGTTCTTTTGCGAGGATCTGTGGTTTATCAAATCTGATATAATGGCGGGTGCGGTCCTGTACATGTTCACAGATTGCAGACTTCGTGAAACACCGGCGCTCCACCAACGGGTGCTACCACCAATTTGGGATCCAGTAATTAATATAATTAAATCCAAAACCAAGTGTACCATTGCAAGACCTCGAGACACTGTGAGCACTTTCTGCGTGGATCGGACCGCAAACAACAACTAAATATGAGGGTACCCAGTTACTAACTATAACATCAGGACGTCTAACACCTCAGTCCCCCCGCGACCATGGCTGCTGTAAAGCAACCGAAACGTCGGGAACATAAAGTTAATAAACGCGATAAAATCCGAAAAATAGTTTTATTTCAATCTACCATTTGTTTTACGAGTGCTTGACGTTCATTGGTCGCTAGATGGATGGATGGATGGATGGTTGAAAAGCGGCTCTAATGCCACCCAAAAACCTACAATTTGCCATAAAAATATTTTGAGTAGTCCCTACCTTCCGACCGTATAAGCTCGTGGTAGAGCTTCAAAGCTTCTGAACTCTAGCCAATAACTAGACCTCTACGCATAACACACTACATATCATTATACGACCCTTTTCCCTCCACCTTGGCCAACACCACCTCTATCATTTTATCTATAATCACATTATTTTCTTTTTCCTAGGGGACAATTTTTCAAGTAAACTTTACATAAAGACGTTTGCGATCAAAAAGGGCCACCACCTTTTTTGCGAAGGGTTAAAAAGGACGTCGGTATTCACAGGGCTGTGAAGATAGGTCGGGTGTGAAGTTGTCGAATTAAAAAGGGCTAGGTCACCGTTTGGATTAAATTTCAAGGGTCTTATGTAGGAGGAAAATTTATGCCACTGAGAAAATACCTTTTTATAAGATTCTTTTTTTCTCAAAGGCAAGGTTAATTTCTAGAGAGGTAACAATTTATGTTTATTTTTGCGCACATGTTTACTGTGATGTATGTCATACTGTATGTATTTATATAACAAAGTACCTATCTAGAAGGAAGGTTAAAGTATAATGCCTATCTACTATCTTACATACGACAGTCGCTCTATAACACAGCAGACTCTATGTCCTTATTCAAAAATTCAACGATAAAATACGTTCCCTTACATACAAAGTCAATTTTCATACATTAAACACCAGTAACTATACCGGCGCCTTCGAAAAAGGTAATGTGTTTACACGCCACTTCCCCTACGAATTGGCCAACGGAGTCCGGAAAAGCCTTTTCCGATGAAAAGTGCAGTATTTGTGTAAGTAATGGTACTTGGAAATGTACTGAAAACTTACCTATACTTATTGTTTTCTTATATTTACGCGAATACTACACATTGAAATAAAACTATTTACCGCAAACACCAACTAAATTTTGAGGGTACCCAGTTTTTAACTATGACATCAGGACGTCTAACACCTCAGTCCCCCCGTGACCACGGTTGCTGTAAAGCAACCGAAACGTCGGGAACATAAAAAGTAAATAAACGCGATATAATCCATAAAAATAGTTTTATTTCAATGTACCTATACTTGAAAAGTTTAGTTGGCTGTGATGGAATGAGGCTGCTTCAAAAGGGTTTACTTAGAAAATGTGGAATGTGTAGTAAATGTGGACTAAGCGAGAATTCACCCGAAGAAAGCAACACCATTCTGTCACCATTTTTGACAGATAAAGGCCGTGTTTGACGTATAGATACGATGAAATATAAATAAATTGCCGGGTTAACCGTTTGAATGGCCGCTGCAGGGGCAAATATTACTTCAGCACTTTTAATATTTTTTCTAATATAGTTAATGTTTTTTACAAAGCTTAATGAGTTTTCAGAGATATGGATTTTTGCAAAAAAAACAATTGACCATCTTTTGTTTTCGTAAGATTAATAATTGATTTTATTGTTGGTCTCTATATATACCAAAGAATTTGTAATAATAATGTCTCTACAGTTTTTGCACAAAATATAAATCTTTGCTGGGACAGGACCAGAGTCAAACTTTCTATTATCTCTCTTGAAATATTCCTGAATACTCACTATATAACTACTTTTATTACTGTATCGCTATTGATTTGTACTTTTATATGATCATTGTGGACACACAGGAAAATAAACCAGTAATGTATGTAAAATCTCAAAGTGTACTTACGTAAGTTTGGACCTTTGATGCTTCAGGGGAATTACCTAAATAATGAATCACGAATTTTCTACATGCTTATAGAAAATATAAAGAAGTAGGGGGACGTGCAGACGAGTGAAATAAAAATATTGTTATATATAACAATATCTAATATTGCAAAATTAAAAACTTTATAATTACAGTCTGCATATTAATATTTCGACACAAATCTCAATATTTATTACAGGCTCCCCTATGCTGTTCTTATTAGCTTCTGGGCCAAACATTTTTCGTCGTGTCAATGAGATGTGAAATTTGTACTGTTTTCAAAGACTAAAGAAGATTTGAGACTTGGGTTTTTACACCGAAGATATTTTGCTCATCGGAAAAAAGAGGATTTAACTGTAAAACAACATCGATAGTTACGCCCCTAGTTCCACAGTTCCTTATAAAAATAATATAATCCGTCTAGAAAAAACATTCACATTTTCCCAACGAAAATTTCCTGTAGCTCTATGTAAAAGCGCCGTTACACTTCAGCGAATTTACAAAGGAAATTCCCGTTGCAGCGAGCGAATGTGCTTACTTTCGGATATTCAGTAGCTCTACCATGAGTTCCCCGCTCGCTTGTCGCTAGCGACTACTTAAAATTTGTATAGCAAATCGTATACTCTCAATCCCAACATAATGACAAGCTGAACGTGGAAAGAACCATCGTGAGGAACGTGCAAGTTGTGGAATGATCTCCCTCCTGAAGTCTTTCCTTGTCACTACAACATGGACTACTTCAAAAGGCGGAATGAGTTCCTAAAAGGCTGGCATCGCGTCGGCTCCCTTTAAGTTGCGGATGTTTTGTGCGTATGCCCGGTATTCTGACATGGATCACTCCCATTAAGTCGAGGCCGGAATTATACCATTAGCTAAACGTGAATAGACTACAGCGCACCTCTGCATACCTCTTCAGGGAGAACATGCGTGATAGTATAATATGCACAGGACATTCAAATACTTTACGTTAGATGCTAGTGACTAGCGATTCTACCGAAAGTACATAGATCGTGGTAGGGCTACAGAGCGCCTCACGCGTATGGGGAACCACTGCTATTAATATTTCCAAAACCAACATCTATGCGGTTACCGCCGAATTACTTTCGCGTGGAAACTGAACAAACATGCTTAACGAATTATATTGTGATACGAGAGATAATGAACTGGAGATGTTTTGATTTATTTGTTCCTTTATTTCAGGTGACTAAAAATGTGATGTTATAACCGTAGTTACAAATTAGACATTATTGGCCCTTATCATAAGAGCCTTAAGGACCAACAAACCAAACTAATAAATCCGAACAATTATTAAAATAATTGTATGTGAGCATCATATTTCTGCGAACGAGACTCAACCCAATGTGTTCAATGAATCATTGATATGTAGGTATAATGGTCAGTTTAAATGCATACGTGTCTACGAAAAATACTATTATTTGTGAATACACATAATGTTTTCAAATTTATTGAAGTGGAAAGCGGAAAATTTAATTTTCATAAATGTTATCCGTCTGCATTTTAATGTTGCCGCGAATAAAATGTATATTTTGTTTACGTGCGGTGTGTTGGTGAGGCAAACAAACCTTCAGCGTACAACCATAGAGGGTATAATAATTATACAGGGTGTTTTATGGGTACTAAATAATTATTGGGAGTTCTGGTGTAAAAATTTGATCGAAATTCTAAAGTTTATTTCATTTTTTTCCCGCTATTTTATCAAAGTGCATATTTTATGCATATCAGCTACCGTATATACAGGTACCTGAATTATTATTTCAGACTTTTGAATATATAACACCCTGTATATATAACAAAAAGCTTGAATGTTTAGATAGCTAGCTTTCACCTAAGTACCTATTTGTTGGTTTACTAAAATAGGTGATCAAAATCGAATCATGCTTTTCATTGTATTAGAATCGATTTTAAAATGAGAAGAAATCTCATCGATCATGTCGTAGCCTATGGTTGGTGAAAACTCCAGATAGATAGGCGCTTCGACCATGTTAGGCTCGGTCGTATTTTCAATAGGTGATTGTATCATATCATCTATCTTCCTAGGTCGCATTAAGGTGGCGGTCCTGGTCATCATTCAAAAATCTTTGGCAGTCGTCAGTAACTTGAAAAAATCTGTTAAAACGGTATTTTGCTTCGGTTTCCAACAGTCTCAGTAGATGTGCCTCTAATAAAGTCAAGTCAGTATAGATTAAAATCCGAGCCAAGCAAAAGCCTAGAAAAAAGAAAAGCCCAATAATGAATACTTACTTTGAGAGTTTTGTTCAAAAAATTGCACATTTCGTTCGTTGTTTACAGAACCAACACCCAATTTTAGCCTCACCTCCTATGACCGCACGTTTCACACGATCTGTAACACCCAGCGAATAGCTAGGAAAGTATAAACAGGTGATATAAATAGTCTCTTATATTTAGAAACTACGAAATTATATTACAGAATTGAACGGGAGTTATCTGACTATTCTGAAATGTTTTGAAGATTTTATTGCGTTGTAAAATTTTGGCTTCACTTCGGCTCTTTGTATTTAGGAACCTATTAGTGGGATGGCATTTGGAAGAAAATAAATATATTTTTCTAATAGGTAAGCGATACCCTATTCTGCCTCCAATGGCAGATTTTTTAATATTACAAAATCGGTAATCACTTTTACGGCCCGAGTAAAGCTAAGCAGTTGCCGTGGCCTATAGATGCTTGCAATACCAAAGGCATTACTCGCACGTTGTTGACCTACAGGGGAGTGGGTCAGAGGGAAGGGGTGTTGGGCTTTCGGCTCTCTTACTGGTCGTACGAAACGTAGCTTTATGAGCTACTTTACGACGATCTACGGTAAGATGGTGGTACAGGCCTACTCGTACCAGCCCGTAGGTATATGAGCTGAAATCGATTGCCTTGGTCAAAATAAAGCAGTCCTCAAATTTAAACAATAAAAAAAAAATGTTGAAAAGTGTCAACATTTTTATTTGTTTAAATTTCACATACCTACTTAATGATGCCCAAAGTAAACATAAAACTGTTTCCCGATAAAAACAATCTATATGTCATGGCAATTCGTGTATGGCATAAGTATTTAGCTATTTTGCTGATATTTGAAATTTTGTTTCTACACTTCTAGTAACATAAGCGCATTCGGTTTATGGTATCCGTTGTGCCGCTGAAAACTCTCTCAGTTATATTCCGTTTCTGCTATAAAATGCACACGCCGTGGGTCGTAAACTAGGTCCTAGACCCTGTTTATGAGACTAGACGTAGTCTAAACGTTTTCAGAGGGGTTGGTTTGGATTAAAGTATTTTCATATTTCAAAATTAAATATTATTTGACTAATATGTACATATAACAGGAGAAGCTAACTGACTGATGAACAAAAAAGACATCTGCACACTGAAATGTTAAAAAATTATCAGTGCCGAGCTAACCGTGTGAATGGCTGCTTATTCGGTTTATTCTTACGTCTAACTAAGTATTTATATCACTATTTTATTTAAAAAACCTTTTAAGAAAAATAAGCTTAGAATATTAAAACAATAATTTTAGGGTTAACAGGTCCATGACTAAAAGGTATATTAATGTGAACACTATCCAAAAATTTGCTTAGGCACTAAAATGCTGTGATTAATCGTTTTTTAGCTGAAAACTTACGTTACAGGGGACTCTAGTCAGACGCTTTCAGTATTAAATGTAGCCTTCATGAAACCAATTTATCAAGTCTCGGTGACAAAATAGGTTGACGTAATAATTTTCAATATTACTGTGTAATTTACTTGTGTAAGTATAAATCACTTTCAGCTATCTTAACGTAGGATGCTGTGTATTCATGTCCTTGGTATGATAAGGTTTATTTGTACTATTACCTATAGTTGAGAATTTGATTAGTTTTAACTGAAGCAGAAACTGTACGCAGTTATTTTTAAATTTGTAACAAAATATTTTTTTAAATCAAACAATGATTATCGGTAATCATAACTATTGTTGGCAACATTGCCACCAATTATATTGTAGTAGTTTTTAATTATAGGAGTAGCAACCCTGTCTCCCTCTCTTCTCCACCAACACCGTACCGGTAGGACGTGTAATTGTATGTGCCAAATTAATATAAATAAAAAGTGATTGTGCCTCGCCAATAAAAGCCTATTTTATTTTATGTGGACCCATCGCCGTCATACACATAAAATTGGTCCTTCAAAGATTGAACAGTGCCTATAAACAAGAAAAGTGTTTCCAAAAATCAAGTTCGCAACTAAAATTTACAAGCTTTCGGCGCTTAAAGGGGGCGCCACAGTGCAAAATTTGTTTGTGTGTGCGTCAAGCAGCAGAGGGCACCCAATAGTGTGTCGCGCACGGCGACCCATTTCAGCCAATCACAGGACGGCATAGTGCTGGCGTTTCGTAGCACCAATAGGAGAGAGCAATATATTCGACGTCATCAACGAGCATCGAGATTGGTCGGTGCAACTGCGGAGTTGGTTCGACTTCCGCCCACTTTCCGCCAACCAAGCTTCGCGTCGCTTCGCTTCACTCGTTCATTCTTCCGTTCATCGACTCCGCCATTTTGTGTGCGCTTTACTTGCAGATTTCGGAACTTTACGACGTCGCGTATTTTATTTTAATAATATAATTATAAGTTTATGTACAAAGTGATAACTAGTACTAAATATCGTTTTGTGTACCTACATAATTGTTATTGGAAATGACTGACGGTGATCGCGGAGAGTCTTCTATCAGAATGGACGTCAAAAAGCTAATTGCCAAACGTGGCTACATAAAAGCATCCATCACTAGGCAGGTAAAGTTGATTGACGATAAAGAATCCATTTCGGGTTCCTTACAATTTCTTAACGCATTAAAAGAAAAATTTATTAGCACTTTCCGTGATTACGAACAGGCTAACATGTCCGTCTTCGAGTTGCACCCAAATGATACCGAGGACATCGAGGCAATGGAAGTAACTTACTTAAAATCTTTGGCGGCATTGCAAGAGATGATGGATTCTAAGTCTGTAAAACCGCCCACGAAGCCGTCAGTCAAGGCCAAATTGCCCGAAATACACATTAAACCATTCACTGGTAAGTACAGTGATTATGTACCGTTCATAGAATTATTTAAATCTATGATACACAACAATAATAATCTAGATAGTGTGCAAAAAATGTACTATTTACGGTCTCACCTTCAAGGGGAACCCTACGATTTGATTAAGAACTTAGTTCTCACAAATGAAAGTTACGCTGAAGCTTGTAGCCTACTCAAAGATAGATACGACAAAAAATATCTTATTATGTTTGAACATATAAATACTATTCTGGACATGCCTATCATCACCAGACCAACAGCTATACAGTTGAGAGAATTTATATGTCTAGTAAGACAGGAGATGGCAGCTTTAAAAAATATGTGCAAAGAAACTAGTTCATGGGGTCCACTAATTATTTGCATTCTTTCCCGCAAATTAGATGCATATACAGCAAGATCTTACCAAATGGAGCGGGATAACAGCAAGGAGCCAGATGTGGAAGAGTTACTCCTGTACCTGGAGCGTCGAGCCATTGCGCTTGAGACTACAGACCAAGGTATAGTGAAGAGAAAGGCAGTGGTAAATCTCGGCACTAGCAAGGCTACAGCTGGATGCCTAAACTGTAAGTTAACAACTCACAAGCTTTATAATTGCCCGCAGTTTAAGTGTCTTTCAATAAAAGAACGGCTTGACTTTGTCAAGGAAAAAAAGGTTTGTGCTATATGCCTCAATATGCATTCAGGGAAGTGTCGGTATCATTTTAGGTGTGGCGAATGTAAACAGCATCACAACACATTGTTGCATAATGATGAGGGCACTGCTACTAGCACTGTTTCCTGCAATTTTTCACAGCATGGCACGCAAACTTTACTTCCAACGGTGCGCATTAAAATCTTTGCTCGGGATGGGACTGAAGTGCATGTTAAGGCATTGTTGGACAGTGGTTCACAAGTATCATTCGCTACAAAAGCGCTTATTAGCATTCTTGGTTTGCGACCCAAACAAACTCAGACTGAGATCATGGGAATTGGCCGTGCCAAGACTGATGTAAATTATTGCATACCACTAAATGTTCAATCTGTCACTACTGGCTATAGTATGACTGTCAACTGCAACGTTGTTGAGCACATAACATGCAAGCTTCCGCAAACTAAAATTAATATTGAGAATCTTAAGTTCTCTCCGGACTTGCAACTAGCTGACAACGAATTTAACATACCAGGTGATATACATATATTAATGGGAGCTGATGTATTCTTCCAGGTGGTCCTGCCTACATCGAGTATCGAGCACCAGTCGTCGCTACTTAGGGCGCCTGCATTAAATATTCTAAACACGCAGTTCGGATACATTGTGGGAGGAAGTGCAGCCCAACAATATGTAACAAATAAAGTCGTAAGTTTGTTTTGTCAAACATGTAAGTCTAACATAAATAATAATTTAAAGGAATTTTGGGAGGTAGAAAGTGTCCCCCAAGTTTTCCAAGAAAAATGCTCGGAGCGTGATTTGTGTGAATCTTTATTTCAGAGTTCAGTTAAATTAAATAATGATCAGTTTTCATTAGATTTGCCATTAAAAATACCATTAAAAGATGTAAATAAAACTTTAGGTAATTCCTTTAACATTGCACTTAGTAGGTTCTTAAATTTGGAGAAAAGGTTACATAAAGATGGTTTGTTTTCTGATTATGAAAAGTTTATAAAAGATTTTATTTCTTTAGGGCATGCTCATTATGTCGATATTAAAACATTAGATTTTGGTAATGATCCCATATATGTTTTGGCACACTTTGCTGTAATTAATGATCAAAGTAGGTCGACTAAACTTCGCACAGTGTTTGACGGGTCTGCTAAAACTGATAAGGGTATTTCTCTTAATGATTTGTTATTAAATGGACCTGTGGTTCAGCGAGATTTATTTGAGATTATATTGTTGTTTCGTGTAGGTACTTACACTTTAATTGGAGATATTAAGCATATGTTTAGAAATATAAAGGTGAATTCAGACTTTGCATCATTGCAGAATATACTGTGGAGAGATAGTCCAGAGGATTCGATAGCCTGTATTCAGTTAGATACAGTTACTTATGGTTTAAAGAGTTCCAGTTATTTGGCAACCAGATGTTTGAAAGAATTAGGTAATAGGTTTGGTTCAGAGTTTCCTTTGGCAAGTTTTATCTTAAATAATTGTTGTTATGTTGATGATTTTTTGTATTCAACAGATAGCTTGGATAGTTTAAATGAAGCGAAAACTCAATTGATTAAATTGTTAAGTAGAGGTAGTTTTAAAACACATAAATGGACATCCAATAACTCTGATGTTTTATCTGATGTGCCATCACAAGATAAGCATTTTGATGAGGTTGAATTGTTGCAAAATAATGTTTGTTACAAAGCTTTAGGTCTAAAAGTCAACTTTAAAGGCGATTCTTTTCAAATCTCTTCACCTGAGAAATTTAATATTGAAAATAAAATTACAAAAAGGTCTATATTAAGTTATATATGTAAGTTTTATGATCCTATGGGCTATGCTGCACCTATAGTTGTTAGAGCCAAGGTCATATTGCAGAAGTTGTGGTTAGCAAAAGTAGATTGGAATGATACCCCCCCAGATGATATTTTGCAAGAGTGGTTACTGTTTGTAAGCGAATTAAATAGCATGGAACCAATATATTTAAATAGGAACATAGATGTAAACAAAGCAGTGTCAGTGCAATTAATAGGGTTTGCAGATGCATCCACCACAGTAGCTTATGGCTGCTGCATATACCTGCGAGTCACCGATGATACAGGTAAGGTGATGCTCTATTTACTGTGCTCTAAATCTAGGATCAACCCGTTAGCTAAACCACTGACCATTCCTAGACTCGAGTTAAATGCTTGTTTGTTATTATCAAAGCTTATAGTTAAAGTTTATGATACAATGAAAATTAAGTTAAATATTAATGAGGTATATTTATTTTCAGACTCTAAGATAGTACTAGCTTGGTTAAATAGGGATCCTGCAAAGCTTGAGGCCTATGTAGCAAATAGGGTTAAAGTCATCTGTCAACAAACTTCAAATTTTAATTGGTGTTATATTAATACTCAGGACAATCCAGCGGATATGGTTAGTCGAGGCGTTAGTCCCAGTAGTTTGGCTGAGTGTGAGCTTTGGTGGAAAGGTCCAGCGTTGTTGTATAATAATGAGTACTGCTTTAACAGTGACATCCCTCAGGAAACTATTGAGTTTTCTCTATGTAGTGCCACAGCTTCCTTATTGGTCCAGGAACCTTCAGTGCTATTTGGTTATTTATATAAATTTTCTAGCATAGGTAGAATGACCCGTGTTCTAGCTTACATTTTAAGATTTTGTAATAATTTAAAAAGTACTAATAAAAACAAGATGCCATTCTTGTCTTGCAAAGAGTTGGAACAGTCGTTATTGTTGATTATAAAGCATGATCAGAAGGTTAATTTTTCTGAAGAGATTAATTTATTAAACAATAATAAGGTAATAAAAGGCAGTTTAAATTCTTTAAATCCATTTTTAGATAAGCAGGGTCTGTTGAGAGTAGGCGGCAGGCTTCAGAACGCTAACATTTCTTACAATAAAAAACATCCTTTAATTTTGTCTAAGGATTCTCATGTAACTCATTTAATTATAAGAAATGAACATTATAGGCTCCTCCATGCAGGACCCAGATTGTTATTAGCAAATTTAAGTGAGAGATTTTGGATTGTTGGAGGTATAAGACAAGTAAAGAAAATAACTCATAAGTGTATTATATGTTATAGATTAAAGGCCACTGCTGCTAAGCAGCTGATGGGTTCATTGCCCACTGGGAGAGTCACACAGTCTCGTCCATTTGATAAAGTAGGAATAGACTTTGCTGGTCCACTCAATGTTAAGTTGTCTCGTATAAGAAGCTCTGTTATAGGTAAGGGATATATTTGTGTGTTTGTCTGTTTTAGTACAAAGGCTGTTCATCTAGAACTAGCTTCAGATCTAACCACAGAAACCTTTCTAGCTTGTTTTAAAAGACTGATTTCTAGACGAGGACTGCCCAGTGAGGTCCATTGTGACAATGCTAGCACTTTTAAAGGTGCCAATAATCAATTGACTGAATTGTATAAGTTAGTGAGCTCACAGGGACATCAAACACAAGTACATGATTTCTCTGCATCTAAAGGTATTCAATTTCATTTTATTCCTGCATATTCGCCTGTGTTTGGTGGTCTTTGGGAGGCCGCAGTAAAAAGTACAAAGTACCATTTAAAAAGAATTGTATGTAATACTTTATTGACCTATGAACAATTAAGTACAGTATTGTGTGAAATTGAAGCTGTTTTAAACTCAAGGCCGTTAATACCAATGTCGTCAGATGTCAATGATTTTTCATACTTAACTCCAGGTCATTTCCTAGTTGGTAATGCTTTAACTTCTTATCCTGAAAACAATGTTCTAGATATTCCTGAGAATAGGTTAAAGTTCTGGCAGATTTGTATTAAGTTAAAACAAGATTTCTGGAAAGTGTGGCATAAATATTATCTTTCTGTATTGCAGACTCGACCTAAATGGCGAGATGATTTGCCTAATCTAAGTGTAGGCTCTTTAGTTATTTTAAAACAGGATAATGTTCCTCCATTTTCATGGCCAATGGCTAGAGTGGTAAGAGTATTTCCTGGAAAGGATGACAAAGTTAGGGCGTTGGAAGTTAGAACTTCTAATGGTAAAATTATTTTAACTTCTATTACTAAAGTTTGTATAATGCCTGTAAAAGTATAGTTTGTTTAGTTTATATTTTTATGTTTCTTTGAATATTGTGAGGCCGCAGCATGTTGGCAACATTGCCACCAATTATATTGTAGTAGTTTTTAATTATAGGAGTAGCAACCCTGTCTCCCTCTCTTCTCCACCAACACCGTACCGGTAGGACGTGTAATTGTATGTGCCAAATTAATATAAATAAAAAGTGATTGTGCCTCGCCAATAAAAGCCTATTTTATTTTATGTGGACCCATCGCCGTCATACACAACTATACGACGGCCAATAAGATGTGATACGGAAATGAAATGATTATTTTACTAAATTTGTTGCTTATAGAGCCGCCTGAGTGTTGGCGAATGTTGGTAACCGACACGCACTCGAACATTATTACCATTTCGTATCGTTTCTCGTTGGCCGTGGTAATATCAGTTTTTCAATTAATCTACCACAGTAATTAAAAACTACCTATATGCCCAGCCCAAAAAGGAGTTAGTTCCATTTGGGTGCTATACAATTGAAATGTGAACAAAAGCATATCCAATCGGTCTGTGAACGGATCGGCTGGGTTTAGTTATTCAATTCACGGCATTCATACTGCGGCGAATGTGCTTTTTAGTACAATTTATGGATCCAATCAAAATAGGCTGCGGTACAATTTACGCACATTGTTAAATGTGGATATGCTGAACGCATTTTTATTCAAATACCTATTTGAGTATGATCATCTATTGATACATACAATTCCGGTGGGCGTGTGTTCGTGACTCTGATGTTCTTTTTTTGTAGGTACTTATGGGATCATCTCATTGATTATTTGCTGTAGTTGGACCCGATAGGTAGTATGTGGGTGTTGACTTACTTACTTGTTATAATATAATATTTGGAAAATATTACAGCACTTACCTAAGTACTTCATTTGAATATTATTTAGGCTCTACTTATAGGTATACTCATCTGTTAGCAATTGTCAAGTGTTATCGATTATCTTGGGCATTAGGATTAGCTATACAGTTATCTCCTCCAGTATAGGTACTATTTTCATATTATTGAACACAATTATATTAGAAATAATTGATTTTTCATTACTCATACTCTGAAAGTAGGTCTGAAGTTGCCTGAGGAGCGGGTTGAAAGTAATACTTTTCCGGCCCGGGAGAATCGCTTTCAACTGACAGCTATCAAATTATAAAAAAAACTAGTTCCATTTTCACATTTCTATGGAACCATGTTCAAACTTTTTCTACAGTCACTCAATTACAGCACGATGTAAAATTGAAATAACATAAAATTAAGTATTAATTAAAGATTATATATTTTTAAATTACTTAATTATAATTCAGTTTCAACAATTTCTTTAAAATAACATAGATTAGGGCAAAATATTTAAAGATGAAAATGAAAAATAATGGCTAAATAATGAAGTTGACCGGCCAACGAAAAAAAAAACAAAATAGGCGGCAATCCGATCTTTATTTTTTTTTCTAGTTGTAGAGTATTGTTCATACTTCCTTGTATTATTTTTTTAGCCAATTCCTGTTTTTATTTTTACTTTCCTTGTATTCGTAATGAAAAGCACAGTGTTTACCTCGGGTGAAAGACTTCTTTTGTCCCTCGAACTATTAGCGCCCTCGCTACGCTCTGGCGCCAAACCCCGTCTCGGGACTAAATAAGTCACTTTCAACACTCGTGTAACAATGTACTATTACATGACCTCTTAATGCATACATAATGTGGTAAGCACATCTACCGATTGCAACTACCAAATTATTGTTACTTATATAACAAAGTCGGCAAATAAGTTTTTGACCCGACTGATGGCGTAGCCTATAGATGCTTGCAATACCAAAGGCATTGTTCGCACATTGCTGATTTGTAGGACAGTGGGACAGAAAGATGGGGCAAATATAATATCGTAAATAAAAAAGCTTAGTTGATTAATTAAAAAAAGGATCTTCAAAAATTACGAGATTTCCAAAACGATTTCTCGTTTCCGTTTGAAATTTATATTTTAATTGAATATCCTTTCGGGAAGTAAAGTTCAACAAAAAGTCAATATGTTAACGAAGTCTAGTTAGCAATTTTGAAACTTTAATCGCCTCTGAAATTCAAACACAGCTACAAAGTTGGAGTCGTAATGAGTTTTTGATTTTAAAGTTAATACCTACTTAATCAATATTGACTGCCAAATACAGAACCTAACCTAAGTACAAGATTTAATGTAGAAAATATATATATCGATTGTTTGTAGACAAAACTACGATGACAGCATAATAAGACAGGGCAGCCGTTGCGTCACCACTGCATTGATGTTTATTACGGGCAGATAGGAACCTTGTAATGTGTGGCGATAAGTCTGTGTTTAAATCCATGTGCTACCAGAAACGACAGCGATAAAATTGCTTAGAGTCTGCGGGGACAATTAAAAAAATATTCATTTTAACATCACAACGAAACCAATCAAACTGAAACCAACTGAAAATATCTGAATAACAGATTTTGTTATAGTTTTATAATATGACTCACTTTTGTCTACAACTCGGTAGCGTAGATTTTATTTTCCTGATGTTTAAAACAGCGCCACCTACTGGGCTCAACTGTAGTTAAAACCATCCAAGTGACTCGATAAGTACAAGAATCATCAAAATCAGTGTAGCCGTTTAGAAGGAGACGAATTTTAAACACAGGCGCACTGGAATTTTATATTACTTACTTAATATAAACATATATATGATGCTAAATTTACCTACTTTTGTATACCTTCAATAAAATATTTTAGCTTTATTTGTTGCTTAGAGCTTATAATTCGCACATAGATTTCGAAAAACCAAGAAATTCTATATTATGTTTATCACTTGCTTACACCTTCGGAAAACATCGTGAGGAATCCTGGCACGTCTTAGAAAATCTAACCAGTTTTCGAAAGTCATGTGAAATCCACCAACCGCACTTGGCTAGCGTGACGGATTACGGCCTGAATCCCCCTAGTAGTGAGGGGAGGCCCGTGCACAGAAGTGGGACGTCAAAAGGGCTAAATTATTATTATTATTTGTTTCTTGTTGAGAAAATGTAAATCTTAATCAATCAGCTTCACTTCTAACTCTCAATTAAGCTACTCCATTACAGTAAAGTACGTATCTCTTTCTAAACACCAGTGGCCCAAATCAAACGGTCTTATCTCTCTTTATAGGGAAAGTTTTAAAGACACTCAGGGGAAAACCGTTTTATTGGCGTTTAGTCCTATTCCGTTGCGGATACATGTTATCGACTACTTTAAGAAGTTCCTACAGTTGTCAGTAATCTCTCAGAACAGTATTTTCATTAATATGAGAACGAGGGAGTATGCGACATAGATTTTTTAATGATTACGTCTGTTTATTACCAGATAGGACATTACTAACGTCATGCTTTTATTATAAGTGGCGACCGCTTGGCGCAGTGGGTCGAGCGAAGGCTGCTCGGCGCACTAGACCGGCTGGTTGCGGATTCGATACTCGTCAGGGTAAAATTCGGAAATGGCATTTTTCGTAATTTGCCATGGTCTGGGTGTCATAGGAAGCTTTGCTTAGTTTGGGGCCATACAGTTGGTGTTTTCGTCTGGTGATATTTATTTATTTTATAATTGTGCTCACTCCAATAGCTTAATTCTAATAACCACTCCATTACGAGGGCGAGGAAAAAAATAACAGCAATAAAATTAGAACATGTTTGGTAAACATACTAAAAATAATACGAGGAATTATTACAAAACCAATTATTAATGTCGTATTTTTTTCTCAGTGTAGGCTATTGACTACTCCACTATAAGTAATACAAGTAAGACTCAGGTCCGGATAAATTACGAAAGGCCATTTCCAAAATTTTCCTCGATAGGAACCAAACCCACAACCGGAGTTGTGAGTCAAGCAGACCACTGTCATATCATTAGATCAAGCAGTCGTAATCTCCGCTACACATACAAATAACTCTATATATTATATTGTGAAATTATGAGTCGTTTGTACCTAGGTGAAATGGTAGAGACTTGAGCTCTGCATTTCCAAGCGGAAGTCGGTCTCACGTCTCTACATCGGGAAGTGCAAGTTTGTCCGGAGCAAACAATGGTCCGCATCGCGCCGCCACTCTTAAGCAGTTCACTTCCGTTCGAAATTCCACAACGTTTTATAAAGACGCTTCGCGATCACAGTGAGACTACTGATGGAAGGGACTTTTGGGATATATTATCTTCCATAAAAATGTAATTAAAAAGTTACATGTGTGTTTCCTTCACCAATCAACAGGCTATCTTTAGTTCATGTTTTTTGATATTTGTTTTATCACATGTACCTACCCTCTTGAGTATCGTATAATATACCCATTTTAAAATTAGATAAATTTTGAAATATTTATATAACATAATTTTAATGATATTCTAGTAATAAGTATTACTTATTAGATCGTGCATCAGATCACTATCATATTAAGTCATCGACAGTGTTGAACATGATTGATTTTTTTAGGATTGCGAGGTATCTTGGGAAACCCTTATAATTTTAATTTACCTTAATCCCTAGTCATGGAGGTCGCTCTGAACTCGAAAGTTCGCTCCTCTTATCTCTAAAGTAAGAATGGGGATGCTGACTGTCTTATGTTAGTATGTAGTTAATATCTCAATATTGTAAGGCACTGATGTATGGTCACATTATTAAATTAAACTAATATTGGTAGTCGGTGTTAATGATTTTTCCATGAATTAAAACATAAAGTGCATTTGTAGGTGAAAATAATTATCCATGAGACCTTAGTGAGAAAATGTTGAAGTACCTATCATTTCTAAGATTGCAACCTTTCATAACCACTCCGAAGTATAACTGTTCCCCAACGGTTGCACAATAATGTTTTCTTTATTGTGTTTTTATAAAATATGTCTTATGATTAATACCAGTGAAATAATTAACAAAATAAATATAAAATTGGCAAAAACGCTGACATTATAATTTTTCAAACTCAGTACTAAGTAACTAGTGAAGTATGACGTCATTACCGAGTAGTTTGAGCACAGTTTATTTGCAAATATATTCGTATTTATTTATTATTTTTCATTTTATACAATGTGTAAAAAAAAACAGAGGTACTTATAAATTAACTAGCTGTGCCCCGCGACTCCGTCCGCGTTCGATCGAATTTTTTCCTGAATTTTCTTTGCTATAAACCTCACGGAGCCCGAGACCTTTCCAACGAATGCAAAACCGTGGAAATCGGTTCGTGCGTTCTGGAGTTATAGCGTCAGGAAGGAAAACCCGACTTATTTTTATATAGTAGATATAAAAATACACTGAATTAAATACTAGTCATCATCCCCATTATTGAACGCTCTAAACTTTAGAGTCTAAAGGTAAGTAGAAAAAGTCGGGATGCACGCTTGCTTCGGAAAACATTGCAATGCAATAGATAAACAAGTTAATATTGTACGAAGTGAGAATAAAAAACTAACAAAGAAGTTGAACGGGGAAGTAGTCTTGTTGTATGTGTATTTGTACCTTTTACCTCTACACTTCTATCAAATAAGCGTCAATAGCCTAGTGGTTAGAGGGCCCGCCTTCGTAGCTGAGAGGTTCCGGGCTCGATCCCCTTCCTGGCCATTAGACTATTAACGTGAGCATTAGCTTCGGTGGAGTGATAAATACCCATTGATAATAATCTATAAAAATATTTTTTTTTTTTTATACAAAATTTGCTGTGAATTAGTTTATAAGTAGTTTTAATACTGTAAATATGATTTAGACTTATATAAGTATTGATGTTTCTAGGTATAATGTACAAACAAAATATGGTAATTAAATAAAATAATATAAATCTATAAATATTATTTCATTTATAGGAGGTATAGAGATTAAAAAATATATGCAAGCAGTGGGTATTCTGCAACCATTCGCGCTATAGAGAAAATCTAAAATCCTCGAAGCCCTGCCCATTTCAGTGAGAACCGGATTTTGTGAGATTTAAAACAGTTTCTATCCGGTAAATACTGGACCGTGCCGGGTGCCGGATACAATCCCGCCGACATTACGCCCGGGATTGGGTGGGTCCCGGGGGGATTGCTACGTTAACTTTTAGTAAAGTTGAAAATATAATTATACGTGTTAAATTTTGAAATAACGCCGCACGTTCTGAATGTAGTAACCTATGAGTTCACATGGTGGAAGCGACCCTTTACTTTGTGTTCATGAATGTTATGTTAAACTGTTTTCTTAATTATATGTATAAATAAAATAAATAAATAAATAAATATCGCCAGACAGACACACCAACTGTACGGTCCCAAACTAAGCAAAGCTTGTACTATGGGTAACCATACAATGGACTGGGGGCGATCCCAGTGACACCTAGTCCTGGGCAAATTACGAAAAGGCCATTTCCGAAAATTGCCCCGGGCGGGAATCGAACCCGCAACCACCATGTGCAGTGACCCGAGCGGCCTACACTCGAACCACTGCGCCAAGCGGTCGTCAAAATAACCCCTGGTCTGGGTGTCACTGGGTTCGCCCTCAGTCCATTGTACGGTATCCATAGTACAAGCTTTGCTTGGTTTGGGACCATACAGTTGGTGTGTCAGTCTGGCGATATTTATTTATTATTATTATTATTAAATGCGACGTTTGGTATTACATTAGTTTAGAATGGAGCTGATTTATTTTTCAAAATGCGATAAATTACAGCAACACGCATACTCAAGGTGTGCGTGGGTTTGTAATTTTGATTTTATATTCTGAGATCAAAAAAGAATGAGTACAATAAAAAATAAAGAAAAAAAACTAAAATCAATATTAGTCATCAAACCGCCTCCCACAATGGTAGGTGCACTGAAATGCCCACATTCCACCTTAACTAAAAAGGTACCTTCTTAGCCAAAATTCGTGCCCAACCAACCTTTTTTCTAGAAAAAACAAAGACACCCTTCAAAGCAACGAGGTCCCACCTAATTACCCGTTGTTTTGCTGCCTAATTGACAGTTTCTTTTACTAATTAGTCGCTGTCACTCTCTGCTCACAGGAAAACTCTTATTTTTAGTACTAATTATTTTCAGATATGTGTTATACAAGTTAATTATCTTTTACCGAAAAGGTAAAATTAATGGTTTTCTTTTGGATTGGCGTAGTGGTTCGAGCGAAGGCTGCTCGGTTCACTACACCGAATGGTTGCGGGTTCGATTCCAGTCGGGGAAAATTTCGGAAATCGACTTTTCGAAATTTTCCCTAGTCTGAGTGTCACTGGGTTCGACCCCAGCTCAATGTATACGGTGCCTATAGTGCATGCGTTGCTTTTAGTTTGGGACCGTAAAGTTCAGTTTAAGACCTTAGATCATATTTTCTACGTAATGGCTTTATTTTTCCATTTCTAGTTTCGCCATCTCACGTGTGCTATTAAATACTTCATCGCGACGTCGTCTGGATACGTGTTGAGATGATTTCACATTACACTCGGCCTTTTACAGCTGAAACTCAAATGTAGTTAGCATTAGAGGGCTGCGTAATATAACCGTCTGGTAACTACCATTTGAGGTCGCTTTTTTGGCATGAAATATCAGCGCGTGATTCATAATAATATATATTTTATTATGATCACTTAGGTCCTTGAAATACCTTTAACCCGATACAAAAATACATGTTAACGTCATGTTCAAGACTTCAGTAGTACTTAAAAATATTGAAGTAGTATTTTTGTATTCAGCCGTTAGACTCAGGCTAGATCCGGACATAAAACTAAAGTCAGACATTGTAAAATACCCTTTACGTGTAGAGAGCTCTCCGCAGACGGTATGCCGGTAATTGAATGAACAAGACGCACGGCAATTTTCTACTCGTCAGCGCTCAGCCCCACACGAATATACATCGTTCACTTAATATATAATGTGATTACCTTTAGTTTTTCAGTGCTTTGAAACTTCATCAGAGACAAAAACATGATTTAAAAAATCTATTGATTTTTTTTATTTTCTTAGTCTCACGTAGGCTAACAAAACACCTTTGAATAGTCAAAATCTACCACCGATTTAGAATTCTGCTTCCATTGATAAAATTCGGCAAGCGACACGAAAAGGTCCATTTCCTTTAACATTTTTGAGATAAAGAAACGATCCGAGGAAGATTGTCACTGGTGACACTATGATCCTCTCACTCCTAGTTTCCATGACTAAATACCCCTACCCCCTACCATCCCCCGTAAAGGCCTTAGTAGAAAGAAATATAGTTCCACCAGGCGCCTTTCATTCGGTCCATTTATTGTGCAACAGTTAGAATTAAATTATTAATTAATTCGTTAGAATAAAGCTTTATGGGTACCAAAGAATTTATATATAGTGCTTATATTAATATACATCAATATGCAAATTCTATTAGTACCTTATAGAACGCCTTTACGGCCATTCAAACTAGAGATTTCGCCATTATTGAATTTCGGACCCGTAGCTAAATTGTGTTCATAAAACGATCCCAAAGATTACCGATAGGCAGTTCGGTAAACAATTTGCTTTATACCAAATACATTAAATAAATCAATGCGTAATACTGTTATATTTTAGAATAATAACAAAGAAATTAACTTACTAAAAATATATTTTTTCATTAATGTGTTTCGGCTTAGGCATCTAAGCATAAAGTACTACAGAAATCTAAATAATTAAGCAAAAAAAAAAAAACTATTACAATTATGTATTGTGAGATCTCTGTAGGCATATTAAATTTGTAAATGACAGAACAATATGGATCCTAAAGGTAGTTTTTCTGCATACTACCATGTTCTGAGTATCAGACTCACTACTATTTGCAGATTTCATAAAATATATAACACTCGTTCGAGTAATACAATATTTTAAAAATATGTGTATCGCGATCAATCTTTCTGCCGACGACTTTTATAATTACCTACTGAAAGTCCGTGACACAATTCATCATATTATTATTTAAAAGGACGTTTTTTGGTGTTCCATCATAATTACTAGACAATTTCACTTTCGCGAATCTCTGCAAAGTATCTAGTTTTACACAGAGAGCAAGTAACATCAACATTTTCCTCTTCTTCCCAGTCAGCATGAAAATAAATGGACCACCAGATAGAGCACAATAAAGGTTTTTAGATATCAATTGGACGTTAGTAGGTCGCCAGCGTCCGGTTGACGGCGAGATAAAATGTGTAGCGATAGCGCCGCCGCCAACATACGCCCTGACCTGCGACATGCGGGTTTTATTCGAATTTCTAACTTGTTTGTCGCATTTTCGTATAAACTACAGTTTACTTTTTGCTGATTAGAAAAGTGGCCTTTTCAAATATATTCGAAATCCTAAAGTACTCTTAATGATCTTTTCATGAACACAGTCGTTATATTATGCAGGAATTTACCTAAACGCAACACGGGCATTAGAATCGAACTCGAATCTGCATACGAAAACCCTTACCTACTAATATAGCGATACGCTATCAGACGGCTCGCATTGGTTATACGCGGCCAGAATACGCAATGGCGTACACAAATATTTACCTGTCGCACAGCGAACGGTAACTTTGTTAGACAGATTCACGGAATAATTAAGTTTGGTAATAATTACAATTGAGTCAGTAGGAGGAACGGGTTTTAAGATCTAAATGTGTAAGCAAATAAATTTTAATCGGATGGACTACTCTGAACTACTCTTCACTTCTGTATACATTTGACAGAGCGGTCGTATTTGTGAAATCAGTGTTGATGGCAAGATGAAACAGTGGACGATATGTTTGTTCGTTTGTTGTTTGTTCTAGATTGATTTAATAAATATAAAATTGGTTCTCGCACACCAATGGTTTGCGACGGTTGTCTAGTTATGTATTCAGACGATTTTATTAGAGAAATTGTGAATAAGTTCTGAGTAGACGCGGTTTATTATTCGCGATCAAACGCCTTAAGATGGTAATATGCTGGTGGAATACAAATAGGATACGCAAATGTTTGCCTTTAACACACCACCGAACATAGCCCAGTTACGTAGATTGAGGAGCGATAATCTATTTAACTATCAGTAATTATATGCTCACATATCTCACGGAACTGATGGGCATTGGAGCAGAAATGGCGGTCATGAACCAAAAGAGCTACCTAGTGTAGGTTGACTCACAACTCACAAGATACGCGTTCCAATTCTGTTATCATCAAATCACGACAAAACTAAATTTGACACCTGAAAGTATGTATTTATATCTTACGCATGTGTCCGAAGGTTACTTTATGTACTAAAAGAATTAGCACCACAATTCTCGTATTTCAACCAATGATGGTATTTGTGAAAGATTTCCATGTTTTTCTCACAATTTACGTGCTGGTCAAGTAAAATAAATATTGTCAAAAATACTGACTTTGTACCAGCAACATTAATTACTATGACAGCCTTATTAACTCAAAAATAAAACTAAACACCTGACATTACAGAAACATTTGCTTTTTATGTGACCCTAACAAACTACTACAATACGTGGAAAGACACAGGGGAGTCAATAAAACAAGTGGCCACCGGCCCTGGGAAGGATCGCGTCAAGAATCTCTTGAATTATTCAACGATGTCCGCTCCAACTCACTTTGCCAAATGAAATAAATTACCATTGATTCGTATTTCACAGGGATACGGTTCACATTACAATTTACATTGCCAGCTTTAGATGTAAAATTGTTTTATATTTTAGTTTCATAGAATTGTGAGGGATTTGTTCGGTCCTGAGGGCGTTTTGTGAACTCTTATTTCCAGGCAGCTTTCACCGTCCAATAAACTTTGCTGTGAACCTTTTCACCCTTGTCCTAGTAAAAATTAAGAAATGCCCTAGCTATCACGAAAAGGAATACTTGGTTTTCAACCCACTTCAAAAAGGAGGAGGTTATCAATTCGTGTGTTTTTTTTTTATATTTGTTACCTTAGAACTCCGTCATTTATAAATTGCATTTGAAAGGATGTCCGTGCAGATTAGTCCCATAAAATGTTCATCAAAATCGGTTCAGTACTTTGGCATTTAAATCAAAATAACTGGAAAAAATATATCATTCAAGTAAACTGAATTGCGTAATTTGCTGTCCTGTGACTTTTCAGTGGTGGTTGCGGTCACTAGAATAGTCTCAATAAACTACCTTCATCTGCCTCCAAATGAAAGAAATTATAAGATCCCTAGTTATTTCTAGCTTTTTAGTGCACTCAGGTTTTTTGAAGTCGGTTCCATTTTTTTATTGTGCTATGATTCATTCAATTGATCTTAATAGTTTTTGCTTAGGTAGTGTAATATTTGGGAAAATTAATTTTCAACATCCTCAATTTGCTTTTGCAGAATGTAGTTACGCTTACTATGAGTCTACGCTCCATTACGGTGTAAGGCAGCGAATATTCAGTTTTATGCTCGTTTAAGCGCCGCTCGCCAAGTCGAGTGAGCGTTTACTTGAGTCTAATTGCTTGCGAAATCCCGTTTCAGAACTGCGCCACTGTACGCTGTGAATATGAAGGAACATTTTTAGAATTAAATTCTGTAGAGAAATTGCTTTGCATTTTCCGCAAAAGGTAAATGTCATGTTGCGAGTGTTTAAACACGGATAAACTAAGATGTTTATTTATAGCTGTAGACAAGTTTCATAAGTGACGATTAGAGTTGCCAAATTATTTTGAATAGACTAAATTGATACAGAAAAAAAAAATTGCCTTTCGTATAATAATAATATTACGACTGGTAATAGATAAAGTTTAGTAAACTTAAGTGTCTGTAACAGTAGAATTAGTTTATTTATAATACCACCACTGCCTCATAGGCGTAGAGCGGTTGAGTCTAGCGTTTGTTCTTTCAAACCTATTTTGTTAGTGGTAATTTTATTCAGGACGGCCCAAATGTAATTAACGGCCAAATCCAAAGCGTAGTTGGTTAAGCCTTAACCATTCGGTGGACGGTGGACTCATTACTGGCCTGTGCAGGACAGTTCCGATTCGCTAGAGGCTCTCTAATCAACAGCCTCTTGCTGAACGAACGAATGATTAAACGGTTGCTTTAGTGTTGACGACACAACACAAAAAAGCTTCGGATTCCCCATTCGGGTTTTTTTTATATAAGTTGGCAAACAAGCGGACTTCCTGCCTCAAGTTAAGCCGTTACCGTGGCCTATAAATGGCTTGCAATACCAAGAGGATTGGGGTTCCAGCTCTCTGTCATCGTACGAAACGCAGCTATTATTTGATTTTTCATTTCCAGCCTATGTTGCCACACTGTAGGGCAGAAACCTGCTGTCCCATTTCCAACTTGCTCCGGTCTACTGATCCACCCGGGTCTGGTCTACCCGGAACCAATTCTCCAAGAATGAATCCAGCTCATCTCGCCTTCATTTTCTAGTTGCCATTTTCCAGTTGCTATCTATATCTTTTGGGTTCTTAAATCACATCGAATATTATTATTTTAACTACCAATCATGTCAATCGATTCAAATCAATTGAACCGTTCGATTTACATACTGGTATCGTATCGGTTGTCGTGTCGTATTGTCTAAACGTATTCGAATGAAGAGCGCTGGTTTAATCGAAGTTTATCTAGGAGTTTGAAACACGGTGTCCAGAAGGCGATGTCGCATAGATACCGGCATTGCAACGATTTGCTGACTTATTGCTGGCAGTTGATAGAGTTTACATTGCTGTTGGTCCGATTGTTATTGATGTATGTATTAGAGAACAATGGATGGTAAATTATTGGGATTTTAATATAAAATATTTGAACTGTATCAACCAGTATATTTTTATAAATTGTCCGAAGACCTCCCACATTTAATTAATGGCATTTCGGTCCACCGTAATCCACCTCGCTGGCCCAGTGCGTGTTGGCGAATTTCACATGTGATTCGAAAATTGTTTAGATATTCTAAGACATGCAGGTTTCCTCACGATGTTTTCCTTCACCGTAAGCGAGTGATAATCATGTTGTAAAGAGGGGCAGTTTAGAATTTCTTCATAATACTAGCAAGTAATTTATTTTTATTTTGATATCACCACTCTCTGTCTACACCTTACCAGAGGCACCAGCGATCAACACTGTATTGGGGGTTTGAGGCGAATAATAAACGTTTAATTATATTTTTTCTTATTATTCGTATTCATTCTATTAGTAGGTATAGAAACAAAAACATGAGTCATCAATTTAAATTTCCGTCTTTCCTTTCGAAAATTACACCTGTACAACAAACAATAAAAAATGTTATAATCCCAAAACCAGATAGCGGCTAACAAACGAAGCGTTATTGTGAAACGGGTCACGCAGGGGTTTGAGTTATCGAGAGGTTACCTGTGAATGAATATCAATGTTTTGCGGTCGTTTTGGGAGCGTCGGAGACTAAGGTCCTGAGTTTATAAATATAAATAAATATCTCCAGGGAGACACACCAACTATACGGTCACAAACTAAGCAAAACTTGTACTATGGGTACCGTACAATGGACTGGGGGCGATCCCAGTGACACCCAGACCAGGGCAAATTACGAAAATGCCATTGCCGAAATTTGCCCAGCGGGAATCAAACCCGCAACCACCATGTGCAGTTAGCCGAGGGGCCTACGCTCGAACCACTGCGCCAAGTGGTCAGAATTAATTTGTATATTTTCTCAGTATTTAGTTAATTTTACTGGAAAGGCGTTGTTGATAAGGCACGCGCGTCACAGGCCCTTGCGTTTGAAAATTCCCAGCAAGAAATTTCACAGTAACAGAGGATATTGCTGACTTGAAAACCACAACACGTCCACCGCTCTTTACTGCTAAGCGAATCTTGGCAGAACGATGCCACTATGCCGTCATAACCTAGAAAATTTAAATCTACAATTTTTGTAAAACTACCATCTATCATCATATATAAAAGTATATATAAAAATGGATCTCTATTTCCTTAGTCGTCAACATGCGTGAACGGATGGAACGATTTCGCTAATTCTTTTTTGTTGTATTTATGATTGCCTGGAGAATGTGTGTTGCCTGCTCATATTATTTTTTATGCTGTTCCTGAGAATGTACACCATCTTTCATTCATTGAAAAGAGTAACCATTGAGTTTCTTGCCGGCTCTTCTTAGTGGAAGCAGCATTCCGAACCGGTGGTAGATTCTGACTATTCATAAATGCTTTGTTGGCTTACATGAATAAAACAATTTTGAATTTTGATTTTTAATTTTGAAATTTTTTGAGAAGGTCAGCTTGTTCTCTATAAATAAGTCATCCTCCTTCTACTTCCTTGCACCACGTATCCTTAATGTTGTGGTCATGAACTCTATGAAATACTATTGTCCGTACGATATTCGTATTCCGCTAAGTCACCCCATCTTCAGCGGTTTGAAATGGAGACACCATACAATGGACTAAGGACGATCTCAATGACATTCAAATTAGAGCAAATAACGAATCGGGCAAAATTCGCCACCGTCGGGAATCGAACCCACAAACAATCAGTGCAGTGAGTCCGTAGTCATGTTATTCAAAGATTTTAGAACTAGGAGGCTACAAATTGGCACAAAAAATGTTATTTGGTATTACTGAAAAACTGTGTTATTTTAATATTGAAAGTGAAATTATTCGAGTTTGGGGTTTCTTTGACAGATAATCAAAATGTATATCCTTTTATGAAATATTGAGCTCCGAAGTGGTATTTTTTACATGAGTAGCACAAAAACTAACCATCATGTTTATTATTATTTAAAAGCAGCGTGATGACTACGGAACCCTATAGTATACTTTTGTAGATATTTCTTCAAGAGCACATCAAAAGCTCTTCACTATTTATTCATCAACATGAAACTCAATATTGGTGTTCCTTTGAGAATGATCAGCGGCGTCGGCAACTAACTAGTGTTGTACTTTGGTGTGTTAATTACCGTTTGAGTTAGATAATTTGTATGTAAATGTAACTAGTAAGTGTTTTGGGAAGGGACTGCGTAGTTTGATAGTTACACACATGGTCGGGAGCGTATATAATTATTCTCATATATAATCCATGTTATGTTAATCTATTCAGATATCTGATTTGTTATTGTTGCAGAAGAATTTGCTGTCTTATACATATGATCCCCTTGTGTGATAAGCAGTGCTATTCTGTAGTGATCAATGCATCTTTCTCGCGTGAACCGTGGGTGTAATGTCAAATTTCAATACAATATTTCAACGGAATTCTGAATTCGACATATTATAAGGTTGTATACCAAAAGAATTCAGAATATCATTGAGCCGTTCCCTGCTAGATATTTCCCGTCCATGCGTTATCGTCGCCGATTCAGACACTATTGATACCTACCACGATCTTTTACCACTTAAAACTACCGAAAGAAATAAACCAATGACATTTGTAGTCCCTAGTATCCCTTCTAGTGATATTTACTAAACGGTTTGTTATTACAGCAAACATTTATGCTATGCCTCGTACTTATAAATAACTTCTTGTATTAACAAAACATTAAGCAAATTATACTAAAAATTATAGGAACTACAAAAATAATTTGTAGTCGTATTTTTTCTCAGTGTAGCTTATTTCCATGTCATGTTGTTCTATAAAAACAAATTCTTATTTTAAGCGTTTAATTAAAAAGAAAATGAATATAAAATAAAGTCGCGTCGACACGAAACAGCAATCGTGCCGGCACGCACATTAGGTACCTCACCTTACGTCGGCTGGGACTCTCAATTACGACCTTTGTCCAAATTAGGCATTTTTCTCCGCTAAATGTCGCGTGAAGTGAAAAAGAAAACTTTCAGCGACCATTCTACTCGGAGTTATGTAAGAATATTCTCTCTCGTCGTAGCAAAAGAAATTCAGTGTATTCTTATGAAAAGTTAGAAGCAACGTTGAAAATATAGATAAAAGCATTCTTGGAGTCTACCGTTTATATTGTGAGCTTAGTTTTTAGAAAGTTGGAGACATTTTCGGCGCTTTGGTTCGGTGAGTTTTTGTAAGTAGGTAAGGGAATTTAAGGCTTCTAAATTTAGATATTTACAATGAGCGCTTCACTTTATAACATAAATTCAGGCTAAGTTTACGAAACAAGTCTTCATTATTCCATCCTACCGTACCTTACTATAGGTAATAGCGAAATCGGTTCTTAGCGAAGAACTAGAGGGATAAAGGCACTTGCATAGCAAACAAGTCTGAGGTTTCATAGATTCGAACGTATTATGGGGCAGTGGAATTAATTTTTTTGCCTGGCAATGGGAAAGGAGGCTGTGAAGCTGAAGTGGGAGTGTGCCGGTCACGTCACCCGAAGGGACCCGCGGAGGTGGACCACTATCACCACCAGCTGCATATCTGCTAATGATCGCCGCCGTCGGGGTCGACCCGGGTGACGGTGACAAGATGACTACGGCCCGTATTAATATCTAAAATCTATCTCGAGTCTGAAAGCGATCTTGAGTACGCGTTTGACATGTCATTTTGTACCGGTATAATGTAATTACCAAGATCGCTCTCAAACTTGAGATTGGAACCCAAGACACCTCCGTGGGAAAGACGTGTCCGAAAATTTGCCTGGACTAAGCCATAAGGAAGAAAAAAGGAGAAGCCTTTTCCCAGGAGTAGAACAGTTCTATGGTTAAAGTTAATAAAACAAATAAATTCAAATTGACTAAGTATCTTCAACACACCGTGGGACAATGGATTTCACCATGAATAAAATAAAATAACTAAAATCAAAAATTTTGAAAACCCCCGATGCGACGACTTCTTAAACTTCAAAAGAGCTGATATTTTTCAAACGGCTGAACCGCGCAATTCATGAAATATAGCTAAGAACACTCTCGATCAGAATACCTATCTAACAAAAAAAAAGAAATTGAAATCGGTTCATCCGCTTGGGCGCTACGATGCCACAGACAGACACACAGATACACATATTAAACTTATAACAACTCTCTTTTTTTTCGGGGGTTTATAATTATTTCGTATCATATATGCACAATACATTAACTAAATCCCAAAATGCGGTATTTTTTATATTTCCAACCCCGTAATATAATTAAATCGTCTCGCGAATATCAGTCGGCATTACGTTCCAACAGGTGACACGTTATTTATGTTGACAGCTCCGTGACGTCACCACCCAGGAGCCTTTCGGAATTACCATACGCATGTAGGCACACGTGTATGATTTAATTAATATTCAGCCTTAATTTGGAAGATAATAAGGTATAATATTATATGTTTTATAAATAACAATAAGGGCACGTCCTCGTTTCCCTCTGTCGTACTCCATTTTAGGTCGGTAATGTGCTAGCAATGCCTTTGCTATTGCAAGCACCTATAGGCTACGGTAACCGCTTAACATCAGGCGGGTGTAACGCGTGTTTTCCTACTTTGTTACATATATATGGAATGACGCTCTCAAACATAAATTCTCTCACTATTAATGAACTGCTGCAGCGAGTTTAATTTCATAAAATATATTTTCCACAAGTGCCTTTGCGTAGAGACGCGCTAATGAGGCCTTCGTTTTAATAACTCAAATAATTATATTAAATTGCAGAACATTATATTTACTTATGGATGTCAGACATTATGGTAAAGTAATAATATTATAGATCGATTGAGAAGATTACTGATGAAAGTGATATTTCACCTTTGCCTAGAACGAATTTTGAAATTTCTTCCATTTTTTACACAAACTTTTGGATGGCCAATCAAAAAAGTCGTCTAACTGCAATGTTCCAAATTCGGAAAAAATAGTATCGTATCTCGATTCTCATCCGTTCAACCGCCCCGTTGGAAACAAAGGGAGGGTTTTTTCATCAACTCGATAGCTCCGAAATGGGATGCCATCAGTTGAATGAAGGCAAACTTTTGCCTTCCCGACGCTATATCGAGGTATCCTAATTCTGATTTAATGGCTCACAGAATGGGACCCTCAGTCGCCGTAATGAAGGGCCTGATTATGCGGAAGACCCTTCAGTCACCTTTGCTGGAGTAATTATTAAAATTAGTGATTAAGCAAATGCGAAATGAAGCTGAAGTTGTGGGCTTTTTACACATTTTGTCCTTTCATTTTTGGCGCCACGCAAAGAGGGGTATTATTAGCTGTGGAAAAAAGGGGTTAAATATGTCGGATGTAAATCTGTTCTTCCATTTTTAAGATACTTCTTATGTGCATTGGGGACACATTTGGGTTATTTTTATTGAAATATTGCATGAAATTCCGTAAAAAATAACTGGTGAAGTTTCAGAGAAAATAATATTGAGTGTGGGTTCGATTCCCGCAAGGGGCAAGTTTTGGAAGTGGCCTATTCTTAAATTTCCCAGGTCTGAGTGTCGTTGGAATTGTTGCCAATCCATTGTACAGAATCCATAGTACAAGCGTTGTTTAGTACGGGGCCGTTCAGTTGACATGTTAGGTTAATCTGGTGATATCTTGAGTATTATTGAAAAGTTGTAATTGAAATGTAGGTATTTGTGTACGTAACCTACACCTATTTGGAAAAAGTTATATTCAATACTAATATAATTCCTATACAACAACCGCGTCGAAATCACCGTATCAAAATTATGCCAACATTTTTAAATATTAGATAATTTCTGAAATCTTCACAATCTCGGCGCTCAACGCTCTAGGGTACATAAAGTCCCAAACATACGAGTTTGTAGATCGGGACCAATCTGGCCGGCCCCGGGGGACGCCCGTAATGGTGGGCCATTTAGGTACCATGTGACGCTACACAGTATTAAGCGAACGAAAGGGAACAGTCTTTTGTGAGGAATTCTTTATTGGACAACGGAATAAATGGGTGTGTTTACGGGTATCTTGTGAGGATATTTTGTTAGCTAGGACAGTGTAGGTATATGGTGTAGGCTTACACTGACCTAGCTAACAAAAGATCACTCTCTGTGTGGTCGAAGATGGGAATGGGATGAGGAGGAATAGAACGGAAACTGGTCAATGACCATATCTAATGTCACCGTGGGTCAAAGTTACTGATCAGGATCATTATAGAAGAGTAAATCCCTCACGAGTGTAACGCTGAGACGCTACTCAAATGTTTTAAACGTCTTTATCTATTATTTCTTACATCACTTAAAAAAAAATCAGCGCTTTTATTTGAGTTGTATTTAAGTACTAGCTGAGCCCGCGACTTCGTCCGCGTGGAATTTAACTTAACAAAAAAGCCCGCTCCCGCGTTCTGAGCCAGCGCGACAGGACCCATTTTATTTCGTTTTTCTAAAAATAACAGACAGACAAAAAAAATTAAAATCGCGTTTTTGCTATAGTTGTCATATGTACTTTCATATGCATTTAGTGAATAGGTGTTATTTTGATATTACAAACAGACACTCCAATTTTATTGATTTGTATAGATTTTCTCACAGTGTTCTATGAATACTTTGAGAGATTAAAAAGGGAAGTATCGTTAATAATATTTAGTGCATAATACAAAAAAAATGAGAGAAAAATAATTATAGTCGAGATTCAGTTTAATATTTAGACGTCGGAAACCACTAGTTACATTATTTTTTGGATTTCCAGTTTGCCTCATTAGTGACGTGACCTTTCACTTAGCTGTGCCATGAAGTGGGGCCGAGTTCCTGTCATCTTGAGCAAAGCCGACTGAAGCTGAGGAAATCGATCGTATTAAGATTTTCCCTGGGACTTGTCAAGGGTTAAACCTCGGCATCATAATTGGACACTGCCGACCGTCACTTACAGATGTAACAGTGGTGGGAGTGTGTGGTGGGATTAGTCTCCACCGATGGTACACTCCATTATGGATACGCTAAAGATTATATACGCGGCTACGTACTTAGGCTGCATGTGCTACGGCGCACCGGTGTGGGCCGACAGGGCCACAATAGGGGCGGCACGGCGTAAATTACTACAAAGCCAACGTTTGGCGTTAATATTTCTATGTAAAGCATATCGCACGGTTAGTACCGAGGCCCTGCCAGTTCTCGCTGGTGTGCTCCCAGTCAACCTGGAGGTCCAAAGACGCGCGGCAATGTACTACTCTACTCGAGAGAGCATGAACACAGAGTTCCTTAAACCGCGAGACCGCTCTAAAATTGCTAGATTATTTAGTCCGATATCTGTCGTTTACGAAGATCTTCTGACCGAATGGCAATCCAGATGGGATACAACAACTAAGGGCCGCCACCTCCACCAATTCTTTCCATGCGTTCGTGAACGTCTGGAGAGAGCGTGGTTGGAGGTGGACCACTGTGTGGCTCAATTTCTGACTGGGCATGGCAACTTTAGGAGAAAATTATTTTACTTCACGTTAGTTCCTTCACCTTTCTGTCAATGCTCGACGCCGCAAAACAATGATGAACAATCTGCACATCACATCCTGTGGGAGTGCAGTCTCTGGTACAACGAACGGACTACTATGCTAAATAGCCTGCAAGTGACATCTGGAGTAGTTTATTACACAGACCTTGTGGAAACCAGGGACAATTTCCGTGCGTTCAAGCGCTTTTGCCATACCTATTATTGGAATCAAGTATAATCAGCTCACGAGTTTAGGTCCAATTAGTCATATTTCGATCCGTGGTGCCTTACAACTGGTCTTCAATCAGCTGTAACAGTCTTGTTTCTATGGCAATTAGCCCATACCAGCTACATATATTTTGTCTCCCGCTTTGCACCGGAGGGAAGTAGAAATATTTTCTTCCAACTCCTCCTATTATTTCTTTCGATTAAATTCGTGCGGGTTCCAAGACAGTTTAACTTTTCCCCGGGACTCGTCGAGGGTCAAACCTCGACATCATTATTGGTCACCTTTGTCGATCCTGGCTTACAGGTGTTACAGTGGTGGGAGTGTGTGGCGGGACTAGTACCACTCCATTTTTGGACATTTGCCTGCAGTATTTACGATCCAATCTATCCCAATCCTCCCTACTGACTATAAATTAACATCGATCATGTGGGACCTCTACAAACTGCCACCCAACCTAACTTAATCAAGGATCCAAGTAAACGAACACCAATTACCGTTAACTCCGTTAACTGCAGTTAAAGTCTTCATCTAGCTGATGCCTGATCACTTAAACTTGGCCTATTATGGTTCGTTTGAGTATCAGACTCAATGTGTTGCCATTTGGGTGAATAAGAAGTTTTGTAACATCCAATTGACAATCTGTTTTTTTTATTGAAGAAGTGATTATGCAGTGCCGCCTTCTTAATAAATTACACAATACACCGTTTTAACTATGTTATAAAAAATGCTTTCAAATGCGCATTTTGCAATTGTGCGTTTTGCAAAATATGCGTTTCATTCAATCATAAAGTGGATTTTTTTTGTGCGCTTAACCTGCGTACACGCTTCTGCAACATGCACATCCCTTCTCATGAACATCCTACTGAGAACGTATCTCAGAGGCGCGTGCGCACAGAGGTATACATGTTGAGGTATGCCTGTGGCTACCAGCCTCTCCACACTCGATGGTCGCAATTGTAGATTATAAGTTCCCGTACTACTCATACATAAACTTATTTATGTTCACCCTCAGCTTGTAAGCCTGGGAGCGGTTGACTATCATTTTTGACAGTTAAGTAGGCAGAAACTTAAAAATTTAATAAAATAAATAACGAATCGTCTTACATTTACTTAGGCACATAGTCGGCCAGTATCGGTTCCAATCAAAAACCCAAAAAAGTAGGGGTTAACTCACTTTCGAAAAAGGTCATCTGGACCGCTAGACTATTGTTGGGACCAATTAACTACTTTTATATTTTCGCTTTAATTCTTTGACCAATATTAAAATCGAGAAGTATGTAGGTACCTACTCCTTTCTGTATACATAGATATTTGCGCAAATTGGTGACGACGTGTTAGACAAAATCAGTAACGCAATTTTTATTAATCTCACTACAAAGTAAGCAAATATTTTATCATAAAGGTAAAATGTAAAGTATTATCTTCATACTACACCATTTAATACGATAAAAGTATCTCAAAACGATCCTGTCTTAAAGGATTACTATCTAGATCGTAGTTGAGGCGATACAGATTATTTACTTTTAGCACCCAAAAGGCTCAGACCAACTTTGCTGATGTCTAAAACACTATAAATTGTAAAGCCGAATAGAGCTGAATTCGTAATAAAAGTTGAATCATAATGTATTTATAGATATATATTTTTGATAGAGATATAGACTCTTGAGATTCGTCAGAAAGCGTTTAAATTTTGATAATAAAGTGCGGCATTGTGATGAGTTTTTTATAGGTTTTCTTTTTATAAACGACGACACCTGTATTTCCCCCAAGGAGTAGGCAGAGGTGCTTTGCACCCACATATCGACTCACGAACTGCATGAACAACTGAGTGAACCGAACAAGTGACCTATTCGGTGTTTCAAAGGGCACGAACCAGCGACCAAGGATTCTTCTATACCTACAAATAAATAAAATTGTAGTGTCTGTTTGTAATATCAAAATAACAGCTTTACACTAAATGCTTATGAAAGTACATACGACACCTATACCAAAAACGCGATTTTTTTTTTTGTCTGTCTGTCTGTTTGTGTGTTTGTTCCGGGTAATCTCCGAAACGGCTGGACCGATTTTAACAAGACTTTCACTGGTAGATAGCTGTTGTTATAAGCAGTAACTTATGCTACTTTTATTTTAGAAAAACAAAATTAAAAAAAATGGGTCCGGTGGCGCGGGCTCAGAACACGGGAGCGGGCTTTTTTGTTAAGTTAAATTCCGCGCGGACGAAGTCGCGGGCGCAGCTAGTTATATATAAAATTCTGGTGTGCATGTGTTCGTAATTCTTCTCCTCCTAAACAGCTTGACTGATTTAGTTTTTTTTTAGAACTTACCCTCCTGGGTGGTTTTTTGCTCTGGTTGGATCCGGTAGATGGCGATTATATCCATAAAATCTACGCTAGCAAAGCTGCGGGGAAAATCTAGTATTATATATAAGTCTATTTTGTAATATCTTTGAAAGTCGTTACGGGTAGTTAGAAGCCTGAAAATTTCTGAAAAATTCTGAATTCTTTAAGATACACAATGTCCCGTTAATTGGGTCTTAGAAGGCAAATGGCAATCACTCTATGCAAATAACGATAATCAGTCAAATCGGAGTAAGAAGCCGTCCCCAAAGTAGATAAAATCCTTGAAGGAGGATATGCTACAAAATAGCACCGGATGAGACGCTTCGGGTCGAAACGCACCTGACTCTGCCAACAAGTGTGAACACAGCCTTTTAATCTGTAACTTTGATAAAGATATTTATTTTATCAAAGATCCCAAATTTAGACTTACAAAATAGAAACTGAAACGACTATTTACTTATTTCTGTTTATATACAGTTCAAAAAGATCTAATCCCCAAAAGGGATCGCGAATCCCGGCCTAGATAGATAGCCAGACAGAATCTTGTAAAACAGTCCCCCAGTTAGGACGCCCTGTCCTACAACGAATCAGATAAGGATTGTTTTAGAATTCTTACAATTCATGAATATAGTAAACATGCTTTTAGTATGTCTATGTTGTTTTTACAGAAATTGCGAAAAATAGGGTATTTTTCCCAGTATTATAAAATACTAGCGGCCCGCCCCGGCTCCGCACGGGTTACATTATTGGAGTTTTAGTAAGGATCCCTAATTTTTTTTAAAATATAATATAGCCTATGTCACCCGGGGATAGTGTAGCTTCCCAACAGTGAAAGAATTGTTCAAATCGGTTCAGTAGTTTTTGAGCCTATTCATTACTATCAAACAAACAAAGTTTTCCTCTTTATAATATTAGTATGATTTATTGTTTACTTTACAATTTTGTATGTAGGTAGGTAGTTAAAATGTGTCCCGTCTACCGTCATCTACCTACCTCCGATTAATGTGATATTTTGTGCTGTTGTCCTTTTCCCCCCTTCATGACACTGTACTGACCGACTTCCATGTGGCATAGACGTCGTCGCGCGTGCTTCTGTGCCTAATAATCGGGACCGGTGTGAAGTTGGCGGCCTAAAGTTGGCGGCCCTTTATAACCCGACAAAATTAAAATGTCCCAAAATATTATTGAAATATCATGAAAGAAAATCTCTGTACGCGATTAAATAAGGGAAATAGGAAAACTGTAGCATCCTAGGCCGGAAAATTTTCAGGAGAAAACTATTTTTGAACGGTTTTCGCTCATTTGTTTGTATCGAAACTTACGATGGAACTTCAACTACTTCTGCGGAACTGACTTTCACACTTTCGGTCAAAACAACCCCCAAGGACAGTTTGCAAGGGGTTCTTTGGGGTCTCGTTGGAAAGCTCTTGAATCATGGAACACGCATACATAAATAACAAAGTGACAACTTGCTCGGTTTCAGAATTACAAGACCAGAAGATCCAGCGGGTGATTTTTACCTCACTTTTCACACTTCTCGATCCAAACAACCCCCAAGGACGGTTCGCAAGGGGTTGTTTGGGGTCTCGTTAGAAAGCTCTTGAATCATGAAACAGGCATGCATAAGTAACAAAGTGACAACTTGCTCGGTTTCAGAATTACAATACCAGAAGATCCAGCGGCAGATTTTTTATCTCACTTTTCACACTTCTCGATCCAAACAACCCCCAAGCACGGTTTGCAAGGGGTTGTTTGGGATCTCGTTAGAAAGCTCTTGAATCATGAAACACGCATGCATAAAAATCAAAGTGACAACTTGCTCGGTTTCAGAATTACAAGACCAGAAGATCCAGCGGCTGATTTTTTATCTCACTTTTCACACTTCTCGATCCAAACTACCCCCAAGGACGGTACGCAAGGGGTTGTTAGAGGTCCCGTTAGAAAGCTCTTAAGTCATGAAACACGCACTCATAAGATACAAAGTGACAACTCGCTCAGTTTCGGAATTATAGACCATAAAAACCAGAAACTGAAATTTTACCCCACTTTTCACACTTTTCGGTCAATACAACCCCCAAGGACGGTTCGCAAGGGGTTGTTTGGGGTCTAGTTAGAAAGCTCTTGAATGATGAAACACGAATGCATAAGCAACAAAGTGACAACTTGCTCGGTTTCAGAAATACAAGACCAGAAAATCCAGCGGGTGATTTTTACCTCACTTTTCACACTTCTCGATCCAAACTACCCCCAAGGACGGTACGCAAGGGGTTGTTAGAGGTCCCGTTAGAAAGCTCTTGAGTCATGAAACACGCACTCATAAGATACAAAGTGACAACTCGCTCAGTTTCGGAATTATAGACCATAAAAACCAGAAACTGAAATTTTACCCCACTTTTCACACTTTTCGGTCAATACAACCCCCAAGAACGGTACGCAAGGGGTTGTTAGAAGTCCCATTAGAAAGCTCTTGAGTCATGGAACACGCATGCATAAATAACAAAGTGACAACTTGCTCGGTTTCAGAATTACAAGACCAGAAGATCCAGCGGGTGATTTTTACCACACTTTTCACACTTCTCGATCCAAACTACCCCCAAGGACGGTACGCAAGGGGTTGTTAGAAGTCCCGTTAGAAAGCTCTTGAGTCATGAAACACGCACTCATAAGATACAAAGTGACAACTCTCTCAGTTTCGGAATTATAGACCATAAAAACCAGAAACTGAAATTTTACCCCACTTTTCACACTTTTCGGTCAATACAACCCCCAAGGACGGTTCGCAAGGGGTTGTTTGGGGTCTCGTTAGAAAGCTCTTGAATGATGAAACACGAATGCATAAGCAACAAAGTGACAACTTGCTCGGTTTCAGAATTACAAGACCAGAAAATCCAGCGGGTGATTTTTACCTCACTTTTCACACTTCTCGATCCAAACTACCCCCAAGGACGGTTCGCAAGGGGTTGTTTGGGGTCTCGTTAGAAAGCACTTAAATGATGAAACACGAATGCATAAGCAACAAAGTGACAACTTGCTCGGTTTCAGAATTACAAGACCAGAAAATCCAGCGGGTGATTTTTACCTCACTTTTCACACTTCTCGATCCAAACTACCCCCAAGGACGGTACGCAAGGGGTTGTTAGAAGTCCCGTTAGAAAGCTCTTGAGTCATGAAACACGCACTCATAAGATACAAAGTGACAACTCTCTCAGTTTCGGAATTATAGACCATAAAAACCAGAAACTGAAATTTTACCCCACTTTTCACACTTTTCGGTCAATACAACCCCCAAGGACGGTTCGCAAGGGGTTGTTTGGGGTCTCGTTAGAAAGCTCTTGAATGATGAAACACGAATGCATAAGCAACAAAGTGACAACTTGCTCGGTTTCAGAATTACAAGACCAGAAAATCCAGCGGGTGATTTTTACCTCACTTTTCACACTTCTCGATCCAAACTACCCCCAAGGACGGTACGCAAGGGGTTGTTAGAAGTCCCGTTAGAAAGCTCTTGAGTCATGGAACACGCATGCATAAATAACAAAGTGACAACTTGCTCGGTTTCAGAATTACAAGACCAGAAGATCCAGCGGGTGATTTTTACCACACTTTTCACACTTCTCGATTCAAACTAATCCCAAGGACGGTACGCAAGGGGTTGTTAGAGGTCCCGTTAGAAAGCTCTTGAGTCATGAAACACGCCTTCATAAGATACAAAGTGACAACATGCTCAGTTTCGGAATTATAGACCATAAAAACCAGAAACTGAAATTTTACCCCACTTTTCACACTTCTCGATCCAAACTACCCCCAAGGAAGGTTCGCAAGAGGTTGTTTGGGGTCTCGTTAGCAAGCTCTTGAATGATGAAACACGAATGCATAAGCAACAAAGTGACAACTTGCTCGGTTTCAGAATTACAAGACCAGAAAATCCAGCGGGTGATTTTTACCTCACTTTTCACACTTCTCGATCCAAACTACCCCCAAGAACGGTACGCAAGGGGTTGTTAGAAGTCCCGTTAGAAAGCTCTTGAGTCATGGAACACGCATCCATAAATAACAAAGTGACAACTTGCTCGGTTTCAGAATTACAAGACCAGAAGATCCAGCGGGTGATTTTTACCACACTTTTCACACTTCTCGATTCAAACTAATCCCAAGGACGGTACGCAAGGGGTTGTTAGAGGTCCCGTTAGAAAGCTCTTGAGTCATGAAACACGCCTTCATAAGATACAAAGTGACAACTGGCTCAGTTTCGGAATTATAGACCATAAAAACCAGAAACTGAAATTTTACCCCACTTTTCACACTTCTCGATCCAAACTACCCCCAAGGAAGGTTCGCAAGAGGTTGTTTGGGGTCTCGTTAGAAAGCTCTTGAATGATGAAACACGAATGCATAAGCAACAAAGTGACAACTTGCTCGGTTTCAGAATTACAAGACCAGAAAATCCAGCGGGTGATTTTTACCTCACTTTTCACACTTCTCGATCCAAACTACCCCCAAGGACGGTTCGCAAGGGGTTGTTTGGGGTCTCGTTAGAAAGCTCTTCAATCATGAAACACGAATGCATAAGTAACAAAGTGACAACTTGCTCAGTTTCGGAATTATAGACCATAAAAACCAGAAACTGAAATTTTACCCCACTTTTCACACTTTTCGGTCAATACAACCCCCAAGGACGGTTCGCAAGGGGTTGTTTGGGGTCTCGTTAGAAAGCTCTTGAATCATGAAACACGAATGCATAAGTAACAAAGTGACAACTTGCTCGGTTCCGGAATTATAGACCATAAAAACCAGAAACTGAAATTTTACCCCACTTTTCACACTTTTCGTAACTGAAGAGCTTTCCGAGGAGACCTCCAACCACCCCTTGCTTACCGTCCTTGGGGGTTGTTTAGATCCAAGACCTAAAAGTGAGGTAATATGGGTTTTCTGGAAACGTAGTTCTGAAACTGAGCAAGTTGTCATTTTAAAACTTATGAATGTGTGTTCCGTAACTCAAGAGCTGTCCAACAAGACCCAAAACAACCCCTTGCGTACCGTCCTTGGGGGTAGTTTGGATCGAGAAGTGTGAAAAGTGAGGTAAAATCACCCGCTGGATCTTCTGGTCTTGTAATTCTGAAACCGAGCAAGTTGTCACTTTGTTACTTACGCAAGCGTGTTCCATGACTCAAGAGCTTTCCAACGAGACCCCAAACAACCCCTTGCGAACCGTCCTTGGGGGTTGTATTGACCGAAAAGTGTGAAAAGTAGGGTAAAATTTCAGTTTCTGGTTTTTATAGTCTATAATTCCGAAACTGAGCAAGTTGTCACTTTGTATCTTATGCATGCGTGTTTCATGATTCAAGTGCTTTCTAACGAGACCCCAAACAACCCCTTGCGAACCGTGCTTGGGGGTTGTTTGGATCGAGAAGTGTGAAAAGTGAGATAAAAATCTGCCGCTGGAACTTCTGGTATTGTAATTCTGAAACCGAGCAAGTTGTCACTTTGTTACTTATGCACGCGTATTCCATGACTCAAGAGCTTTCTAACGAGACCCCAAACAACCCCTTGCGAACCGTCCTTGGGGGTTGTTTAGATCCAAGACCTAAAAGTGAGGTAATATGGGTTTTCTGGAAACGTAGTTCTGAAACTGAGCAAGTTGTCATTTTAAAACTTATGAATGTGTGTTCCGTAACTCAAGAGCTGTCCAACAAGACCCAAAACAACCCCTTGCGTACCGTCCTTGGGGGTAGTTTGGATTGAGAAGTGTGAAAAGTGTGGTAAAATCACCCGCTGGATCTTCTGGTCTTGTAATTCTGAAACCGAGCAAGTTGTCACTTTGTTACTTACGCAAGCGTGTTCCATGACTCAAGAGCTTTCCAACGAGACCCCAAACAACCCCTTGCGAACCGTCCTTGGGGGTTGTATTGACCGAAAAGTGTGAAAAGTAGGGTAAAATTTCAGTTTCTGGTTTTTATAGTCTATAATTCCGAAACTGAGCAAGTTGTCACTTTGTATCTTATGCATGCGTGTTTCATGATTCAAGTGCTTTCTAACGAGACCCCAAACAACCCCTTGCGAACCGTGCTTGGGGGTTGTTTGGATCGAGAAGTGTGAAAAGTGAGATAAAAATCTGCCGCTGGATCTTCTGGTATTGTAATTCTGAAACCGAGCAAGTTGTCACTTTGTTACTTATGCACGCGTATTCCATGACTCAAGAGCTTTCTAACGAGACCCCAAACAACCCCTTGCGAACCGTCCTTGGGGGTTGTATTGACCGAAAAGTGTGAAAAGTGGGGTAAAATTTCAGTTTCTGGTTTTTATGGTCTATAATTCCGAAACCGAGCAAGTTGTCACTTTGTTACTTATGGATTCGTGTTTCATGATTCAAGAGCTTTCTAACGAGACCCCAAACAACCCCATGCGAACCGTCCTTGGGGGTTGTATTGACCGAAAAGTGTGAAAAGTGGGGTAAAATTTCAGTTTCTGGTTTTTATGGTCTATAATTCCGAAACCGAGCAAGTTGTCACTTTGTTACTTATGTGTGCGTGTTTCATGACTCATGAGCTTTCTAACGGGACCTGTAACAACCCCTTGCGAACCGTCCTTGGGGGTTGTATTGACCGAAAAGTGTGAAAAGTGGGGTAAAATTTCAGTTTCTGGTTTTTATGGTCTATAATTCCGAAACTGAGCGAGTTGTCACTTTGTATCTTATGAGTGCGTGTTTCATGATTCAAGAGCTTTCTAACGAGACCCCAAACAACCCCTTGCGAACCGTGCTTGGGGGTTGTTTGGATCGAGAAGTGTGAAAAGTGGGGTAAAATTTCAATTTCTGGTTTTTATGATCTATAATTCCAAAACTGAGCGAGTTGTCACTTTGTATCTTATGATTGCGTGTTTAATGATTCAAGAGCTTTCTAACGAGACCCCAAACAACCCCTTGCGAACCGTGCTTGGGGGTTGTTTGGATCGAGAAGTGTGAAAAGTGGGGTAAAAATTCAGTTTCTGGTTTTTATGGACTATAATTCCGAAACCGAGCAAGTTGCCACTTTGTTACTTATGCATTCGTGTTTCGTGATTTAAGAGCTTTCTAACGAGACCCCAAACAACCCCTTGCGAACCGTCCTTGGGGGTTGTATTGACCGAAATGTGTGAAAAGTGGAGTAAAATTTCAGTTTCTGGTTTTTATGGTCTATAATTCCGAAACTGAGCGAGTTGTCACTTTGTATCTTATGAGTGCGAGTTCTATAAATCAAGAGCTTTCTAACGGGACTTCTAACAACCCCTTGCGTACCGTCCTTGGGGGTAGTTTGGATCGAGAAGTGTGAAAAGTGAGGTAAAAATCACCCGCTGGATCTTCTGGTCTTGTAATTCTGAAACCGAGCAAGTTGTCACTTTGTTATTTATGCATGCGTGTTCCATGATTCAAGAGCTTTCCAACGAGACCCCAAACAACCCCTTGCAAACCGTCCTTGGGGGTTGTTTTGACCGAAAAGTGGGGTTAAATTTCAGTTTCTGGTTTTTATGGTCTATAATTCCAAAACTGAGTGAGTTGTCACTTTGTATCTTATGAGTGCGAGTTCTATTACTCAAGAGCTTTCTAACGGGACTTCTAACAACCCCTCGCGTACCGTCCTTGGGGGTAGTTTGGATCGAGAAATGTGAAAAGTGAGGTAAAATTCACCCGCTGGATTTTCTGGTCTTGTAATTCTGAAACCGAGCAAGTTGTCAATTTGTTACTTATACATTCGTGTTTCATGATTCAAGAGCTTTCTAACGAGACCCCAAACAACCCCTTGCGAACCGTGCTTGGGGGTTGTTTGGATCGAGAAGTGTGAAAATTGAGATAAAAAATCAGCCGCTGGATCTTCTGGTATTGTAATTCTGAAACCGAGCAAGTTGTCACTTTGTTACTTATGCATGCGTGTTCCATGACTCAAGAGCTTTCCAACGAGACCCCAAACAACCCCTTGCAAACCGTGCTTGGGGGTTGTTTGGATCGAGAAGTGTGAAAAGTGAGATAAAAAATCAGCCGCTGGATCTTCTGGTATTGTAATTCTGAAACCGAGCAAGTTGTCACTTTGTTACTTATGCATGCGTGTTCCATGATTCAAGAGCTTTCTAACGAGACCCCAAACAACCCCTTGCGAACCGTCCTTGGGGGTTGTTTGGATCGAGAAGTGTGAAAAGTGAGGTAAAAATCACCCGCTGGATCTTCTGGTCTTGTAATTCTGAAACAAAGCAAGTTGTCACTTTGTTATTTATGCATGCGTGTTCCATGATTCAAGAGCTTTCCAACGAGACCCCAAAGAACCCCTTGCAAACCGTCCTTGGGGGTTGTTTAGATCCAAGACCTAAAAGTGAGGTAATATGGGTTTTCTGGAAACGTAGTTCTGAAACTGAGCAAGTTGTCATTTTAAAACTTATGAATGTGTGTTCCGTAACTCAAGAGCTGTCCAACAAGACCCAAAACAACCCCTTGCGTACCGTCCTTGGGGGTAGTTTGGATTGAGAAGTGTGAAAAGTGTGGTAAAATCACCCGCTGGATCTTCTGGTCTTGTAATTCTGAAACCGAGCAAGTTGTCACTTTGTTACTTACGCAAGCGTGTTCCATGACTCAAGAGCTTTCCAACGAGACCCCAAACAACCCCTTGCGAACCGTCCTTGGGGGTTGTATTGACCGAAAAGTGTGAAAAGTAGGGTAAAATTTCAGTTTCTGGTTTTTATAGTCTATAATTCCGAAACTGAGCAAGTTGTCACTTTGTATCTTATGCATGCGTGTTTCATGATTCAAGTGCTTTCTAACGAGACCCCAAACAACCCCTTGCGAACCGTGCTTGGGGGTTGTTTGGATCGAGAAGTGTGAAAAGTGAGATAAAAATCTGCCGCTGGATCTTCTGGTATTGTAATTCTGAAACCGAGCAAGTTGTCACTTTGTTACTTATGCACGCGTATTCCATGACTCAAGAGCTTTCTAACGAGACCCCAAACAACCCCTTGCGAACCGTCCTTGGGGGTTGTATTGACCGAAAAGTGTGAAAAGTGGGGTAAAATTTCAGTTTCTGGTTTTTATGGTCTATAATTCCGAAACCGAGCAAGTTGTCACTTTGTTACTTATGGATTCGTGTTTCATGATTCAAGAGCTTTCTAACGAGACCCCAAACAACCCCATGCGAACCGTCCTTGGGGGTTGTATTGACCGAAAAGTGTGAAAAGTGGGGTAAAATTTCAGTTTCTGGTTTTTATGGTCTATAATTCCGAAACCGAGCAAGTTGTCACTTTGTTACTTATGTGTGCGTGTTTCATGACTCATGAGCTTTCTAACGGGACCTGTAACAACCCCTTGCGAACCGTCCTTGGGGGTTGTATTGACCGAAAAGTGTGAAAAGTGGGGTAAAATTTCAGTTTCTGGTTTTTATGGTCTATAATTCCGAAACTGAGCGAGTTGTCACTTTGTATCTTATGAGTGCGTGTTTCATGATTCAAGAGCTTTCTAACGAGACCCCAAACAACCCCTTGCGAACCGTGCTTGGGGGTTGTTTGGATCGAGAAGTGTGAAAAGTGGGGTAAAATTTCAATTTCTGGTTTTTATGATCTATAATTCCAAAACTGAGCGAGTTGTCACTTTGTATCTTATGATTGCGTGTTTAATGATTCAAGAGCTTTCTAACGAGACCCCAAACAACCCCTTGCGAACCGTGCTTGGGGGTTGTTTGGATCGAGAAGTGTGAAAAGTGGGGTAAAAATTCAGTTTCTGGTTTTTATGGACTATAATTCCGAAACCGAGCAAGTTGCCACTTTGTTACTTATGCATTCGTGTTTCGTGATTTAAGAGCTTTCTAACGAGACCCCAAACAACCCCTTGCGAACCGTCCTTGGGGGTTGTATTGACCGAAATGTGTGAAAAGTGGAGTAAAATTTCAGTTTCTGGTTTTTATGGTCTATAATTCCGAAACTGAGCGAGTTGTCACTTTGTATCTTATGAGTGCGAGTTCTATAAATCAAGAGCTTTCTAACGGGACTTCTAACAACCCCTTGCGTACCGTCCTTGGGGGTAGTTTGGATCGAGAAGTGTGAAAAGTGAGGTAAAAATCACCCGCTGGATCTTCTGGTCTTGTAATTCTGAAACCGAGCAAGTTGTCACTTTGTTATTTATGCATGCGTGTTCCATGATTCAAGAGCTTTCCAACGAGACCCCAAACAACCCCTTGCAAACCGTCCTTGGGGGTTGTTTTGACCGAAAAGTGGGGTTAAATTTCAGTTTCTGGTTTTTATGGTCTATAATTCCAAAACTGAGTGAGTTGTCACTTTGTATCTTATGAGTGCGAGTTCTATTACTCAAGAGCTTTCTAACGGGACTTCTAACAACCCCTCGCGTACCGTCCTTGGGGGTAGTTTGGATCGAGAAATGTGAAAAGTGAGGTAAAATTCACCCGCTGGATTTTCTGGTCTTGTAATTCTGAAACCGAGCAAGTTGTCAATTTGTTACTTATACATTCGTGTTTCATGATTCAAGAGCTTTCTAACGAGACCCCAAACAACCCCTTGCGAACCGTGCTTGGGGGTTGTTTGGATCGAGAAGTGTGAAAATTGAGATAAAAAATCAGCCGCTGGATCTTCTGGTATTGTAATTCTGAAACCGAGCAAGTTGTCACTTTGTTACTTATGCATGCGTGTTCCATGACTCAAGAGCTTTCCAACGAGACCCCAAACAACCCCTTGCAAACCGTGCTTGGGGGTTGTTTGGATCGAGAAGTGTGAAAAGTGAGATAAAAAATCAGCCGCTGGATCTTCTGGTATTGTAATTCTGAAACCGAGCAAGTTGTCACTTTGTTACTTATGCATGCGTGTTCCATGATTCAAGAGCTTTCTAACGAGACCCCAAACAACCCCTTGCGAACCGTCCTTGGGGGTTGTTTGGATCGAGAAGTGTGAAAAGTGAGGTAAAAATCACCCGCTGGATCTTCTGGTCTTGTAATTCTGAAACAAAGCAAGTTGTCACTTTGTTATTTATGCATGCGTGTTCCATGATTCAAGAGCTTTCCAACGAGACCCCAAAGAACCCCTTGCAAACCGTCCTTGGGGGTTGTTTTGACCGAAAAGTGTGAAAAGTGGGGTTAAATTTCAGTTTTTGGTTTTTCTGAGTTTGTTGAGCCGCTGAATTTTCTGGTCATGTAATTCTGAAACTGAGCAAGTTGTCACTTTGTGGCTTGTGTGTGCTTTCCTTGTCTTGAGAGCTTTCCAATGTGCTCTCATACAAGCCCTTGCGTATCGTCGTTGGGGTTGGTCTCGACTGGAAACTCGTGACCAAATTTTCACCAGACTCTAGGTTTAGGCAGGCAGTATCCCTGCAGCATAAGGGTTTCATGATTGAAGGTTTTTAATATCATTTTATTATTATTTCTTGAGAACTGTATTCGTGTTCAAAGTTTCAAGAAAATCAGATCCGCAGAAGTAGTTGAAGTTACATCGTAAGTTTCGATACAAACAAATGAGCGAAAACCGTTCAAAAATAGTTTTCTCCTGAAAATTTTCCGGCCTAGGATGCCACAGTTTTCCTATTTCCCTTATTTAATCGCGTACAGAGATTTTCTTTCATGATATTACAATAATATTTTGGGACATTTTAATTTTGTCGGGTTATAAAGGGCCGCCAACTTTAGGCCGCCAACTTCACACCGGTATAATCGGGTGAAATCTACCTAATCTGCTGTGTATTTGTGTTGTGTGAACTCTAAACCCATCGGTAGTGCTCTAGTGTTGTGTCTGTGCTGAAGAACCTGAGGATTCAGTCATACCACCCGAAGGATGCGCCCGCCTCCATCGTGCCGGTAATGTACACGCGTGACATTGAGCTGACCCTTACAGTTCTGTCTGCCCCCTTTAATTTGGCTTATTGGATTCAGCCCAGCATAGCCGTACCTACCTAACCAGGACCCAGCACTATTCTCGCGACATTAATAAGACATGTTTTTTACCAAAACAAAAGCTGTGATAGCCGATTGGTTGAAGCACGCGTCTTGCGGGCATCAGGTCTTGGATTAAAACCCCGGCTCGCACCTCTGGATTTTCGAAATCTATGTGCGAATCATAATTTATATATGATTACCACTTGCTAAGGGTGAAGGAAAAACATCGTGAGGAAACCTGCATGTCTTAAAAGATCTATCCTATTTTCGAAAGACATGTGAAATCCTCCAACCAGCACTGGGCCAGGGTGGTGGATTACGGCCGGAATGCCCCTCGTGTTGACTTGCCCAAGAGTGGGACGTCAAAAGGGCTAAATTATTATTTATTATTATATTTAGCAAAACCATTTTTTAACTTCTAAATGGACTCGGGAATGGTGCCGTTACCCGCTTAACGTGTCCAAATTATTCCGACTGTTCCTTGATAAGTAGTATACAAGTATGATTGGTTAAATAGTTCCAGATATATTTTTTTTATTTTAGAGAAAGTTCTGGAATGTTTATGTTACCTATGTGGATTTGTCAATCTCAAAAGAAACATTTTTTTTGTTCAAATTGCTATTATAATTTTATTTTTTATTTGTCCTCAGGGTTTCTGTATCAACTACATTGCTTCAAAATGAAGGCAATGAAAGCAGGTAACCACCTATTATTTGTTGTTCTTAGTGCTAGACTCTATTTGTCACTTGCAAATTCAGGTCGAAATCATAAAATGGCATGGAGATCCTATATAGTACATCTAGAGAAATGGATTCCACTGAAACCGTCACAGAATAATACTCTACCTTTTCACAACGCGTTACATCAAGGAATACTCTCTTAAACATCTCTACCAAACTATTTTGTATTCTATCCTAGAATAAATAAAGTGCAATTTAAATCGGCAAGGTTTCAATCTTTGAATACATTGTACAGCAAATGAAAATGGACTTAAACTTTAGGGTGTAAAGTAGAGTATCGCTTGAAGGTTGATAGAGTGTCAATTTCTTGGAAATGTTAAAGGAATGGAAAATATCTACTTGTCGCAAATAGACACAATCTGTTAAATTGTGTAGTCACTATGAAAAAGATTTCTTTGTACTATAAATAAACTACAACACCCAATTGTAAGACGAAACTCTATACCTACCTAAATATTTGTTATTGTCTGTTCTTCAACTTTTTTTAACTTAGTAAGAGTTATCTGATGTTAAGCAGTTACCATAGTGTATAGATATTGGCAATACGATAGGCACGCACGTTTCCGAACTGAAGGGGATGTAATAAAGAGAGGGGAGTTGGTATTCCGGATCTCTCACTCATAACAAGATATTGATAAGAATATGCACAATATACCTTAGAGTCAAATTCTGCAAGAACTTGACTTCCAAAATGTCGAGGCCACATGGCAACTTCTTTTAGCTTATAGCCCAGCAGTATCATAAACTCTTATTTCAAAGACATAAAACCGTTTCTAACCCAAGCCAAATAGCCATCCAAACGACATAGTCCCCTATTCTAAGCGGTCTATTTCCTAGATTGTCCACCATTAAACAGGGCGTCCATAATCCAGTCTAGCTACAGGGATATAACCAATGAGTTCGTAATACATGTAACGAAACACATTTACAATTTGACGGCTCAAACGGCCGGGTGAGGGCCAGCTCATATTTCCTGGGTAATCGCGCACGGATTACACTTTCAGCATTTGGATTACAGTTTGTAATTGGTTTGGATAACTATTTGGAATTTAGTAGATCCATGATTCAGATGTTATTATCATTTATTATTTTATTTTCTCTCTGTATCACGGGCTCTGCCCGGTCCTTTGTAAAGCTTGCATGGGGACATGGGTCCAACATGTAGAGGCCCTTTGTGAGAATTTTATTACTTATCACTTATTTATTAATAGGTACCGCAATAGAGTTCAACGACTTCTACAGGTGACTTGTATTGTTTACTAAACGCTTTGTAATTACTGCAACGATTAATGGATTATATCGTATTCATGATTTTTTTGGTGTAATTAAAAAAAACTAAAATGTAGCAGGAACTACAAATATAATTTGTTGTTGTTATTGTTTATCTTAATGCACTAAATATAACATTTAAACTAAAAATATTCAACATGGTTGAATTGAAAATACAATTCTACAGTTCACGTTGAATTTCCATTCCAAAAGAAGTTAAAATATCCAGTCGTTCGAGAATTTCTTTAGATAAAGTTATTCAGGAAAGTTATCCGCGTTAAACGAAGCAAGATAATAGCGGACGTGTGGAGCCAATAGGTACGAGTAGTATTAGCTCAAATGTGGAATTGGAGATGTTACTTTTGAATTTCCAACTTTACCTTCAGCAGAAAAGAGAAAATCATCCAGCCAGGCGGATAGTATGCTTGCCCGGACGACAGCTGTGCCCAATTCCGATACTTGTTGTCAGGGTTTTGTATAAATAGTCTCGGTACTCGCAAACTCTAATATCGTTTTTCAGGTTTCCTATGAATATTTACACGTTATATCAAAGCGCCGCATTCAGCGTCATCTATCGTCTTGAATATTATAATAGCTAACAATAGCCCTTATTACCTAAATAAACTAAAGATTTTTACACGGAGGTTTTAAGTAATCAAGACTGATACATCGGACTATCAGGAGAAATATATGATTTTTTAAATTTCTTGGAACTCGAAAACAAGTATACCTATTCTAACAAGACAACAAAGATTGGCGCAAAATGGCTATCATAGCTGCGTTTTGTACGATGTGTGAGTATCCCTCTACCCATGTATCCTCCTCCTCTTCAGATCCGCAACGTGCAAGCAATGCCATTGTTATTGCAAGCATCTATTGGCTACAGTAACTGCTTAACATCAGGCGGGTCGCACGCTCGATTACCCACATTGTTAATAAAAGAAAAAAAACGGGACAAGTGCGAGTAGAACTCGCGCCCTGAGGGTTCCGTACTATATTTTATTATGATTTTAGATAGTTTTTCCATTCCTGGATTCCAATATCGATACCCGCAAGATATTTCAATAATAAATAGTTCCCAAAAATGCTTAAACAAATTCGGGAACCCAATACAAACTGCAACCAAACTGAATACAAGATAGATAGATAGATAGATAACTCTTTATTAGTCCACCACTAGAAGACAGAATTTTTACAAATTATTAAATAATTTACACAGAAAGTGGAAAATGGGCGGCCTTATCACTAAAAGTGATCTCTACAAGCTACAATACAAACCCTTATTTTACACACTTAGGGGTGGAATTTTACAAAACGCTGAAATAATATTTTTTATTTGTAATAAGTAGCCTCAATACTTATTTTCATGTCTCTAGGTTCATTTAATTTTTTTACCCCATACAAACTTTCACCCCATATTTTATCCACTTAGGGGTGGAATTTTCCAAAATCCTTTCTTAGTGGATACTTGCGGTACATAAATACTGTCAAAATTTCATGATTCTAACACCAGCGGTTTGGGCTGTGCGTTGATTGCATTGAAAAGAGTAACCATTGAGTTTCTTGCCGGCTCTTCTCAGTGGAAGCAGCATTCCGAACCGGTGGTAGATTCTGACTATTCATAAATGCTTTGTTGGCTTACATGAATAAAAACAATTTTGAATTTGAATTTTTTGAATTTGATTCCTTTGTATTGATAAGTGAATTTGCGAAAAGTATCAAAATATGTGACATAAATCACCGTATCTTTTGATTGCGTTGAATTAGAAGCCCAATTTTTTACACCTATAAAGAACCATAGCATTTGAGATTTGGTATTAATTTCAACTTGATAACTTTACCCGTTTCTGAGAAAAAAGGTCTTGACAGACAGATAGACCGGCAGACAGACGGACAACAAAGTGATCCTATAAGGGTTCCGGTTTTTCCTTGTAAGGTCCGGAACCCTAAAAAACGATGAAAAAAGTAGTTAGATCCTTGTGATTCTACTATCAAGCAATTGTTCATCAGAAACACAGCCGTTACGATCTTACATGTTCTCCTGTGAATGACACAAAACGATGTGGATTATGAGTTGTATGAAAAACGCGGTATTCCGGCGTCCGGGATGCTGGGCACGTCTCCGAAGCACTGATGGAATGATAACTTCTTGCTACCAGATCCCTATTACGTGACGGAAGGGGATATTGGTATGACTTTTTTTATGACTGCGAGTCTCGCATATATATATTGGTACGGTAGATAGGCAGTGTAATCAAAGTTGGGAAAGCGAGGTTATTGAAATTAAGATCGTCCTTGATCTACACAGATTTTTGGCGAAGATAATCCTATTTCTTTTAAAAAAAGTTTTTGTCAATATCTAAATGTCAGAAACGCTGGGGACTCTAGATTTAGCTTTATCAATAATTTAACTTTAACGTGTTAATACCTCAAACACATATTGTAATTATTCAGCTAGATACAACGAGTTTTGGAAAACGTTGTTTTGTGGGGCCTAAAAGATCTCATACGCATTGTAAAAAATATTTATTTTGTCTCGAATAGACCCCATACGCACTGGCTGAAAGTCCGCTAAAAACAGCCTCGCAGTGAACGTGTTAAGTTGTTATGTTCTGAATATTTCGGCACTGACAAAAACAAATTAAGACAGAAAATGATTTTTGTAGTTCTTAGTATTAATTTTAGTATTTTTCACTAAAAGTTTTGTAAACTGCTGTCGTATTTTTTTGTATTAGTTGATTGTAACCACGGTTGATTTCAGATAATACAAGCATCAAATAACGAACGCCTAAATACAATTTTACAAATTACACATTGATTGTAGTCAAGCGTTTAGTCTTGTGCATTAGCTAAAACATCCGCATGGAAGGTTACATCCAGGGTTCGGAGATAAAAGCCGCTGCGCTTAAAAGCCTGTCTGTCTGCATTAACCTTGACGCGGCGTTGCAAAGCCGATAGGAAACTCGATCGTTCAGCTGCGAATCGGTTTAGAACGTCAGCTGTGCTGTCAATCCTTGCAGAGATTTGCACCTAATATAAAGTAAACTTTGCTCCAATGCACACAATATTGTATTTTTTAACGTGGCTATTATGTTTCAAAATAAAGTTAAAAATTTTAAAATTGGTGATTTTATGGGGACTCATAATATTCTTATATTTGACCCGTGGACGGTCACAGGGTTAAGCGGTTAACATAAAATTAATAACTCTCAGGTGCTACAACATTAACCTTAATGGTTTTCATTTTAAAATAAATTTTAAACAAAACATTATTTATTCCGGCTACGTTCACGTAGATTTTATGTTTATGTTAAATAATAAATATTACATAACTATATGACATATTTTGTCACATAGCGATACTTTAAAGTATAGTTCCCAGAAAATGCACCTCAAAACTCTAAATTGTTTTTATTAATGTAAGCCAACAAAACCTTTATGAATAGTCAGAATCTACCACCGGTTCGGGCTGCTCCTTCCACTGAGAAGATCTGGCAAGAAACTCAATGGTTACTCCAAAACATTTTTTTAATTTCACCCTACATCTGAAATTAATAAAAATACATTTCAATTACAAACCTCCACCTTTTAAAAACATGTTCGATTAAAACAGAGATTGAATATAACCCGCACGCGATATACAAAACATGAACTCATCAGGGGAATGAGCGAACAAAACAAATAAAACTGCTTACGATGCTCCAAGTTGGGCGGGCGGAATTGACTCGCGCCCTGGGGACGGAACTCGAGCGAGCGGCGCCGACAAATTGGCCGTGGTAGAGTCTGATGTACTGTACCATTTCATATGTTCTCAGTTTGATAGAGTCGGAATACACCATCAGTTTAGTTCATTTGAGTGCTAAAAGTACTGTAATTTGAGATTTGTATGATATTGCTATTTCTAAAGCATTCTGTAATTAGCGCTCAAGATTAATGAGAGAACACGACTTATGTGTACTGACCAAATTAATAAATCCCACATTTTGCTTGTATTATTACAAACTAGCTGAGCCCGCGACTTCGTCCGCGTGGAATTTAACTTAACAAAAAAGCCCGCTCCCGCGTTCTGAGCCCGCACGACAGGACCCATTTTTTCATTTTTTTAAATTTGGTTTTTCTAAAATAAAAGTAGCCTAAGTTACTGCTTATAACATCAGCTATCTACCAGTGAAAGTCCCGTGAAAATCGGTCCACCCGTTTCGGAGATACTCTTTGATTTCATGTGTTTTTATTTTTTTACGCGGGACCCTAATTGTTTTTTTAAAATTAAAGTAGCCTAAGTTACTTCCTATAATATCAGCTATCTTCCAGTGAAAGTCCCGTCAAAATCGGTCCAGCCGTTTCGGAGATTACCCGGAACAAACACACAGACAGACAGACAGACAGACAGACAGACAAAAATGTTTTAAATCGCGTTTTTGTTATAGGTGTCGTATGTACTTTCATATGCATTTAGTGAAAAGGTGTTATTTTGATATTACAAACAGACACTACAATTTTATTTATTTGTATAGATACTGATGTATTCTTCTAGGAAATAACTCTTCTAATGAATAATCTGGAAGGTGGCTGATTGAAAAAGAGGCTCTAACATTTTTTTTTCCAATCACCGCACAGTGGTAACGCAAATCCGATAAGATCCGGACCGCTGTGAATTTAATTATTAGTTACGCGGCAAATTTAAATTGATTCCGTCCCGGATAATCCGGGGCAGGCCCCGCCGCGGGATTACCCCGCCTCGTGTAAGGCACGGACGAAACTTAAGCCTCAACTATGTGCTTACAGTTGCAGTGTGGATTCACTTACGCCGTACAATACTTAGTTATACAGATATTGGGAGCTGCTAGTACTTAAACATATCAATTATTCATATCAAATATCATAGGTGGGAGATTTAATCACAATTGATAGTTCAACCGTCTATGTAAGGTACAAAGTCGCAAAACCTTCCATAAAATACTGAAATATAACTCAAATGTTTAAGTTCAGACTAAGCTTTATAGACGTCGTTGTCTGTAATTTATGTAGCGCGTCAATATTAAACAGGTCCCAAATTTTAATTTGAATAACTAACATGAATATGGTACCTATGCCATTTTAAAATAAATACATCACTACGTGTCCCAAAAAAAAGCGCAAAATTACGCACCCTATCGGAGACAGGGTGACCATAAATCTCTATAGAGTGGGCCATTTGACCTCTTCAGTTACACTTGGTCGCTTGTTGAAAGCATATTTATAAGCTTGGTGGTGAATTTATTTTTTATTTGTTTTTTTTTTCTAAATTAATTCTATATTTTTTATGTACGTTGTAAGTATGCTGTTTCTGTATGTCAGTATTCATTAAGAATCTAAACAACAGACACCATATATGTGGTTAAGATGTTATTTCGGATTTTAAAACACCGTCACACACACACACACACTCGTAAATGTAGGCATAATAAATTACATTTTACATTACGAAGGGTTATCAACTGATTACCGTCCGTCATAAATTACTTTTGGGTTTTTGTTAGGAAATGGGTTTTCACATCGTAACTTAACACCACCGAATGTAACTTGATTTATAAATATTGGAATATAGCCCATATCGATGTGTTCGAAAGAAAAATGTCCCCGAATATTTTTTACACAACTTTTCACTAACCGAACTCACTATCTTGGAAATGCGGGTAATTTATAAGCTTTAGGAAATTGAGGTATAAATCTGTTGGTTGGTTTTTATAACGCTCTTGCCACAAAGCGCGTTAAACCGGACGCACTCTCAATGTCATATTATGCAAACGCCACTTCTTGAATATTTTTTAACTGACTTCAAACCGACCGTAACGGGAAGGTTAATAAGGTTTAAGGTATTTTTATAACACTAAAAGTTGGGATAGTTTCACAATATCTTAAAATAAATGCCAGTTCAATAGTTAGTAGAATTATGACCGTAGAGTATCAAACTACAAAAATACTTACTAATTTTAGTTTATTAATTAATTTTGATAATGACGCGCAGATCTTATAAACTTAGCCAATACTATAAAAATGTATCTGAAGTTATGCCTGATAGAATATTGAGAGGAACTATTGAGTGCAGCGAGCAAAAGTAATACCAAATAGCATCAACACAGAGTTTATTTGTATTAGCTAATCTAGCAATCAGCGATTTTTAACATAATTGCGTATCAATAGCTGTCAAGGAACAGCTTCCTTGACCGCTATTGATACGCAATTATGTTAAAAATAACACTGGATTGATTCTATTTCATATTATTTCCACTAACTCCACTCAATACTTCAACGCGCTCCGTCTAAGTTATTTTTTTTGTCTGAGCCCTATAGCCTTAAGAGTGCTATTTGTAAATAAATCCAAAGGCAACTTGAAAATAAACGCCACAAACACAAGCTGACAAACAATACACTTATACCTCTCAACTATAAATCTAAGAGCCGCTTCAAGCCTCTGAAAAGGCGAAAATGGAAAACGTACCCAGTTCTGGACCGAATCCAAATGTCCCGCCGAATCTAAAATTATCAGCATTGTCAAGTGCACGCTGCAATTTACAGCGCACCATTCATTATGCGACTTTTATGTGCGATTTCCGAGATATTACTTGGCAAGGTTGAGGAATGCGATGTTTATGTAGGCAGATGTTTTAATGTTATTTTCCAACGTTTATAAAAAGATGCAGTTAAGTTCTATTAATAATTACACTTAAATATATTTAACATTTAAATGTAAAATTCTTAGTTAATTAGACCAAGTTTAATTTATTAAGTACGTAATCATTTTTGTTGAAGAATTAAGGCTAGACTAGGGTCAATGTAGATACGGGTAATTAGACGATATCTTTGCTTGGATAAATTTGTTATTGACAGCAATAAAAAGTCCCTAAGTCTCGTCTATCTTTGAATAGTAGGCTTTATTTCACTTGCTGCGAAACGGCTCAGCTGCAAGTGACTCTACAAGATTTTAATAAAAGATAATTTTCCAGCTCTAGCATTTTGTTAGCCGTATGAATAGAATATAAACAACATTTGCTACTTATGCGCATTACATTTAAACACTAAAAATTCAAACTATTATCAGACTATCTTAGCGGTCATTGACACGATTATCCCGGCACCGATTATTTATAAACAGATGACAGGACGATGTCGGGTTCTTTATGTGAATCTTTGACCTCTTTCTTGCTTGATTCTGGAAGCAGGATTCTGACCCGGTGGTAGATTTTGAATTTTGCAGGACCACCTTGAATTTTATCCTACAGAGAAATGTCAAGCAAAGTTCTGCATCGGATTTCACAGAAGTGCTATTATTTTATTTTTATAAAATAACATAATAGAACTTCATTTAAGAAAAGTAAATTTGTGAATATAACTAACGCAAAAATAAATTCCTTTTTATCAAAAATAATTTCCTATTCATGAAAATATATATAAAGAATTTTCCCCACAAAAGTCTAATAATAAACCGAACAAAAGCTATAGCTAAAACATCAAACAGCGCCGTTACTCACAGTTCAAACGTAAAGGCCGCCATTTACTAAAAATAAAAACTGAAATCTTTGTATTAAAATTTAATTTCCTCCGTGTAACGAACCTCGGCCATTCGGATGACAAAATGACATCTTTAAGTTTACAATGCCAGTAAAATTTTTCTTTTCAATTTACAGTAAAAATCTAAGAGTTAATTAAATTGTGCCCTATGTTATGACAGGAATTTGAATATTTTATAGGATCTTTAGTGTTATGACGTAACATTATTCTTGAATTGCTGTAATGGCAAGTTATAGGAACTATAAAAAGCGGATACCAGGTGGCATATTGTAAACACCAATAACTAATAAGGTGATTTACATTAATTTATTAGTGAATTACGTCTCCATTAGTTTAACTTAAAGTTTACAGTGAAATTAGTAAAACCGGCCAAGTGCGTGACGAGCCCCTCAAATTATGGGGTTCCATAGCTATTTGAATAACAAAAAAAAAACATAGCTTGCTTTCAGGGTCATAAAAACGATAACCAACCGTATAAGGTGCTACCTACCTTACGTCTACACATTGTTTAAACATTCAGAAGAAAACATCTTGCAAACGCTATGAAGGAGTAAGTAGTAACGCACAATACACCCCCCACTTAGCACGTTATATTTCGGTGCTAATGATTATAAATAATGGCTCATAAAATTCATGAAACTATATCAAAATGATCCGTCAGTCTAAACCAATTTAAGTTTAAATTGAGTGTACATAATGCATAAATTGTGTACTATAGCGGGCCAATTGGACCTAACTTTACGCATTAGCTGCTGAACCACGCTTCGTTGCGCTTTTAACCTAATAGATGGCAGGGTCATAGACTTGTTTGAAGTATTTTTATACTAAAATTTTCAAATTCCACAATATTTATCGGAGCATGACAATCTATCAAAGCTGACCATAGTGAAACCAACCGAGCCCTAGTTTTAGTCATAGGCGTACTTTAATTTAAAATCTGGTTTCTATATAAAAAAATTCCACTATTCGATTTTTCTATAGGTACCTAATAGCACAGTAGGGATAGCAACACATCTACGCACAAATGTAATTAATGTCCCGCTTCGGAGCGCTTTGTCACGAGATAGGTGAGCGTCAGCAAAAAAGGTTATCGTCATTAATCCCTTTATTAATGGGCCGTGGGTTGCCCTTGTTTTTCCGACCCTACGTCGCATCGTTACGTGTTGTACATTTCAATCTTAAGTACCGAGGTAATTAGCCCCTTTTAATTTTTAAAAGACCATCCCCCTACTCTTGTATGGCCTCTAGCGACTCTAGATAACCTAACTAGTGATCTCTACATAACATATTACTGTGCTTCACCAGTGTTGCCAGTAGATGTCGCTAGTGAACAACTGTTCAGTGTCATCCCTCGTATGCACTGAACGAAAAATTCACACAAAATATGGTTTAGGTGTCATAGAGACAATTAACAATATGTTTTGTGTCCGGCTCAAACGTGGGGTCAGGATGAGGACTCACCCTAATTTTAAACATTTATTATAAAATGGACACGGACTGTACCTAAATAATATTATTTTGTATGCTACAAATGCAATTTCAGATCCAATACATTCGAACTAAACTAATGCTTATGGGTAATATGTTCTAGTGTAGCATACAAAGATCAAAGCCGTGTCTATCAGCCAATAGGATCAGCGTAGTCCTTATTTCAGATCTGTGTTATCTATGCACGGATTTTCAAATGCAACCAACGATGGCACTGTAAAGTTTCAAAGGAATATCACCCTTATGGCATGGAATTAGAGTTGAGGAGAGATGTAAAACTAAACTCGGCAGAGTAAAAATCCGCTCAGGAGGTGCGCCAATTCCAATTTTTGAAATGGTTTCGGCGGAATAGCAACGGATTTTGTTTTTAGGATTCTGTATCTCGATTCTGTTAGTGGACTACATTCTCAAAGGATGTGATATTCTGTTGAGTATTCTTTTTGAAAGGAGTCCATATTGTATGGTTTGAAAAATAATAGTTCTTTGGCTGCCTTTGTTGCGAGTGTAAAAATTCCAAATCCACACGAATTCTATTAACACAATCCTAATTCAAAACATTTTTTTTCACTGTCCTTATAAGTAGCTTCGTCTAACTATACCTACGCATTTATACGAAGAAATCGGAAAGAGATATCATTATGAAACACCTAGGACACCTAATACCAAATTATTACAAACTAGCTGTGCCCCGCGACTTCATCCGCGTAGTATTGGATTATTGGGTTAAAAAGTATCCTATATGTTAATCCCGGTTATAATCTATCTGTGTTTCAAATTTCATCCAAATCCGTTCAGTAGTTTTTGCGTGAAGGAGTAACAAACATACATACATACATACATACATACATCTACACTCACAAACTTTCGCATTTGTAATATTAGTAGGAAGAGTAATTACTTACTTGAGTTTTTTGTTCGGTTCAATTCTACTAGAAATAATCATCTCTTCATTTGAACAGACATTACGAATTGTCGGTCAGCTATGGCTTATCATGAAAACTATTTTTGCCCACAAGAAAAAAAAATCCGATTATTCCCTAATACGTATATACAGACAGAACCCAAAAACTTTTGCTTCGCTATCACAACATTACTTACTGATCAACTTTTTCGGCCTATAATAGGACAAAGTAGTTTTATAGGTAAATAGAAATTGGAGCAGTACTAGAGGGCAGCGAGGCTAAGCCGACGTCTGAAATACACGGAAATATTTTTCCATTTCCTGGTGAAATCCTGTTAATTCGTGAAATATTTTCAGTCACTATTCGTTCGCGATAAAGTCAGAAATATTGAACAACATGATCATATATAGGGGAGTTAGTTACACCTATGATTACCACTCATCTGGTTTTTAGCTACGCGCTAGAATCTTTCAGTAAAGTAAGTAAACCTACCTTTAAACCACTATTCAAAAGATCTTTTTAATATTTTTTTTAATTCTTCCTCTTAGTCGGGCACTCTTGTCAGAGTGGTCGTGGTTGCGCTGACGAGGTATATGGTGGGAGGTTTGGTGAGTCCTAAACATCTCCGAGGGTAGCTCTCTTGGCGATTTTTAATTCTATTAAATAATAAATATCGCCAGACTAAAATACCAATAAGCAACGCTTGTACTATGGGTACCGTACAATGGACTGGGGCGATCCCAGACTTAGGCAAATTACGTAAATGCCATTTCCGAAATTTTCCCGCCAGGTTTCTAACCCGCAACCACCATGTTCAGTAGACCCGAGCTGCCTATGCTCGAACCACTGCACCAAGCGGACGTCAAATGTTTTTTTTTTCTTATAAAAATATACTTTATCTACATGGCTACTTATTGATTATAAATACCTATAGTAAAATTCCTTTACTTAAAATAACCTACTAAGCGAAAAGGTCAAGTTTAATAACGTTTCTTCTATATTCTTTCCACTCAAAGTAAAGAGATCTCGTTATTGGATTAAGATCACAATTTAAATTGAACGCTTTTCTTAAGGTCAATCAATCAGCCTTTTAGTGTTCTACGAATATCGTTTAGTTATACAAAATGGTTGAACGGATTGCCTAGGGTTCCTACTGGATCTGCAAAAGAGAGTTGGTACGTCGCCTGCGTATAAAATAAAAGAAGCTTATCCTAAATTGTTGTCGTTAAACATTTGCTATAAACAATCAGCTAGAAACAGAATATAAATTAAATTTATTGTCTTTCTTTTATCAGTTTGCGGTCTAAATGTTCGCTAATATTTTCACAGCTAAAGCTCCCTTCGCGCCTCTGAGAAATCCGTTTCCTTGTTAATGACAATTGTATCAATATTTTCTGGAATAGTATCTATTCGGATTATTAGGAATATCAAAATTATTATTTATATTATTAGGTTTTGGTTGAGATTGGATCCCTAAGACTGTTAGCTGATTTCTGAATGAGTATACCGTCTTGAAACCAAACTATTTGGATTCATGAAAGTGCAATTGTTAGGAATTTTTCATAATCAATTTACTTTATTTTATTTTTTTCAATTATTTTTTTCGCCTATGAATAGTGATAATCCATTTGGTTCGGAAAGCTATTTCCATCGAAAAGAGCGGTCTTTAACTTATCAGTTTGTTTCCAAAAAAAAAAAGTTGTAACCCATACCTAACTACCTAACAACTGGATACTGGGAATGTTTCCAGGAACTGCAAATCAATGTGGGTAGGCAGCACCTTTGTCACAATACTAGAAAATAATAAATACTCATGTAATTAAACTTCACGATTATAACAGTATTGAATACGCCAGTCTAAACACGAATAACACTCTCCTGCTAAGGCGTTTACTCTGAATAATATCGGATGCGACACGCTGCAAATTTATTGTATCCAGCGGCTTTACTAACGCGATCAACAATAATAAGACTTTTCATAATTTATTGGTTATTAATGGTTCATGAAAATTATTGAGAATATTGACTTAAAAAAAAAAAATTTCGCCCAAAGAGGCAAGCAGGGCGGCGGAATAGTTTCCTATTCAGTCAATTGTTTGTATTATTTGAAAGTTCATATCATAAAACTGAAAAAAAAGAATACCTACCTACTTGCTTGCAAACCTTGCTGTGAGGCCTCACAGTAGACGCACAGTCCTTTGAGAGACAATTTTTATTTAGACTTGGTCCATTACTTCTATCATCACTCATCTGTGCCCATTGTGGTAAACAAAGTAATGGTTGAATTGAAACAAGTAAATAAGTGGTCCTTTACTTAGATAAGTATTGTTTGTAAATACGGCCGTAATTATTATAATATTATACAGCCTGGCGCTACCATGGCGACTCTAATTTAACACACAGGTAGGGCTAGTGGTCAATAATCATAATAGTAACAAAAAAAAAAGTCCGTAAATAGAAAAAAAAAATTTTTCGAACAAAATAGATACTAAATAAAGTAATCAAATTGGCATCACCCTTGAAATTCGATTCATTCAGCTGCTCTTATGCTCTTACCTACTACTCGGAGCGGGGCGAGCTAATAGTATTATTATTATTTCTAATAGTATTTCTTTTACGTTTTAATTTCATTGCAGAAATGTTATTATCCGTGACCTCGGCAGGTGACCTCTGCGCTAGAGTTATTTACGTACAGGCTGCTCCAAAATGGTATTTCAGAAAATGTTGGATAATTCAATGAATAATAATGTTCAATAAAATTTAAATATCTCGAAAATCAGACAATGCGAAGCCTAATACGTGTGTTAATTTACGGTCGCCATGGTAGCACCAGGCTGTATATTAGGTTATTCAATTTTTACGCAACTAAAACATAAATCTCCTTTTGCTGGTGCTGTTGGGTAAAAAGGGAACAATATTTATTATCTACTGACGCTCTGGAAGTGTCCTTTGGCGGATCTGAATCTGAGTCATTTGAGCGCGTCATATATCGCCGCCCGTCGCAAGATCAGGGCCCCGTATTATATGTATAAACTTCGTGTTTTAATAGCCGATCCCGCCCAAAAAGGTCGGGGTATATTTTTCGGTTTATAGCCCTTGGCGTTTGGTGTAAGATGTCAATTGAATTGTATAGGTTGTTAACTTACCTACGCTATCTGAGGTAAGGTGTTATGATTTGTACAATTAGGTGAATGACAGCGTGGCTACAGAACTTTCTAAAAAATAACCCAGGGATCACTGGGAAAAAAATAGACAGCAAAATTAGATTATTTTTGTAGTTCTTTTCAAAACATGTTTTATTAAGCGATTTGTAATTATGTCATAATTCAAAGTCTTTCACCTTTTTTTTCAACACATATCATGTATTCCCATAACAAGGCGAGTAAGACAAAACTTTGGGTTCTTTGGATTCCGCTTTATCTTATAAAATGCGCCAAGCCCTAAATCAACACATGGGGCGCGAGGGCAGCCCGTCTTCATGACTTTCTAACATGGTTTTTACATTTTCACGTCCCGTTGACACTCTGATCGTCGATGCGACGGTCGGACGACCCCACTGGATCCCTTCGATTGGCCCCCTTCAAAGGGGGGTGCAAATATTTGTAACAAGATAGGACACACATTTGGAAGAGATATAAAAAATGTACGATATTCTTTTGAAACTTTCACTAATAGATTCAACTCTTTATTATCTAAAGCTATAGCAACGTAAACTTACACTAGGTATAGAAAAAAGTCTTGTTTTTTAGCAAAAACAATATTTCGTTGCAAAATAATGATTAATCAATAAAATCTTAAAATCGTACTCACGTACATAATTACAAATAGGTAGAAAACTAATCCTTTTTGAGAAACAAACGATAATAAACGTAGGTGTCATTAATACACTCCTTCAACAGGGGTCGTTAACTAATTAATATCCCATAATTAAAGAAGGTGTCATAATTAGCTAATGATGTAATTACGAGAACGTTTATTGAAATTAGTATAAATATTCAGGGATCCAAAAATCCTTACCATTTTACTTGAGGCAATTCAAGTGTAGGCATAGTGCAACAAAATTTAATTTAGATAGAAATATACGTGATAAAAAAATGAATAATCGCAACCACGATGTTCCTCATTGTCGCTGTGATTATGTAAGTTTAATTTATTTTTATACTAATATCATTTATTTTATATTTGGTTTTGTTACATACTTTGATCATTTTATTTTTAAATTAGGTGACTTAGTTTTAATATATTGTTATCTAACCCCCTAAATGACCATTTTTTCAGGTACATCGCTGGCTGGACGCCCATGAGAAGTACTTCTCAAAGTCCTCCCGGATACCGAAACCCACCACCAGTTCTGTTCACCCCGAGTGCCAGTTCCAGCAGGACCAAACCACGAGGACTCCGAATCACCACGATCACCAGTACCGACCTCTGCCGGACGTTGTGAAGAACACCCAGATGGTGCACATGTTGCAAGCACCACATAGAATATCTCCCCTGAGAGCTCCCCAATGAAATTTAGCTATATATAATGTTATTTTTATTTATTTAGGAATTAATGATGATTGTTGGCCGATTTTTTGTGATTAAAATAAATAATACATAAATAAATCCAATTGTTTATTCACAATATATTTTAAATAGTGCCTGCACCTACTGGGGTCAACTCACCACAAATTCTCAAATAAAATAGAGCTGTTACATGTTGAACCTATGTTCCCATGCGAGCCTTATAAAGACCCGAACTTATTATACCTCGACACGTCCTAGAGAACAACAAACATAACTCTTAATACAGTACAGTAGGTTTTATTAATACACAATTTCCGCCTAAATGTATAGTAAGTTTACTACTTATAGCGTTAGAAATTCTGAAAAACTAAATCTAAAGCCATTTCTTTAATTTCGATGATAGATTTTAGGTCCAGTAATTCCAAAAACAGTAATTACCATTAACATAACTGCAAATCCAAATTGCTCATTTGTCTTCATCGCTAATAAAATTTAATGCTTTGGTATGTCCATCCAATCAATTCCTTACTATTAACTAATTGAGCCCGGAAAACGGCGCCCACCGCATATAAATTGTACCAATTAATTGAACCAGTTAACTGTTCCCTCGATTTATTGGATCCTGGATTGATCGTGGTACTGAATACTGACTAAGTGACTAGTGAGTACTACAAGGAAACGACTCGTGGTTGTATACATATATAAGCCCAGGTGATGGGATGTGTGGTTGGCACGTCGATTTGGAATCCATATTATTTATTTTCATCGCAGTTTTACGCGATGGGGACCGCAAAAATGTGAACTAAGTCTTAGCACCCTTTACTATCCTAATACAGTGGTTTTCAGTAAAATATATAGTTAATAAAATATTGGCTTTTAGCGTGTACAATTCAATGGCGACTTGGCGCATTTATCCAAGCGTAGGCCAACCGGATCACTGCACCGAGTGGTAGCTGGTTTCATTCCCGTCAGGGTAACTTCAGGGTAGCCTTTTCATAATTTGGCTTGGTTTGGGTATCACGAAGATCACAACCAGTCTACTGTACCCATAATCCCAATCCCAAGCGTCGCTTAGTATGGGACCAAACAGTTGGTGAGTAAGTCTGGCGTTATTTATTATTTAAAATACTGTAGTGTATGCCCCCATACAATAAATTCATTATAAACATACATTCTTTCATACTAAATGTATCCATCTGTTTCCCTTTCTGAACATGAAACAGGTGTTCTCGTAAGAATCAAATTCAAAAGTGTTCCTTGGCAGGAACTAATCTTAAATAAATGGAATCGTCATCGAGAAAGCGTGTTGGTATTGTCATTCTTATTCATGAAAATACCCTATAATAAATATTTCGTGTTCGTGGCTTTGATTTCTATTAAATCCGGTTATTTGAAAAGGTCTTAATAATTCATAGGTGTATCTTAGGGTCGGCCATAATGCGATTACTGACCCCCGGGGCCCAGTCTGTTTGCAAGGCCCTAGAATAAACAATGAGGTAAAGGATATCAGAGGGAACCTAACAATACAGTACAGTCTGTTCGGTTGTTGATCATACTAATATTATAAGGAGGAAAACTTTGTTTGTTTGATTGTAATGAATAGGCTTCGAAACTACTGAACCGATTTGAAAAATTCTTACACTATTGGGAAGCTACACTATCCCCGGATGACATAGGCTATAAAAAAATAATAGGGATCCTTACTAAAACTCCAATAATGTAACCGTAATGTACCCGTGCGAAGCCGGGGCGGGCCGCTAGTGCAAAATATAATGAGTGTTGTTTTTATCACGTCTTAGGTACCTGCCGCTCCGCCAGTATTTAATTTTGAGAATATATATTCTATATGCCAATTCCATGAGCCATAAGTATAACCAACCTCTGTACCAAAATTCACCCAAATCTGTTTAGCTGTTTCTGTTCAACACAATCCTCCGTTACAAAGGACATACTTTAACGTTTATAACCGTGAGTTAGCAGCGGCGAAACATGTACATACACCGATTTATGTTCCTGTCTTTATATCGAAACAGAGTGGAAATACTCGTAGAGTATATTATTGCAAATAAGAGGTGATAACATAGATTTATAAAACAATTATAGTAATAATATTAACAACTCATAAATATATAATAAAAAAATGCTATCAATGACCAATTCGAGCCTAAAGACATTTTTCCTGAAAATAATCTGAAAGCAGACGAATCCATTTTCAGCTACCGAACTAAATGTAGCGCTATCCTTGAGTCCCTGAATATGTAACCGGATCTGAAAACCGGTCGGAAGGACCCGGGTGTAAATTGCGGAGGCCCGGGTAAAAATCGAACGGAAGTCCGACCCCACAGTAGAACAACAATGTATAATTTATAGTTTGGACTTCGGCATTGTGAGATCTTGGATTTATTTGTTACTGTTATACTTATAAGTAAATTGGTCAGCGATCTTTTTTTTTAAATTGAATAGAAGCAAACTATATTGCAACCTTACGCGGGAAGACTCGAGCTTTAGCCAAGTGTCTCTAACTCATATACGGGTTGGCTCTACCGAAGTAGTACCACCATCACACATAAGATCAGCGTTAAGTAGCGTTTAGTACGATGAATGCGAGTACTGGAAGACCTACCCCTCTTCGTACCCCTCCCTCTATCCTAGTATGTCCCCTATAGGTTCGGCGACGTGCGAGTAATGCCTCTGGCATTGCAAGCATCTATAGGCTACGGTTACAGCTTCACATCAAGCGGGTCGTACGGTTGTTTGTTGACTTTGAAATATTCATTGTTGTTTGTTAACTTTAAAAAAACAGTACGTAATTAATTAGGAGTCAAATTATTTGAATCGCCAATTTAAATCACAAACTTTACTATTACCTTAAACTCGAATCCCTGGACCATCTGACAGATAGGCCGTAATTCCCTCGTAAGGCACGTAAAATTTTAATTGCACCATATTTTATCGGTAAGGGCGGAGAGCTTTGATTAAAAACCTTTTGGGAATACCCAATCGTAAGTACGTGATTATCCCTTTGTGATCAATATGGAACCCTCATTATATTATAGTTAGGTGCACCAGCGTATTAAGCCCGTTTGAAGTAGCTAGCTAGGGATTGGAATGTAAAAAAACTTACAACATGTTTTTTAAGCTGCATTTTCTAAGATTTAACCCTGGGTTTGCACCGAACATAAAATGATGTCTGAGACATAAAATGTTGTCTCTTTTTTATAACAACAAACACAAGCAAAAATATAGCTACAAAAAAATGGGATATAACAAAATCGGCAAAAGCGCATGTTGATGTTAAGCAGTTATCGGAACATATATATTACAAGCTGTGCCCCGCGACTTCGTCCGCGTAGTATTGGATTATTGGGTTAAAAAGTATCCTATATGTTAATCCCGGTTATAATCTATCTGTGTTCCAAATTTCATCCAAATCCGTTCAGTAGTTTTTGCGTAAAGGAGTAACAAACATACATACATACATACATCCACACTCACAAACTTTCGCATTTATAATATTAGTAGGACTAGGATGCTTGCAATATCAAAGGCATTGCCCACCTAAAAAGGAGTGGGATAGACGGACGGGAATGGACGGGGGGGGGGATGGGCTTCCGACTCTATCACCCATCGTACGAAACGCAGCTATAATATATATTTCGCGCTGATCTTCTGTAAGAGGTTGGTACTACCCCGTTCAATCCGGCTCGTATATGAGTTTTCGTTAATTGGCTAAAACTTGGCTCTACCACCATCCAACTAACTATACACCTAACTCTCTACCAAGAGCTTGAACGAGTAGCAGAAATAGTTTTAATAAAGGCATGCTTTCAAAACAAATCTACCATGATAATTGATTGACTCAGGCGTTACTTTGCGGAAATCCATTGTAAAACAATTTAGGAGAAGGACCCACCACTCACCCTTGGCTTGTTAACCTACAAAATTATAAATCAAATAGGTTGATCGATAATGGAAGAGGTCAACAAAACCTAACTCCGTCGGTCGAGTCTGTCAGTCATGAGTGTCAGGGACCCTATTAATGTGCAATTTTCCGCGGAACAAAGCGAATTAAAAGAGTTCAGAGGCGAAACACGTGTCGAATTTAGTTACAATTTTGACGACCGCTTGGCGCTGTGGTTCGAGCGTAGGCCGCTCGGCTTACTGCACATGGTGGTTGAGGGTTCGATTGCGGCCGGCGTAAATTTCGGAAATAGCGTTTTCGTAATTTACCCAGGTCTGGGTGTCATTGGGATCGCCCCCAGTCAATTTTAATGTACCCATAGTACAAGCGTTACTTAGTTGGGGACCATACTGTTGGTGTGTCAGTCTGGTGATATGTATTATAACTAATTATGTTACTATATGTTTGGTGGCCCGGACGACGCTCACCGATCCGGCCCTGATTAAGTTAAGATAAACGGGAATGGAGCCGTAGATGGGTGTGAGGCGAGCCAGGTTAAGCCGGGATAAGCGGGAGAGGATAGGTGGGAGAATAGATAGGGGTAACCCATCGGGATAACTTATTAGGCACATCATTAATATAGTTATATGCAATCTATACAATACGAATTAATAAAATAGGAGTGTCTGTTTGTAATATCAAAATAACACCTTTTCACTAAATGCATTTTAAAGTACGAGTACATACTGTACATATAATAAAAAAGCGAAAAAAAAATTGTCCATCTGTATGTTTGTTCCGGGTAATATCTGAAACGGCTGGACCGATTTTGACGGGATTTTGGCTTGATTAATAATTTAAATTCCACGCGGACGAAGTCGCGGGCACAGCTAGTAAACAATAAGGGAGGTGACCGGTCTGATCGTAAGGAAAATCTATAAGTAGGTAAGGTACTTACCTACTATTACAAAACTGTAACTGCTGTGCCAATACATTGAAGATATGTTCAAAGAATTACTGCAATAGGAGTGGAAAATATATAAGAAACCAAAAATATTTAATTTGGACTCTGCGCGCGATCGGGGTAGTACCACCTCTCACAGAAGATCGCGTAAATTAGCCATTACATGTACGGTACAGTCCATTGTATGTACGGTACCCATAGTACAAGCGTTGATTCGTTTGGAACCATACAGTTGGTGTGTCATTCTGGCGATATCTAGGGCGCTATTTATTTATTTATTTACATTGTGTCAATACACAATAGCTATGTAATAGGTACTATAGGTACATAATGTGCTTAATTTTCGTCATCACGAGTATAATAATAATAATAATAATAATTTAGCCTTTTTGACGTCCCACTGCTGGGCACGGGCCTCCCCTCAACATGAGGGGGATTCAGGCCATAATCCACCACGCTGGCCCAGTGCGGGTTGGTGGATTTCACATGTCTTTCGAAAATTGGTTAGATCTTCTAAGACATGCAGGTTTCCTCACGATGTTTTCCTTCACCGTAAGCAAGTGATAATCATATAGAAATTATGATTCGCACATAGATTTCGAAAAAACCAGAGATGCGAGCCGGGATTTGAACTCAAGACCTTGTGCCCGCAAGGCGCGTGCATTAACCAATCGGCTATCACACACTTTTCACGAGTATCTCGTATAAAATAATAAAGCTCAACAATCCCAGAGTGGTTTATCGTCTCGAAAGTTGTTGATCAGTTCAATCTTGTGACTTGCAATGTCAAAATATCACAAACAACTCTAAGTCAGTAACTAATTTAAACTTTCTGCCCACAGACATTAGTGTTACTAATTTAATTTTATTTTATGGGAGTTCGTAACTCGGTGGCCCATACCTATCACACCCATGGGATTTAAAATAACTTATATATATAATAATATTAGTGCATTCTATAAGAGCTTGCAATGCGTAAGAACTTATTATACTGTGTGTACCCTTAGTGATCTCTAAAAACCGCTGCCTTAAGGCTAAAGCGCCCATGTAGCCCGCGAAGTTCAAATTTTTTGAGTTCTTTTAGAAATTTTTCAAAATCTGACAATAATAAAAGACAAATTTTGTAATTCGCGAAAAAGACCGTGTGCAGTGCATTTATTAATATATCCAACTTACTCTAAAACATTTCAAGAACGACAGCTATCTAGATAATCTGGCAATTTTTGTATATTTAGTGATTTACTAGTATCATATCCACCGTGATAATATTTAGAGTAAAATGTGTGAACCACTTTTTTTCTTCGGCTTATTATTTTCTTCCTAAATGATGCTAGTCTCTTGTTTTTCAGAAAATCCATACGTGACATCATTCAACTACAAATCGAGCATATGGTTAAGACCCTGACTTTGATAGATTTGGTTTAAAAGCTTGATTTTTGAAGAATGGGAAATGATCCAGTTTACCTCGTGTTTGGGTTACAAGGGATCAGCACAAGGGTTACAGTGAATCTGTGGAGGCACAGTGGATTTCTGAGGATTTTTAAATAGAGAATCGTTTAAATTATTACTTTTATTTTAAAATGTTAACAGTATTTCAGTTACAAAGATAACAAAATTATTAAAGATTTATTATGAATAATATTCACTTCTTTGAAATAGAAATTAACATAAGTAAATCTAGGAGAACTGAACTTTTTAGTAAGCTACCCAACAAATAGGTACCACTTGAAAACTTAATAAATTGTCTGTTCCAGCCAGACAGGCTAAACCTGTAGGTATTAGTCGATATGCAATAGCTTTAATTATACACCTTGATTTTAATAGCCTGCTGCATAACCTGAGGGTTAGCAGCCGAATGGATTTTCCGCTCACGGTTTCGTGGCATTTTGGAATAAAAAAAAGAACAAGATGAAATGAAACGTTATCATGCCAAAGAAATCCAAGTACGCCTCTGTGGAGTACAATGAATTGCTATCCGCTGTGACCCAAAAGCAAATTAACCACTGATACCCATCGGTTGTTAACGACAATAAAATTGCAAAAAAAATCGAGCCTACATTTAGAAAGAAAGAGATTCAAGAAGTGAACAATAGAAATACTCATTGTGGTAGGAAAATATTAATATATTCGGAATATAGACACACATCCTTGCAAATCAACTTTTAAAAAGTCCTAAAAAAATACTTTAGTAGTCACTTCCTGTTCTTACCGTGGTAACGTGAACACCACCTATCGTAGCGCAGCGGAGATTGGTTCAGCGCGGGGGCAATGTAAATAGCTTGCGCCTGTCTATTTTCTATGTGTGAGACCAAAACAGAGACAGATATGGCAGTTTATGCACTGTGCCCCTTGATCCACCGTTACCCACTCTCTACCTACTTAATTGCAGGGGCGTCCAAAAAACTATTATTTTTTTGTTTAGAGACTGTCGTCTGCTTACTTATAGGTACATGGCACAATTCTCTCATTGTATAATGTCTTACCATTAAAATATCTAAGTACTTGTTTTAAATTAGTTAACTACGGGATGTTGGGAAATAAAACACGAAATATAATCAGCAGTAATATTTTAAATTGCTTTGAATCACAATTTTGTAGTGTTTATAGATTATAATAATTACAAAGGAAGATTATTTTTGTTCAAAGTACACTTCACCAACAACTCGTCATCATGCACACTCATGTCCAACATCTTAGAGAATTCTCACTAAAACAATAGAGTTATCTACCTAATAAATAAAACAAAACTAACAATAATCGAAAACAAACTTGATAATAATACATTGATAATAAATTAAAAACATAAATAAGCTATAAAAACAATATTCGTAATACAATAAAACAATTTAATTGCGTCGCCTATTTATCACACAATTAAAATAATTATAATATATTATTAATTTAGTACATTGTTCTACAATATTGACTTTTTAATTTAAAATAAAAATATTGCTACAGACTTAATACAATATTATAAATATCAAATAACAATTAATTTCAAATAATAAAATTATATCTTTAAGATAAAAATCATACATTTTTAAACAAGCTATAACATTTAATTATATCTATTCATAAAGAGATTCTAAGTTGTTTAAGTGCACAATAGCAGACTCACGCATCCCTTCATATTTGGTGTTTTAGAAACCTTGAAACTGGCAGTAGGTACATAACAATTTCTTACATTCGCTATTATTAAAAAAAATACTTACTCATAACGCTTAAGGGTGTGAACCAAAATCGATCGACAGTCAATCGATAAATCGATCGAAAGTTACTCTATGCCGAAAATGTAGATCGACCTCGACCCTACTCATTTAACCATCGATTGATGGTCAATCAATTGTTTTGGTTACGCTAAGATTGCATACAAACAATTGTCTACTTTTGTTTGTAATAAAATTAAATAACGTCATAAAATTCGCTATCAAACGCTCATAATCTATATAAAAAATAAATTTATAAGTAAAGCAATTTATATTAATAGCTAGCTATAAAAACGCGTAGGGTTGCAACGCTTCTTGGCAATGGTGCTAATTCCGTTCTTACAATATTACGATTCAAACTAAATTTGACGTAACTAAAAATACCGCTACCTTTCACATACTAAAGGATAAGGATGGCAATGAATTTAGTTCGTATACCAACGGAATTTCCAAAAATATCTTCCACAATGACTCGATGCTACAAAAAATATGATAATTCAATTTTATTGCTACATAACACATATATTAAACTAAATTGGAATTTTATAGCCATTCTATTTTGAATATTGAGACAAAAAATTTACGAAATCCGTCACCCAAACCCCGTTACAACCCGTTGAAGTATTAGCCGCTGTAAAAACTTTACAATAATAAAGGAACAACTATTGACCTAGCATTTAAGTACAAAATTAATAATTATATAGATAGATAACTAATATAATACGCGTGTGTCGAAAAACGTTCAATGTTAAGTATCTAAGTGATATGCAATATACTTTAGGCAGGCTCATATTTTTGTTTTAATTATTAACATTTTCGGGGAATCCTTTCAAATTAGTTTATGAAAACTAAAATTGAAACAACTCCACGCAAAAGCAAGCATGCTAGCGCGAATGATTCAACTATTAATAATTGCTTTCATACATCAACATAACTTACAAAGCTAATCTAAAATATAGATGCTTAAATCAATGCCTTTGCTATATTTTATCACATAGTTTAAAAAAACGTGCCTTTGGCATTATCGCTTTCTCTACCGCGGCCCACCTTAGATAATAAAAAAAAATCCGACCGTAATCTCACTAATTTCGCATTCCAGTACCGGTTTGTAACAATTTCTATCATTTAGTCTTAGGAATACTTACTAAGTATGAAGTTAAAATGTGTGAACAAGCTTCTTATAATATAATAATAATAAAAAGTATTAGTTAAACTTTTAGTTTTAAATTCTATGTATAGATTTCAAGTTTTTTTTTTATTATTTCATATAATAATTGTAATTTATCTAACTAGTTTCTACTTCTAGTGCACTATGTTTTAGCTGTGGTCAATCACTAAGCCTACTTGTCAGTGTGCCACATTTATTATCGTTAATGATTTTATTGCAAGAATTTAATAATAAAATAAAAAAAAACATATAATGAATGCAACAAGAAAATATGGTGTGTTGGAATTTTGATTTAATTGACATCCCTAACTACAAAAACCTTAATTAATTTCAATAAACGTGTTATATTTTAAACAAACTTTAATACAATAAATATATTTCTATCAGTATTGTTTTTTTTATATCATATTATTTTTTTTGAAAATAAAAGGGGCACAACTGACAGTGGCACTAATAAGCGTCTATAGTATGTAACTGTTCTGTGACGATCGCGTGGATATTAAAATACTCTTTCTTTACAAACCGGAACTTATTTCACCACAAAAATATTATTGCTTTCAGAGGTTCTGCGTTACTGTGAAAAATATTATATTTTTTTTACTTATTTTTCTTCATTTTCTCCACTCGTCTCGTATTTATAACATTATTAGCGCTCCAGAAGCAATCGTGCACGCTATCTAAAAATATAGTTATTACGCATGACCACTAGCTAAACGAACTATTTGTTCCAAAATAAAAACATTGAAATTATATAATAACTTTTATGGAAAATTAATACATCAAAACTTTTGGCGCAATACATCTCGAAATACTGGTATCGTACCCGCCATTACTACATATACATATATAAATATAACATCTTAAAATTAGCGATCCAAAAATATGAAATATACGTAATGTATTTGCGCGCCCCCGGGAAGCCGTCGCGAGCCGTCCGCGCCTGTGCGACACACCACTGTTTGCGATACCGCGACTTTCCCGTTCGCCACCGGAGGGTGCAAGAGCCGCCACATTTGGACGGTTTTCTCAATCCTCGTCGCGTGTTAATTTTCTTCTTATCGAAATAAAGGGCGGTCCGTCCGCAACAGTCTTCCCAAATCAAAACGATAAACAAGAATCACCTGTTGCGAACAAACCGCCCTTTCGCCTACTTATTTCACCTCTGGGCCTCTCAGAATCTAAATTAACAGGAAAACATCGGAATGTACGAACACTAAAACTTAATTTATTTAACATTAAACCTTCTTAAAATAAATAAGTGGAACGTAACTTTTATTTTTTATTCAAATTAAATCATAAATTAATGTATTTTTTAACTTAAATAAGTGTAACTCAATGTACCATGGCCCTGCTCAAGCAAAGCGTCCTTATATCGTTCGTAACTTTTGCTTTATAAAAATACGAATCGAAAATATTTCGACTGTAGCACGTCTCCTTACGGTTAAGCTATGATTAAACTATTATTTTCTTAAACTATTAACTTTACTATGTCTTTACTACGTTAAAATATCAGAGAATTCAGAAAAAGGGAATATTAAGGTATTTATTTTCTATATTTAAGTGGTGCACAACCTTATTTCTTCATGAACGCTAGGGTAAGTAATGGCGTTAGCACTAATGAGGGTCTAAAACAAAAGTACACTATCTAAAACACTAATTGTAGATGTAGGGTAGTCGATGAATATTCATTCAAGGGTCTGTACTTATTGGAATAGGAACTAGAGAAGGAACGCAACCCTAAACAATACCCGTAAGAAAAAACAAAAGGTATGTAGATAAATGGATTAAAGTATAAACGCAAAAGAAAAATAGTTCAAAACGGTCGAAAGCTTTTCATATGATTTAGAACTATTCTAAGAGTTTTAAAATTCAGAATGATGTTCGATGATGTCTAAGGCTAAATCGTCACTGCTTTAAATAAACCAATTTAAACTATTTAGGCTGCAAGGAAACCTTTGTTAGCTTCAACCGAAACTAACGGCGTAATTACTTTTTTATTTTCCTTAAATACGATAAAATCTCAAAATTCTCACAGCTCGTCGGGTTTATTGTATTATACGCTAGGTGCATCTACTTTATAAGAACAGTGGCTTTTTTAATAATTTGAATTTGTACTTAACCTACACTTTTATACTCCATCACTGAAATCATCAGTTGAATGTAATTCAAGTTTTTACCTGATATCGATAAAGTTCAAAGAAAATAAAATAAGAAAATGACGCATAGTTCAAATTCATTCGATTGCAATTGACGCGAATCGCAATAGCCATACTGTTACACATTAATCATATAAAGAGTTATAATAAAACTTCGCGTCTTCGCGAAAATTTATCAGCCATGACATTTTGATGATCTAGGATTAATTACTTTAAATCCAATTTAGAGTTTTCAAAAATATGAATCCAATAAATGTCCTAAACGAATATCTCAAAAATACGTTATGAAAATATAATACGAATACGATAAAATTTATACTAAATATAACCCTGTCTATGACCTGAAGAGTTCAAAATGAAGAATAAATCAAAATCCAAACTCTGAACAAGTCATTATTAAGGAAAAATGGAGAACTATCTAAAGCCACTTTACTCATGTTCTCAAAATTTAATGACGGTCACTTCAATTATGCTGATCAAATAGTTTGATCAATTCAGTTGATTTGGGCAAATAAATTTTACCGGTACCACGTGACAAAAGAAAGTTCAATAAAATCCAATTAGTGATGGTAAAACTCCGCATTCGTCTAGAAAGGTTATAAAACAACAGTCAAAATATTTTAAATAGACAAGGCCTGAGTTAGTTCACAAGTCCGATAAGAAACCTGTTTCGAGAATGTAGCTTAGTTTTATGTTCAGACAGTTAAATATTCTGATAATGTAAAAGGCAGTTGGTGCGTATCAAACCTACATAAAGCGAACTTTACAAGGGACCCATATTAAACATTTTCAACCGAATTGTACATCAAAACAATCTTAGAGAGTATGAAAATGATATAGGTAAAGGAACGAACATTGGAGGAAACAACAAAGGATTGAACATTGACCTAGTGTCTGGCACATAGTTTATGCCCGATCATATTTTAAACAGAAGCTCAAGTAGTAGGTCTTCGTCGACGTTCATTGGTGATTCAGGTGCTAGGTAATCAACGATCCTAGAAAAAACGAATTCCTTTAAGACTATTATTGTTTATGATGCAAACTAATTCTACGAATGTAAATATTTCTATCTACATGAAGACAACTGTAAATTGTAGTGACCGCTTGTAGATTCAAGCTCTTGACTCTCATACCCAATAAGGTAACCTAAAACAGGGTTACCTCCGTAACATAAAATAACTGCATCAAGAATAAAAGTAAGTATCTAACCAATATTTGCGATTTAAATTCTCCTAAAGGAGTCCATGATTAATTAATATCACTGATTGGTATTGTTACAAATATTATGATTGGTCGGTCAATCGTAACACGGCTCACCTATTGGGCGTGGGCGGTGTACTGATGATGCGCGGCAATGAGTTTTGGCGGACACCCGGCGACAGCCGGGCCACCTTCGCGCTTTCGGCTCGTGCGCTCTGCAACCTAAGGGCACAAAGCATGGTACACGTATAGGCACAATTACAACTTTTGAGAGGAATTCAATTTAATTTTGATACGTTCTACGTGTACATGCACTTCTACTTATTTTTAGTTAATTTATGAAGGTTCTTTACTATTTTCGATTTGATGTAAGTATCTCATCTAAAACTTACGCTGGTTGTGAATTCCTCCCATGTGCTTTGTTGCGTGAAAAGATAATTTTGTTTGAAAAGTTTCAGATATTACGTACATGGTGACTTTTCAATTATACAATTTTTAGAAGTATTATAATGAAAACTTGTCAGGCAGCCCTTGAAGATTACAAAGACAAAATCTCCGAGTGAAAGTTTCAATGAAATCTCAAAACTTATCCAAAAAAAAGACCGAGAACAGACTAGGCAACAGCAAAAGTAATCCTAACTTCCAACATACATTACCTCTTCAAGCCTTCAAAATATATTAATATATTCTTCCCTAAAAACTTGCATAAACACGAAACTCAAACAAAAACTCAACAACGCTCTAATTTAGAACAACAAGTCTGAAAGTTTAACAAAATTCATGTTCAGAAGATTCTGTTATCGTCGGCGAACAAACTTGGATCCAAATGATTTATCTATCCGGAGCAGATACTGAAGTTTCACGAAAAGCTGAAATGTTTCATTCATAAAGTAACGAAGTGATGCCGGCTTAGATTACTCGGAGAGGATCGGGTACAAGTCAGTGGGCCAAAATTAATTTAATATTGAATGTTTTGGATGGCTTCGAAAGACTGGTTTTAATTCTTTATAATACTTGTTAGCTTGTGAAAATCTGAATTGTAACGCTCGCATGAATAAAGATCTTTTGAGCAAAACAAAAGAAAGATTTTGAAACAAATTTCCTATTTTAATCAAAATCTTTTTTGGTTAAACAATTTAAAGAAACGCTAGTCCCTTTCCTTTACCACAGCATTACCTAAAACAGCATTATCCGAATGTATTCTATTTGTAAATCCAAGGGACTTTGAATTGTTTGCCCGAAACTAATATAGCGAATCCATTATGCCGTACCAGAAGGGCTAAAGCCCCTTTTGAATGGGTAAAGGGATATAAGAATATGATAATATATTGTGCGCCGTAATATTGGTAATGTATTTAATAATTCACTGAACAGGAATGCATGGTTTTTGAACTTTAAGAGATTTAGCCTTTTAAGTCTTACTTCGTTTGAATATTAAGCTATAAGTTTGTAAGTGCTTTCAAGTATTATGCACATTGGGCTTACATAACGACTATTGAAAGACGTAAGTAAGAAAATAGACCATCAAGGTTACATCTTTATAGTTAGTTACATGTAAGGTTCGCGTTATTATCGCTAATCAACAACAGCTTCCTAATCATTTAACATTTTTTATTATGGTCAACTCTAAGTAAACACTTTTTCTGATTACATATTAGATAAAACTACTGCCACCTGCCCCCTTTATTCCACTAGTGAAAGTACAAATTAATTTACTAACAACATAATTATGTATTTCATTATCACCTATTGCTACTACTATTGTGTAAATCATTATAAAGAGCGATACCTAAATGTGAGTCAATCCAAATTTCTGCTACCTTAAAATTTATGAACGTTTCTACAACGAAGAATTTGGATCGACAGGCTTCTAATGAGGGATGAACTTTCGGGTTGAAACTTCCCCGAGTTTCAAGAAGAAAGTTAAAATTTACGCAGCATCGGTTTCGGTTGGATTTATTATTTGTGTACGTTGATGATATTGCAACAAAATATAAGAAGCACTATACTTTAAAGATAATATGAACATCACATATAATGAATGCTACAGTAATACCTTGAAAATAATAGGCTCTACTTATGAATTTCCTCAATGCAAACGAATCTTAACAAAGCGTAACATTTCATACATAACCTACTAAAGGGTGCTCAGTGTATTGGAAAATATCAGATAAAAGAAAGTTCTGCCCCAATTATATCTACCTATCGTACCGGATAACGAATTATATTAGAGATAGGTATATACAACATCTTTCATTTAGATGAGGCGATGTATAAAATAGAGCCCATATTATTATACAAATATTTGATTGGGCCGTTTGCCTTGTAATAAAGGAAATTGATGTTTATTCAGTTCCTTTTGTATGAAGATATTATTGGTATATCGTATCGTATTATTCAGTATGTTTGAATTCTTGGTAAATGGTAATAGGTATTGTTAATTAGAAATGCGGTAAACTTTACTAGTGCTTTAATAATAGCCATTTCAATTATTTTGCGAGGCACCTACTAAATCTGTCTGATTGGTTGGTCATTCTCGAAAGATGAGATCTAGCTATCTACGTCAGTAAAATAGACATTGAAAATGTGCTGAAATTCTCTCGAAACTAACGGATTTAGATACACTTAATTCCATTTATATTATAATTGATGTCTCAAACATTCACAGTAACTTATAAGTTCGATCATAGTTCTTAATTTAAAGCACAGTACGTAGAAGATCCTTTCATTAATAAAATAATATAAGTAGGACTTACTTGATCTTAGACTGTCTCATGAATTGTTGAATTTTCCTAGCCGCTTGATTCTGACGCCTTTGAGAATATGTCCTCCTATACAATAAAAACACGTTATGTAGCCTTTGCATTTACATTCAATAAAAAAAACCACTGTATGTAATAATATATGAGTTTTGTTGTATCGTTGATTTTAATACTTTTATGCCTACTAGTATTCGGATACTCACTTGATAGGTGTGGTGGCGAGACGGCGCGCGCGCATTGAGCGATACCCACGCTGTATTACCGTTGCCGCTGCGTGCATTTGATTTAGGTACGCGAACTAGATAAAACATAAACAATACAGTTAGTTTTGGTACTTACCTACTTATTTATAGCCCCGCCCATTACTGCACTACACTACACATTTATCAAGCTAAATATCTAAATTGCAATAGCTATAGCTTTCTGTGACAGCGACAATTTAATTTTGAAACTACGATAGCTTTTGGTCATAAGGGTCCTCCTCCAAAATCACAGGTCTAAGTCCCACCATAAGTGGTCACACTATTGACATGAGCCTGGTCCTATCACAGCAATCGAATTAATTTTAGAGGCCACGAGAACCATAGACTTTAGTATTACGAGAACTCACTGATGTTGGCAATGCTGATGACAGTAACAGAGATTAGTGTACTCAAATTTAAAATTTGTTGTTATTACGTAACTTGAGAGACGTACAAACAAGGTGCCTTAGGACCCTTATCTCGTTGGATATATTATAATTGGTGATTTACCTGTTTATATCTCCTGTAGCAATTCTGAATAGTGATAGCGGCCGCGGCCGCGCGCCTTTGCAGCTGGCGCCCTCTATATTGCCGATACGCTTTCTGTATCGTTATGGCTGCTGAGTAGAGTTCGCGCTGTTCACGATCTGTATTTTAAAAGATCATCATAAATCTTATATCAAAACCTTTCATAACGTTTGGTTCAATATAAATTCAACTGTATGAAATGTTAATATTATTCTGCGCACTCACCATTAAGCGTAAGGTTAGAGAAGTGTGTAGTGGCGTTGAGGAACTCCTGTAGCGTGGCAGACGGTGTCGTGGAGTGCGAGGAGGAGAGGGAGAGGGGGCGGGGGGATGGCGGCGGGGGGGATAGAGCTGAGGATCCTGGAGAAACTGATCCGGATGAGCATGGTGTGGAGCCACCACAGTACCTGATTATAAACAATAATTAACTGTGTTTCATATCGTCTTGAAAGATTCGATTCGCCAAGCATTTATAAAGATACTAGTTAATGCCTGAGACTTCGTCCGCGTAGTATTTAACTTAACTAAAATTTCGGGATTATCGGGATAAAAAGTATCTTATGTTTTAATCCTGGTTATAAACTATCTGTGTTCCAAATTTCATCAAAATCCGTTCAGTAGTTTTAGATCCACACTCACAAACTTTCGCATTTATAATATTAGTAGGATTTTGGCGAATAACCAACGGCTTGCTAAGCTAGCCCTCTCGCAAGTGGCTATTCAATTTATTGGTGCGTGCTCGCGTAGAAAGGATGAAGCGACGAGTACCTACTCTACGCTTCATCTCGTCTATAGTCTATTTCAATAATGTTTTTTTCGATAATATGTACTAAATTCGATGGTTACTATTTGATGAAATAAATTTAAATAATAGCTATTATTCAAATACTGATTTTCTTAAACAAAATACTCCACCTGTATGTATTATCGCAGAACTCGAAACTGAACTCGCTATTGAAGGTGGTTGTCTCGTCGAGCAATGGCGCCATCAGAGTGTCCTCGCCGCCGCTGCCGCCGCTGTCCAGCCCACACCCGGACAGCAAGGACGTACTCTCGTTCTACATACAGTAAGTTCATATTGTATCAAATTTTCAGCGTGCCGACTAGCTCGTACCAAAAGAAGAAGATTCAATTAACGTTTAATTTATGGACAAGGTGTGGATCGAACCCATAGCCTCTAGTTCATGAAGGTGGCTCTAGGATTTTTACGCTTAAATATGCTGATTTATTACTAACCTTTATCCTTTCTGGCATGGCAGCAATGATTTGCTCCGCCAATGTAAATACTCGATCATCCTGCTCCCCTGAAACAATTTTGTGAAGTGGAACCCCATAGTAACAGTTTTATGTAACTGTTATAATTACTTATCTTGATAACAGTAGTGATTACAACAGTTAAAGCTATGAATAGAACTTTTTGAGACAATCAACTGCTGAAAATATCAATGAAGTAATGAGTATTTTAATAGACCCAGATATTTTAAAAAAGTCTTGATTTATCTCAAATTAAATTCAAAAGCGATCTATGAAGAAGAGTATTTTAAATATTTTTTTCTACAACTTATCGCTTCTCGTATCTTATAATGAAAAACATCTATAAGGCATGTATAGTATTCATAGCAGATACAGACAGCGGGATAGTCTTGTTTTAACTACAAACATTGATACAGCTCACATTGAGATAAAAAGATGGTGCATATGGATGACGTTTTTCATATTTTATTGGTCTATAATAAATTGTTTGACTTTACTTGAGAAAATTACTGAACCAAAGTATTAAAACATCATCCATATGAATTAAATTGCAATTTGCAAGTACCAACATTGATAGTGAAATAACCTTACATATATGTTCTATAACTCGGTACACCTTATAAGCCATTGTCAGAAGAATTTGCTGAAAATGTAATAAGATTGAATAGTTTGCCAGATGAAAACTAAATGTCAAGGTAAACTCGGATTTGCTAGTATCCCGAGACAAGGTAAAATCCTGTAAATAAACATTTTACTTATATTTATGATTTTTTTAAAGCTTTGTGTGAATATATTTTCGAATATGATTGAAATATAAACAAATAACAGTGGCTATTGTCATGAAAGTGCAATCATAAAACCAGTGCCATAGCGCTTACCTTACAATATGGCATTAGTATAAACTCTACACATAAAAAGCGACTAAATACGATCATGCAAGCGTAAAGGCATCCATGCAGTGTTGATTTTGTCACGTCATAGTTATAAACAAGTGTACTGACTGAACAACGAAGTCTGTTTACTGAAGTCAGAAATAAACCAATCAGTTTAGTTGTGGTGGTGATTGTGGATAGACCGATACGAACCACTGGAAGCAACATCGAAGGACAACATCGATATAATTAAACCGAACTTTGATAGCACGAGATCCCTTCATTTGATTTTAAACTATTTTTCGAGATACAAATAAAATAGACCGGACGGAATGCAATTTTTTAAAATCAAAGGAAGGTGAACAAATACAACCTCATTTATTATGCACCACACGTTCAGTAGCTGATGGATTCGTAGCCAAAAATTTAATTATTAAAATAATTAAAGTCGGTTTAATTAAGGATACTACAGACAACAGACACTCAGGGCCCATCTCCGCTCATTAGGAGCAAAAAGTATAGAAGAAACTACAAGTGGTCTACCGACATACAGTGTTCAAGAGCTACAGACTGGCGACAAAAAGGGAGACAATAGATATATAGACAACATTGTTAGAAGAAGAGGGAGGCAATGCAGCTACTACATACACAACATCGACGGATAGGACGAGCGGAGGTATCGATGCTGCGACACGGAATGGTATAGAATATTATATAGATAACATTATTGCCAATTTTAGGGAGACAAATGTATACAAACTGTATTCTTGGATCCTAGATCGGGATTAAGGAAATTTATACTGCCTCGATTGTTATAACAATTGTTTTATACTTTCAGCTCCAGTACATTGTAATGTAATACATAACAGACTTATAAATGTAACATAATTTTAATGTTTTCGTTATTTTTAAAATTATATCAAAATGATATTTTTAACTTAGTCATAGTTAGTTCTCCAAAAACAATATTGAGAGTAGAAAAATTAATTTACAGTACATTTAACAAAATTTAGTAATTCTGCGAGGAATCTATACCGTTCGAGGTATCGCAGTGTGCGACTGACCTGCGTGCGGCCGCGGGCTGGCGGGCGGCGAGGTGTCGGACAGCGCCTCCACGTCTATGAGCGGGCTGGACGCGCGCCGCGGCGCCGTCTCGCCTGCGGAACGCTCCCACACTACTCCACGATACGCTACACTCCGTACTACGGGCTACGCGCTACGAGCTACGCCGTAGCGGGTCAAACCAGAGTTCCTAGCCTTGAATCGATAGTTGATCAGTTCGTTCTATTCAATGATATCATGTCATACTCAATAATAATAAATAAATAGACGTCAAAGAGATAAATTTACTGAAACGCTAATTTCGGATAGTCAATTCAATACGTATGAGTCGATTTTTTTTTTAAGTACAAACTGTAGTGCCATTCTCAAATTCATATATTTTTTCTTAAGTTTTGGGTTGGAACTCTTAAGTTTGACCGAGTGTTGACCATTAACGACGACGAGAAACAGTAACCGTATGTAAACGCAAGTCGGAACCTGCATCCAAGGTTAATTAAACCTTCCAATATCAGCCGCCGTGCCCATATAAATTAACCAGCAAATGAAAAGTGAATCGACTATGAAACGAAGCAACTGGGAGGGTTGAGAACTTACAGAGAGCGAGGTCCATGCGTCTACCGATCTTGGAGTCGCCGAGACTGTCTTCTGAAGTATCAGAGTCGAGTGGTAGAGACATGCTGCGTTCCCACCTGTGCAAAAAGATTCCTTGAACATAATTTAATATATAAACATAATAGTTTTGTGCGCCGTTGATGAGAATTCCTTTCCTGGCAGGAACGAGCTTATAATTTATCCAATAAGGCAAGCTGCATGTGACAGATTATAAACCACAACATACTCGTACATAGGAAAATGTTAACGAATTAACGCAATACAACACATTTGGTGTCATGACTTAAAAAATAATAATATTAAGTATGATAGTTTTAGATTGTTTCTTACCTAGCAGATGAACTAGTTTCAGATTTATCAATAGCGGAGCTAGATCTAAAAGCATCAGCCATGTTGATACCGCTATCTATTGATGGCCTCTTGACGAGGTTACTTTCCAGACTGCCAGCTCGACTTTTTTGAGATAAACTGCAAACAAACACATTTTATACATGAATTCTGCTTGACGGAAGAAAAAGACCTGCTGCCCCTACGCAAGTTCATACATTTTAGGAATTTGCTTTGCATAAACTATAGTCAATCTGTGCGAATAAGATAGAGGACGGATGTAGGGTATTTTATGAGTATATTTATGGGACTAGTCCTGCCACAAACTACCACATCTGTTACTCCTGTAAACCAGGATCGACAATGGTGACCAATAATGACGTCAAGGTTCGACCCTCGACGAGTCCCGGGAAAAAGTTAAATTGTCTTTGAACCCGCACGAATTTAATCAAAAGAAATAATAGGAGTTGGAAGAAATAAAATCCACTTCCCTGCGGTGCAATTGCAAAGCGGCAAATAAAAATAGCTGGTATGGGCTGATAGCCACAGAAGCAAGACTGTTACAGCTGATTGAAGACCAAACTCGTGAGCTTAAACACTTGATTCAAATAATAGGTATGGCAAAAGCGCTTGAACGCATTGCAGGCTATTTAACATAGTAGTCCGTTCATTTTGCAAGAGACTGCAATCCCACAGGATGTGATAGCAGATTGTTCATGATCGTTTTGTGGCGTCGATCATTGACAGAAAGGAGAAGGAACCAATGTGAAGTAGAATAATTTGCTCCTAAAGTTGCAATGCCCAGTTAGAAATTGAGCCGCACAGTGGTCCACCTCCAACCATGCCCTCTCTTGTTGTATCCCATCTGAATTGCCATTGGCCAGAAGATCTTCGTAAACAATATCATGTAATCAATATCAATAACAAAGTCATTAGATACCTATCTACCTACTACGTTGGTATGTAGCCACGCTTCGACATTGTATATTAGTTACGTTTATGTTTAGACGCAGGCTCGCTCCGCAGCTCCATGCAGCGCAGCGTATGCCTGGGAGTGCGGTGGGTCACTGAGATGCACGGGGATGCGTCGGAATGTCGCGTCGTTGCGCCCGCGACCTGTGCCACGCCTTCGTAGCTAGTCCTATACCTAGCCACCTAACCTACATATATATATACACTCGTAAAGATTCGGGCGCCGGGCGAGGCGGTCGTTTGTCGTGGGTGCATACTTACTTCACGTTCATTCACACACAATTATTTTATTTTTATAACATTTTGTCGGATTAACAATTCTCTTATATTCCTTTTAGTTTTATTTAAATATGTATGATATTTATTATTACGTATAAGTACTTATATTGTTGTAATAGCTTAGTGATTTGGGTAGCAAATGGTGTAGGTATGCAAGACAAGGTATGAGGAGGCTTTGGCTGAAAATCAGCGTTGGAGGAGATTTCGTTCCCCTCCAGCACATGCTGAGCCAAATGCCTTTCGGTACAGCTCACACTGTAGGAAATGCAGCTTACTGACCTTAGGTTTATATATTTCACTTAGTTTATAATTATGTGCTGTTATTTCCTTATGTGTTCCCTGTGCTGAATAAATATTTTTCATTTTTTTTTTTTTTCATTTTTTAAACGTCAGATATCGGACTAAATATTATGAGAAATACAAAGGGAATCTAAATTTTTTCTATATATACAGATTCTTAGTACAGTATTAACTAGTAAGACTAGGCTACAAGTAACAACTTTCACTGTCTATCATGATTCATATCATCGCGGCTCTAAGCGTACAGTTAAAGAGTTAAAGAAAACGCAAGTCATGTGGCAAGCCGTCTCACCTATGTGGCCTCAAAAAGACCCCATCGCGAGGCGGCGGGTGTATCCGGTCGAGCAGCGCGGCCAGGCGCGCGTGTCCGGCGCGGCGCGCGGCCGCCGCCGCGGGGCGCGCGCCCGCCTCGCACCGCGTGCCCGCCGCCCAGCGCGCCAGCACCGCCGCCGTCTCCACGTGCCCCGCCGCCGCCGCCACCATCTGGTTCACAACTCATGCTACAACACACCAATAAGGCATGGGATGTTCCGAGTAGATTTGTGACGATTTTAACCTTTGCGGATTTTTGTACTTTTCAAAGGGTTTTTCACAGGTTTATGGAGTAAGTATTCTGACTTGAATTAAGACGTACCAAGCACGTAAACGTGCTAGTGATTCAATCTCACCCATGGAGAATAGAGATCTCAACGGTCACAGTAGCCTGAAAAATTCGCGTGGGCTTTAAAAGTTGGCACACAAACTTCGAGACCACAGTCAATACAATAACTAACCAATGGCGTGCAATTGTCGCTGTCCCTTGCTCCCAAATCGACTTCCCTCTCGAGCGGCAGGCTGGCGTCATCTTGCCGCCAGCGCAGCAGCGCCGTGGTGAGCTTGGAGTAGCCGAGCGCGGCGGCCAGGTGCAGCAGGCTGGAGCCGTCCTCGCCGGGCGCGCTGGTGAAGCCCTCGGCCGCAGCCCCGCGCCGCGCGCTCAGCGACCGGCAGAAAGATACGAGCCGCTCCTCGAATTTAGGATTGGAGTAAAGCTGGACGTCTTCAATCTGGAATGACAGGCGGCTATTTTATTCCAATATCTAAGTCAGCTCTTGAAATAAAAATGTGTTTTGGTTTAATGGCTAGTTGAACTGCTAGTCGTGTCTGATAAATTAAACTATTTCTTTCTGCCCTCTATACCCTGGATTTTAAAAATAAAAAGCAACCTAATCTTTAGTCCTTATGTTCTCGAGTATAATTTACCTCAGTAACAGGTTTCATTCCAAACCAACGGTAATGCGTAATGTTCCGATAAAATTGCAAGAAAAACACTTGCATTAATAATTACAATAAAGGTCACCTAAATTCAAATATCTGTTCTAAAACATACCTGACTGTTATCATCAGCTGGTTCAATCTTCATCTGCAGCCTGCCCTGCAGCCGCTGCAAGCGCTGCAGCAGTGAGAACCTCCTAAAATCCAGCGACGGTAATGGCGCCGAGGCTGGCGATGATGGCGCCGGTGCTGGTCCGGCTTTGTACTCAAACACTACTGTATCCGATACTATGCGACCCCCTTTAGCTACTTGTAATGCTGCTAAGCCTGCTTCGTGAGCTGAAAGTAAAAAGCAGCAAGATAAATGATAATTTCAAAGTAAATTATGACCCCTGTGCCATTAAAGATAGGAAGGCCACTTATGATGATGCAACTTATTCCGATACTCTGAGGTCGTGGTCCGGTACCCATAGTGCAAGCGTTACTTAGTTTACCATATTATTAGTTATATATGTAGTACGTGTATAAATCTGGCTACATTTATATACCTATTAGAATATACCACTAAATCTTCAAATCTTGGGACTGACCTGGACAATAGCATCTAAGAAGACCATTCTGGACCAATATAGACGGCACCGGAAAGTTATCGAAGAGCACAGTGTACTGATCCGATGGATCCGACCACGGACCAGCGACCAGCACCTTCGCGCCCCCCTCAGGGTACGCCCATTCGGGAGAGTAATCCGTGATGCTGAGTGTTCCTTCTCCACTGCACTCTGTCTGCATCTTGTTATCTTCAGCTGGCGGTGACTTGACGCAAAACGTCTGAAATATGACTATTGCTGAGTGTGGATTATAATATATAATATTGTTGTGTTTGCATGACATAGAAGTCAAATCCTCAACTATTGATACCCCTATACCTCAAAGGGATGTATATGTGGGAGAACGAAAATCTTTGCTCAGCTGTGGGAAATTATTAGCTGATAGTCTGAACTGAGCAGTGATAGCCGATTGGTTAAGCACGCGTCTTACGGGCACCAGGTCCTGGGTTCAAACCCCGACTCGCACCTCTGGATTTTTCGGAATCTATGTTCGAATCATAATTTCAATAATATGATTATCACTCATGTAGGGTGAAGGACATCGTGAGGAATTTTGCTTGCGTAAATCTAACCAATATTCGAAAGACTTGTGAAATCCGCCATCCAGCACTTTACAGCGTGGTGGATTACGGCCTGAATCGCCCTCGTAATGAGGGGAGGCCTGTGCTCAGAAGTGGGACGTCAAAAGGGCTAAATTATTATTATAATAATTACTCTGAATTAAGACAAAGACAAAACTTTTATGCGACTAGTCATGACATTACATTATGCACAACTAGGTACTTAGAATAATAATGCCTCAGCTGCAGTGAGCTTCTCATGTGTGTCTCATGGCTATGCCATACTGGTGTCCAGCTCAGCACGAGCGAGGAATTAAGGATGCCAGGCGCAGCTGGACCCCGCAGCGAGGAGTACATACTAAGCCTTCTGTGACAGGCGATATTTAATGATTTGAACATATGAGAAATAAATTACAGACTTACCACGGGATTAGTCGATATCGTAGTGGGGTCCAGTACTTCCAACTCAGGGAAGTCTCCTAACATATCAAAAGCGTCCAAATTTACAAACACATTATCATCGACTCCGTGGGTAGGGGATGCCACAGCCTCACAACTCTCTATAAAGTCCATTGTATCTATCCCCGAGACCATTACATTGGCCGTGTCAGTTGTCCTGACACTGTTCCTATCTAATTCACACGTAGGCATGTTCGCTGACAGCGTCTTCTGGATATCTTCGTGTGACAACTCGAGCGTCTCATCGAAGAACCCACTAGCACCTAAATGGCCGTCAGTACCTAGCAGCACTAAAGTATCATCACAGTTATCTGTCAAAATTTTACTTTCTAATCTTTCCACTAAGTCTGGGTATCGGGATGGAGTCGCCGGCGCGCTTGCGATCATTTGATTCCTACTCCGCGGCTCTATTTTGATTTTCCTTTCGAAATTATTAACGTCAATCTTCTCCTCACGAGTTTCGATTTCAAATTTGGTGTCTGAAGTCTGCAGGCACGAAGAAGGCCGGCTATCTGGCATTTCTCTTTTCAAAACGAACGTCGGTTTGTACTGCTGCCTATACCTGTCTCTGGGTTCTTCGCAGACGAATGACGTCACTGATAGAGGGGATACTAAGGACGAATTCTGTTGGGTGCCATTACTCGTTCCGTTTAGAATTAAAAGTCCACCGCCGCCTTGGATTTGACCAAGAGAGAGAAGTAACGGTGATGATTGCGGAGCGGGTCTATGGTCTCTCGTGTACTGTCTCGGTGGATGGGACATCGGTCGTGGTGATGGGCCTGTGGTCGATGACACCTGTTGATCCGAGGGAGGTGGTTTCGCTGCTTGTATTCTCCGTAAAGGATGAGCACAGGTCCTTGAGTCTTGGCAGGTTGAATCAGGACACCCGCATTCCAGCTGCCTGGCGAGAGCTGCAGCCCTGGCCGCCCTCTGCTTCTCCATCAGCTGGCCTACGATCGCCTCCACGGTTTCCGTCGTCTGGAACATTTTACCCTGAATTTGAGTTATAGCAACACCAGGTTCATAGAATTAAACTCAATTAGTGATACTCACCGATATTTCCAAGTCATTGTTGATGTCTGAATCATCTTCGCTGAAGACTGAAAATAAAATAAACAGAAATGTTAGCTCAAAATACAATTATCATTTCTTAAATAGATGCACATCAAGCTACTCGTACTAGCAATACATCTACAACATAGAGGGGGTTAATGCAATACAACAGTATTTTTCCAACTTGTGAAAATTCTAAAATAACTAGGCGAAATATTAATTAAAAATCAAGAATAAATAACGACCGAGGCCCTAAATTAACAGTAGCATCGTTATTCCAATCAGATAGGATTAATAACTGCGGTGCATAATTGATATTTGCCATCGTTACATAAATATTCAGCATTCGAACCGAAACCCTCCGCGTCCCAATTTGGCTCCAGTGTTTTCCATTTTTCCAGACACGATTGGAAACAATTGGAATTAAAAAACAATGTACAATAGATATGGTGTCTTTTGTTTATAAATATGTACTGTCCGATGTTCGTAAAATATCAAACTGAATAGACAGATATAATTGTATTTTCAGAGTTTATGTTCAGGTTGGCAACATGCGAGCAATGCTTTTGGTATTACCATCATCTGTAGGCTACGGTAACTGCTTAAAAATGAGGCGGATCGTACGTGTGTTTGCAGAATTTATTATAAAATTAAATTTAAAAAAACCCTTGATGCGACGACTTTTTAAACTACAAAAGAGCTGGTAATAATTTTCAAACAACTGAACCGATTTTCATGAAACATAGCTAAGAACACTCTCTATCAGAATACCTTTCTAACAAAAAAAAACAAAATTAAAATGGGTTCATCCGCTTGGGCTCTACGATTCCACAAACAGACACACGGGACATGTTAAACTTATAACACCCCTCTTTTTTCGTTGGGGGTTAAAAATATAGCATACAAGGTGACACATAATGGGTATACTTTTTTTTTCAAAACTTAACTTTGTAATTCTAAAACCATCAGCTTTGGTGGGAACTTGAAAAACAAAAGGTGTTATAGGAATACAGCTGTTGACCGATTTCACAAGTCTACAAAACCTTCAGTACTTCAACTGTCCCACAAAGCTGATAGTTTGAGATTTACAAAGTTAGGTTGCAATAAAAATAGTATACCCATTTTGTATAACCTAGTATATAATATACCTACATTCGCCAAAGAGTTAACAACGAATGTTCAGATGAAAGATCATGAAAGTTGAACAATTTTAATGCAAGAACAAACCAGGACAGTCACTTATCATACTTTTGAACATTTTTCGCGCAAAAACCTTTGATTACGCTCTTATCTGTGGACTTATTCAAATTTATGTTGATCCACAGTCAAGATGGAGGTGCTTGCTACTTTCTCATTTACGAATCTTATAATTTTATTCATAAGGTGTCCATTTGGATATAACTAAATGAGTTGTATTTCACTTTGATAGAGTTCGATGTAGCATGACTTGTGATTATTTTATCATATTTAAGGAGTTTTATGAATTACATGAAGATAAAACAAACTTCTTTTAATCTAAGGTTGTTGCCGAGGTTCTTGTATTAAGATTATTAAGATTAAAACATGTTAAAACTTTATCTTATGATCGATATATTTTATAGATTTATACATTGTTATCAATTAGGGATATTATGTTATAGATACTTCCGTTTATGACGTGGTTCTAAGTAGGGGTTAACCATTAAGTCCGGGCGATATTGAGACGTAATCATCATGACTACGAAGCTTGCTTACTAAATAATGAACAACGATCCAACGTGTAAGGAAGCTTAAGTGATAATGACTGTTAGAAATTAATGAGCTTTTAGCGTTTACATAATACAAATGTGTATGTTCGCCATTATAACTCTGTCCCTTTTCCGCACATAGCTTGTGCCATTAATGACCGATGCCTACTCGCACGGTACCCTCAATTACCACACGGGCGGAGCCGCTGGCAATATCTACTTAATAAAAAAGCTAAATAAATAATACTTACACATAGGCTTGAGCTGGCTGACGAGTTCATCTTTGGTCCATTCCTTCTTATCGGCCCACAGCGCGAGGCTCGGCGCAACCGTAGCCAGCTTATTGTCGTCGGGGTACGGCACGTTCAGATAGTGCACCAGGACTATGTCGGGATTCTGAAACATTAAACACCAGTAGTTACAGAACAGGGGTTTGAAATCTTAGTTAACATGGTACCGATGGGGACTTCAAGGGAGTCTGGGATGCTTAAAAAGTCGCACAAAGAGAGAAATTTATATCAGGAAAAGTGGGATTTATATGATATGATAATAATATTTAAAATACACTACCATGGTTAAATCAGTACCTATTCATTAGAAATAAACCCAGCATGGGTGATATTGCAACATACCTACAGTAAATAAAAACAGTACAATCACAAAAGCCTATCACTTCGACTAGGCTATAAAAATTTTATCGCGCTATTTAGTCCGAAAACAAATTACAAACAGGGGTATAAACAAAACGCGTTTGTAAACGTTAAGTGATATGTGAAAATTTATAACCCTACTACTGAACCAGGGTATTATAAAAACAAGACACTACCACGGAGTGCACTCAGTAGGGCATAAACAAAACGCAACATCCGAAACTGCCAGTAAATCGACTCCAGCGCAGTTAAACTTCGTATAAAAATAAGTAATACACAATATTTTAATTTTACCATCCCGAATAGGGAATGTAAAACGGAGAGCGCCGTAATAACTAACCATTTGTCTTCAAAATGGCGGCAATAAACATGGCGTCATTATTTATGTAATGGCCGCCAGGGCAGGGTTGCCACTCGACACGTGTGCACTTTATTATTGTTGTGGTTTTTCATTAACATGTCGTTAAGTGCGCTCGCGAAACGAGGCTAGTGTATCGTTTTATGTTCGCAAATTATAATAAATTTCCAACTGTATAAAACTTATGTTTATTACGTACAGATGGGTTTACATTTATTACTATTTTTAAAATGATGCGTTGCGCTCTCAATATATGAGAAGGAAATAAAACTGCCGTTTGGTTTTGCCATTCGTACCTACTAGACTCAATCTTAAAAAAATACCGAAGGTGTTAGTATCGCAAGTTAATTAGGTACTTTAGTTAATCTCTTAATTACCTAGTTATGGAAGAAAAATTACTTATTTTAAAGAAAAAAGTGCCGAAATCGATATTTGCATAAGCGGAATACACAAAAATATTTCTTATCGACACCCCTAGTTTTTCTATGAACCGAAGTCGAAAGTCAGTTGCAGTTGTATAACCTCAGCGCCATCTAACGGTCGGACTGGCGACAGGAAATAAAAAGATAATGTACTGCTTAATACAACATAGGAGAAATGTCTAATGTGGAACGAAATGGGTCGTTTTGGAAATAGTTTCGGTAAGGTTCTAAAATGAAATTGAGAACTATAGTGGGAGTTTCACATATTATTTTATATGTTTTAATCATACTATTATCCCGTCTCAGCTTTGGCTACAATTGCCTTATAACCACTCGATTACACTAATAAAAAATGCACCCCAATTCTATCTCTATTTTTGGCAACCAAAAATAAAGCTAACATCACAAATAGGTGTAAATTCTCCGTCAGTGCAATCGAGGGATTAAACCTTTATTTTGGTGACTATATTATCCACTGACAAAAAAAGAAGACGACTAATTATTTTTGTATATCCTAGTACTTATCCGTTTTAGTAGTTTAACGAAACGTTTTGTAATTAAAACCTACGGCAATAGTATAAGTACAAAAACCGTTTGCGGTCGTTATTATTCTAACTCAAATGTGTTTGTCGTAAACAAAAATATTATACCGACATATTTTACATACACCTGTGTGAAATGTATTTATCTCAAACGATCACGCTATTGGTGGATAGGGGATTCGGAAACAATTGCCAATTGGATATAGTTTTGCAGAATGAGATCAACACACATGCACTGCTGTATACCAAAACTAACCTTGTGTTAGTGGTCCTAGGTTGGTTTTAGTTTGCAGAAGTGTGTGTGGGTTGGTTCCAATTTGCAAAACTATGTCCAATTATCCTCGGAGCTATCGGTAATAGCTGGTGGTGGTGCCAACTCCCTTGGCAGGACCGGGAAACTTGTTCTCGAAAACAATTCGCGTCCACCAATCATTCAATTTGGAAGCCGACGCTAATAGAGCCTGTTTTGAGGCCAAGGTTGTTTTATACTGACAAATGGGAGAAATAATATTATATACACACCTGGTCCCTTATGATAGTTTCACATAAAAGCCAAACAACAAGCAAAATAACTAATATTCACTGAAATAGGTAGTGTAAAACAATGGAGATAAAATATAAATACAATAAACAACAATAAAGAGTTATTCTATTCTATTCTGCCCGCGACCACCCTGTGACCGATAAATAGTCAAAGCCCGTCAAAGTCAGTCAGTTTGCCGGAAGATATTTAAACTATGCTACAGATTTTCCTGCAGATTATAATTAGAGAAATTCATCCCAAAGGTTTACTATGTACCTGTATACTACATTCTAATTATATTTCTAAACTAGTTGAGCCCGCGACTTCGTCCGCGTGGAATATAACTTAACAAAAAAGCCCGCTCCCGCGTTCTGAGCCCGCACGAAAGGACCCATTTTTTCATTTTTTTTAATTTAGTTTTTCTAAAATAAAATTAGCCTAAGTTACTGCTTATAACATCAGCTATCTACCAGTGAAAGTCCCGTCAAAATCGGTCCACCCGTTTCGGAGATACTCTTTGATTTCATGTGTTTTTATTTTTTTACGCGGAACCCTAATTGTTTCTCTAAAATTAAAGTAGCCTAAGTTACTCTCTATAACATCAGCTATCTGCCAGTGAAAGTCCCGTCAAAATCGGTCCAGCCGTTTCGGAGATTACCCGGAACAAACAAACACACAGACAGACAGACAGACAGACAAAAAATTTTTAAATCGCGTTTTTGCTATAGGTGTCGTATGTACTTTCATATGCATTTAGGGAAAAGGTGTTATTTTGATATTACAAACAGACACTCCAATTTTATTTATTTGTATAGATAGTTGAGAAAATCCATGCAACGTCGAGGCGAATGGCTAGTTCAGTATAAAACAGGCTAAATAATATCTTAATCTCAATGTTAGGATAACCTCATACCAAAATTGTTTTTATGTCTAAGTATAGCTTCAGCTATCGGAACTGCCAAATGTGAAAAGGCACATTCAGCGTAGTCCCGGGCTGATTGGACAACGCGACTCGCACGAGACAGGAATCTTAAATCGGAAAGCTTTTATTACGTAAACTCTGTGACCTGAAATTGGTGAATTATTCCCAGTAAGTAGTTTACAACACCTTTACAACAGCTGAAGGGACTACTGCGATAATGTATTTGTGCCTTCGACCCTTTGTTCTCTGGGATGATTGGATTAATACGTTATCGGGAATTTGTTTTCTTTCGGTCCTTTGCATTGGTCAATAGAATTTATTACATAAAAATGTCGGCACACAATCGTGCGACCCGCTTGATGTGAAGCAGCATATCGTATAGATGCTTCCAACACTTACAATATGGGAGGAGATGGGTTAGGCGTCTGGCACTTTCACACATCGTTCAAAACACAGCTATACTAGCAACGTTAAGACGATCTTCTGTGATGAGGTGGAACTTACTAAATGTTTATTTGTATTAAATCATTATAACCGATCTCTGACGAAAATAACAACGCGCAGAGTGGGATAGTCTATAAAAAAAAAGAAATGTTGTGGCACTACTTTCATAAATCTTCTTAAGAAGGGTCATTTTGAAAGCACTATTTCAATTTTCATAAAATTAACAATCAATTAATTTTCACAAAGAAAACTTATCCCCTTGTCCCAACAGTATTAGAATAACTTTGCCAAACTCTCCCATCGCACCCTCGACCCTCAGCGACTTACCTTACATCAAGTTAATTGTCTAGTTAAATATTAACCTTGTCTAATTGAACTATCGGAGTTTAGAGATTGTACGGCATAGTTCATTATGTTCATAACTTTGGAAGGGGTTAAAATTATAGGAAAGGGTTTAAGGAAATGATGAACGCATGAGACTAATAAGACTTTTAATAAGGTTTATCCGAACCTTTGATGAACCGAACCATGTTTGAGTGGGGGATGTAAATAAATAATAAATATCGCCAGACTGACACACCAACAGGGCCCTAACCACGCTAGCTACTCAAATCGTATTTGAAAAGCAAACACTCGCGATTACGTTTCAAACGCTCCGCTTTTGACGTTTTGCTGACACCATACCATATCAATTACGATTTGAGTAGCTAGCGTGGTTAGGGCCCTGTACCGTACACCATTGTACGGTACAGTTGGTGTGTCATTGTAAATTGAAATTTGCCAAGGCGGGAATCAAACCCGCAACCACCATATGCCACTGCATAGGCCGCTCGGCTCGCTAGCCGAACGGCATACGCTCGAACCACTAAATAATAATATAAATAACAACAGTTTTTTTTGTGGTAGGTTTCATCATCTTTCATATTTATTATAGTGCCATGAAAAATAATGTGCACAATTAAAATAACGCCTTGTACAGATAGAAGCTATCCTACTAATATTATAAATGCGAAAGTTTGTGAGTGTGGATGTATGTATGTATGTATGTATGTTTGTTACTCCTTCACGCAAAAACTACTGAACGGATTTGGATGAAATTTGGAACACAGATAGATTATAACCGGGATTAACATATAGGATACTTTTTAATCCAATAATCCAATACAACGCGGATGAAGTCGCGGGGCACAGCTAGTAGCTTAATAAATGTGTTAAAAATTCACAACACCCCTCTTCACACGTCATCGTTTTGAACCATCCTGCCGTTTACTACCCCTGCAGACGAGTTGAGTTTGTAAACTTGCACCTGACTGTATAACATGTACGTTATACAGTCAGGTGCAATTTATATTAGATAACAGTGACAATTAATATTGTAGGTAGCTGTTTCCATGCCCTAGATTCATTTATTTAGATTCTGTATAGAAATTACCTTTTTTATTTCTGATATTTTAAACTCTATTTTCTAGTGACTATATCTCAAATTGTATAGTTCCTGAAGTTTGCATAGATTGTCTCATTCTTTAACACTGTGAAGATGTCCCGCCACACACTTCAATCACTGTTACTTATATACGCCAAGATCTACAGTAATGTTTGAAAAAAAGCCGATGTTTCACCCTCGACATATTTCAATAAAAGGGTTTTTAAGGCAACCTTCTTCGAATTGTGTTTGTGAATATTGAATCGCCAAGTGTGCACCCTCACATATCACCCAACAATTTGACACCTGTTACACTCACAAACATTGCAACTAGAGCTAATCAAAAATTCAATTACCACCGGCATTTGGAACCGGCGCCGAGGCGATGGCATTTCACTAAATGCCATATTGTAACGGTCAGGCCATGGGAATTAGTTTGGCTTGGACTTATTAGAGCGTAACGAATAGTGAAAGAAAGTTGCGAGCTTTGAATATAATAATCTAATAATATCGTAAGACTAACACACCAACTGTATGATCCCAAACAGCGTTGCTTAGTTTGGTACACAATGGACTGGGGGCGACCCCCATTTTAAAACGCTTGGTTAGTACTACAGCTTAAAGCAAAGCAATTGTATATTATATTGTATATTATTGCGGCAATAGTATACCTACTATCAATAGATTCAAATATAGGGTCTATGATGTACCTACAACATAATCAGGCGGATTCTTTCCTACAATTGACATTTGGTTAAAGAACCCAGTACTTACTAACAGTACCAACCAAAAGCAAAGATTTATACCATATTTTTTAATGAAAGGTAGGTACCTACTTACATCATATTTATTATTTAGGGGCGCCATGAAAATATTGTGTATTATTAAAACAAGACTTTATATTATGAGTATATTGATGTATCCTGCACCCAATTAATAAAATTAGTTTATTGTCTCAAATATTTCCCGAATGGCCGAATGGCGATTCACACTGCAATAGTAGGTGTGATAAAATATTAACTTTTCATTCGGTAAACAGACCGCGCGCGGCGATGACGGGCACTTTGCTTGCATACTTCATTACAATGAACAGGTGTGATGTGCCTACACAGATTACTATAATATTTTGTGTATAGTTGTTTAAAAAAGTTGCACATATATCAAGAGATCCCAGCTTAATTTTTGCCCAGCTTTTTTTTCATATGCGGTTTTGGAGTCAAGCTGTAGGAACTGTCTATAGCTAATATACGTGCGCGACCAGGGTAGTACCACCTTCTCACAGAAAATCTGCGTAAAGTAGCGATTAGGTATAGCTGCGTTTCGTACGATGAATAAGAAAGCCGGAAGCCCAACCCCCCTTTTCCCCTTTCTCTATCCCACTCCCCATCAGGTCGGAAACGTGCGAGCAATGCCATTGGTATTGCAAGTATCTATACAGGCTACAGTTACTGCCTAAAATCAGGCGGTTCTTGGCTTGCATGCCGACTTTGTTGAATCAAATAAATTATTTGTATTACCATTTAATTTAAAACATTTAATGACATAGCCAACAACCAATAACATCCCAATATTGCTTCAACTTTGAAAATCTCCAAGATTTTTCTGCAGCAAAAATACTTTCACCCGAAGAAAATCCATTAATATAACGGCGTCTTCAGTAGAAATATATCGCAAATATCGGTGGGAATAGCTCCACAATTCGCGGTTTCATCAGTGTCGTGAGGCGATATCAAAGAGGCGTATTTCAATATCTCATATTTCAGTTTTCAGGCTATGCAACGGACGTTCTGGAGACTGAAAAATGATTTCAGCTATTGAAAGATTACTGTGTATAAATTTCAGCCAGAAGGTGGGCTTCGGTGATACGTACGGATTTAAACTTAATGGATAAGAGCATTAGTGAGACAGCTTCTGAGATATTCGTTTAGTCAAAGTTGTTTCTACTAATATTTATAATAGTTTTAACTTCTTATAACCATAGTTTTATGCTAGGATGGTTTTAAGAAATAGGTATGTTACTTTACCTTAATCTTTACCAAACTCTTTTAAAATTCAGAAAATTAGTTCGTCCGATTAGGTAAATTTTTCAGTCTACAACATACTTAATAACTTTAAACATCAACATTAGTGATCTGATTTAGAAAACAAAAGAAACAACGTTACTAAAGTACTATTGGATCTTACCTGCAGTAGCCAGTAGCATCTTCGGTGGAATGTGGGCAAGATCGCAGAATGGACGTAACACCCGTAGATACACTGAGAACAAAAGAAAAAGTTTTGAACATTACGCTTCTATTACTGCACAGGATTCTCGTATTCACAAACATTACTGTGGTACCTCACAGTAAGCGTTAACGTACAGCGCATTAAGAAATGTCAAACTTTCTATAATCTTTTGACCCCTTACTTAGGCATGTATCGTTTGTGAATACGACCATTAGTTTTTATTACTAGTATATTATAGACGACAAACATTCAGTAGTATAACATTTAAGTCAGCAGATAAATTGTCCATGTATCAAAATAAACATTAGACATTGTCACATTGTCTACGTAAGACAGTAAAATAATGAGTAAAATGAGTTTTCAAGAGCAATAAATAGAGCGTCATGTTAGTTCAAGTTTCAATATTTCAGAGTTCAAAAAACTAATGCACACGGCTCGTAAAACATAGCTAACCAAGCTCGACCTAGAATTGGCACCTGGACTAACTTCGTTTACTAGGAAAGCCTCTCTATACACATTCGTAGCTACGTCGCGAGTGATAAGCGAAGTGCGGGTCACGTAGCGTAAAATCATTGATACTTACAAATAACATCACAGTAAGAAAATAAAATAAAAATAACGAACATAATTATGTAGTTATAGAATTAGATTTAATATTTAAGGTATTTTATCTAAAAACCAACCTTATTCTTATTTTACATAAAATTTTAATATCGCCGTTTATAATCCGCTGCTAATCATTAATTTTATTTTATTCATAAACTAGTATTTACCCAGGGTCTTCGAGTATATAAAATAACCTATCATAAGTAGTTCTAGATCATAACGTACTATTCAAATCCGTTCAGCCGTTCTTGCGTGAAGATCAGTGAAACTTACAGACACAATTTTGTACTTACTATGTTGTTATTAGTAAAGATGGTCATTAATTACAAATTACAAATCTCACAAGTAGAACAGAAGTTAGACTATAGAACCTTTGTGAATGCGAAGGAGGAAACAGAAAATCTACAATATAAAATCCCTTTACCCAATATCGTAAACAGAACGATCAAGAACGTCTGGGTCTCCACTCGCTACCGCCTATGACTTCCGCCACCGCTCCCCGTACTCAACGGTCACAGTTGCGCAAAATGTATTATTCAGCTTTCCTTGCCCCGTACGTGGGCAGTCGCGACGCGATCACTTGCTATCGCTACCACGCTCGCGTTTAGATTGCTTGCTATTATTTTTATTTACTGCGCTTTATGTGCTGTGATTTTTGATGGAAACTCTGTCTGTAATTTTGTAGGTTGGTTATAAGAGTCTTACACTATTGAATTTTACAACTTTGATTCGCAGTTTTTCGCATGGTATCAGCAATGATACCAATAATTGACTGCACAGCAATTATTGGAGGTGAAAAATATTTGGTATAAAGCTATTGTAACAGGGATGAAATTTCTATAAATTTGGGTGTTTACCTCAGACCTAAATTCCAAGCTCAAACTCCTCAAGCCATAATCTCCCATCACCAATTCATCATGCCCTCACTTACCCCAGTAATGTGAGGCACGACCCCATCAAATATCCGGCGGCCAGGCCTATGCCACTGACACTTGGATCTAAATCGGCGGCCATATTGGCGTATCGTATTTCTGCAAGACCATTCGAGCCAATAACTGACTCTGTAGTGGGTTTTTCGGGGGAGATATCCGGACTGGTTGACAAGTAACGAACATTAGCGGTTGAATTTATTTTTTTATCGTGACGTTTTATCTAATGCTGATAATCTAATGACACAGTTACGATGATGATCTAATAAAATAGTGATTTATTTATTTTATTTATTTATTTATAAGTACCTGAACAACTTTACAGATATAAATCTAAGGCGTTGTACAGTGCAAAGTAGTGATGGTCTAATGACAGAGTTACGAAAGCTAAGAAATGGGACACTGGGTCTATTTATAAGTCTGTAGCTGCTTGTGATAAATACGAACAAAAGAAACGTATCAATTTTGTTTAATTCCTTCCTATGCGCTACGATTATGAGGCGAGTCCGTGTCATAGGTAAGCCTCTTCACTTGACCCGCATGCCAGGTCTGCTAGTCATAAAATTTAATATCACCATCCTACATAACCATTTTCAGTATCATACTAACAACTAAACAGGCATTATGGGAAATTTTCTTTTCGTGTGTTGAGTTCGTTTTGTGTCAGTACATTTACTGATATAATATACCCATATTGATTTAAAACCCATAATTTAAGCATTAATTAGTTTAAGACCACATGATGTATTTATCCGACAAACAAAAAGTCCTAATACTGTCCAACTCGTGACCTCTTGTGCTATGCTCCACCGCCCTATATCCGCCAAAGACTCGCTCGTGAGTGAATTAGACTTTTACGACTCAACCGCCGAATCCGTGCCACCATATCGGAGGTTGTAATGACGTAAATCGACGTAAAGGTATATACATAGAGCTAATCCAGAGACGAAAGCGTCTGCACATAAATTTCTATTGCTCGGAGTTCGGTCATGTTCGTGGGTTTGTTTTATTTTTATACGGTTCTGTATGGACGCTGCTGGTAGGGTCTATTTTGAATGCTAGCTAACCACTTGTTTCGGAGTGTCAACACAGTGGTGGGTATCCTTAAATAATTTTATACAAATCATTCTAAATTATTATACTGAAATGAGCAACTGCTTATTTTTAATTTTATTCACTGAACCTAAAGATATTATTGAAAAAACTACATTTAATACCTAGCACAAATAGTTTCAACATTTTTCTCTGCTTGAGCTCTGAGGAAAATACAATTTTGGTCACTATCTTGTCCTATTATTTATGCACAAGCATCAAAGGTTTGATCCGCAATCCTTATATTTCCCAACTCCCACACGGTATTACTAAGAGGATTTATTGAACCACAAACTTCCAAGGAACTTTCCAAACATCGGAAGCAAACAAATCATACTAAATACTTCTTAGAATTTTACTGGCGAAAACTAAATAAAAGCGGCTACGTCTGGCTCGAACCGGCGGGATCCGGTTTTGCGAACCAATCGCCGGGGATCGGGCACGGCACAGTTTATCGGAGTGCATTTCCGGATGAATGCATCCACAGATTGGACAAATTAAAAAGTTTCAAGCTTTTTCATGTCCTTGCGATCGACAAACGGATTAGCATAGCACCGCTAAATTTATAGAAGACTTTGTAGTGTTCTTCTTTGATTTTGGTCTTATCGTACATAGGCAAAGAGAGCTTAGTCTTCTGTTGCATTATCGTTGTCGATTTATTGCGTTCTCTATTTTTTGACAGCACAAGCTTTAGCTTTATCTTAAGTACTTACAAATATATTTGTAATATATTTCGCCAGTGTAAACGAGGGTTACATTTAGTCAAACACCTATTGATATAGCTAGCGCAACTGTCTCACATTACGTTACAATTAAACCTAGTACATATTTAAAAAAATACCTTTATAATAATAATACATAATTAGCCTATTTTTTTAAATAAAACGTTATTAATTTATCTATCACTTTTGTATACCCTCCTAGGCAATAGCTCGGTACAAAATATTGGTCCATGTTGAAAAAGCGGTCCGGGCCAGATGGGTTAGTCTGCAATCCTTTCATTGTGGCCGAATAAACAATACGTAAAACAACCAAACGTTGCATGCGGCCTTGCAATGTTACTTCTGAATTTTAATTATTCAATTCTAAACCTTATTTCTTAAGTATAGAAACCTGAACGAAATGCTTAGGAGTCGCGTGATTAATAAATTTTTGACATAATTATGCATGTTAAAACTACCCACTAGACCAAAACACAGAGTCCAACTGACCAAGTCACAAAACTTTAATTTTTAAATTTCAATAAAATGTATCATTTTATGGCGAAGCAAAAGAAAATAATTAAGAATTTTTACTACAATTTCCTGTTCTAACTTAATCAAATGAACATAAAACAGTGTTAATCGGCCGTCCGCCAATCAACAGTTTGATTCCATCGACGGTTGAATTAAAATCGACTTTTGTGCCAAAAATACAGTTGTTTTATATAAAATTGGCCGAATCATCCGCATCGTGTAACGAACCGTGAACGGGGCGAAAATTATTTCAGTGCTCGGTGACTGACTTTTATTTTATTTTTACTAGACTATTACCGTCGGATTAGAAGATTTATTTATATTTTTTTATAATATTAAATAATTAATATATTCATATTAATTTAAAAACGAATGAGTTTTGTTTCGAGGTTTGGTTTTTATTATTTTTCTTATCGAAATTAGACACTAATGTTTCTTTTAAATTTGGTTCATTTGCCGACATTTTCGTCGGCGGATTGTTTTCCGACACCCAACCAGTTGGATTACTGTCTAATGGACCAGTTTTCATAACCTTTCAGACAACTGACTAGGTACCCATTCGTAACGAGTGCAATAGATACATAATAACATTCCGAATTTGGCGTCTGAACTCGGGAGAACGAACAACGCTAGTAAGCAATTTAACATTATTTATAATTATTATTAATAGTTACTTATCTATTTCTGAATAAATAAAATTACATACTCTTTGTTTTTATGAGCTAATGGCCAACTCTGGTATCCAGTTGTCAGGCCGCCCGAAGGCCACCGACATGGCTTAACTAATGTAATATCCCTAAACCGCGACCGACCTCTTTACTAAACGCTTTTAAAACCCAATAAACACTAATTCACGCTTAAACTGGACTCATTCTCGCAATGATATCGCGCCACGCCACCGCGGGTTTTGTAGCCCCACTCGGGCTTGGAGCTGCGCCAAACTTATGACGTGAAAGTCATGAACTGCGAGCGAAAAGTGGACGGTTTTTTTTTTTATTTGTTTATTCAATTTTTTTTAACCGATTATGTTCTACCTTTTTTTAGTTCAAAATATTTTTGTTTAAAAACATTATCAGATAGGTATTTACCATATTTTGTGTTACCCTACTGCTTAGATTATTCTCATCTTTTTTAAAAAAAATATTAATAGTAAGGCTTTTTAAATTACGAACAGATTGAATAAGTAAACAGAAAGAGTCACAACAACGAATTATATTAATTTTTTATTATAAATAATTCTAATTTTATTTTAGTCAAGCTTCATTCCTATGACATTTTTATTCTTAAATCTCTATTCAAAGTGAAGATTTTATAAGTCTGTCCGTGCAGCCCTACAATGATGTTGGATTGCCGCCAGATATTCGGTGAGAGTAATTAACAATGAGCGGCCTTGTCAACTTGGATTGTTAAATCTATTTCTGTCAGCCCTCAGTTCGGTTATTGTTTGAAGAAGTTTTGAATGAAAGGGTAATTGGGTTAAAGAATTCTAAAAGTATAAAATTAGTTTTTTAAATGTTTATAAATAGGATTGTTTACAGATATGATTATACTACTTGTTGATAGTTGTTGTTGAATAGATGTAATATCTGATAACTTATTAAATTACTTATTAAATTTAAACATACATTACATTTTTTTTGTTTCTTGTTTTATGTAGATATTCTTACATTAGATAGCATATCAAATCTTCGTCTGTAGTAGTACAGTAACACAAAATATGATTAAAACCAAATATTTGGATTGATTTGATAAGGCATGGTGAGATATTGCCCAAACTTTTCTCAGTTGTGGTTCAATATTGGACAAAAAACAACTTTCCTTAAAAATCTGAACAGCTTATAACTTGGGCCGCACATGAACTGAGACACGCAAGACTGTCACTTGTTTATGTGCAAAAACCACTAGGCCAGCATAAAGTGTGGCCAGCGACCGGCGAACTCAGTCTTCTAGATTATGCTGTTGGACTGGACTAGATAAGTCACAAGGTTTAGCTGGTCTAGCAAGTATTCATTGCAAGTGTTAGTAGTTTAGTAGGTCGATTACAAAGAGGCTTCACTTAGAACTCAAACGTTTTATCAATCAATGATGGGCGTCGTCGCCGGGGCAAGAATGATTGGCTTAATAACCTAGATGCACACCAAGAGTATTGGCCATAGATATAGATATAGAGATATATTACCATAGACGGCTGAAGACAAAAAAAACGTTGAGAGATGTGGACATACCTTTGCCCAGAAGCAGGCCTATATAGTTCTTAAATAAAGCAGCAAAAAGACTAAATAGAGAATAGTCAATTCGAATCAAGAATTTTACTATATTAATTATCTATGTTTGTTATAAACAGGATGTATATATTTAGAGGTACATTTGTCTTTGCTAATAAAATTCACAAAATAAAATAATATGAGATATGATAAACTAAATACAAACGAAAACGAAAATAGTTGGTGTTATTTTATTATTTTCTCTTCCTTTTCATTCCCCGCACGAAATCAATTTTATTATTTTCTCTTCCTTTTAATTCCCCGCACGTAATCACGTTAACTAACTAACCACTGCTCTGTTAGGAGAACTATTCTAACGTTCGGTTTCATCTCATCAATGTTAACCGTGATTAAATTATAAATTCACCGAACCGACGATCGGTTAATAAATCAATAGCCACTTGATTATTCGGAATAATGTCGAGTGGTTCATAACGTATGTTTAGCAATCATTACAGGTTTGATGAACTGCGGTTAACTATGATCGTGGCTTTGTTAGATAATGAGTTTCAAATGTCACTGTGTGCATTAGTTAATTTGAGGTAAATGAAATGATTGTTGTATCAATATGTGTTTGTCCGTATCATTAGATACATTGTGGTGGTTTTATGCGGTGATACCTTATACTACTTGTGTTTACTTCTCTATGGGCCGTAGTAAAAATCGATCTCAAATCTGGGAGCAATCTTGCAAATGTCATTATTACATCATTCCAATACAAAAATACATGTCAGAAGCATACTCAAGACTGCTCTCAGATTTGAGATCGATTTATTAATACGGGCCTATGTGATTATAATTAAATAGATTTCCCCGCAGTTTCATAAGTACCGACAAAAAAGAAACAGAAATCGGTTAAGTCGTTTGGGGGAGATAGGAGAAGTTATGAACACATGCAAACCGGAATTTAACATTGGAGGTATTAAAACCAGAAATATATAGATATAATCATTAGCGAGACTAGTTGCTGCTTTAATATATCATAGGTACCTAATAATATTTTTTTCGGTGTTACATAATGTCAGAAATAGAGGTAGTGTGACAAAACCGGTGATGAAATCTGACTCATAGACCGTAATAGGACCAGGAAAACTGGAAACGTAACTTATCTCTCCACTTAAAGAGGGATACAACAAAAACAATATCCGTAAACACAGTAGGTACAACACTGGTATACTACTGTTCGGTACACATAAAATAATGTTCCTACAAAAAATGTAACCTAAAATTCCTACAAAATATGTGCCACGAACTATTCGAACGCAAAATGAAGCCAACTATAATTACTTAACAATATTCATTTTTCACCTGCCAAGGCTTCACGAAATAGCAGAAAAAATGTTACATAACAGTTTCCAGTCTATTTCGTACGTTGTTTTTTCACAAAACCTCTAGTGAAAGTAATTGCTTCAAAAACGCCGGCGCTTAGAGATGTTTCACACGATAAATACATGTGCCGGGAAACTACACTGAGCAAAAAAAAAAAACTACATCAATTATTTTTATCAGGTAATAATATCGCCAGACTGACACACCAAATGTATGGTCCCAAACTAAGCAACGCTTGTACTATGGGTACCGTACAATGGATTGGGGGCGATCCCAGTGACACCCAGACCTGAGTAAATTACGAAAAGGCCATTTCTGAACTTTGCTCCGGCGGGAATCGCACCTGCGACCACCATATGCAGTGAGCCGAGCGGCCTACGCTCGAACCACTGCGCCAAGTGGTCGTCATGTAGCGGGGGTTCCAGTATTATTTTTAGTATTAATTACTAAAAGTATTGTGTCTTGTATCTGAATACAAGGAATTATATAAATCTTTGCTGTTACGTATTACAAAACGTTATAGTAAATATATAAAAGTGATTCTAGTAATTATTTTTTTCAATCCCACTTTGAAATTAGACCGGTAGAAAATAAAACAATTTACTTGACACGTCTGAATAATACCTTTCATAATTTACATATAAATTGTATGTAAGGGACAACATCACAGTAATTCAGTAGGTACACAAAAATACCAATTAAATGCAAAGCAAACCATTTTCAAACGGCTTACGCAGCACATAACATCTAATAAAACAACTGGTTACATTAACTAAAGCAAGAAAATACGATGTGCTTATTAACTTGTCTGAGAATCGTTGCGATTCGTTTCTTTGTTCTGAAACAACCTAATATATCATATCTAGCCTAGTTTTGGTACTAAACTCGGGTTCCACCGCAATGTTTCTTTCGAATTTCGCTTTTAACCATCACTCGCGGTGTCTGTCTGTGTGTCTGCTTGTCGGCGTCTTTGAAGCGGAATGATCACTGACAAATGAATTAATGGTATGGAATTTTGGTTTCTATTTAGTAGATGGAATTAGGTCACAAATATAGATTTAGTTACATAAATCATAATTATATAAATTTTATGTTATGTCATTTAATATTGCATCTGAATTCAGTGACTCATTTAAAATTTATAGGTTTTGGATTTATTTAGGGTACATTTTCCTAATCTATGATTTAGTTTCATTTATATAAGCCAAAGCTGTAAAACGGTTCTCTACCACCGTTCGAACGTTGACAATAATGAGACTGGAAAACCGACAAGAAACACAGGGCGCTCTCTTTTTAAATTGAATTGTTTTTTTTTCCTTTTACACATGCAGTATCTTTTTAATCCTGTCATCAAAAAAAATCTCACCTCAGTGCCCTGGACCTTCAGCTTCATATGATCTTCTCTGGTGGTCTTTCCGTCTTTCCGCTTCTTCCAGCAGTAGCCGTCGCGTCTGTAGCGGACCTTCTTGCGGCTGTATAGCAGCATAGAGCCGCTTTTTGGCCTGCAAAAAAGTTAAAAGTGTATAAAAGACTAGGCTTTACGACTGCAGTCCTAAAATATACAATAAAATTTAAGTATAATAGTGTAATTTTTACAACAGATCATTAAACCAGAGTTTATGAAGCTTAATTGCAAAAGTTGGAATCACAAAAGGTTGTATTCTAATACTAGTTTTTGTCTGCAGCTTCGGTAACAAAGATTTTATTATCTAGATGTCGATAAAAAAGAACCATCCAGGTGACCCCATAGTAAAAAACAATCATCGAAATCAGTCAAGCCGTTTAGGAAGTGAAGAATTACGAACACATACACATCGGAATATTAAATATCAAGATTATTTATTACATAGCTATCGTCGAAGGTAAGTTAATGATTAAGAACACTTGGTACTATCATCAAGTACGAAATAGGCCAGTAGGCTTATACTTATGAACAAAATTATTTATGTGTGGACTTTTTGGGAATCAGTATTTTAAAGCAGTTAATCATGCTATGAAGACGAGACCGTTTTCTGTACGAATTTGAGATATTATAGCCACATTCGAAACTTATCGATGTCGTGTTAACTGTGTGAATGACCACTTGTTAGTCAGGTTCTGGACTTCTACCTAGTTATGTGTAAGTCGAGAACCTGATCTGACCTAGTCGTTAGTCGTTTAGAGCAATATAACGAAGTCCTGTAGTCCAATTATTGTTTTAAACATTATTCAAATGAAACGAGAATTATTTCATCGACGTTCTCAATCTATTCATTATTCGCTGAGCGTGTCCGGGCCGAGTGACACACCCGGCGAGAATCATTTGAATTATTGTAGAAACGGCATCCGGGCGAACGGGATTTATTGCCGGGCTGTAAAATGAGCCAGCTCCGGGCGGACCCGGCTTTATGATGGAATTATCGTATATTATAATATGTAGCCAGGTCCCGAATGTGATGATAAAAAACAGAATCTGGCAAGTAAGGATAATCCGGGCTGCGCGATAAAAATGTCGGTTTCTGATGATGCCGAGTCATACCGGTCTCTCGAAAATATTGGATACTAGCTGTGCCCCGCGACTTCATCCGCGTAGTATTGGATTATTGGGTTAAAAAGTATCCTATATGTTAATGCCGGTTATAATCTATCTGTGTTCCAAATTTCATCCAAATCCGTTAAGTAGATTTTGCGTGAAGGAGTAACAAACATACATACATACATACATCCACACTCACAAACTTTCGCATTTATAATATTAGTAGGATACTATTTAGAGATTTGAATGGTAAACTTGTCCGAAAGATAAGTAGATGAGAATAATAAAGGAATTCAAAGAATGGATTAGCAATCACTTAATACTCTGAAATGTGTTTATAAAACTGCTCTTATATACGTCCAACTTTTTTTCCTCATTTGAGGTGACGCGCCATATTGGCAGATGGGACTAAATAAAGTAGAGTTATGTCATCCTATAAACAAAATTTCACCTGAAAACCCTGGGCAGGTAAACAGGTTTTAATTTGTACTATATATATTATGAAAACATTTCTATAAAAAAGAAACTAAAAATACATCAAGTCGTATCGCCCAAAAAAAAAATGACATATATACACATAAAATATGGTTTTAGAAAACTGACACGTACTGAATAAGTCAAATTATATGAAGATTGTGCGCTCCAGCTGCGACGCGTCGTAATATTTATGTACCTTACACTCGCACGCATGTTTAATATCGAGCTTCTATGTTTACGATCGATCCCTTGCTCGATAGATAGGGTGAAGTAAAGGTCAATAGATAGTTGCTGGAAAATAATCCTATATTATTTATATATTTTTGTGTAATAATTGGATGCAGTTCCGCAGAAGGGATCTAAGCCACACATACGTCTGCAGTCCAAAACCAACCTTAGCGCGAGTGATTTTAGGTTGTTCTCAGTTTGCAGACGTTTAAATAGTTGGATCCATTCTGAATAACTATATCCAATTATTGAAATTAGATATAACATATATTACTATCGCCCGTCCTGTAATCTCAAAATCTATGAAAAGGTCAGCACCAAGATAAGTGACAGATGAAAACTATGTTCTATGTATTTTAGTTCTAATGTTGCAAGTTAAAATAATCACAATAATATCGCCAGACGAACACCATGGTGTATGGTTTTACACTAAGCAATGCACCTGCACGTGTACCTGTGATATGGCTACCGTACAGCAGAATGTTGAGAAAAAAATGTCTCACTTCCTTCAAATACTAGACCACGCATTCATCAGACTTGTGTCAACACATCCCAAACATTTATTTATAGATGGCTATCACTAACGAGCCTTCAATAATTTACGCCCACGCACAACGTCACCAACGTCCCTACCTAACCCGCCGCCATACATAACGGAACAGATTCCATTGATGCATTTTTATTTATTTACGCTATAAAGGCCGTCCGGCGCCATATTTCCCCGTGACGTCACTCACATATCGACAAAAACACGTACACTCAAATTCATGGACGCGCCTACTAATAAATCGCTATTCGACGCATAAATCTCGACGATCTATGGTAGTTGCGATTTTTGGGGTAAAATCGTTTCGGTTGGCCGTTGATAGGGTTGTAATTTGCATGTCTAGATTTGAGATTAAGGGTTATAGTTCAAATAGTAGACGTATCAGAAATAAGAGTATACAAATAAAATAACACCCATTGCCAAACAAATACGAAAACAGTATGGTCCTAAACTAAGCAACGTTTGAATCCAGGGTAAATTACTAAAATACTATTTCCAAAATATTTTCCGATGCAGAATCGATCCGCAACCGCCCGGTGCAGCGAGCCAAGTGGCCTACGTTCAAACCCCCAGACTAAGCGGCCTTTATATTAGATAGGCAAGTAATCTTATAGTAAATTGTAACCGTTAAAACAGACTCTACAACAGTAATTACTGTTCCAACAACACAAAGAGCTAATTATTACAACTGTTTAACTCGAAGCACAGTTCTAAGTCAACATTAAACGCACGTACCGAGCCAAATTTTAATATAAAAATATGAATAATAAACACTGGTATTGTCACGATGGCCGTAGCCGCATACATTAATTAATCTGGGATAAGACAATAAAATTAATTTACGCGGCCCGTCGGGACGGGCCCGAGCGGGAATTACGGCCCGCTTTTTAACCTACGTAAACCAGACAAATAGTCAGCTATTAAGAGGAGCTGGCATAGGGTTGGCACAGTCTGGACATTCTTTTATTGTACATGTAATTTTCAAAAATATAATTTCGGTTCTTTTTTTAAAACAGTGATAGCCGATTGGATAAGCACGCGTCTTGCGGACACCAGGTCCTGAGTTCAAACTCCGGCTCGCACCTCTGGGTTTTTTTGGAATCTATGTGCGAATCATAATTACAATTTATAATTATCATTCGCATGTCTCAGAAAATCTAAACAATTTTCAAAATACATGTGAAATCCTCGAACTCGCACTGGGCCAGCGTGGTGGATTACGGCCTGAATCCCTTAATAGTAAAAGGAGACCCTTGCCCGGGAGTGGGACGTCAAAAAAGCAAAATTGTTTTTTTTATATAATTTCGCTTACACAGACAAGAAGATAAGACATTGACAGGAAAAATGGTTAACGTCTTTGCCCTGAAAGTGTAACATAAGTATGATGCAGCCTATTAGATTGTAAGTCTGCCGAAATAATAAGATGGTGGCTGTACTCAAGGTACCTACTAATAAAACAGCAACAACATTCAACCAAAATAAACTCTAATTAGTATTTGGTAGCATAAATAACATAGACTTAAGTTTCAGAAACAAATGCAAAAGTAATTACGAGAAACTAGAAACTAGTTTTCAAGTGTCCCCGCCTCCCGGCCCGAATGTTCCGAGGGACACTAGAGGCAACCCTATCGCGGCCACAGACGATTTGTCAAGCGTGGGCGAGAGCCCTGATTTTCCAAATAATTTTTCGCTAACACTTCACGAGATTTCAGTACGAGACTTGAGGTACCAGCGGTTTCGAATGGTTGTTTTAACATTTAAGGCTCTTTATAGACTTATTTTATGTTACTGTATTAATTTATTAGCCACGAAAAATGATTGATTTGTTATCTTTATAGAAGAAACTGGTGTGTGGTAATTAATACCGTAATTCTTCTCCTAACCGGCTTCATTGATTTTGTATTGTTTTTGTAGTTATGGAGTCACCCTATATGGTTTTTATGTATAATTGGACCCGGTGGATGGCGCCCTTGTCGATATCTAGAATAACGGCAAAAGCTAATATACCTACTTATATATGTATATATATTGTTATTAAATTACTTTATTACAAAATATGGCAACAAATGCCTTAAAAAGAAACTAATTAGGCAAAAAATATTCACAAAAGCAAAACTAGCAATAATGCAAATGCCTGCACACAATCGCATGATAACTTTACCAATACCGTACCGGTAATAAATCATTCACGAATAATTCGTACCGGTTTTTCGGCCTCAGCGATAGATTAAACGAAACCAATACCGATAACTTAACGAACGTTAGTAGTAATAACAGGAAATAAAAACTTAAAGTTTTGTGCGCGATCCGTGAAATTAAGGACACTTATAATTTCCTTACATTTTACTTTTGTGGCGACCTCACATTCACGTCGCCGACAGAAACGGACAGATGGCGCTAAATGCAGCGCCTCAATACAATTTACGGATCCTTCATAGAAAAACTGAATCACGATATTAAGTCTCGCAAGCATCGTGACTATATATACAAGACCCCGAGAATAACCAGCGGGGCATAGCGGCCGCCCCGCCAGGCACAACACCCGCCTGGCTGGAAGATCTTCCCTTTTCCGCCAAACTTTTTTTTTTTAACAAAGTCGGCAAACAAGCGTACGACTGGCCTGATGTTAAGCAGCTACCATAACCTATAGATGCCTACAATACCAATGGCATTGCTGACCTGTAGGGGAGTGGTAATTGGAACTTACTCATTACACGGAGCGCAGATATTATATTATAGCTACTTTACGCCAATTTTCTGTGAGAGGGTGGTTCTATCCCGCCACCAAACTAATGTAAATCCATGTTATATGTATAAGTTCCATACATATTTTCACAAAATATTATCCAAGAAGAAAAAAAAAACAAGTAAAACTCCAGTCGGAAAAAAGTTGATTTGAAAAGTTCATTAAATAGAGAAGTAGTTTTTTGTCGGCGATTATGAAACTTCCAGCGAGGTAACGTTTGAGACCTAATTTTCTTGTCAGACACTAAGGCTTTTTAAATTTTAGGTACAAACTTTGCATACCACTATTATTATAACTTGAATTTTTAGAAACAGTGCTATGGTAGAGCCAAGCTATTGCCAACTGACTACAGGGTACTGACTACTAGGTAGTACCATACTCTCACAGTAAATTGGTGTGAAATAGCTATTATAGCTGTGTTTCTTACGATAAGTGCCGATAACAGAACCTCTCTCGCTACGGCTCCCCTTGCCCCACTTTTATCAAGTCGGCAGAGTCATATAAGTACCTGATTGCTTTTCATAAATATAATTACTTAATATTATATATTAATTAATCAATTAGAATATATTCGCAATATCCTCAGATATCTGCATAATTCACATTAATTATGAACATCGCCATATTTCACATTATAACATAACTTGCGTCATTGTTCATAACTCACAATCAGCGCTAAGCATGTGCTTAAGCAATTACTTCGCAATAAAACGTGGCCGCGACGCTTCTCGGTAATTATGTTACTTGGATAATTATTGTGTCAGGTGACGTGTTAAAGGGATCTTAATAATGAAATACTATTGTTAAATACGTAGCAAATATTATGGAATTATGTAGTCGCAAAAGAATACGACAGTGCTACGCCGTAGCTGCGTAGGCATTCAAAAAATTCAGTACGTAATCTCTTTTCTGGGTCCTGAACAGAAATCGCAAACTAGAGAGTTCCTTAAGATGTATAAATTAAATCTTTGTACAGTGTTAGAACCAAGCTGTAGCTTATCGACTATTGACTATACAGCTTGGCTCCACGGAGGTAGTACCAACCTCTCACAGATGTTCAGAATAAAGTAGCTATTTTGGCTGCATTTCTTTACCAGCCTCTGTATCAATTTAAGTCAGGTCGGCAACGTGCGAGCAATGCCTCTGGTATTTCTGTATAGGTTACAGTAGCTGCTTAACATTAAGCAGGTCATACGCTTATTTTTCGATTTTTTTCTATAAAAAAACATCACTATCACGCCTGCATTCCCTAAAACTGTAGGCTGCACTCTTTCAAAGTTGACTGAAATCCGTTTAAGATACTACAAACGCGACAAACTAAGGAACGAACAAATGAATAAAAACACATCACTTTCTAATAAGTAACTATCAGTCGTGAAGGTAGAAATTAACCTTCATATTTGTACCTGAACTGACCAACTATCATTAGTCAAAGGCAGGTCATTAGCAGTACCATTATTTCCTACTCAACGAGTATACACCTTTCCAGTTCTAATTCTGATTTAATTATGAAAAATGTACTTTAGTACGCAGAACATAGGATTTTAACACGTCAAAATTTAAGAGTTACGATTTTAATTTGCGCACTCGAAATATAACTTTATAATGTGCTTGATAAGTCTAAAATTATACTTTATATAATAAAGGTGTTTACAATAGTCACAGTAGGTGCACATTTCATTGGCTCACTATTAAAAGGTTATTTGTTAATATTAATCAAACAATACATAGGACCATACAATAGGCAGTCACTATTAAATCATGTATCCATCAATTCAGTTCTCACCTTCGATTTGTATTATATAGGAACTGATGCTCCGTTCAGACAACAAGTTTTAAATTCGAACAGGCCCTAACCACGCTAACTACTCAAATCGTAATAGAAAAGCAAACGCTCGCGATTACGTTTTAAACGCTCCGCTTTTGACGTTTTACTGACACGAGCTTTACGATTTCTACTGAAATTGATATGGTATGGTGTCAGCAAAACGTCAAAAACGGATCGTTTAAAACGTAATCGCGAGCGTTTGCTTTTCTATTACAAATTGAGTAGCTAGCGTGGTTAGGGCCCTGTTCAGTTGCAAATACACATTGAATCTTCAACCTGAGTGCGTTAGCGCCTCCGCCAAAGCGAGTCAAACAAAGTTTCAGTTACTCTGTAATAGCTACGACACGAGAATAGTTGTTGTCAGATCGATTTGGCTAGTTACCGAAGAAAATTTTTGAATCGAACCGACATAACATTTTTTTCTTTTATCCAGCTCAAACAATAGCATCGCAATCGTTAATACAATTTCAAAATATAAAAATAATAAACTTTAACACAATAAAAATATAATCCAAATAGGTTGCTCTCGTTCGAACAGCCAGCGTGGGTATCAATTAGTGCGCTGCTCGCCCCGGGGCTCGCGCTCGTCAAATGCATACAGATGTTGTAATCGATCTTGGCTGCATTGCCATGGTATATTCGTTTTTATTGCCAGGCATTTTATCGTGGTATTGTGACCTGGGCCCTAACCACGCTAGCTACTCAAATCGTAATAAAAAGCAAACGCTCGCGATTACGTTTCAAACGCTCCGCTTTTGACGTTTTGCTGACACCATACCATATCAATGTCAGTAGAAATCGTGAAGCTCGTGTCAGCAAAACGTCAAAAGCGGAGCGTTTGAAACGTAATCGCGAGCGTTTGCTTTTCTATTACGATTTGAGTAGCTAACGTGGTTAGGGCCCTGTAGAGATGTGTAGACAGGACTTTGACGTATAATATATATTATAACAATTAAATTAGATTATAAGGATTGGTCGGGAGCGGAGGCAATACGACGTCATTGGTCTATCAAAAATAATAATGGATTGTGATTAGTCGATCGTAAATTCAAAGGTGCTGAGTCCAAAGGGTGGTTGGTCAGTGGATAACCAATTAGTTGAGTTTTGGAGGGCAAACGGTGGTTCCGTGTAAATATCGATAAATAATCAACGTAATTAATGTTGACTACAATCAAATTTGGGAAAGGTAAGAAATAATACGTTCTTAGTTTTTCTTTTTCAAATTATATAATCCTATTTTAAGAGAGATGCAAGGGATATAATTTTTAAACAACAGTATAAAATTAATCGGCCAATTATAATCTTTGTTGAACACAGTTCGGAAGCCGGAAGTCGATTCGATTCTGCCGATATCAATTAGCGAGTGGGCGCTCGCGCCGCCCGCCCGAGGCCCGCTCGTGAAATGCATACAGAGTACACAGATCCGTGCATTGCAATAATAAAGAGAACGAGCTGAAAATTTGCAATGAATTTAATATAAGTATTTAGATAATCTCATGCCAAATGGAATTTATGAAGTCATCACAAAATATCCACCTCGTTAATAAACGTGGATGAGCGGTTGTATAGTTACACCATGCTTTGTTTTCTTCTTTCGAAAGTCAAATTACTGATTACAGTAAGAGATAATTCAGTGTTTAACTTTTCGCCCGCTAAACCACGTTTATTAATCCTTATCAACCGTTTGAAACTATTTGCACGAAACCAAGTTTTCCCCAAACCTTCGGACCTGCCTGCATCATGTCTTCTACAACATTATAAACAAAATATTCGAAATACATACATACTATATACCACTAACAACATCAAATATAACCTGATATACTTCCAATCTTTCTAAAACATGTTTGAAACACGTAAAATTTCAAGTTGAAATACCAACGGTGCAACAAAAAATCCGAACTAGCCGGCTCCGCTATCCCAAATCAATTATGTCGAGTGTGCGGCCCTCACAATTTAATTGCGACTCGCTAAGTGTTCCACGTGCTATGCATTTTAATGTACCTACAGCAGCGTTGTTAAATATTTTAAGTAATTGGAGATGTGCTTCGGTGGCAATTAAATATAAAGCTTAGTTGGTTGGAGGAGCAAATTATTTCTTAGAACAAATAGTTGAAACAAAAAGCTTGTTTATTTGTTAGTTTGACTGAGCGTCACGCAAAAGCGGGTGGACGAATTTTATAGACATTTGGTACAGAGGTCAGTCAAGTCTTAGAACAAACAATAAGTTACTTTCTTAACATCAAAACCTACGCGGGCGGAGCCACGGTTGAACGCTAGTTAAATAATTATAATATAATAATTATACAGCCAAGCTGTAGCCAACTGACTGCCGCTCATATGCGGGCTGGCTCGACATGGTAGTACCACCCTCTTACAGAAGATCGGCGTAAAGTTAGAGAGTGAGAGAGCAGTGGAAACTGAACATATTAAATTAAAAGAATTTCATAGAAAACTAAAAGTATCAACAAGGTCTCTGACTCAGTTAGAGGAGACGCGGCAGATTATGCACACTAAGTGGACAATCAATTTAAAAAAAAAAAAAGTTAGAGAGCCGAAAGGCCAACCTTCCCCCGCCTTCCCCTCCCTCTGTCCCACTCCCCTTCAGGTCGCCAACGTGCGAGCAATGTATTTGGTATTGCAAGTATCTATAGGCTACGGTTACTGCTTAATATCAAGCGGGCCGCACGTTTATTTGCTGACTTTGTTATAATAATATTGTTAAAAAACGAATTATACCAAGTGTGTAGCTAGGAAGCTATCTCTCTAGTCGTCCACAATATAGGTTTGAACGTTTTATATTTTTGTATGGTTGGTGATACCACTTACAAGTCCTGAATCCCTCACGGCCCTTAGCACCTCTTAGTCGGGCGCAGGATTTATGGGATGTGACGTAGCAATCAGATAACAATGAATTGCGGCTGAGCGGTCTCTGAGACCTCTATCCTGCAGGAAATATATCAAGCGATCCCTTTCGCCCCGGGGGAGGCATGAACCTATCTTCGGACCAATTAGAATTCGGTATATTGGATATGCGAATATATACCTACTGTGTATCATATTGGTTTGATATAATTTTGTTTTTGCATAAAGGATTTCGGTTTCGTGAAAGCTATTACAGAAGTGACGGCTTTGATGTGATTGAGGTCGCATTTGTTATATTTCGCTTACGTCAGCAACATGAAATTGACTATTTAATTTGGTAAGTCTATAGGTTAGTTATTTAAACTGAAAGACGTTGTAAAACTATTTACATAAGAGTCCTAATATTCCAGTTCTCATACAGAATTTGAATACGGTTTTAATGAAAGGAGTTTGTTGTTTATTCCGTATATTTTGAATGTCAAGGGTGTTTCAATAGTCTAAACCAACACACAGGAGGTTAGATGAGTATCAATCATAGAACTAAGTCGTAACAAAATTGGATTGAAATTCGAAAACCATAAAATAATCCCGTCAATTTCGAAAAATATGACGCATAGCAATCAAATCGTAGAAATTATTCAAAATATTTATAAACTTTTTCTTAAATGTTGGTGGCAGACACGTGAAAATGCTGTTTACACTGTGTTCTAGAACATTGGATGTGTCCTAAGGTCGACACAAAAAAGTTGTGACAAATATTCAAAAGCCCATAACTCAGAAAATATTATAGTAATGTTTAGTAAGTCCTTACTATGCGTCTGCAATCAACATATCAGCTAGCGTATACTTATGTGAGAATCTTAATTATTATTTCGAAGTTTTCACACACGCTGTATAATATTTAATGGAAATATAATCGACACAAAATAATCAGAGTTCCTACCGTACAGTCAATGCCTTCAAAATTCCACACTGCCTCAATCAATTCCACTGGCTACGCTCAAACACTATGGCTAATAGAAACCAATCTACCGCTCGCTACGAAGCATTCCGGCTACATAAATCAAGCAACGCAAATAAGCCGGCCCGAGCTGGGGCTGTGACGTAGGCTAACACATGACACTCCGCTCCTACCCTCAATGACCCTACAAATTATAGGCCCATGCAGTGTTTCGAAATGTTTGCGGAAATCCCGGGATCTATAAACGATCCCGCGGTAATACGCGAGCCGTTAACATTATTTGGTAGTGGATAAATAGGTACGGTCGAGGGTCCTATTTGTATCGTTATATTTTATCTGGGGACGTGGCGGCCGCGAACACGTTATTTTTGTGAAAACCATTTGATACAATATCGGTTCCAGTAAATAAATATTGTGGAATGGTTGTTGGTAATTTTATATTAGTTTTATGAACACATTATAACATTAAATTGGACATTTAAAGCATAGTATTGTAGTTTTAAATATATTTTATGTCTTCGGCTGTTGTTAATAAATCTCCATAAAATATTTGCTCGGAGGGGAATATGTAATCATATATTTTGTTTATGGAATTATATTTTATTATAAAGAATGTTATGTTCATCTTAATAAAAAGGCTGGTTTCATCGTCAAAACCTATTTGCTAATAGCAAAGAGCAATATTAAAATATCACTTCAATCTTTAACAATCCCGCGTCTAATCCCGCAGAAAATCAGTCTTGTCTCGTCTTGTTATTCCAATTAAATTAGATTTTTTTAAAGTAATCTTAAACCACTAATTAAGAATATAGTTTACAAGAGAATTAATACAGCGGATCTCAATGCTGCTATTCGATGTGTGAAGTGTTTGTTTAAATTATTATTGTTATATTTCAGTTCTCAATCAAAAATAATGAATTAGTTGGGATTGTGAGTAGAAAACGTACAACCCAGAAACGGAGTATCTAACTAGATTATACCTACAGTATGTCGCTTCCCAATTTTTTTTAATTTTATAACACATAATCATTGCATGTAAATTAAAATTATATATAATTTATAAATATTATATATTAAATATGGATACCGTGCAATGGACTTTAAAAATGGCACCAAAAACAGTAGGATGTCCTAAATATAGGACATACCCAAGTTGAATAACAAAACCAATGACACCGACACTCCGTATCGGCCGGTGCTCGCCCAAATCGCCAGTTACCATATTCATCAACTACGAAACCCGATTACGTAATAAAGCCTCCCTCCGTCGCACGGGATAGATGGCACTGTTACCTAAAAGCTTCAGAATTTCAGATGAACCAACAACTTCACACGTTTCCGAGCTAGCCAATCGAGCCGAGACCTATCTGTCAGCGTTAATTCGAGTCTTCAATATCGATCAGTCTAATCGCAACCATAAATACTCAAGAGTGGTAACGATTTAGGAATCGAATGATTTAATCCAGAATTACGACGGTCATGTTAATTGGTGCGCGCTATTTATTGGATGGGTGGGTGATTTGAAAGCTAACAGGTACTGTTTAGGGGTTAAATTTCTAAGGAATTAAAGCCAAACTCCTAATTGGGTTCCGCTTCATAGATAAGGCTAATTTAATTCTAATAAACACAATACAAAAATGTTTATCAAAAAAAATGTTCAATTTTTTTACCAAACTATTTTCTATCCAGTGATAAAAGTTAAATAACACCGCACAATGACGACCGCTTGGCGCAGTGGTTCGAGCGTAGGCCGCTCGGCTCACTGCATCGGGTGGTTGCGGGGTCGATTCCCGTCAGAGTAAATTACGGAAATGGCCTTTTCGTAATTTTCCCTGGTCTGGGTATCACTGGGATCGCCCCCAGTCCATTGTACGGTACCCATAGTACAAGCTTTACTTAGTTTGGGGCGATCAGTTGGTGTGTTCGTCTGGCGATATTTATTATTATTATTAAACATAACTATTTTACTGATTAACGTTAGTACAAAGGTTTAAATTAGATAAAAAATCAGGCGACGTCCTTTATAAAGTACCTATATCAAACTAATTATGTCCTCCAGCCCGGACATTAATACCCCTCCTCAGATATAAAACTCATAAACGATTTATAACAAGATTTACAACTCGCATTCTTCCCTAAAGCCGTTTAGGTGGCAAAGTTAACGAAACTAAGTTTGAACCGACCGCACAAATTCCCCAACTGAGGCGACGTTTTAATAAATCAAAGTAATCGCCGCCATATTTGAATTTCCATAAAAAAAAGTTTATGAAACGTACAACTAATGCTGAAGTTCAGACTATTGAGTGGAGTTATGAATAATTGTGATTGCCAATTAAAACAAAACAAGTTTTGACCTATTTAATTTCATAACAATGTGGAATATATTCAGAGATTACTAATTTAAATGGAATTTCTTGCCTAAAAATCTAGAGTTGAACTACTAAACACTTTTGGATATTAAAAAATTTAAGCAATATTTAATGAAATAATTTGAACAACAATTAATTTATTATTTTTATATAAGTATTATCCAAAATAGTAACAAACACAACATACAACTTCATAACCTTTTTTTAGCCAACTAAAGCCGTTTGCTTGTTTAGGAGGACAATATATCACAAATCAGTTTGCAAAGAACAATAAATGGGCCAATAAAAATGAGATATAAGTACGTAGGCACCTTCATTCATATTCTGGTTAGCATAGCCATCATTTACAAATCCCGAACAATGACATTTCCAATGCAATAAGTTTACCTTTCATAATACTGATTTGTTGAATTCGGAAGAGATAAAAAGTGATCCAATCATTTTTCAAGACCGCAAGGCGACAACTTAAAGTCCGCCCACAATTTGTTGCACAACTCGTTAAAATACGTCATCATCATTGCAAAATCTGTATTGAGTACTAGTGATGGGCCATACTGATTCGGAACTCGAGTTCTTTGCAAGAAGAATGAAGTTAGAACACAGACAGGATGTATGTATTTATATTATTGTAACTTCTCAATTGTTCTGTATTTCAAATGCTGGGTAAACGACTTGTACCGTATAGGTATTGGTCTCACTATGTAAGGAATATTATTATAATATGGTGTAAAGTTAATGTTTTCATTTTGCTCAACTGATTGGTTTGTACGTCTCTCACGAAGCCGTCTAGGTTTACTATAGTTATTTTATGTGCTTAGGTATGTCAAATTTTAATACTTCCATTGTATGTGCGCTGAAATTTACTCTTAATATTAATAAATAATTAAATAAATAATTTAGCCCTTTTGACGTCCCACTCCTGGGCACTGGCCTCCACTCACTACGAGGGGGATTCAGGCCGTAATCCACCACGCTGGCCCAGAGCGGGCTGGCGGATTTCACATGTTTTTCGAAAATTGTTTAGATTTTCTAAGACATACAGGTTTCCTCACGATGTTTTCCTTCACCGTATGCAAGTGATATCCATATTGTAACTTTGATTCGCACATAGATTTCGAAAAACCCAGAGGTGCGAGCCGGGGTTTGAACCCAGGACCTGGTACCCGCAAGACACGTGCTTAACCAATCGGCTATCACTGCTTTTTTTGCATAATTTTAATATGAATGTTAATTTTTTACTTTTAGTTCACAGTGTAGTACATGGTTGAGTATAGAGTGACTCGAATAATACTGAGCACATCACTACCGCTAAGTTATTAATCCTCAAATAAAATCTATTTAGTGTCGTGCCGATAGCCGTTATTGCTCGCTACTCATTTTCAACTTTATTGCGGTCGTAACGATACGATTTACGGCCATACTTTGAAGCTAGTGTGTTCGGTACACGGTATAATTCTCAAGTTAGTATAATCACCATAGTTTTCGGTTAAGTTGCGATTCCATGTTTTGTTGAAGTTATTCGCCTTAGCTCGCGGGTTTTCGTTATTTATTACAGTTTTAATTTTTAACCTTGGTGTTTGGGATTGCTTGTTAATAGTTTTTATATTTATTCGTTGATAAATATGGGTTTGAAAGTAATATTATAAAGAAATGTTAAGCGTTATATTTGACCTCTTTTAAGCTTATTTCAATAATGCATGGGTGAGTTGACTTCTTATAAATTCCCAGGTTAAGTTCTCCAAACTCCTGAATAAAACGGCACCGCCGGAAATCTCAATGCAGCCTTAAATAACCATACTAAACTCGATCACGTACAAAAACTTCGCGGCACCAAGACCATTATTAAATTTTTATGTAACGACAAGGACCCGTGGCAGCACCGCAGCTCTCGCAGTACATTGCGCACCCATAAAGAGTTAATATTTCAACGGCACACACAAAGAGAGCAGTAGTCACGGCCCAAGTTTTAATTCGCTTAAAGTTGTTACAAGTTGGAACGGGTCCCTCGTTGGGCGCCAAATTAGGTACAGTCACAGAGAAAAGTATAAAAGTAACGGTCACGTTATTGCACTGATAGTTTAATTCGCTTCGGTAGTGAGTTATTTTTTTTCTGTGTACTGTTTTGCATGTAATTCGTAATTTAGTTCTCAGAGCATGTTTTGAGTTTTTAGTTTAATTGTTCATAGCCCCGAAGGTTTGATACAAAATTTTAAGTTTAGTACTTACAACTTTAATAGAAATAGATACAGTGTTATACAATTCTAATCACATACCTATAAAAAAAGCCTAGTCCCACGCATGGATCCGCAAAGTTGGGCATATTGTGTCACAACCGAATCAGCTCAAGTCAGTCGCAGACGTCGAGGCAGACCGGGACAGAGTTGGACAGACGATTTGGACACCTTTGCGGATATAACGTGGCCGCAAATTGCTTAGAACTGGCTGTTATGAAGGAAAAAAGGAGAGGCCTTTCCCCAGCAGTAGGATAGTTAACAGGTTATATAAAACCTAAATATGCTTACATTTACGAAAAAATATTTAACGGTTGTGAAAGTTAACTCACCGTATTTTGACTTCCTTTGACTGCCATTCGCTGTGTTTGTCGAAACTGATGAGTATTGCCGCGATTTCCTGTAACAAACACATAGGATATTAATTAGCAAGACGGATAAACTTTTAATAGGTACTTTATTTACGACCGCTTGGCGCAGTGGTTCGAGTGTAGGCCGCTCGGCTCACTGCACATGGTGGTTTCGGGTTCGTTTCCCGCTGGGGTAAATTTCTAAAATGGCCTTTTCGAATTTTTTCCTGGTCTAGGTGTTACTGGGATCACCCCCAGTCCATTGTACGGTACCCATAGTACAGGCGTTGCTTTGTTTGGGACCATACAGTTGGTGAGTCAGTTTGGCGATATTTATTTATTTAGTCAAAATGATTTCGTAAAAACAGTTATCCTATATTTCATTTGCCACGAGAAAACCAGGAACGGGTGATCATTTAAGTAACTTTGTATTTTTTAACTTTAACAAAAGTTTTACTCCCCAATGCCAAGCTTAAAATAAACAGTTTTTCGTTCACCATTTTCATTTTACATCCCCAACTCATACATGTACGTTGATAAAGTACTCAAATTCGACTAAAAATTTGACCACTTTGCGAGTTCTATTATTACAGTGAATGATAAATGAATTATGCTACCGCTGGTCGTCCTAAAAAGGATAAAAGAGACCGGACGGTCAAATGCAGACAAATATGATGTGTCTACTTTATATTTATACACAAAGGGATAGAATAAATTTTCAGGTTTGTGAAAAAATATCCCTTCATGTAACTATAGGTGTACAAAGGAAAGGGATAAAGGTTTAGGCTGTCTCACTCATCGTACGAAACGCTAATATAAAAGCTACATTACGCCGCTCTTTTGAGTGAGGGTGGAGGGTGGGCAAATTTACTACAGCTTGGCAGACTAATATAATACGTTAAAAAAAATGCAATTATCTATGTCGATAGAAATAATATGTTGTTATGTTTTCCATAACATTTTTTAATTTTCCTCTGTAAATAAAAAAGTATTAACTTATGAAAAATTACTACATAGTTTTTACGACCGGTGTTTAGCAATAATCCTGGAATTTATGATTTACAGAAAAACATTTACTAAAGGGAAGTAATTATAATGCCACAAGGTCAACAGTTTACTAATATTTCTTCCCTCGACACACACAACGAAGGCATACTTCCCTATAGATTTATAGCCCTAGCATAATCCGGAGGCGGCATCGCATACTCAAGTAGGTAGTTTGAATTAGTTAAGGAAGTGGTACCGTACTAACAGGAAATTTCTGTCCGTCCGTTCGTTTGTACGAAATTTCGGGAACGATTGTTTGTTTAGAGCATCCTGATCTGCTACAGCGGTGAAATATTGTATCGTTATTTCGTTTTGGTGATATACTCGGTTTTGTGGTATTTAACGTTTTATGTTATTCAAATCCTTGTAAACAATTACAGCTGCTACTCAACTTTTAAATCCCACTAAGCTGCAGTAGAAGTATTTACCTATTTGTCATTTTTATTTTATTGCAACAAAATTAAGCCGCTCTTAAATTTGAGTATTTAACTCTGCCTCAAACAACCTACATCATCTACTTCGCGCTATAACCAGTTAAACTACAAAAGAAACAAATCGCATTCATAATGTATTTATATTAAAATGATTCGTGTTTTATTTCATACTTCTGTAACATTAGAACATCTAAAACCACAAACAGTCCTTAGAAACCTTCAAGCAAGTAACAAAAATAATCTGAATTCGTTCCGAGACAATCTATTTTCGTGAGTATGGTCAACCTGTACGATAAAAACACGTTTCCCTTTCCGGAAAACATCTGCACATTTTCCCATCAAGAAAAATATTGCTCCTACCGATATATTTATGGAAACAGAATTATTTCCCCCTATTCCACGTAACAGAGTTCCACAATGAGACGATGAAAGAAACGGGAATGTAAATAGAATAATAGGAAAGTAACAAAAGATGTAAATTATGTGTACATTATGTTATTATACCAACTCCAATTTGTTGCTTTTATGTTTCAGTGAATGTTCGGCGGTGTGTGTGAGTAAATAATGTTTTACCATTATTTACTTTTACAATGTGAAATTATACTGGGCCTGTTACAATTATTTATATAAAGTCCTATATAGATTCATAAATTAAATCTTATCTAACAACGTTTAAATATGAAATGTTAATTTTTTTGCGGCTTAATTCAATTGGTAGATGCGTAGATAACAATTTATTATTTTGTATATAATGCGAATATAATTGTTTTTTTATGTCTCAACTGTCTGTTGGAACTTTGTGTACCTAGGCGAAACTATAAAAAGGAAAAGTCTCAACATTCAAAATAGGCATCAAAGCCAGTGAACATTATCACATAACATTTTAGTTTCAAACGACGCTGTTAAAGTAACATAACGGCGGCCTACCCATAAAATATATAGATCACTTTATCAAACGCGATAGAAGACCACAATCATTAACATTAGTGGAATATTATAAAAACCAATTTTTTGCAGAAAATTTTAATAAATGAAAATTACGGAGGGCTCGTTAGAATTCTCGCCCGGAGGGATTCACTTTCTCTCGTCAATAACTGAGAAGGCTGATGTCATATTACTGAAAGGAGCGGTTGAAATATTTGGGAAACAATTATGTCTCCGTGAATAAAACATATTTTATAACCCTATAGGACTGGCCCACTCCTGCGTAAAGGCATCCTCTTATTTTAATTTCAATAAAATAAAGTTATGTAAAATTATTTGCAAACAATCGTCAAGACACCTTGTACAAATATGGAATGTGGCCACGGATTCATTAATATGACCAAACTGAGATAAAACAATTTTAGATAAACTTGACATATTTTTGACACCTATTTCTTTTTAATTCGCTCAAACTGCTTCTGTTTTTTTTCGATATGGATCTTAAACTGATTCATTAAAAAAAATTACATTAAAGATAATTATCATGATTTATTTTGTTTTATTTTCAACGTGTTCATTCGTTAAATACCGTGTTTAGTAAGAAAATACCATACCTATTATTTACAAATATTGTGGGTAAGTAAGATTTGAGCATACCTAAAATAATCTCTGGTCTGTTAACGCCCTTGAATTCAGCCCGCTACCGTCTATCACCGTGTCTCTCGCCGAGTCGTTCCGCCCGACGGGTGCCCAAAGAGTTCATTGGGACTTTTATTGGCGTAGCTTTTAAAGCTCCCTGTCAGATGTAACGCAAACGATGCTATAAAGCGCGCCCCGTGACGTCACGCCGACTCCGCCAACTCATAATTAGGGTTAATTGTGTAAACATTTATAGTGACAGTCAAGTTTTAATGGAGGAGTTTTTTTCAAGGTTATCGGTAGTATTTGTTTGGTGAATTGACATTTTTAGGGGTACTTTGGTACAAGGATTTTCTTTATTTATAATAGTAATACATGAGCAGAAGTGATAGCCGATTGGTTAAGCACGCGTCTTGCGGGCCCCAGGTCCTGGGTTCTAACCCTGGCTCGCTCCACTGGATTTTTCGAAATCTATGTGCAAATCATAATTTCGATATGGATCACTTGCTTACAGTGAAGGAAAACATCGTGAGGAAACCTGTATGTCTTATAAAATCTAACCAATTGTCGAAAGACATGAGAAATCCGCTAACCCGCACTAGGCCAGCATGGTAACATACGGCCTGAATCCCCCTCGTAGTGAGGGGAGGCCCGTGCCCAGGAGTGGGGCGTCAAAAAGGGCTGAATTATTATTATTATTAATAGTAATACACGGTGTTTCAAAAGTTGGAAATTATTAATAAAATACTTATAAGTACGTCAGCTGATATGTAGATGCCTAATGAAGACAGGCTATACTTAAATATCATATTTTCTAATTAATGGCATAGAAAAAGGTTTAAAATGCATTAATGAATACCAGCCACCAATACTCGTCAAGAATGTTGAAAAAATTCGGCATAATACATTAGAAGATGTGGTATTTTTATATTTGGCGGGTTCTTTTTTTAAGTATTCTAATTTCGATACAAAAATATATCATCTAATTCTATGCTCGATACTCATTCAAAGCCCAAAGTAGTATTTCGCACTTTTAAAGCACCATGTAAAAATGGGTACACGTACCGAGCGGGTAGGTACGCAAGTACAGATCGGGTACAGGCAGCACCCCTACACGTGGCGGGAGAGTCGAGTGGAATGATCCAATAAAAATATAAGGTGATTTTATGTGCCCGAATAAAATTCCCAACGACGAAGCCCGGTAAATGTATTGATGATAGAACTATGTATTTTGTGAAGGTATACTCGCAGTTTTTCTATCTAGTAGACACAAATAATATTACTTGAAATTATTTTCTATTTACTCTTGTCTACCTGTGATATAAGTTCATAATGAAAATGGTAAAATAAATAACTGTACATTCCGAATGGGTGGTAGTTGATAGAGCTCAGTCGAGGTCGCGTTCCGACCCGGTTGTAGATATAAGAAAAAAAATGTAAAATTGACCATTTGTAAGTGCCCCCGTAGGCCTAAACAAAATAAACGATTTGAATTTGAATTTGATTTGATGCTTTTTTTTTTGGGACTAGTCCCGCCACACACTCCCACCACTGTAACTCCTGTAAGCCAGGATCGACAATGGTGACCAATAATGACGTCGAGGTTTGACCCTCGACGAGTCCCGGGGAAAAGTTTATTTGTCTTGGAACCCGCACGAATTTAATCGAAAGAAATAATAGGAGGAGTTGGAAGAGAGTATTTCCACTTCCCTCCGGTGCAAAGCGGGAGACAAAATATATATAGCTGGTATGGGCTACTTGCCATAGAAACAAGACTGTTACAGCTGATTGAAGACCAGTTGTAAGGCACCACGGATCGTAATATGACTAATTGGACCTAAACTCGTGAGCTGATTATACTTGCTTCCAATAATTGGTATGGCAAAAGCGCTTGAACGCACGGAAATTGTCCCTGGTTTCCATTTGATTTGATGCTTATAATAATATCAAAGGCATTGCTCGCACGGTGCCGACCTAGAGAGGAGTGGGACCTAGGGAGGAGAAGAGTAGAGGGTAGGTCTTCCGACTCTCTCACTCATAGTACGAAACGTAGCTATAATAACAACTTTACACGCCCATCTTCTGTGAGAGGGTGGTACTACTCCAGTTGAGCCAGCCCACTTCGAGCTTGCCTCTACCACTAAGATTATTCCGTAACAGTTATAACGATTCCCAAGTAATGTAATAGTTTACATGTAGTTAACTTAACAAGCACTTTGATTCCTCCTACGTAAATGTAAAATAACAATTCTAAACTAAACTAATTCGAACCCGTTACTAAACTAAACTGAACACGCACAACTCGGCAACTAGTTGCAATCCCGCTAATTAACGAGTTACAATTATATGTCTCGAGTTACCGCGAGGTGAGGTTCAACGCTAAATCGTCAGATATTAACTGAGGGTTAATTATACTAAATCACCCCAAGTTTCAAACTGCTCGAAATGTAATTTAATTAATTTGATGGATATCCTTTGAGATAATGTTATGAAAGTTATATATTATATCTTATGTTTATTACTTTTTACTAGAGAAAACATGAAAATGTATGATAATCCTTTGTGTTTTAAGCAATTGATTAGCCCAACCCTTCTCCATCTATTCCACTCCCCTTCAAGTGGCCAACGTGCGAGCAATGCCATTGGTATTGTATGCATATATAAGCTACGATTACTGCTTAATATCGGGCGGGTCATATGCTGTTTGCTGACTATGATACTTAAAATTAATATAGCTTAGAATTTAAATCAAAATCCCGCTCACTAAAAAACCAACAAATAAAATTCGTCAACTAATCTGCAATCCCGTCGAATTATTCCCGGGCTATCCCCGCACTAACTGCGGGACTATTGCACGGACGTTCTATATTTGTCGACAATCGGATATTACGGGAGTCGGTGGGAACGAGCTCTCGATTACATGAATATCGATCGAGCCGCACCATTTGTAGCCGGCATTATAGCGATGATCGCATCACTAGCGGCGTCCCACTGATTCTTGTAGGGTAGTGTTACGAGCTGAAAGCAGATAGTCGGTCGATGGAAAATATAAATTACCGGTATTAAAAGTGGATATTGATGTAGTTATGATGGTACCTATGGCTATGGCTGTGAGACTTATGGCGAAAGAGATTAGTGTAGTTAATCTACTTTGGATATGTTTAGTATGGAGATTAATGTAAATTTTATACATTATTAAACATCGTGAGGAAACCTGCAAGCCTTAAAAAAATACATGCTATGTTCGTCAACCCGCACTGTGCGACGGCACCCGCACTGGACCTGAATACCATCAGCGATGTCTCTGGCTACTCCATGAAGATGTAGGTATCACTGAGATCATTCGTTTTTAACATTTATAATATTATAAACTATCGGGCATAGATTAGGGCGTATACCTTTGATCGGCCTTTTAATATTCCTTATAGTACGGTTTCTGACCTTAAAATGTAGTCATGATGAAGAATTTCCTGTCATAATAGTGTGGAGTCAACTCGTGCCGCTAGACAAAAGCCCCAGATTGCCCCAAACGGGTGGCCCCTAAACTAAAACAAAGGCAACCAAAGTAAGGACGAGTACAACTGACTAATGGGCAAGATCCGCTGGCACTTAGTGTATGTTATGAGTTCGTACCTATAGCAAGAGTGGGTGTGTGGGTGGAGTTCTAGGGAGAAATACATTAAAGTGTATGCAATATACACCATATCTCCTGCCAATTTTTTGTGTATTTCTGTCAGTGAACATAATAATACGAAAAAGCCATTTATAATGTTATGATGTAATCATCGAAGTAGTGGTCTGAGACATTTCTAATAAATTAACAAAGAAACTTGTGTTTCACACTCAATAATTTTAGTACAAGAAAAAAATCGTCAAGAAATGTTTGTCAGTACTTGCCTATAGAATATTTACTATCGCTTTTAATATTTTTACTAACTGGTTCCTTCGTTAATTACAGCAAATAAACCATAAATAAATCCTACTAATATTATAAATGCGAAAGTTTGTGAGTGTGGATGGATGTATGTATGTATGTATGTATGTATGTATGTATGTTTGTTACTCCTTCACGCAAAAACTACTGAACGGATTTGGATGAAATTTGGAACACAGATAGATTATAACCGGGATTAACATATAGGATACTTTTCAACCCAATACTACGCGGATGAAGTCACGGGGCACAGCTAGTATTTTATATAATTAAAAACTTTGAAAAAAAAATAATAATAATAATAAGTAATAAAAAATAATGTATCGTCGTATTGTATTATCTCATTATAAGCTCACTGAGTTGTTACGTGGTTATTGGTACTGTTCAGTAACTATTTATCGGCTCAATCTACATTTCTCGGTGAATAATTAAAAAAACACAAATAAGTATAAACTGCAACAGAAATAAAATTGAAAAAGACAGCGGCTCTCTTGAATCTCCTGATTTTCATGCAAAAAAGTATTCTAACAAAATTAAAATGACAACAAAAAGTTACCACGAAATGTTGAATAAATAAGTACCAGAATGCCATTTCACCAAGCACAAAAGCTAGTGCTCGACAGATCCTATTGCAATTAAATTGGAGGGAGCAAAAAAGCGGAAACGGTGCCATTGGATACGTCGCCATGGCAACCGACCGGAAATTAAACTGACTCGACTGGTACCAACGTCGTTGTTTTGCTTGCAACTGTTATTAAATATTCAGGTGTAACAGTCAGCTGCAATCATAATATATTACTACTTTACCATTTTACGATCCACGTAGCTCACTAATACCAGAGAAAATATAAAATATTTTATTAAAAGTTGTAGGTACTTATTTGATTCCGTCACATCGTTCTGAATTTCAATTCCTTAACTTTTATGGAAAGACTAGCTGAGCGCGCGACTTCGTCCGCGTGGAATTTAACTTACAAAAAAGCCCGCTCCCGCGTTCTAAGCCCGCGCGGCAGGACCCATTTTTATAATTTTGTTTTTCTAAATTAAAATTAGCGTAAGTTACTGCTTATAACAACAGCTATCTACCAGTGAAAGTCCCGTCAAAAAGGTCCAGCCGTTTTCGAGATACACTTTGATTTCATGTGTTTTTGAAATAAAACTATTTTTACGGATTATATCGCGTTTATTTACTTTTTATGTTCCCGACGTTTCGGTTGCTTTACAAATTAATTTATAATCCGTAAAAATAGTTTTATTTCAATGTGTAGTATTCGCGTAAATATAAGAAAACAATTCATGTGTTTTTATTTTTTTACGCGGAACCCTAATTGTTTTTCTAAAATTAATGTAGCCTAAGTTACTCCTTAAAACATCAGCTATCTGCCAGTGAAAGTCCCGTCAAAATCAGTCCAGCCGTTTCGGAGATTACCCGGAACAAACACACAGACAGACAGACAGACAGACAAAACATTTTTAAATCGCGTTTTTGCTATAGGTATCGTATGTACTTTCATATGCATTTAGTGAAAAGGTGTTATTTTGATATTACAAACAGACACTCCAATTTTATTTATTTGTATGTATAGATTATTTCGGATAAAGGAGAATACTTATATTTGTCCGTGCCTGTACCAGCGTAGGGCTGTTATTTTGCTTGCAACTTTTTGATTAATATTCAGGTGGTAACTAACTGTAGCAGGAGGGAGAATATGAAACAAATATAGAGCGTATAAGTACAAATAAAAAGTAAATGGAATATGTTAATTTGTAGAAGGCATTAACAACTGATGACTAAAAGGACTTGGTTTAGTAGTTTGAACGTAGAACGCTTGGCTCACCAGGTTGGATTCCCGGCGGACTCATAATTAAATCGTTGCTATGTTTCGGATCATATAGTTACGTGATCTGGCGAAATTAGCTCAAAAAAATTGCTCAAATTTTTGTTTAAAAAAATTGTTTACAAAAAATAATGTAGTATTCTTAAAACCCACCTGCAGTCGTTGTGAACCCAAGTAGGTACTTACCTACGTATGCAAAAATGAACATGACCTGAAATTTATTTTAAGTAATTACGAGTATATTGATCTCTATTATATCCCAATCGAGGCCATTATTCCGGGTATAGCGGGAATCGGGAACTCGGGAGAATGTAGGTCAATTGATAAAATACGTGAGTTGTAAACATATTATACCTGCCAAATAATGTCGAACGGATAACTCAAAAAGATTACGTCTCAATAAGCTTCCATAGAGACTTCCTGACATAGATTTTTAAGGTTCCAACAAAATTTCATTAGAATCAACTTACATCAGCTTAGTTACAGCCTAATTATTCTGATGAAGTCTCGTTTAGAGGCGAAACACATCAAGAATAATCTAAAATTAATCCTTAAATCATCCAAAATTGCTTGTTGTTACACCCTGACACTCATGACTGACGGAATTCGGTCTTGTTGGACTCTCCTATTATCAATTAAAATATTTGGTTTATAATTTTGAAGGGTTACAGGCCGAGGGTGGGTGGGTGCTGGTCCTAACAACCAAAACAGAACCTAACTCTAATTTCATTGAATTATACGATAACAATAAGGGTAGTCTAAGCATAACCTGATTCTCCTAGGTAAGTCCTGTGCTTAATAGTAGAACATTTAGCAGTGAATACGAGGAATTTTTCACCTAAATAGTACCTACTAGGCGTGCACAATACGTGTGTATTTGAGTACATTAATCATGTTTACAAAAGCTCCGGCGCGGGCGCGGGCGCGGGCTCCTGTTGGCACAATGACGGTGTAGTCTGGAGCGGAGTAATGTAGATTTATCTGTTGCGAAGTTACTCTCAAGGCTGCATATGTACCGTGTCGTGTGCTATTAATTGTGTAAATTATTTCTGTTCTAATTTCGTGTTTGAGTTATGAGAGCTGTGTGGTTGCTGTGTTTCTTGTGGTTCAAATGCGGTGGAGTCTAGAGATTTGTCCGATTTTTGACAAGTAATCGCGAAATACAGCATGACTTCTAAATTGTAGGAACATGAATCAACGAAGCTGAGTATTAGAAGTAAAACGAATAATTTAAATATCTGAATCATTATGTAGAGATATAATTTCAAATTGCTACCTATTGATTTTGAAGTTACCCTGTATTTTTCTAGTACTCTACATTCTTTCAAGAATCTATACGTATTGCAATTTGTTTCACCCCCAAAAAGTGGCACCTCCATTAACCGTTAAAATATAACGGCCATATTTCAAACATCACATATCAAGGATAAGCCGACGAGACACAACAGGAATCCAGCCACTTACCGCGCACACTTAGCAAGCTCTGAGCCAAGGCCTAGCCGTGATTAATGTGTATTTAATGGCATATTGTTTGCGATCCATCGCGATTATTTTATTAATGTTTCGAGATAGGAAAGTATTTAGGTTCGGAACACTTCAGTTATTGGTTCGGGGATGACTTTGAAATATGTTTTAATGACTTACTCTGATAAGAGGCTCTAAATGGGTCGACAAGTGTGATTAAGTTGCGGCAAATTGCTGGCGGCTGACCTTAATATAATATAAATTTTATCTGTTGTCGGTAAATTATTTAATCACTTTGAACCTTATTTCCATACTTCTTGAATCTCTTGATACTCTTTCAATTGTTATATGAATGTACAGGTATAACAATGTTGACAGCTGAAAAATATTTAATCCTTAAATGAAATAGAATCTTACATTATAATGATATCAGAAAGATAATAAATAAATGCGACAAGTGTTGTCAAATAGGTTTACATCGAAGATGCTAAAACAGAGGGCGGCATCATTGATCCTTATCGGTGAAACTTTGACGCTACAAAAATGGTGTAAATTTAACTTTTGAAACCAAGTTCTATAATCAATCTTATTAACCGTGGAAGACTAACAGCCTGTGACGTCATGCTATCTAAACTATTACTTCATATTGCTAGTTGTACCACAACATATTTTTATTAGCCACACGCGAGCCGGAATAAAACGGAATTATTTCATTATATTCATGAATCCGGGCTCTCACGTGACGGGGCTCGCAAAACGCGAAACGCTAACTTGTGTGGAATATTTTATTGTGGTGCCATTTATTTTGTAGCACGTGTGTGGAGAACAGACTAGATATTTTATCGTTTAATTTGAATGTCTATTCGTAATTACTATAGGTAAATTCTAAGCGGACATTCACAGGGTTATTTATATAATTTTTGCGGTATCCACATAGAAAATACGGCCTGTAACTAAATTCGTGATTTATTTCTGGTAGTTGAGTCTAGAGTTTCAGTTCTGATTGAAGTGGAATTGGACCTGACACGTCACATGAATGGAACTACAAACATTAATACGTAAAATCATTATAGGATTAGTTGAATAGGCATATAATACGATAGATCTGATACAGGTGTTAGCTTACAAAGTTGACGAAGAATAAGGTTGAAAGGATACCTATGGGTAACCTGTGAAGGTGAGAGCAATTTTGCACAGAAATCATGTTGTAATCTTCGCTCGGCTCACTGAACATGGTGGTTGCGGGTTCGATTCCCGCCGGGGCAAATTTTGGAAATGGCCTTTTCGTAATTTGCGCAGGTCTGGGTGTCACTGGGATCGCCCACAGTCCATCGTACCGCACCCATAGTACAAGCGTTGTAGTTAGTGTGCCAATCTGGCATTATTATTATTATAATCTTCGGCCTGAATCCCCCTCGTAGTAAGGGGAGGCCGGTGCCCAGGAGTGGGACATCAAAAGGGCAATTTTTTTTTTTTAACCTCAGACCTGGATACGAGCTAATATGAGGTTCCCATCTATGTCATCTTTAAACTTTATAAATATGGGACCTTTACGTCATTATGTTTTAATTAATTAAACACCACCAATGCTCCAAGCGTCTATTTGAGTTCAAATTCCATTATCTTAATACAATTAATAAGCCACCTCTACTTATCGTAACCGGATTTCACCCGTCCCCACTATAAATAGATATTACAAATAAGTGTCATAGGAATATCTTCAAAGCAAATTGGGTCATACAAAGAGTACCTTAAGTAGCAAATTCGAAGACGTGAATAAATTGAATTAACGTTGATATTTTGGTATTACGGGTAAAGAGGGCCTTACACTTCAAGCTAAGTTCATAAGGCGCTATCACTATACACATTATACTTGTTTGTTTAATTAATTTGATACGCAATTGTTTTATAGGATAAGGTAGATACAGTGACGTTCTAATTGATTTAATTATGTATCATTTTCCGCGCAAAATGCCTCTGTTTGTTTGCTTTATGATAGCATTGCCGAATAGGTAATTAGATTTGAATTATTTGTTTTTATGTTATGCATTAAATTCAAATAACTGTTATTTTGCCCTACCCAAATTCAATTTGGGTGCTATTGTACCGGCAACAAGATGTAGATTATACTTTTCTTTTAAAGAAAATTTAACGATTAAATAACCTTTACCTTTAGGTATTTTCTTTGTAAATATGTATTTGCAAAACACTCAACTGCAACTGACAGGAGGTCACATATTGTAGCCAACATCCCAAATTCAACATTCCAAAACGAAATTCTAAATTCAAAACTTCTCAACATTTCCAGCAAGATAAATGTAGCTTAACGATCGCTTCACTTACGCGCGTGAGCAACAAGCTTTACCCAAATCCTGGCGCCTCGTGCAGTTAAAAAGGATTACCTACGGTGAGATATTCAAGTTGCTTTAAATATATTATATGTTGGCGTGGCATCGCATTAGCTTTTAGTTTGCTGGGAACTTAAGCTCTGCGGAAGTGAAGTTCATTGTGAAATATTTAACCGTGTCTTTACATGCAGGAGTGAGTTTCAATTACACAGATTTATTTGTTTATATTATTATTTTAATGCTAGTTCTAATTACATCACAGTATATACAGTAAATATTTTGTGAAATACCATGTATGCATCTTTTTTTGATTTAATTACTTACAAAACGTTTAGTAAAAATACAAAAAGGACCTACAAAAATCATGGTGTGGAAGTAATTTTTTCAATGTGATAGATTTTTTTAAATGTGTGTGTGTGTGTGTCTTACTGGGATACATTACATTAAACTATATATAGGTATAATAGACTAAACTATAGACAAACTATGTTTAGAGTTTAAAGTTTGGTGCATTTACCCTGCGATATAACGTCTGGTAGAATTATAAAGCAATCTCAATTAACCACTACAGATTCCTCAAGGAAAATCGTTACCACGAAAACAACTCGCAAACGGACGCAAGAAAAGCGGGAACAACAAAAATGGAACGGTAAATCAAAAGCGGAACAATATGGAACAAAGCCTGGAACCACAGAGTAACAGATGTGACGGAGTTAGCGAGCCGGGCGGAACATTCCGAACCAAACTAACGTAAATCATGACGTCTTAATGTTTCAGTTGAGAAGTGACGTCACGGGTACTTATTACGTCACAGATACTTAGTAAATTAAATGCGGTAGTAGCTTATGTTTACAAGCTTTATATTTACATGATACACACATACACAAAGATAAAATAGCACTAATGTACACAAAATTTGACGTAATTTACAATGGCTTTAAAGAGTATTTTTCAATACAAAAGTGCAATGTTATGTACTTCGATTTTCTATTTAGGAGTTAATGTTAATTTGCAAGTCATTCCGCCATGGATCATCTAATAAATTGCACTATTTGTGACAATGGTCGACACTATAAGCGAGGATCTACAGAGCGTCCAACGAAAAGCCTTGGAGAGTCTCAGGAGAAAGCTAATTTTGTCTTGGATCCCGTGAGAAATATAATCTAAAGAAAAATAGGTGGATATTTAAGAAAATTATCCACTTCTCACCATCACAAATTTATCGCAAATCTGTGTGGGTACAAAACCTATATTTGGACACTATAGTCACAAACTGACGTCATAGTCCAGAAAAAAGGCCACCAAAAACAAATGATAGCCTCGACTGTGTAATCTTGTCACATTAAGCCGGTTAATTAATAGACGGCTTAGCTTGGTTTTTCCATGAACAAAACACTGGCGACATTAGCTTAATGTTTTCCATACAAAATGTCCATGCTTTTGTGTGCCTAACAATATGTCTTGCCTTGTTAAAACATTTAGCGGTTTTGGTTAAAATTGGAATTTAAGCTTAGTTAAAATATATCTAAGGATCAATTTTGAGTTGGGATCAACATTTTTTACATAAAAGTTTAACATTCGGATCTTTGTGATAAGAATAAACAAATCAATATATTATGTATATTATTTTCAAGTTACAAAGTTACACATAAGCGTACAACCCGCCTGGGCCCTAACCACGCTAGCTACTCAAATCGTAATAGAAAAGCAAACGCTCGCGAATACGTTTCAAACGCTCCGCTTTCGACGTTTTGCTGACACCATACCATATCAATGTGAGTAGAAATCGTGAAGTTCGTGTCAGCAAAACGTCAAAAGCGGAGCGTTTGAAACGTAATCGCGAGCGTTTGCTTTTCTATTACGATTTGAGTAGCTAGCGTGGTTAGGGCCCTGGGCTTGATCGACTCGCAATACGTCAAAATTGACGTATCACGTATCTGAATACTTCAGTTTTGACAGTCAGTTCTGAATCTGTCAAGGTCGCGTTCCGATCCGGTTGTAGATATAAGAAAAAAAAATGTAAAATTGACAATTTGTAAGTGCCCCCGTAGGCCTACACAAAATAAACGATTTGAATTTGAATTTGAATTGAATCTGTCAAACTGACGTATTCAAATACTACGCGATACGTCAGTTTTGACATATTGCCAGTTGATCGAGATGCCACTGGTTAACAGGGTTGGGTCCCTGGTGTGAAGCAGTTACCATAGTCTTGCAATAAGGCATTGGTCGTACGTTGCGTTTTTTTTTCAATCAAATATTAAGATAGTTGGTCGATTCGTCCATTTTGGGTCATCCTACCCGCTCCAAACCGACATTGTCCAATCGTCTCTTGAATAAATAATATAAAAGGATCTCCACTACACATCTCCATTGCCAAAACTTTTTTAAACGCGTCCCGAGGATGCCCGCCGTACAAAGATAAATAAGTAACTGTTTAATCAATATTTACAAGATTTAGTTGCGTGTTGGGAGGCTGTGCCATGTCAGCCGACAGTAAACTCGATGTTGGCATTAGGGGATTGATTAGAGTTAAGATGTGTCGATATAATTCTATCGATAACACTTTTATTTTACCAACATCGACGTCTTACAAAGTTACAAATATTAAGTTGATTAGTCTTATTTCGTATTTAACGAGAAATTATATACACCGTTTTAACAATACATAAATATATTAAAATTATGACCAATATCTCATTATTTCAAAAGTCGTATAAAGTGCTGTAAAGTTTTAAGTTCCCTTACCTCGATATTCCAAAATAAGTTATACATAAAATTTCATTTTCCACAACAAATCAACAATAATCAATGTAAATTGGTTTGCATTTTTATATCGATAAAAACCGCTACATCACTATCCAAAACTAATTTATCAGTTATCCTTTGGCCTGCAATGTATCGAGAATGTCGTAAAAGGGTTGTGGGGCTGCTTTTAAACAAAATAACTGGCGGAGTATGGGCGCTGTGAATAAACAACCGCGGGACGGCCCATTGCGTCTGTTAGAACAACAAAAGAGAAGGTTACATTTATTTAAAAGCACTTGTAAATGTCCTTGTGACGATTGCGAGAATCTTGGAAGTGGAGATTTGATACCGATGAACCTATTGACAAAAAAAGGTAAAATACGCGCGTATGACACGCGGTGGCCTCTTTGTCAAAATAAAAACAAACTTTATTCATATTTGGGTACATTTTCTTAAAACATACTTATAAAGTGGAAAGTTTTTGGCAGAAAAATACCTAAGCTCTATTTATTTATTACACAGAGTATATTTTGGTGAGTTGAGCGCTAATTATGCTCGCGTATTTAACGCGCCAGTCTGTTGGATGGAACCTAAGCTTAAGGATACATGTAGATAATTTTTTTAGATAAGTGGTCGAAAATTTGAAATAAAGCAATAGGACGATATCGTTTATTGTTTAAAATAATTTTGCGTTGTATATTCAACAATCTAACAACTTTTAGAGAGCATTAAAATTAATCGCGTGATCATACCTACCTAATTAAATTAAGTTAGTAATAACTAGCCCATAATACAATATCTTTCCTCCACGCAAGCTGCTCAATATCACCTATTTTATCTCATCTACGTTTCCGCACTAACAAATGAACATAGTGATCTATATATATATAACTCAAAGGTGACTGACTGACTGACTGACTGACTGACATAGTGATATATCAACGCACAGCCCAAACCACTGGACGGATCGGGATGAAATTTGGTATGCAGGTAGATATTATGACGTAGGACGCTAAGAAAGGATTTTGATTAATTCTACCCCCAAGGGGATAAAATAGGGGATGAAAGTTTGTATAAAACTTTGTCAATTAAATTCCACGCGGACGAAGTCGCGGGCACAGCTAGTCTTCGTATAAAGTTTAAGACAACCATCGAGATATGACATCTTCGCTTTCAAAGGCTCCGCCACGAACTGAGTGCGAACTGAAACCAACTTCGCCGGCGCACTTCCCTGCCCGCGATACGATGTAAGCTGGATACTCCGAAGAGATATGGAGAGTTTAGTTTGTGATGTTGTCGCGGTGTTTCTAAACGATTGTAGTAGTTTGAAGTTTGAAGCACAGATACAGATATCACTTATTTAAAATATTGTCTTGTGACTATGACTCTATCATTTCATTTACATTTTTAAACGACCCTCAAATATGTGAAGGCGTCAATAGCTAGTGGTTTGAAAGGCGGCCCTCATAGCCGAGAGGTACCGGCTCGATCCCCATACTGACCATTCAACTATTGACGTGGGCCCACTCCTAAAACAAGCATTAGCTTAGCTGAAGGTGCTAACGGGAATACTAGTAATGTGATAAATTCACATTGCTAGTAATTAAAAAAAGCTTTTTTTTTCTTACATGAAATAAAATGAAAATTAATTGATTGTCACTCGACTTAATTCCGCCCGGATACGGTGCAAGGCGAAACCCAGCGTTGGTTTCCTACTACCGACGTAGTCTGCTACTACTTTTATAAGAACTAAAAACATTATTACTGGAAAGGTACTGGTACGGTAATAATCCTACGACATTTCGTAGCACAATATCGTAACAATGTACGTAGTAAGTTTGTGTAGTAACTACAATTGTTTTTTATTAGAAAAAAAGTTGGAGAGTTGTAATATTAGGTAGAAAAAAACAAAAACCCAGTTCATATAGCGAGATATAGGGGAAGCGGTAATCCCATTCCCCTGAATCCCGCTAGTGTGTCATCACTGACTCTAGGCTGACACTTGATCACGCGCGCACAAAGAGATCGCTCAGAGATATGTTAGAATCTGCTAATATGGTACGTAATTTATGATCGATATTTATAGTGTAATATCAAACTTAGTAGTTTATAAAAATGGCATATATGGAGTTTAAACAGCAGATTTTAGCTATGAGCTTTTTGAAGCGAAGCTTCTATACGGACGTTTGGGGCGCTCGCCGCGCGGCCACTCTATCGGTGCTAAGCGTCAGTAGCGTTACACGACAGCTGCGGTGCGCAAGCTTAGTTCCTACGCTTTATACTATAAAGCTTCCCTTCTTTCGGACGTCCCTAGACGGCACTGTTTTTTTGCAATTTATTTTATTTATTTTGGAAATGATGATGTGGTTCTAATCCAAGGCGACATCTAAAGAGTTTTAATTGGACTGTAAGTTAATAATTTCAAGCTATCATGCAGTGCGTATAAAGCCATAAAGTTTTAAATTAATGTATATAAATTTAATCTATTATTTCAATAATTTACTCTCAAATCTAATCAAAAGTTCTCAAAACCAGTATGGGCTGTGCTCGTGTCCCACTCGACAACGAAGCACGCTATTGGCTCTTGAACACGCGCGAACAAAGAGATCGCTCCGGGATTATCGGCACGGAAACTGTTGGAGGGTTAAAAAAGTAGCAGTTTAGGGTTGAAGCACTTTGGGGTTTTGGTTCTTTTAACACTAAAGCGATGACGGAGAAAACTTTGACGATAATGATTGGTACTAATTACAATTCTGTAGCCAATGAAATACGTCAGAATTGACACAACAAAAATATCGCTCTCTTGCTCACACTTTACGATTATAAAGAGAAGGAAGGCAATACATTTGTTTCAGTCAAGTTTAGTTTTAGTATTAAAAGATCCGCTGTTGCTACTTATTCTGTCTGACAATTACAAATTTGATTTACAATTTTACACAACCAATAATAAATATTGCTGCCTCACTCATATGTTTCGACCACGGGAAAGATGGCAATAGGCACAGTTAGTAGTTAAGTCAAGTGTTTAGTTGTCCAACAGAATTAGCACCGATGTATCTCGTCGTAAACGTATCGAGCGAAAACTTGCATTTCGAACAGAAGTTATAGTAAATGCTTGTTACAAGGATGCAGTCAGAATACGGACATATTCCAGCGCCGGGTCCGCGCCGTACCCAGTAGGTAAGCCTTTTTTCATTGAGCACACCTGTTTGTAGGGGACCGTAAATAAATAATGTAGCGTTTTGTAGACGTCGTGTCGGCTCCCCCGGCGAGGGTCGCCGTTCGATGTGGATCGCTTTTTATTTGGTTAGGATTATTTTATTTTTATGTACCGGGATTTGTTGGGTACCTACATGTGTTTTAATAGTTTTGTTTGTACATTTTAAAAGAGTTATGTTAGCGCGAATTGACTAGGTCATTAGGGTCTGCTGATGAGTAAATGGTCTCTGGTTCGATTCCTCACACCAAACGAAGTTTATTGAAGGTGAAGTTAAATATGATAGACAAACTTGAAGAACTAGAATAGCAATAAAAAAATCAAAGATGTTTCGTGGAAATAAAATAAAGAGCTAAGAAGAAGAAATAAATAAAATAAATAAATATCGCCAGACGAGCACACCAACTGTATGGTCCCAAACTAAGCAACGCTTGTACTATGGGTACCGTATAATAGACTGGGGGCGATCCCAGTGACACCCAGACCTGGGCAAATTACGAAAAGGCCATTTCCGAAATTTGCCCCGGCGGGAATCGAACCCACCATGTGCAGTGAGCCGAGCGGCCTACGCTTGAACCACTGCGCCAAGCGGTCGTCAAATGATCGTCCCTTTCTAGTAATCCTTTACTAACAAAAAATATCAAACCCACTACCACATAAAAGCTACAATAACCTCTTTACATTACATAAAGCAAAAATAGCGCGTATAAGATTTATGATCCAAAAATTGTTCGGCTAAACGAAAGACAGTTGTAATAACACCCATTTCCTTCCGAACGTCTATTATTTTTCGTACCTAAAATGGCAAGTCCGAAAACTAAATGGGGCACGAACTGCGAATTCCGAAATAACAGTGTTTAATACTGGCCGCTATTATAATAACAAGCCCCCGCACCACGGTATGTTTGTTTCATAGCATTTGAAGCTGTGTTTAGTAACCAAATAGTCCTGGAATAAGTGCACGCACGGAGCATTACTTACTGATAGTTTAGTACTATACCAGGTCACACACCGTACTTATTATTAAGATATAACTCTGAATTGAAATTTTTAAAAACCCCCGATGCGACGACTTATTAAACTACAAAAGAGCTGATAATTTTAAAACGGCTGAACCGATTTTCATGAAAAAGAGCTAAGAACACTCTCGATCAGAATAACAAATCAAAAAAAAAAAATCTGTTAATCCGCTTGGGCACTACGATGCCACAGATAGACACACATGTTAAACTTATAACACCCCTCTTTATCGTCGGGGGTTAAAAATTAGGTTATGGTCGTTATCTCGTTTATCTCGTCATCTCCCATACAACCCGTCGATGTCATGTCGAAATCTGTTTGTTTTACCTTTGGTAATATTTATTTAGGTCCATATTTCAGTAATCCTGATTTCTAAATTACGAAATCACCAAAGTCATTTAGTACCAGTCCTGTTCACATACCAGTCTAGCAAGTCGTTAACTAAACGCGACCGAACAAGCCTTTATTGGCCCAACTCATTATTAATATACAGAAATTTGCATATAATAAGCGCCGCCGAAATGTTCCCGGCCGCCTGTTTCTACGTTTTACGACGTTGCCTCGAAGGTTCTGTTTCATTCTAATTGTGTTTTATTTCATGTTTCAGTTTGGAGAGCTTCAATTTCCGGGCCGTTGAAAATTGTTGATTGTAAAGGTATGTTCAGATGGAAAACCATGTCTCACGGATCTTTTGATTAACTACATACACGCGGGATGTTGCTGCATAGATAATTTATAGAGTCGTTGCTATATCGCGCGCTTATCCGGCAAACAATTGTATATGCGCGATTATTCGTATTCATTAAGTAGAGGTACGGGCGATTAAAATTATTTTAAACGCATTATGCATTTTGTCAGGCGTTATAGTAAAAGTGCTAGAATATTATATTACACTAGCTGTGCCCCGCGACACCGACCGTGTGGAATGTGGACCACCCTTAACATTTAGGGGTATGAAAAAGATAGTAGCCGATTCTCAGACCTACCCGATATGCACACAAAATTTCATGAAAATCGGTCGAGCTGTTTCAGAGGGGTATGGTAACTAACATTGTGACACGATCATTTTATATATAAGATAAATATTACGCGTGATCTCTTGTTGTTTACAAGATGTGTTACGTACATGTGCGTATGTCAGTTTACGTAGACTCTACCGATCAGGAACTACAAGGAATTACCCACTTATGGTAGAGCCACACAGAACAGTCGTCAGTCGTTTCTAGCCAACAGATGATGTCAATGTTCGGTTCATCTCTTTACTTAATTATCATGAAAGCGATTGTTCGTCGTGTTTTAGTTGTAATTTAATGAAGAGTAATCATAGTGACGAGAGTTAACCATTACTGGTTTCAGTTGGTTTGGGGGAGCGGGAGGGGGTGGGAGGAATTACATATACTTTGGGGGAGTTTTCAATGTCTGGCCCAGTTTTATGCTCTTTCATGATAATGTTTTATAATGAACTAGCGACTCGCTCCGATATGATGGTAGAAGTTGGTCTTCCAGCTCTATCATCCATCGTACGAAACGCAGCTATAACCACTACTTTACGCCGATGATCTTTTGTGAGAGGATAGTACTACCCCGGTTGAGCCAGCCCGTATATGTAGTCGATTAACTACAGCTTGGCTTTACCACCGTAAGATCAGGATAGATTACAACCGTGCGTGATAAAGAGAGCATAATTATTTAATACAATTTAGTAGCTTCCTTTGGTTATAATATAACTATTTACCAGTCAATGTTACGATTCCTTTTAATGTATGTTCTTATATTTATGAGGCAAAAAATATATCTATAATCTACATACAAACTGGTAATTAATAAAACCTTTGATAGTATGTTTAACTACCAAAAAATATCCGTGTACTAAAAGAGACAGAACCCAGCGAAACACAGTGCTTATACGATACAAATCAGCAATTAATCTTTATTCAGCCTAATACTACATTAATTATAATAATAAACTACTGGCCAAGTGTGAATTCAACTTGTTCACGCCGAGTTCCGTACGACTTAGTTTTAACTGTGACTGTCTCAGATATAGAGTCGTTAATTCGCAAAACATGACACACAGATCATTGCTCATTTGCTATTAAAAATGATTCAGCATAGAATAAGCGTATAGACATTGCTGTTATGAGGTAGCTTTTTTAAACCAATCTAGATAACATAAACTTTTACTACTGAACCCTAAAAATAACTACCAAAAATCCCAAAGCGAAATGCCAGGATTTCACGTTTGTGATCGCGTGCGCCGCGGCGATAAATATGATGTTAATGCTTTAAATCTAGAAATAATTCTTGTATTAATTAACTTACTTGTGCGCGGTTAATTTATACATACAGAAGCGATACAGGAATGCAAGGACAGGTGAAATATTGTATCGTTCGCGGACTGTCCCGCTTATGAATGAGTGTGGGGGGTACAGTGTAATCTGTGGTCTATTTAATTAACATGTCCACCTTAAAAATGGGCCACAAAACCGCTAAGGGCACTCCTTAGTGCGCACTAGAGATGTCGTTCTAATTAAAAGCTTTTATTTAACTTGCCATGTTTGTTTGTCCGGGTGGAAAAATCTTAAAACTGAATTTTAAATCAGTTATCTTTAACCGAATGAGCTGAATTTTGGTATACACGCTTATTTTGGATGACAATGCATGCTTAGCTATGTGACGTCATTCTAATTCAAATATAGGGGACTAGTTATTTTTTCTGCACTACCACAGTAAGGGTATCAAATGAAAGGACTCGCTAAGGGAACACGAAAACTAAAAAATCTCGGAAGCGCCCTATAGTTGAGTTTTATAATTGTAAAGAACTTTTCCCCAAATATAAAGCTATAGAAATGTTAGTACATTTCAATGGCTTTATAAAGTTATCATGCGAAACAAAAGTGGCTTACAAATCAAATGCCTCTATATATTTACTGTAACTTTCTATTTTGATGGTAACATGATAGTTCCTAGTGTGTAGCGAAATAAACAAAAGTACTAACTGACTTTAGGAAAATCACCGAATGAATTTTCTATCCTCATATTTATTTATTCGTATGGCATTCTTACAATTGTTCACTCATATAATGACCACAGTAAAAACAAACCCAAAACTCAATATATTTTATCTAAAATCCAACGTTTCCGAATCAATTGTGACCACGGCTGAAAAAACAAGCTACGAAATCCCAAACCAGCCATGCGAATAAAATTGTACTTAATAGGCGTCCTATACCTCGGAATGTGTCCGATATCGACGTGTGACCCTCCTGCCGGGGGTTAGGGCCCCGTGGGTCAGGGCCCTGTTTTATTTAAACGGGGAACCGCGGAAGTGACGGTAGGAAACGGTTTTAATGGGAATCCCGGGCTACGGCGTTTATGTTTTTAGGATAACTTTACGCTTTGTAACGCTAATCAATATAATATTTTAGAGTATAAACAACCAAACAATGTAAGTAGACACTTTTGTACTTACCTATATCATGCGTTTGGGTCTATTAAATACAACCACGCACACGGAACTGAGCACATGTTGAGGGGAGGCCCGTGTCCAGGAGTGGTACGTCAAAAGGGCTCAATTATTTATTTATCATTATTAGTTAATTGTTACCCAATTAACAATAGTAATGGGCTTAGTTTGGCCCGAAACACCATTGACGAGATATGGGTGCACTGCGGCACACCTCTAACCATTCGAGTTAAGCAGGCGTAATAGTGAATGGAACTTAATTCCCATATTAAGCTATGGACATCATTTGATTATAATATATCGATTAATATTCGATTCAAATTACAAATCACTCGCTCTAGTTACAATAACTAATATTGGATAGGCATCACCCACCTATTTACGCCATTGCCTATACATGGTGAACACTGATTGCAAGTGAACAATCAGTGTAAATATTGAGTTGCGTTATACGTGCGCCTGTCTTTTCAGACCTTTGCTGGGTCCGCACAAGGATCGAAGGTATTTTTTTTCTAATTTCCTGTTTACATAGTTGCACAGCATGTTAACACGGCTATTAAGATTCGCGTGCCACTTGCTGTATATTTATGTTAAATTAGAAAGGATTGTTAAATGTTGCTGTTTGCTCACGCGATCAAGTAAGCGATTGCGACAGGCGATCGCGACTGATTGCTAGTTGCTTGAGATATTTGCCCAATAAGCTTTGAATAATTAAAATTGATTTTGGTAAAGTTACAAGATATTTTGTATATATAAGATGTCGGATTGTAAACTCTCTACAAGATATTGAGTTTACAAAGACTGATTAATTGGAGTGGCCCGACAAAAGGACAGAAAACAATTAACTAACAATAATTGATAGTCTTAATTAATAGCTTATGATAAATATAATAGTATATTATAAAATTTATATTTAAATATTATACAGTGCCTGGGAATCTGTAGTTTGAAATCTATTAACAATTTGGATCGGCTCTTGTCATCCTAAAATGTTGAATTAAAAACTTTTTCTACATGAAGTTTTTAAGTTAAGCATACTTTTATTCATTGGTGTAAGAGTTATTCAGACAGAACTGGAAAATTAGACAGACTACATATTATAATACGATAAATACACGTTATGAGATGGTAAAAGTCACGCGAATAAGACAGTTTCCCTCAGGCTATCAGTCGCACCATCTAACTTCGCGGTGAAAGTTTCCCGCGTCGTCGAAGGCGGGCGGTGTTTAGGCGAAGCTTGTATTAGCATAGTGAACGCTTTTTATCAAACGGTATGAATTCATATTTAGGTACAGCTTGGGGTACACCAAAGATGTAAAAAAGTAAGGACACACTAAAGTGTTTTTCTTTTGTTCCCTGACCATTAGGGTATTAATTTCTAAATAATTCTCGATCTGATGAACTAACAATGTTTTTTTTGTAAAAAAAACTTATTGTAGTAGATTAAAATACAGTAAAATAGATAGATTGGTAGGTATAGTGTATTGCACAAATTTAATGCTAACAATTCTATTATACAGGGTAAATTTTTAAAAGGTTCGTGGATGGTGTGGTTTTGAATGCGGGCGGGTACAATTGTCGAGTGAAATACGTGTTGAAAATTTAGAATCATTTCGAACAATTTCAATATTTACGCACGGGTACCTAATGCATGAAAATAATAGGTATTATAATTCTTAGAAGCGACACTACGGCTGGTTCAAAAGTATTGGTTGAGTTTTTTGTTTAAATTAACAAGATCGATTCCCAGCTAGGGGAATTTATTTTACAAAAAACCATTATGCAGTTCTGCTATACATCCAAATCGGCCCAGGACTCTTTTGAGCAGTTTTCGCTATTTCCTATTGTTTCGGATTTGGCTATCCACGCATATTTAAAAAGTTCACCCTGTAGGTATATAACTGAGCATTACACTATGACGGCAAATTCAGAAATAATTTTATTTACTAGGTGCTTATAATTTTTAAAACGAAAATCTAATTCATATTTCCTGCTGACTGCCTCAAAGAACAAACTTCTTGTAAAAATAAAGAACTCACAAAGTGCCTGTAGGCCCCACCATTAAGAGGGGGTTCGCCTGTGCCCAGGACATTAGTACAACTCATACGTCTAGCCAAAGCTGGCGCTAATCGGATGACCTACATACTAAGCCGTCTAATTGGGCGTTTCTGGGAGGGGCCCATTATGTATCATAGTCGATTTGTGTCTATGGCTATGTGTTGAGTGTCAAGACATTTTTATGTTTTGTTTGTGTGTGTTATTTTTCATACACCTTCACGTGTGTCTTCTCCTAGAGAGTAAGCAGAGGTACTTGCAAGAAACCCACGTTTCGGCGAGTCAGCATGTTGACCTGACGTAGTCCGTCCGATACGGAAATCGAGGACGGTATTTTGTTCCCAGTGTAATTTTCACTGATTTTTTTTTTTTAATTTGTTACTTTTATTTTTCTACTATATATTTTTTTATCATTGTATGAATACTCCAGATATTTTTTAAACACTTGCTATGACACGTAATGCCTTATTATGTTAGTTTTACAAAGTCCGGCGTGCAGCGCAAACTTTGTACTCACGATTTTCTTTTTCCTTCATGCAATTCCACCGCTATGGCCTTTATCTTTTGTCTTATCTTTGGTAATGTGAAAACTTTTTATTTACCATGTTATTACAAATGCTTACTAAAACAAAGTATAGTAAAAAAAAATCTTTGAGACATTTTTTTTAACTTATTTATTTAATTTTTTAACACAAGCGGTGGATGACTATATATTCTGCCCGATTGGCGATTTATTCAAAACAAAGATTAAAGATTTTTAAGTGTCAATATATTACTGCACAAATGGCGGTAATAATGTAACGTATGTAACTGGGCGGGGTTGCACTTGTTTTGGCAACCATCATTTTATCCCAAGCCATTGAACCCTGTTCCCCAAGTGACTTCCTACAAAAGATTCACAAAACGATATTTCCCAACAATTTTATTTACATTTTCTACCCACATGATTTGGTGAACTATAACATGGGTACCCATGCCTTCTCCCTCCGTTCCCACACATTCGGGATAACCCTACATTTTTTAAACGCGATTCGACAAACAAAGCACTATTACACTTTACCAACAAAAATTCTCGCCCCAATTCGCGTACTAGGCTTATGAATCCAATGCAATACGAAACCAGCTTTAGCGGCCGAAGTTTAGAGTACAGATTCCTTTTTGCGGCGGTGTCCTTTGACAAAAAGGTTCTGAAGCCATCGTGCCTAATGAGCCGTGTAGATAAAAAAAGCAATAGTGTATTTTCATTTCCCTTTTCGCCCTGGGGCTATTTCTTTAAGGAATAAGGTTGATTCAATATTAGCTGGGCTTAGTAAGAAAATTATTAGCAGATGTCGCTTTTAATAACACTAGATTCTACTTCTGTCGGCACGTGAAGTTGCCGACCACTGTTGTTATCATGTTTCACGACCACTTCGATTCCTGTCGGGGCAAATTTCGGAAAAGTTTTCGTAATTCCTGGTATCACTGGGAGTGCCTACTATATACAATTGTACGGTACCCATAGAAAATTTGTTTGGGACCATACAACGGGTGTTAGTCTGGCGATATTTGTTTGAAAGATGCCGTCTATATTCACTCCGTGGATATTCCAGTAATCAGTCAAATTAGATCAGATCTTGCACAAATTGGACAGGATTTTTTACGCCCTTGATTAAATAGAGAAAAAATAAAAATATTAATGCAATCAAAATTATCGCTGACCCCGCAAAGGTAGGACAAGCAAAGCCCTAAATGTAGCACAATAGAGCACTGATCTACGATGAACGAACAATGCGAGCAAACGAAGCGGTGGAATAAGTACTTCCCTTTGAAAAAGAGGCACAGCGTAATGTGTGCAGTGAATCAACAGCTCAGAAATAACTCGTGTGAACGGGCAACAAAAGTTGTCTAGGTAGAATATGCTTTATTATTTGGTCAAAAAAATGCATTGAAAAAATCTTTTTTTTTTTATATAAGTTTGGTTTACTTTAACCAGGTGTTTAAAACAACCTATTTGGTTATGAAGAACGTGAATACAAATATAAATGCTACTCATGTAAGACCATAGATTGGTCTCTACTTTCAAAAACCTACTTAAAAAGGCATATACCAATATCAGGCCAAACTTGGACTACTGCATGGGCCAGAAATACCGATAACCAAACAATGACATCGCGCATCAATCCGGTTGAAACCAGCTCGCGTGACAGCGGCCATTAATATAGTGGCGGGATACAGGGGGCTGCCAAACGTGGCGGATTTGTTTTGGCGCGAGCGAGAATACGATTAATTGATATGGAACACGCTATATACAGTGTTATCTGGCTGCGGTGCGCGATTTTTTAGATTTGTCTGATACATTTTTAGTCATGTGTTTCACATTTTTAACAAATATTATCGCTTGCTGTAGGAAACATCTTGTGGAAACCTACACATCATTTGCAAGTCTTCAAGTGTATCTTCTCACACGGTCCCCCCTAGACATAGGCGGAAGCGGTGATATTGTTTCAGGGCTGGGCGCTTTTTCAATGGTGTTTTTCACGCCGCCTACATCTGTGGGCGGGTCTTTGGATGGGGGTATTAAAAGACCTCTCGGTAGTGCCTGTGTGGCATCAGGTGGATGGGCATGCAGGGGTGCTATACCCCTGCGATGAGGGTGTATCGAATTCCCAAGACGTGTGAGGGTTACCAACCCTCACTGGCCAGCGTGGTGGACTATGGCCCAAATCCCCTCGCTTCAGTGAATGTTGGTGCACCGCAGTTCACCTTTGATTTCTTCATGTCCTTCCCATAAAGGTGTAAGTTTTTATTTCTTTGAACTTTCTGGCTGATGACTGTTGTCTCCTGGGAGCTCAGAAAAATGATTATTTTCCTTCAACAAATCATTATTCTATCTGATAACAGAAAACTTGTGCACTATGTTGGTCAACTTAACTGTTATAATCAGTTAAAAAGTAATTCTGCAAAATTTATTCTGCAACTTTTTTATTAATCGCGTGACTTCGTCGATTCCAATGACACCTATTACGAAAGGCAGTTCAAAGTTTTATTTTTAATAGGAAAACGTTATCAATTTTATGGGAAAGCTTTCGATGTCGTTAGCGAAAGTTACTGTTAAATTGCTACTGATACTTATAAAAAACTGACATTACCCGCAAAGCCACGAACCTCAAGGACTTCGAGGACAAAAGGTAGCCTATACTTATCGTTATTCTAAGAATAACTCCTTTACCAAATTACAATAATATCCGTTCAGCCGTGCATAATGCCTAGTCAAAGTTATAAGCAAAACAAAATCGGCACTAATACATATTAGCGCCGATGTTGTTAACTCTATTTGTTTGGCACATTGCTCAACTTTTACTAATCCAATTGTAATGCTTCTATAATAAAATCCAAATTTGGGACAGCGGATACCGCGGGAAATAAAGCTTTGTCGGAAAAAAATGTTCAGCAGCCTACTACTAACAACGAACATTCCTGAAGTCTCGTGATAAGAGTTTGATAGCGGAAATTGAGACCCAAAACGTGACATTGAAATGTGACATTGAGACCCAAAACCTGACGCCAGAAAATAAAACTTTCACAAGCTAAAAAACACTTTGGTACTCAGTGGACTGACGTTATCAGACTGGCCTACAACTTTGAGAAATATCGTGAATAAAAACATTTTATAATATTTTTTGTTGACTATGGTCAAAAAAACATTGCCAAGTTTTATAAGAGCGATAATTTTGCTGTATTCACTAAATCTATTTATTTTCCCTTAAGGCTAAAGCGCCCATCTAGCCCCCGAAATTCAAATTTTTTGAGTTCTTTTAGAAATTTTTCAAAATCTGATAATAATAAAAGACAAATTTTGTAATTCGCGAAAAAGACCGTGTGCAGTGCATTTATTAATATATCCAACTTACTCTAAAATATTTCAAGAACGACAGCTATCCAGATAATCTGGCAATTTTTGTATATTTAGTGATTTACTAGTATCATATCCACCGAGTAAAATAACTGTATTAATAAACGCACTGCATACTGTGTTTGTCGCAAATCACAAAATGTTATCTTAAATGTGTTCAGATTTTGGATAAACTATAAAAATACTCGAAAATTTTGAATTTCGCGGGCTAGACAGGCGCCATCACCTTAACCCTAGCAAAATACCTTTCACTTATGTTTCACAAAAATGAAGAGTACTTTTTTATTTTAATTTATTTTGCATCTTGGTTTCCTCTTGTGGATTATTACGATATGCCACAGACGTATAAATACGATTTTGCTGATTGGACACTTCCGCACATATTCATATACCTAGTCACGCTATTTATAAGTTCCTCAATTTACACCGTGTGTAACGTCTAATTTTAATAACAAGCGTCAATAGCATGGTGGTTAGAGGGCCTCGTAGCTGAGAGGTTCTAGGTTCGATCCCCATCCTGGCCATTAAACTATTGACGTGAGCCCACTCCTACTGTGCAATATGCCTATTTGTCTGACTTCCTTCGATAGTTGACAACAGAAACAATATCGCGACGTTGAAAAGGTGTCAGAATATATAACAATAGTCAGCATTTAGCCCTGAAACTTTTATATTTTCTAGTATTCCAGCGCTGTGCTAGTCACGAATTTATTACGGAAAATAGACGCTTTTAAATTTAGTGGATTGGTACCTTATTATTTAGTGGTAAGGTTGAATACCAATGTCTTATGAAGGATAGAAATTGATTATGATTTCCTGTTTGACTGAAATAAACCTTTTTCATCGTTTTCTGTAAGCATACATTAAACTAACGTTTTCTCTTTCAACTTTATACAACAGGTTATAACATTTTAGTTCTCAAGTAATTGACTATGTATTGTTTTATGTAAAATAATAATTTATTATTTACTAATGATTTTATTAGACGGTATACTCCCAAATTTGAATAAATGAAACAAGGTGGTCGGAAGGAAACGAAATTAAATAAATAATAACATGAAACGAATCCCCCCAGGCATCAATTGGTGAATGAGAACACACTTTGATAAATAATCAAAGCAATAATTACTTACAAAACTATTTATAAATCAAACTCCACTAATTACCATTGTTTCAGAGGAACTTATGTATACTTTGCTGTCAAATTAACGTCTAAATTTAAATGAATCTTGTACCCAATTACAATTCAGAACAAAAGTCAGTTGTCATTTTAACATTTTATTTTAGAAGTTAAAGAATGAACATCGATACACAAAGCCGGTGATGGAAAAAGGGAAAAATATACAAATAACATTGACTGACACGTAATTATCTTATTCTGATCTCACCACGCATTACTCTTATAAGAATATTCGCAAACTTTATCATATTATCCAAACACAATAACTTCGCATCCACTATAAGATGAACTAAGAAATCCCACATAATTGTCTCTTCAATAACCCGAACAATGGCTCTTTGTTATAATGAACACCGCCAATAAGAAACGGGCGAAACGGAATAAAAGAGACCAAATTGTAAGAGCAATATTAATGATAAAGATAGTTGTATACATTTATTTATTTATTATCAGACGCTTGTTGTGCTTACAGCTTAGCCAAGACGCACAACATGCTAAATTACAGAAGAAGAATTAAATACTGCTGCTCGCTCAAGAAGCTATTGAAGCTATTTGAAGCGATGCGAAGATATTTATCGTAAAGGATCTTCAGGTGGAGGTGCAAGGTTGACAACTGCAAACTGTAGTTATTATTAATTATAGTTCGGTTTTGCTTTTATACATTGTTAGTGCCTAACAAATTCATTGGAGCCTATCTATGTTTGTACCTATATGTTACCTTATTTCGCATAACTATTTTATTACTTTTTATATGAAAAGTACCCTATTTATCTGGTTTAAGAGTTTTCTACTTTAATGATTTATTTTCTAGAGATTTTATGTTAGTCTTTCCGCCATGTCTGATGTTTCACTATCTGGAAAATATGTGGAAAACATGCTATCTCAGTTTTACCCAATTACTTATTACGATGTATGTTTATGTATAATTATGGTCTTATCCGTGCAGTTAGTGAGGTAAAATACAAATGACAGCGCTCGAGCGAGTCGTTGCAAGCCCGAGCGCTTGCAACGACTAAGTCACTGACAGAACATGTCTTCTGCGTTTCGCTTACATCGCCAACCGTACTAAACAGGCCTCACCATCCCATCCGAAGGCAACATCAAAGGCAAAATCATAATATCAGGAGCAACAATCTCGCTGCGAGGTCGACAAAAACATGTTACCTTGGGATAACAGGAACAAGAAATCTGTACAGTTACTGACGTTTTGTGGTTCATTAGTATGATAATATTAAGGGATGTTTGGAAATGTTTGAGTAGGGCTGCGGACATAGAATGACACAGAACGTGAGGTAAAATTAAATACAAATGTTGATCGTTCTCCAAGTCATTTCTCCCCAGCATCTAGCTATTATAGACGAGGTCGGAAACATATTTGTTAGGTCTTATTCAAATAAATTTAAACTCCTTATTACAACCGTGCAATCCGTTTTTTTTTGTTACTGTATAGTATTAGTATATCAAAGTTATTCATGTTTCTTTCATTATGTAAAATGCATAAACTTATAAACTCAATTTATGTAGTACTAACAACATGAGTACTACAATTCAGTACTATGGTAACAAAGTGGACGAGGTACCTACCCACCTACAGATTGACAAGGAGGGGTGCGCAGGTTGCATTAGGATTTTATTACCTCTGAATGGATTCATGCACGATGGAGACTTGATGACATCATTCCCTTTGACCGTCAATTCTTAGCGTGTGTATAAATGGTAGTTTTGCTTGACCAGTAATTCGGCTTTTTACATTCCTTTTTTGTTTCTATCGGATCAGTGTCGGGTTTTGATTGCTCAGTTTTTTTCTCCGTTTAATAAAAAAATGGGTTGTATGACCTTGATACACCAACATAATTATTATATTTCAATCTTTTAGTCTTCTATTGCTATTAACCTCACAATGCTTTCAAAAGCCACAATACAATAGCAGAAAGAGGTCGATCAAAAGATCGCGTGTTCATTCGTGCGTACATAAATTGTTCTGAAGTCTATACTTAAGCCCTGACTGTCGATCGAGTGCTTACAGCGATTGAATCGCTTCTGATAATATGTTTTTCAACTTTTCTCGTTATTTTCTTTTCGTAATTTTCATTGAGACTGCATTTAAAGGACGAAATCGATGTTTCATATGGTGCTACTCCCACTTGCCCGTACAACCATAATAACAATGGGCGATTTCACATTGGCCCATAACGACATCACCGCGGCGCTATATTGGGAGATAGATAATCTAAACCTACTCCCACATTTGCGTCTAACACCACAACGCTTCGCCTACGATCGCGTTTAATGGTGCCTTCTTTTTAATATGCTGTGGAAATGAAGCGAACCGATTGGTCAAACGCTAGACAAAGCAGCCCGCCCGCCTCAAGTGGACGGGCACGTAGATGCGGGAGGTAGCTATCGGACGTGACTATATCGGACGTGAAGTTTTGTAACGCTAATGTCGGAGTACTCAGCTTTAGTAGACACCATGTCATTGACGTCATCGCCCAATATGATAACGCCCAAACAGTCAAACTGACACAACTTAATCTTTACAATGTTGATAACGCATAGAGCGAAATAATATGTAATTATTTAGGACACTAACCTTATTAGAATTTTCTTCCCAATATGCTTGTTATTCATAACAAAATAAATCTTAATATGAATTGTTAAGTAATATCTGATTGTCCTTTATAGGACTTGAAAAGGTTATTTTAATAGTACATTGTTACACGAGTGGTGAAAGTGCGCTAATAGTTCGAGGGACAAAATAAGTCTTTCACCCGAGGTAAACACTGTGCTTTTCATTACGAATACAAGGAAAGTAAAAATAAAAACAGGAATTGGCTAAAGAAATAATACAAGGAAGTACGAACAATACTCTACAACTCGAAAAAAAAAATTGGATTGCCGCCTATTTTGTTTTTTTTTCGTTGGCCGGCCAACTTCATTATTTAGCCATTATTTTTCATTTTCATCTTTAAATATTTTGCCCAAATCTATGTTATTTTAAAGAAATTCTTGAAGCTAAATTATAATTAAGTCATTTAAAAATATATATTCTTTAATTAATACTTAACTTTACGTTATTTCAATTTTACATCGTGCTGTAATTGAGTGACTGTAGAAAAAGTTTGAACATGGTTCCATAGAAATGTGAAAATGGAACTAGTTTTTTTTTTAATAATTTGACAGCTGTCAGTTGAAAGCGATTCTCCCGGGCCGGAAAAGTATAACTTTCAACCCGCTCCTCAGGGACTTCAGACCTACTTTCAGAGTATGAGTAATGAAAAATAACATTATTATATGAGCTACGGATAAGTATTTCCGCGAAAGCAATCACCGGCCTCCAGATGAGGTAATTAAAATATATCCGGTCCAGCGGGATGAAATGGAAATACTCACTACCTAAAACGCAAGCAACTGCAAATGTTATGAGCTTCAAATATTGAGATTGAATTGTATTACTTTATCTCCAATTCAATCTTAAATCGAATAATATTGTAACAGGTTGCGATGGCGACCGATGAAAAAATCGATCAATTTCAGAGGCAAATAATTTAAACAGACTACCTCATAGTATACTAACACCAACATACAAAACACCGGTACTCATTAAACAGGGCCCTTAATTTAATAGTGCACTCATTAGCATAATGGGCAAAATTCGTTTCAGCTCCACTTAGACGACTTATCCTTGGAAGTTAGCTCGTTAAGGGAAATGGCATTATTTTTGAGTATACCACGGTTTTTAGTTTGAGGCAAATTGTTGCTTAACCTTCGTGTGCACTGGACGAAACATTCACACAACATGTTGGGCGTTATCATATTAGACGATAGTAAATCTGTGACCGACAGGCACGATATCGCTGACGATAACGACACTAGGTATGATGAAGGAGTTAAGCTATTACAAAAACAAAAAATTAAAAAGACCCGACATATTAATAACACGTCTAAAACTTAAGAAATTTATATGTATTGGCCCTTAAGGTGAAGGTGCCTCTCTAGCCCGCGAAATTCAAAATTTTCGAGTATTTTTATAGTTTATCCAAAATCTGAAAACATTTAAGACAACATTTTGTGATTTGCGAAAAACACAGTATGCAGTGCGTTTATTAATACATTTATTTTACTCTAAATATTATCACGGTGGATATGATACTAGTAAATCACTAAATATACAAAAATTGCCAGATTATCTGGATAGCTGTCGTTCTTGAAATGTTTTAGAGTAAGTTGGATATATTAATAAATGCACTGCACACGGTATTTCTCGCGAATTACAAAATGTGCCTTTTATTATTGTCAGATTTTGAAAAAAATCTAAAAGAACTCAAAAAAATTGAACTTCGCGGGCTAGATGGGCGAAAACATTTTGATCAAAGAGACGTCGCGCCGGGGACTGCTAAGTGCCTAAATAAAAAAAAAACACCCGTTTGAAATCCTCTAAAAAGTATATACTGCGAGAGAATGTATAATATACAGTTTCAGGTGATATACAGTATCTACATGATTGTACAATACATGCTAGTATTCTTATTCAGCAGGCAGATAGTATACACTCCAAAACGTGAATGATAAGATAAAGTCGCAAGGACGAATTTTATTAATATCTTAATTTTATTACGTAGTTGCCTATATCAATTACGGTTTGCTTGACACAAATGTGATTATAAATATCATCGAATTAACGATATTAATATTCTTCCAGTAATAATTGCTACAGACCGAACGAGATGGCGGCGCATTGTGGAAGCCCTCTGCCCCAGCTAGGGGACACAGGAACATAAGTAAAAGTAATTAAGTAATAATTGCTACAATATAGCCGACGGAGATTGTCCACCGGCCAGGTATAGATCGACGCTCAACCTAGTTCGGCTATTAGTCTTCCTTTTTACACACACATCAATGTATACTTTTTAAAAAACCCGACGTCTACGGTCATCCTTCGCTTAAATGTAGGTAATTGAAAGAGGACTCCCACAGTAAAATCATCTCTGTTGCTCCTACATAAAACGACAGAGATAACATCGTTTAATTCGAAGTATGCAAATCTCTGACCTCATTGGTGTTCCACCGGTGTCTCTGAGCGGCGAAGTGCTCAGCTCTGGGCAAACTCTCCAAGTTCTCCGGCAACTTGATGGGCTCGCCATCTGAAACAATGAAAATGTATCCTCTGTTAAGTGATAATAAGTATGTAATTCCTGTAGCAGGTGGCATGTGATGCCAGACGAAGAGGACCGGAGTTATATGAAAGAACAGCCAGCTCTAACTTGTGTATTTTTTTAAGAGTTAGGGCCTGTGCAAACCACGGTTTTTAAACGCACCGGTCGACGTGCCTCTTAGAAACGTGCAGAGACGGCGCGTTTTTATCCTATTTTATCTGGCTCGCGTGCGTATTGCTGCAAACGAGCGTCGACGGCGCGTTTAAAAATCGTGGTGTGCACGGCCCCTAAGTTTTGGGAGGCGTCTCTCGCGGCTCCCGCTTACAAGCGCATCAAAGTCAATGCTCGGACGTGATGCATGTAAGACAAAAGGGCGCTTGTATACGCACCTACACTCGCTTCCAAATACGAACGTAAACGCGTCGAAAAACGCTATTCTGGAAGCGCTCTTAAAATTCACACAAGCTAAAACTCACTCCACCACAAGCGAGGCTCAAAAAAATCGCTAGTTCTAATTCACTAGTAAAATAATTTACACAGCCGCCGCAGCCGCCAACATCGCAAGCATTCTTGCCGCATGGAGGTGCGAAATTCTCAGTAGACAGCCATAAATCGGCCGGTGACCGGGCTGGCCGAATTTATTGACGTTTAAATCTTGCTGTGGGGACAATCAGGCAAGCCTTGTTGATATACTCCCACATTTGTTACGGGACAAACGGACTATACGATAATGGAATAGATTAACAGAAGATACAACAATTTAAATATTCATTAAAATGTTAGTAGTTTATTATTCGTAGAGATGATTATATCGATGATGACTAAACAAACAAAAAATAATGATAAAAACATGACTCCGCGACGAAAACTTAGACAAAATATATGTATACTTAATATTTATGGAGTAAAGGATCTTGTTTATCGCTTAATAACGCCAGAAAACAAAATCTCAGAAATATAATAGTAGAGTTGAGCGCAAATAAAACAATAAACAGAGACTGAATGAGGTGGAAACTGCTCAGCTTTTGGCAGCATTCGTCAACAATGTCTGCGCTGCCAGTGGCCCCACTGCCTCCACCAACCACTTTTGTCACCACCCAGAGTACACTAAAATCCACCTTACATCCCTAATAATAGAGACAAGATAAACGCATCCATAATCGTGTCGTTCCAAGCAATCGTCCAACTTGTTGAAATTCCGCCGGCGTCCGCTTTAGCAACTGCAAACTTAACTTTTATGTTCAGCAATTCTTTTTGGCTGTTGTGTCAAAGGAATAAGATTCATTTTTGTTGATTCTGGATTTTTTATGTTTATAGGGCTGTGGGATGTAGGGAATTCGCAAGGCAAGCTTTTGGTCTAGTGCTCGCTAATTCCGCACACAATTGTAGATAACGTGGACATCCCTTGCTTTTATATAGTAAAACTATTAATTCAAATTAGTTACCTGCTTAAATAGATGAATAAGAGGGTACTGCCATTATAGGTGAATGCTAAGCATAATCAGGCCACGCTATCCTAGTATTTTGAGCGTAGCGAAAACTTTATTCATGTCTCTGGCCACTATAGACATACCTACCTAACTTACACAGACCTAGACTGACCTAAAAATCCATTCTAATCTGTGATTGAATACTCCTCGCCAGGTCTGATGTGTACTTTAATAGAAACAAAGTTATTCGGTAGAAATAAAGAAAGAAAGGAAATTATGTTTTATAACGGTTTTGTTGCAAAAGCTGTGTTATAATAGATCTTTACGACATGAGTGTAGATATATTATATTACCTACAGCATTGTATAAAAATTAAGTCTTAATTCAAAGTTGAAGGCATGTTTTACACCAAGTCCTAGTGATGAGTCGTTAGGTGCGTCCATTAATTGCGTAAGGTGTTTTAGGGGGGGAGGGGATCACGCTAAATCTGTCCAAATGTCTCTAAGGGGCGAGGGGGGGTCTTGGCAAATATCACGTAATTATTTTTCTAGCAGAAAACGGAGTAAAATTGCGTGAAAAAATATTTCTAGAATAAAATATGGCCAAATCAGAGACAATGGTGTTTGTCGTGTTCGTCCGAACCCCGCAGAGCAGCGAATTAGCGGGAAGTTGCAAGGATGGACTTTAGGGCCAACCGTTTTCCAAAAATTTTTTCCCAATAGTCCTACAAGTTTACAGCCAAAACATACATTTTGAAGAATCTCTTGTGAGATTAGGGGATGGAGTTGAAGAAAATCTTACGATATCTCACCAAGGGGGGTCGAAAAATTATCAAAAATGCCTCACGTAATTAATGGACGCCCCCTTATTGGGAAAACTATAAATTTGGGAATATTCTAATTACCTGTATCCGGGTTACGACACAACATCACGTACCGTTAAATCAGCTATTTCAATATTGATTTGTAAAGGACATACGGAATCTTTATTTATATATTCATCTGATGCAATCAATTCATAAACGTATGAGGGAAAATATAAAGTGTATATTCGTTTGATGCGAAGTGATAGCGCATACAGGTCTGGTACTCAGTATGCACACTAATATTATAACACGTGAATTCGATAGGAGCTGCGCAAGAAGCACGTGATTTTTAGAGGTCAGTATTGAAAGTGGTAAAACGGCGTATCACTGCATCCAAGTCAAAGTCAAGTTTAGGCCTACAAATTGTCAATTTTACTTTTTTTTTCTTATATCTACAACCGGATCGAAACGTGACCTAGACTGAGAACATCTGGCAAGAAACTCAGCGGGCTTGTCTTTTTACATTATGTTATATTTCTTTTTTTATCGCCAGTTGTTTATATATTAAATAATAACCAAGGTCGGTAGATATAAATATAAATATAAATATAAATATAAATATAAATATAAATATAAATATAAATATAAATATAAATATAAATATAAATATAAATATAAATATAAATATAAATATAAATATAAATATAAATATAAATATAAATATAAATATAAATATAAATATAAATATAAATATAAATATAAATATAAATATAAATATAAATATAAATATAAATATAAATATAAATATAAATATAAATATAAATATAAATATAAATATAAATATAAATATAAATATAAATATAAATATAAATATAAATATAAATATAAATATAAATATAAATATAAATATAAATATAAATATAAATATAAATATAAATATAAATATAAATATAAATATAAATATAAATATAAATATAAATATAAATATAAATATAAATATAAATATAAATATAAATATAAATATAAATATAAATATAAATATAAATATAAATATAAATATAAATATAAATATAAATATAAATATAAATATAAATATAAATATAAATATAAATATAAATATAAATATAAATATAAATATAAATATAAATATAAATATAAATATAAATATAAATATAAATATAAATATAAATATAAATATAAATATAAATATAAATATAAATATAAATATAAATATAAATATAAATATAAATATAAATATAAATATAAATATAAATATAAATATAAATATAAATATAAATATAAATATAAATATAAATATAAATATAAATATAAATATAAATATAAATATAAATATAAATATAAATATAAATATAAATATAAATATAAATATAAATATAAATATAAATATAAATATAAATATAATAGCTTCAGTGTGTTGCCTTTTGAGTCCAAAGGCCCCCGTAACTCAGAAAATATGATAGTTACGTAGGTAAAGTCCGTCTGCACTAGGCATCCAAAATCTTCATATAAGCTACCTTACATAACTCCGTACCTATAATTATTTCAGACTTTTGAAACAGCCTTAAACACCTCCTTTATGCATCTCATTTAATTTTATGTCGGTACATACATTTTTAATAGCTAAGTTTGACAGACCAACACAAAAAAATGGTAAACACCAAACTAAGCAACGCTTGTATTATGGGTACCGTGCAATAGACTGCGGGCGCTCCCAGTGACACCCAGACTAAGACAAAAAAATCCTACTCAAACTGTTTGAGCATCTTGCAATACAATTTTTTGCAACGGAAACCATTAAGTTTCATGAGATTGTAGTAGTTATTTAGATCCAGCGACTCCCTCTCTTTGAAAAATATCTTAATTATGCATCTCACATCTTAAGAGCTTCTAAAAAGTAGTAAACTGTGTATGATACGTACGGAACCTTAGTTAAGTATTGTCTGGCTTGAACTAGTCCTGTGCAGTTTTTGTGACGTGCCCACATGGCAATCAACAAGATGTCAGTCTTATCCGACGCGAGGAATAACATGAGCGTCTTATACACAATCGGTTTATTTATTTCGGCGTTTCTCTTAATTGTATATTACATATCGACATGGAAGTATAAGTATTGGTTGAAGAAAAAAGTGCCGTACGCGAACCCGCTACCCCTCGTTGGAAACTATGGAGAGTACATCTTCATGAAGAAAAGTTCAGGGAAAGTCGTCCAGGAGTTGTGTGAACAGTTCCCTGATGAGCCATACTTCGGTACCTTCTTCGGAACGGAGCCAGCGCTGGTAGTAAAAGACCCAGAGTTACTGAAACTAATTTTCACAAAAAATCACTACTACTTCAGTGGCAGAGAATTGTCTAAGTACACGCATAGAGAAGTGGTCACCCAAAACCTGTTTTTCTCGTACGGAGACAACTGGAAGGTTGTGCGACAGAACCTGACACCTTTATTCTCTTCAGCTAAGATGAAGAATATGTTCTACATGATCGATAACTGCACTCAAGCTTTGGAAGACATGATCGACTATGAAACGAGACTCTCCGAAGTTATCGAAGCGAAGTCTCTAATGTCAAGATATACTATGGACTGTATCACGTCATGCGCTTTCGGTGTCGAGGCTAATACGATGAGCCAAGACCAGGATACCAACCCCTTCAAACATATGAGCACAGAAATATTTAACCCTTCAACTTTCAGCGGCGTCAAAATCGTCGTGCGATTATTCTGGCCGGCCATATTTTATGCTCTAAAATTGAAATGGTTCCCTAACACAGTAGACAACTTCTTTCTGCACTTAATGAAAGACGTATTCCAGAAGCGTAACTACAAACCATCGCAGCGGAACGATTTCGTGGACTCTGTGCTGAGTTTCAAGAAATACAGTTACATAGAAGGAGACAGTTTGAGCAATGACAAGACTGGCGAAAGGAAGAAGGTGCAGTTGAAGGTAGACGACGATATGCTGGTGTCGCAGTGCGTGCTGTTCTTCGCCGCTGGCTTTGAGACATCGTCTACGGCCTTGACCTTCACGCTATACGAGCTGGCGAAGAACCAAGAAGCCCAGGAACGAGCGAGGGCAGAGGTGGACGAGTATTTCCGTAAACACAACGGGAAGATCAACTACAGTTGTGTATCAGAGCTCCCATACTCAGACGCGTGTCTTCAAGAGACAACCCGCCTGTACCCGGTACTCGGGATCCTGGCTCGCGAAGTGATGGACGACTACACATTCCCTACAGGGCTGCACGTCAGCAAGGGCCTCCGGATTCATGTACCAGTGAATCATATTCACCGGAACCCAGATAACTTCCCTGATCCGTTGAAGTATAACCCTGAGCGGTTCCTACCTGGTGCTAAGGACACGATCAAGCCGTACACATTCCTGTCGTTTGGGGAAGGTCCCAGGACTTGTATCGGTAGGTACTTACTACTTGTTACTTATTACTTGTTTTTCATCATTGACATTTTTCTTTTACTTACTTCGAATTCCTTGGATGTGAAGGAAAGAAGAGGTCCATATAATACCGTTTGGATAATTTTCTTTTTGTTCCTCGTATTCTTTCTTTCGATTGAAATCATACGGGTTTGAAGACAATTTAGTAATTTTTCGTGACCCGTCGAGAGTCGAACCTCGTCGTCATCATTAAACACCACAGTCAATCCTGGTTGACAGGAGTAACAGTGATGGGAGTATGTGGTGAGGTTAATGCCATTTTTAAATTACTTCTTTTTCACCGGAAGTACTGCAGAGTAACCACATTTAACCGCTGATTTTGCTCCGAATGTTTGAACAGGAGGCGAGATTTATTGGCGTGACACCGACCACATGACCCCCTTGATGTGAGGTTTCAGCGTATAGTTCACCATGCTGGCTTAGTGGGAGTTCTCCAACTCTACATTACATTACCAACCAATTAGTAATATTAGGTGACTGGGATGTTAAAAATAATACTCCATTAGCAGAGCAGACAGAACGTACCTAATGTAATAAAAATTACTCACGCAAATTACTTGAACGTCCCCGAAATCAAAACAAGAGTATATTTCCAACAGGCCCTTTCCGATGTTTGTCCCAAACGAAAGTCAAACTGTGTGACTCTTAGTTCATCAATTGGGTAATTCTTACTCGTTCTTTTTTTTATTCTAGGGATGCGTTTCGCCAAAATGCAAGGTATTGCCGGGCTGGCGGCGCTGCTGAGGAAGTATCGTATCGAGCTGGCTGATGGGATGCCGCACTCAGTTGAAATCGACCCAAGGATCTACCTCGCTCAACCCATTTGCGATATCAGGTTGAAGATTATCAAACGGTAATAAAAGACATAAGTGCCTCCATGGTACTGGGTAGGTGCAAAGGTGCTTCTTTCTTAGTTGACACTAATATAGGTACTAAATTCAAGTTTTACGAACCAACTTACTAAAGTTATCTAATTACGTTGAGATATTGTTAACTAAACTTAAATGCGGTTTAAAATGTTTAAAAAATAATAATCAGATTGGTTTAAGTATATTATTTTATTTCGCAACAATTCATACCACTTAAATTATAATTGTTTAAAATGCTGTATAATTATTATACGCTGGATCACACTCAAGCTATAAACATAGCTTTGGTTTTTGTACTCATTCTACTATATTCAGCACTAGGTAGTAATAATATCTGAAAAAACAATATAATAACTTCGATAAGCACTATAAGTTCATTAAAAACGACCGCTTGGCGCAGTGGTTCGAGCGTAGGCCGTTCGGATCACTGCATCGGGTGGTTGCGGGTTCGATTCCCGTCAGGGTAAATTTCGGAAATGGCCTTTTCGTAATTTTCCCTGGTCTGGTTGTCACTGGGATCGCCCCCAGTCCATTGTACGGTACCCATAGTACAAGCGTTGCTTAGTTTGGGACCATACAGTTGGTGTGTTCGTCTGGCGATATTTATTTATTTATTTTATAAAAAAAACTATTCTTTTGCATTTGAATAATAAAATAGACAGATGTAGGTAAGTACTTCCAACCCAAATAATTTAGGTTTAGTTTAGTTGAATCAAACTGAGTTAACGCTCCAATATTTCACAAAATAAAAAGTTCGTCAACGAAAATATTAACACAGAAAGTGTTCCAGTAGTCAATAGATGGCGCTGTTTACAACAAATCCATTGTTGAAAATATGCAATTCCATTTGAAAATAAGGCAACGAGATTAATAAATAACAAAATTAAATAGCTAATAATTTATATATTACCTTCATTTGTAATAATAATATAACTGTGAATTATCCGTAATTCAAGGTTAAGGCTAAAGCGCACATCTAGCCCGCGAAGTTCAAATTTTTTGAGGTTTTTTAGAAAATTTTCATTATCTGACAATAATAAGAGGCACATTTTGTAATTCGCGAAAAAGACCGTGTGCAGTGCATTTATTAATATATCCAACTTACTCTAAAACATTTCAAGAACGACAGCTATCCAGATAATCTGGCAATTTTTGTACATCTAATGATTTACTAGTATCATATCCAACGTGATAATATTTAGAGTAAAATAAATGTATATATAAACGCACTGCATACTGTGTTCGTCGCAAATCACAAAATGTCGTCATAAATGTTTTCAGATTTTGGATAAACTATAAAAATACTCGAAAATTTTGAATTTCGCGGGCTAGACAGGCGCCTTCACCTTAAGGTAGATCATTACTAAAACGAATAACAACTGTCATAAAGCTCACAGGATGGGTTGTGGTTAGCCTTGGCACACCCACTTTACATTATATCAACTTTATGATTAAACAGTGATCCTTATTCTGCTGACCGCACAATTTTGACACATCTGAAAATATTTCCGTCTTGCTACTGTAAGGATGACAATAGACACAGAACACTAAATTTTGTCTATTTTTAATCAATATTAATTTACATCTGTCATACGCTAACACGTTGCTATTTATCACATATTACATTACTAGCTGTGCCCCGCGACTTCATCCGCGTAGTATTGGATTATTGGGTTAAAAAGTATCCTATATGTTGATCCCGGTTATAATCTATCTGTGTTCCAAATTTCATCCAAATCCGTTCAGTAGTTTTTGCGTGAAGGTGTAACAAACATACATACATACATTCATACATACATACATACATCCACACTCACAAACTTTCGTATTTATAATATTAGTAGGATTTTATCAATCATATAATTTCAACTTGAGCTTGCTACATAATTATCATAATTAGATACCTATTCATAATATTAAATAAAACTACCGACATTAAGAACCATGATGATTCAGCAATATTGATCGGCAATTATTAAGATGACTTAGCTTGTATCTTCAAAAAAAAAAACACGTGCAAAGATTAGGAATTACAAGTAATGAAGATTTTAAAAAGTCTATCATAAATACATTTGTAAGCAAAATCCCAAACATAATTATTTTATTAAAATCACAAGAATATTTAAATCTATAAACGACTAAGATTTCGCATAATGTTTTATTGTCTGAAATAAATAAAAATAAACGACTTATTTACGAGAATCAAATTTGAATCAAATCGCTTCTTGGATTATTTTACTATTATCTCCCTATTATTTGAAATAATAATTATCTACTAAATAATGGCCATTCATAAAGCAAACACTCTGATTTATAAGTGTATAAAGAAATTCACTATACTCCAGTGACCTTGTCTATATCAATTGATTTGACATAACGCGTACGTCGAGGAGAAGCAGATCATAGTTTGAGCGCAGCGAGAACTGACAATCTCTGGTGTAGATCATAAAGATCCGCGAAATAATTGTCCAACAAAAACAGTTGAAGAATTAAGAACCACTTCTTAATAAATTACTAACAAAGTATTATATATAGAAACTGCATGTGTACGTACGGAACCATAGTTAAATATATATATTATTTTGTTTAAAACTAGTTCTGTGTTGTTTTTGTGACTTCCCCACATTGCACTCGATAAGATGTCAGTCTTATCCGATGCGAAGTACTCGTATAACATGAGCGTCTTATACACAATCGGTTTATTTATTTCGGCGTTTATTTTAATTGTATATTACATATCGACATGGAAGTATAAGTATTGGTTGAAGAAAAAAGTGCCTTACGCGAACCCGCTACCCCTCGTTGGAAACTATGGAGAGTACATCTTCATGAAGAAAAGTTCAGGGAAAGTCGTCCAGGAGTTGTGTGAACAGTTCCCTGATGAGCCATACTTCGGTACCTTCTTCGGAACGGAGCCAGCGCTGGTAGTAAAAGACCCAGAGTTACTGAAATTAATTTTCACAAAACATTACTACTACTTCAGTGGTAGAGAATTGTCTAAGTACACGCATAGAGAAGTGGTCACCCAAAACCTGTTTTTCTCGTACGGAGACAACTGGAAGGTGGTGCGACAGAACCTGACACCTTTATTCTCTTCAGCTAAGATGAAGAATATGTTCTACATGATCGATAACTGCACTCAAGCTTTGGAAGACATGATCAACTATGAAACGAGACTCTCTGAAGTTATCGAAGCCAAGTCTCTAATGTCAAGATATACTATGGACTGTATCACATCATGTGCTTTCGGTGTCGAGGCTAATACGATGCGCCAAGACCAGGATACCAACCCCTTTAAACATATGAGCACAGAAATATTTAACCCGTCAACTTTCAGCGGCGTCAAAATCGTCGTGCGGTTATTCTGGCCGGCCATATTTTATGCTCTAAAATTGCAATGGTTCCCTAACACAGTAGACAACTTCTTTCTGCACTTAATGAAAGACGTATTCCAGAAGCGTAACTACAAACCATCGGAGCGGAACGATTTTGTGGACTCAGTGCTGAGTTTCAAAAAATACAGTTACATAGAAGGGGACAGTTTGAGCAATGAAAAGACTGGCGAAAGGAAGAAGGTGCAGTTGAAGGTAGACGACGCTATGTTGGTATCACAGTGCGTGATGTTCTTCGGCGCTGGCTTCGAGACATCGTCTACAGCTTTGACGTTCACGCTATACGAGCTGGCGAAGAACCAAGAAGCCCAGGAACGAGCGAGGGCAGAGGTGGACGAGTATTTCCGTAAACACGACGGAAAGATCGACTACAGCTGCGTATCAGACCTCCCATACTCAGACGCGTGTCTTCAAGAGACAACCCGCCTGTACCCGGTATTCGGGATCCTGGCTCGCGAAGTGATGGACGACTACACGTTCCCTACAGGGCTGCACGTCAGCAAGGGCCTCCGGATTCACGTACCAGTGACTCATATTCATCGGAACCCAGATTACTTCCCTGATCCGTTGAAGTATAACCCTGAGCGGTTCCTACCTGGTGCTAAGGACACGATCAAGCCGTACACTTTCCTGTCGTTTGGGGAAGGTCCCAGGACGTGTATCGGTAGGTATACACTTATTAATTATTTTTCATCAATTACAATTTTCTTTTACGTACTTCGTATTCCTTAGGTTTGGAGTAAAGGAGAGGTCCATAGAATACCAGTTGAATAATTGTTTTTCTGTTCCTCGTATTCTTTCTTTCGATTGAAATCGTACGGGTTTGAAGACAAGTTAGCATTTTCTCGGAACTCGTCGGGAGTCAAACCTCGGCGTCATCATTAAACACCACTGTTAATCCTGGTTGACAGGAGTAACGGTGTTGGGAGTACGTGGTGCCATTTTTTTAATTACTTCTTGCGCACCGGAAGCACTGCAGAGCAACCACATTACGCAGCTGGTTTTGCACTGAATGTTCGAACAGGAGGCGGGATTTATTGGCGTGACACCGACCACATGACCCCCTTGATGTGAGGTTTCAGCGCACAGTTCACCATGCTGGCTTAGTGGGAGTTCTCCAACTCTACATTACTTTTCCAACCAATTAGTAATATTAGGTGACTGGGCTGTTAAAAATAATAGTCCATTAGCAGAGCAGACAACGTTCCTAATGTAATAAAAATTACTCGCGTAAACGTTTCGCTACGTCTGCAAGTACTTAACGTCTCCTAAATCAAAACAAGAGTCTATTTCTAATAGCCCCTTTCCAAAGTTTGCCCCAAACTAAAGGCAAACCAGTGACTCTTAGTTCATCAATTACTTACCCGTAATTTTTTTTTATTCTAGGGATGCGTTTCGCCAAAATGCAAGGTATCGCCGGGCTGGCGGCGATTTTGAGGAAGTATCGTATCGAGTTGGCTAATGGAATGCCGCACACAGTTGAAATCGACCCAAGGATCTACCTCGCGCAACCCATTTGTGATATCAGGTTGAAGATTATCAAACGGGAATAAAATATATGAGAAGACATCACTATAAAAGTTTTTAAATGATGTGTCATACATTGATTAAAGTGCCTCAATAAGTAGGTACTGGGTAGGTGCATAGATAGCTTCCTTATTAAATTACATATACTAACTTCATGTTTTACGAACCAACTTACTCGAAGTTACTTAATTACGTTGATATATTGTTAACTATTCCTTAGTTTCATCGTATAAAATGAGTTTAAAATGCAATAAAAATAACAATCATATCGGTTTAAGTATATTATTTTATTTTTAAACAATTAATACAACTTATATCATAATTATTTAAATGTCTCTTTAATTATTATACACTGGATCACACTCGAGCTATACTTAAACATGGCTTTTTGTACTCACTCTACTTTATTCAGCAATAGGTAAGTAATAATATCGGAAAAAAAACAAAATAATAACTTAGATAACTACTAATATTTTTATTTTTTTGCATTTAATTGTAACAATAACAATAACTGATTAGAAGTACACAAATTTAGGTATTTACTACCTAAATAATTTTAGTTTAGTTTAGTTGAACCAAGCACAGTTAATGCCCCAATATATCACATAATGGTAAATGCTGAAAAACGCTCTCACGTAAGTAAATATATCGTCAATAAAATAATAACACAGAAACTGTTGCGTTAGTCAATAGATGGCGCTGTTTACAACAAATCCATGGTTGAAAATTAACAATTCCATTTGAAAATAGCGCAACGAGATTTATAAATAACAAAATTAAATAGCTGATTATTTATACGTTACCTTCATATATAATATAACTGATTTATCCCTAATTCAATGTTAAGGTAGATCATTACTAAAACGAATAATAATGTTTATAAAGTTCACAGGATGGGTCGTGGTTAGCCTTGGCATATCCACTTTACAATATATCAACTTTCTAATTAAATAGTGATCTTTATTCTGCTGGCCACACAATGTTGACACATCTGAAAATATTTGTGTCGTACTACAGTACGGTGAAGGAAAACATCGTGGGGAAACCTGCATGTCTTAGAAGACATGTGAAATCCGCCAACCCGCACTGGGCCAGCGTGGTGGATTATGGCCTGAATCCCCCTCGTGTTGAGTGGAGGCCCGTGCCCAGGAGTGAGACGTCAAGAGGTCTGAATTATTATTACTACAGTAAGGATACAGGCAGTATACACTGTCCCCCTTATTATTAAACCTGGATTAGCGGGCGAATAGTTACACACCGAAATTTATATTTCTGTCATCAGTAATTTGACATTTGAAAGAAGAAAACAAAGTATGGTGTAACTACACAACCACGGAGTTAGTTTAGTCAAAGTTGTATAGTGGCTCAACAGTATTAACACCAGTCGCTATTTTAATCAATTTTAATTTATATCCGTCATAATAAGCGAACATTAGCCATTTATCACATATTTTATCAATCTTATCATTTCAACTTGATTTTGCTACAAAACATAATTAGATACCTATGAATAAGATTAAATAACGCTAAAAAAGTATGAACCATGATGATTCAGCAATATTGATCGGCAATTGCTAGGGTTACTTAGCTTTTCTTTTCTCTTATCTTGAAAAAAACACTTACTAAGATTAGGAATTTCAAGTCATGAAGATTTAAAAACGACGTCGTATTTCATTTATAAACCAAAATACCAAGCATAATTATGTTATTAAAATCACAAGAATGTTGAAATCTATAAACAACCAAGAAGCATAAGCACCTCGCACAAGTTTCATTGTCTGTAATAAATAAAAATAACGACTTACGAGAATCCAAATTGAATCAAATCGCTTCTTGGATTATTCTACTGTCATCTCCCTATTATTTGAAATATATGGATAATAATTTACAACGAAATAATGGCCATTAATTAAGCAAACACTCTGATTTATAAGTGTATAAAGCAATTGACTATACTCCAGTGACCTTGTCTACATCAATTGATTTGACATAACGCGTACGTCGAGGAGAAGCAGAGCATAGTTTGAGCGCAGCGAGAACTGACAAATCTCTGGTGTAGATCATAAAGATCCGCGAAATAATTGTCCAACAAAAACAATTGAAGAATTGAAAACCACTTCATATTTTTTTATACACCTAAGTAGGTAGGTAGGCTTCCCTGGTCGCGTTAGCTATCTGTTTAGATGGCTAACTCATAGGTAAAGTGACTTTTGAAGTCACAGTTTGCTGTCCGTGAAATGGAAAGTGAAAGATTGGATTTTACGTAAGGAATAGGTTATGAAAACGGTTAGGTAGATAGGTTAAGCGTTGTAGGGGAGGCTACTAACATTAATTTATTGGTAAGGAATTCTAGGTTGTCAATCATTCCAATAGATCCTGACTATTATGATTTTACGAATACTTGGTGCAAAGAAAGGCGTATTAGAAGCATGTCAGGAAAAACATTGTGTAAAATATTAATTTTTAGTTCGTTGACATTTGAACATTAGGGATGATGTACCTAGACGATGAATATTTAATACTGATAATTGAATTTCCAGCAATCAGGTATGAAATTCGAGAACGGGCAGGACTATGGGGAAGGTGGAGGTCCTCATGAGGTTAAATCTCATGTCCAGCGGGAGCCAAATCCCCGGGTTCCCAGCGAAAGGCAAAGGAACTCGAGGAAAGAGTAAGGAGAAACCAGAAATTACAGGTCCCTAGGTACAAGCGGCACCGAGGTGTATTCACTGCACCCTGACTGGAGCCATAGTCGATCGTAGAGGTAATACTGAATCGGTCAGGTCCTTGGATAGGCAAAGTCTCTTAATCCTCAGTAAACTTATAGCCAAACGGTCAATTCCTCATCTCAATCTTTTGTAGCGAGTTTTTGTTGCGCATGGTAAATCGACTATACTAAACCCTGGCAGGAAAAATAGTATCCCTAACTACACTAGGTCAAACAAAAAGGGTACATGCTATTTTTTTGCACCTTTTGTAAATCTAGAACTATCGGCTTTGAGGGACAGTTGAAGTACTGAAGGTTTTGTTAACTTATAAAATCTGTCAACAGCTGTAGCATCTTTTGTTTTACAAGGTTCCTCCAAAGCTGATAGTTTTAGAATTACAAAAGTTAAGTTTTGAAGAAAAAAGTATGCCCATTCTGTTTCAACCTGTATACCTAGATGGTGCGATTGTTTAGCAATGAATGTACTTAAAAATGAAAGTCTAGCTTTCAATATAAATGGTAGACAGGCTAATCGATTTGCTAAGAAATTAAACATAAATTATGAAAACTAATTAAGGAGGCGAATGTCGACAAATATCGATATAGGGATCTCTCAGATTAGTAAACAATAGGCAGATAGAGCATACGCAACAAATGATGTGAGGCCGCGTTGCATTTGATATGTGCGTGGCAACTAGGAGCGGCACTGTAGGGACACGTAGGTACATCTGTGTGCGGGTAAAGTTGCCAGATATTGGGGAACGAACTCCCATAATTTTTCAGATAGCAAGAGTACCTACTAATGTTACAAATTGGAAACGTTCTTTCGCAATTTAGGTAATTAAGAAGTATTTGGACGGAATAATGGTAATCAAATAAATAGGGGTGAAGTGAAAGAAGGGGCAATTGAAATCAAAATAAAGTAAACTCACTTTTATCTTTTTTTACATATCTATTAACGCAGATCTCTGCATTGTCACTCAAGCACATTACAACATTAGGGATTTTTGGATTTCTCTAGGAACATATTTAGGTAGGTAAGTATATAAAATTGATAAACATTTATTATTCAAAATATTTATTACAATAATTTAACAGTTAATAATAATAATACACCACTATATTTTCAAGGCAGCCAATCATCATCTTGCCTGCTTTACGTATAATGGTAACCCATTCATCACGTAATACTAGATTCGTCGGTAATCTGCAAAAATATAATTCAAATCATTTTGGTGAGTAGGTCTAAGTATTTATAAAAGGATTGAGGTATTATACTAAAGATAATTCAAACGAATCGCGACATGGGAGAAGATTACTGTTTGTTTCATTTAAATATTATGATGACCAAATAATATCTAGCTTGAATTTATTGAATCAACGGAATGTTCAGATATACTACCACCCATTCGTAAACCGATCCTATGGAGAAGAATGGGTAAGAAACTCCAAGAATGTACAAGGCAAAGTATCCTAAAACCTTGCCTACTATCTTAGACAATACTTCACGCACTACCTTTAATTACCTACCTTTAATTCAAACATTGAAAAATAATTGTTAAGTGTTGTCTCGGCCACAAAAAAAATCATTATTTCATATACTTATGTACATAATGTAACTATTATTAATGATCATAAACCGTTCGCATGCCAATTAAAGAAACATTTTAGAACGATGTACTTACATTGTAGATTTACTATCACGTTCTTATCAGGAGTGTAATAATGTTGATGATTCTTATATGTATGAGGTTTTACATTATATAGGTATGATGAACACTGAACACTGAAGTTAGAATGTACAGATGAAAAAAGTCTCATTTAATAAGTGAAAGTTCCAAGGATAGTGAATTGGTACAAATAATAGAAGATATTAAGAATGGATGACCTAGTAATAATAGTATTTCAGATTATTTACATAGTTATCATAAGTTAAATAACTCTAAATTGATCATTTAAAAAAACCCCGATGCGATGACTTTTTAATTACAAAAGGGCAAATAATTTTCAAACGGCAGAACCGATTTTCATGAAACTTAGCTTAGAACACTCTCGATCAGAATACCTATCTAACAAATAAACAAAATTAAAATCGATTCTTCCGCTTGGGCGCTACGATGCCACAGATAGACAGACAGATACACATGTTAAACTTATAACACCACTCTTTTTTCGTCGGGGATTTTAGTATTTTATAAAGATAGGTTGATAGTACCTATAATTTAAGAATGACAATGATAAAAACATTGCATGAAGGACATGTAGTTATGTCCAAAATGAAACAACTAGGTCGAAGATTATAATGTTGGCCTAACATAGATAATAAAGAATTTGTTAAAAAATGTATTCCATGTCAAACTTATCTAAATAATAATGTAAAAGAACCATGCCACACACAGTTCCCAGTTTGCCATTTTGAAGTTAGCTATTAATATCATGGAGTTTAAAAAGAAAACATATTGAATAATTTATGATGATCATTCTAAGTGGTTAGATATGAAGTTCCTGAATAATAAGACTGCTAGTGCAATTAATAATAGTTTGTTAGATTTGTTTTGTAACTTTGGAGTAGGTACAATGTGAGATTGTTTCACATCATGTACCATTTGATTCTAGGGAGTGTCGACGATTTGCTCAGGAATGGGGTTTTGGTTTTAAGCAGTGGCGGATTAACAAATTTCCAAGATATAGGCTGTAAAGTATTTGCCGCCCTTGCCTCTACAATTGTCATTTCCTAGATTATTTTAACAATCCAAAAATATCGTTATCATTGCACGTAAAATAGTCATTGGCAAAATTTGTTGCAGTTCTATCTGTACAACATCAGAAAACCGTCATGCAGATTTTTTTTTTTATTCTATGAGGTAGCAAAAAAAAAATTCGGTACCAAATTTGCCGCCCCAAAAATCTGCCGCCATAGGCTCCAGCCTACTCAGCCTGCTGGTAAAACCGCCACTAGTTTTAAGTATACTAACACTAGTCCTAGACATCCACAGTCGAACGGGAAGGCTGAGAGAGGTGTATAGATTGCTAAGAAAATAATGTATAAATTTAATAAAGGTTACACAGATTATAAAGTAGTTTTATTCAAGTATAGATTTTCACCCATGGCTGGAACTAGCTTTCTCCCTTTTCTCATGAATAGAAATTTAAGAACTAAATTAATACCATCGCACAAATGTTTGTTACAAAAGTTAAAAAATAATGTAGAATCTCAATTTAGTAAGCAAGTTAACATAAAAATTTAAAATTGGACAAAATATGTGGTTCAAAAGATGTTAATACGATTGTATGGTTGCAAGAAAGAGTAATTTGTTGTAATGGTAATAGATCATATAATTTAAGAGATACAAATAATGTCAACTACCAATACAGGAACATCTGTCTTTATTCGGCCAGCAGCATAGACTTCGTGGTTACCAGACTTAGGTCCTCGCTGGTTGAATGTGTAAATTGGAGACATTACCTATTATATGAATATATGTTGTACCTGTTATGAAACATTTCTTGAACTTTAAAATTGTACCTATCTTAATTTCAATTTCTTTTTAAGAGGGGATGAAAAAGTCAGTGACACTGTAATTTTTTGTAATAAGGTGTTCTGATTACTTAGTTTATTGTAATAGAGGCAAATAAGTTAAGTAAGATTCAATTTGTTTTAAAATTGATTATTTTTAACATTTAAGGCTGAAGCGCCCATCTAGGCCCCGAAGTTCAATTTTTTTGAGGTTTTTTAGATTTTTTTCAAAATCTTACAATAATAAAAGCCACATTTTGTAATTCGCGAGAAAGACCATGTGCAGTGCATTTATTAATATATCCAACTTATTCTAAAACATTTCAAGAACGACAGCTATCCAGATAATCTGGCAATTTTTGTATATTTAGTGATTTACTAGTATCATATCCACCGTGATAATATTTAGAGTAAAAAAATGTATTAATAAACGCACTGCATACTGTGTTTGTCGCAAATCACAAAATGTTGTCTTAAATATTTTCAGATTTTGGATAAACTATAAAAATACTCTAAAATTTTGAATTTCGCGGGCTAGACAGGCGCCTTCACCTTAAGAACGTAATTATGACAGTTGAACTGTCAGTTGACTTTGACATACCTACACAAGAACTAAGATGGAGTGAAGACACACATAATTGTAATAAATATTAATATGATTAAATACTAAGAAACATTACAAAATAATAAACCAACCCGAAGACCCAAACAGATATTTTATTTACAAGAAAATAATAGAGCTACGTATTAACCTTCTATACGAAGAAAGATGCCATAGCATTGCTGCTAAAATACCGAATGTAAGGAGAACTTAATGTATAGATGTTAGAATAATGTACTACTCATCTCACTAACCAAATCAATATGATTGCTCAATATATTTGTGAACGTAACGAACGCTTGAACCAAAGTGGACTGTTACAGTCAACCCCTATAAATTACGAAGAAGGAAAACGTTCAAAGCGAAGTAAATTTACCTAGAATCTCTGAAAAAGTTCATAAATATATATAAGAGCAAAGCGTACTGTTACAATATAACGTCTTTTAACAAGATCTCAATTACCTAAATCCATTAAATATGATACTCATTAAAAAAAACATCCAATCACACAAGTTATCGTACATACTTAATCAAACAAATCTCTAAAATTGGTTACATTACTTGACCTTCTTATCATCCTTTGCTGGCACAAATAACGCTATACATTTCTGTAATATTTCCGTGAATATCATTGTGCCTATAAACACTAGCAATGTACCGATCCAATGGCCCATCGTGAATGGATTCCTGAAGTACATTATTGAGAAAATCAGGGAGACAAACTTTCTCAAAGTGACCGTTAACGTAACTATCAAAGATGCACACTCAGTCGTCAATACATACACAGCGCTAATACATAAACCTTGTGTTAATACATATAAGATTAGCCACAGTACTTGTCTCGGGAACGCCACTCCTAGGAATTCGACTATCGGAGTTTCCGTGGCGATTTTAACATGTCCAATCAAATTCGGGGCTGTGGGTAACCAGAAAACTAGTGGCAGCAAATGTGTATAGTACAACGCCTCCCAGGGGTGTTTTCCGTGTTTAGAGTACAGAGATTCTTGGAATATACCCATTCTTGCCGACACGAATAAGGCAAATGTTAAAATGGCAATGCCCAAACACCACCAAAGCCAGTCGATAAACTTCAGTCTTTCTTCTTCTGCCGCATCCTCGTGGGTCTTCCTTGGCGCTTTAACATCTCCGCTCGAAACGATAGTGCATAAAGCTATTCCAGCTGATATCATGAAGATAGCCAAGTATTTCAAGGGTGGGTACTGTTTCTTCAATATCCATACACCCATAGCCATGTTTGCCATGAGGGATCCAGCGCGAAAGATCATATGCAAAGGCATTGATATGTTGAAGTCAAATGCGTAATTATTCGCTACGCTACTTGTCCAGAAAAATCCAACTAGCAATAAGTATTGTTTAAAAGGTATGTTCCTTTTTGCTGTCCCGAATTTCCCGACCGTACAGAATCCTATTGTAGCTATGAAGAGGAACTGTAGAAATGTGGCTAGATTTCCCGCGCCCGGGTCTTCTTTTACGACCATTTCTAAGAAAACCACGTTGGAGCAACACCCAACGAAGACCATTGTAATGGCCAAAGCCGCCTTTGCGTTCATTTTGGATCTGAAAAAGAAGAAAAAAAATGATAAAAACATTTTCCGATACCGGGAATCGAACCCGAGCCTCCTGGGTGAGAGCCAGGTATCCTAGCCACTAGACCATATCGGATGATACGAAGACAATTGAAAATATTGATCTAACCATTCTTCTGACTGAATACAAAAATAATAAAATAATTTTATTTTAATGAGATAATGAAGAGATTATATAAAAACTGTTAACTCACTATAAATAACAAAAAGTGTTACCTATTAACACACACATGCGCACTAAATATAAAATCTTAAGGGTTATAGTTATTTCAGTAAAAATTTAACCACCAAAAACACAATATAAGGGTGCAAACAACGATAATACTGGTAAATTCAATAAAAATACTTACATGTTCTTTCTTGTCACGATGATAAACACAGAAACTCATAAATTATTTCAATATTTACCACAAAACGTCAAACACACGATTGTCAACGGGGGCCGCCGGGGCGCCAATGTGTGTATGAACACTGTAATCACTGGGTGATTGTAGTTGTGACCATGGCCTCGAATACGTTTACGCATGCGCAGAACACTGCTGTCGATAAAGCAAACCGCTTACGCGATGTACAATTGGCTGCATATAGATGGCGCTGTTTATATTTTGAACGAACAATTTTGTATTTGGTTTCTGTCTTGTTTCCGCTATAGATTCAAAGTAAAAAACGGATTCCAAATTTCGGATTGTTTCTGGTATCGTATCTACGTCAAAATAATAGGTATACTACGATGGTTAATAATACTATCAAATAAAATTACGAAAGTAAGGTACCTTCAATAGTAATTCTACAGGCACATCTGTATAAATAGATAAGCAAAATGTAAATTAAATTAGTACTAATGTTTTGCAACGCGTACCTACACCATAACCATATCACCAAATAGGGGATATTTTCTACGTAACAAAACAACTAACAACATAATAATTGCTTCAATGATATCTATACAGGGTGTAAGGGGATAAAATTGATATTAGCATTAAATAATTTTATAAAAATTTATAACGCTAGTGATTTTACGTAAACAAATCAATAATTACCATTTTGGTCACAAACTTAAATTTAAATGAAGTCTCAATGCTAGGTAGCATCAATTTAAAATGATGAAATTTTTTAGCTTAATTTATGAAAATATCGACGGAAAATTTCAAATCTCCTGTCCCTCCCCCCGGTCTGGGGGATCCAGACCCACCAGTTAAATCCATTGTATTATTAGTTTTCGTTACGATGCCTGTCTAATCCTGTATAATATATAATGCTTCTTCATCCACAGATAGGTACCTTATCTATATATATTTTTTACCTTAGGTTTCAATCTAATAAAAAAGCGTTAATAATTTTAGAAATCTAACTTTATACTTGCCATTGACTCGACTTTTCAGTAAGAGTTAAAATAAAATGAAATACTTAATGAACGAATTTTTCTAAATTGCTACTCTGCAACATATCCCTTTGAAACTCCTAAGGGTACCACATTTTAAAAATATTTATAGTCCAAAAGATAATTTAATACCCTCCATTAGGTTATCGCCGATCTATTCGTTGATCTGTCAATAATATCTCGGAAACCTTTGAGAGTCGGATCACGAACAAACGGCCGTTATCAGAAAGGGTAGGAGATATTTCCCGTCTCAACAGCGTTCTGACTTATAGTCCATTAATTTTAGAAATAGGCTATCTAATCTTTAACGATATTAAGGGTTTGGAAGCCGTGAACTGAGTGCCTACTTTCTTTTGGGGAAATTCAAATTAAAATGAAATCTATACAAATAAAAAAAATTGGAGTGTCTGTTTGTAATATCAAAATAACACATTTTCACTAAATGCATATGAAAGTACATACGACACCCATAGCAAAAACGCGATTTAAAAAATTTTTGTCTGTGTGTTGTTCCGGGTAATCTCCGAAACGGCTGGACCGATTTTGACGGGACTTTCATTAGCAGATAGCTGGTGTTTAAGGAGTAACTTGGGCTACTTTTATTTTAGAAAACCAATATTTTAAAAAATCGGTTCTGTCACGCGGGCCCAGAACGCGGGAGCGGGCTTTTTTGTGAGGTTAAATTCCACGCGGACGAAGTCGCGGGCTCAGCTAGTGTTATAATATAAAGAGTAGGTATAGCAAAAGTCCGGTGCAGACTTATACAGTAGCGAATAAAATATAGATGCCTAATTAAGGCAGACTATAAAAAACTGACTTATTTTATAAGTTTCAGACCTTATCTTCCATAATATATCATACCCCAATATCCCCCTCTGCCGTAAAGGCCGTGACGAATCTCTAATAATCAAGAATTTCACATATCATTGAGTAGGAGAGGCTGGTCCATAACCGTAAGGTCGTTAGTCGGACGCGTCCGGCCGTGATAATTGAATTACCGAGACGGTTTCTGTTATGCAACTATACACGCGATTATGAACTGTATTGTACTTGTGGGTGGAAAAATATTCAAGGAAGGCATTCAATAACTAGGTATAAGTTGTATGGAATATTTCAACAACTGCTGTGAATAGGATTCAAAACGAGGCGAATTTATGTTGCCTGGGTGGGTTGGCAGCAGAATTCATATTTTTATTTGTATTCTCAAAAATTATTTTCTTTTATAACCTCCCCCTCCTTCCCCCTACCACTGTCCCACTCCTCTTCAGGGCGGCAACGTGCGAGCGATGCTTTTGGTATTGCAAGCATCTATGGGCTACAGTAACTGATTATTCAGGCAGGTCGTGCGTTTGTCGACTGTATATAAAATCGACTGTATACTAGGTGATACAAAATGGGTATACTATTTTTTTGCAACTTAACTTTGTAAATCTCAAACTATCGGCTTTGTGGGACAGTTGAAGTACTAAAGGTTTTGTAGACTTGTGAAATCGGTCTGCAGCTGTATTCCTATAACACCTTTTGTTTTTCAAGTTCCCTCCAAAGCTGATGGTTTTAGAATTACAAAGTTAAGTTTTGAAAAAAAAAGTATACCCATTATGTGTCACCTTGTATAGATATTTCAAGATTTCAAGAATCGCAACTAGTGAAAAGCGGAAGCCGACATTTCAAAGAGCTAGTGTTATTTTTTTACGAATTAAGCTAAAACTGCTGTATTTAATGTAATTAGACTTTGCGTGATGATAGATTCTTAGGCCGATTTTTTTAATTTATTTATATATCACACTAAATGGCAAGATTCCCAAGCGTTCTCAAAAAGAGTTAGGTAGGTGTTATAAACCAAAACAATAAAATCCACGCGAATATCTCAAACCTTTAGTGTCGAATCTCTACGTTGAGCAAAATAACTGTTTTATGATCAAATTTTAAAGTACCACTTGCTGTTTGAAATTTTGTTATCTGCCATTTTTAACCAACTTCATAAAGGAGGAGGTTCTCAATTCGTGTGTAAATCTTTTTTTTTTTTTAATATTGGACTCATTAGGCGGTTAATCTTCTATGTCCTCTAAAATTCGACCTTTTCACACAGACCAAAGTGGACATGAAAAGAAGCCGCTGGTAAACAGATTCTTAGTACCTACACACAGGATTAGTTTGATAAATGGCCGGCGGAGTATCAATGCGAGGCCTATCTTTAGAAAAGTGTAGTGGGCTACTTTTTGCGCCAAGTTCAGCATGATTGATGGCTATAGCGATTAGCTAGTGTATTAGAATTATATAGGGCTCTCGTCCGTTGGGTATTCGGAAGTCATATTTAGAGCTTAACTCAGCTAGGTCTAATATTTCATGTCAAAAAATATTAGGCAGCACAAATTGCTTCGTGATTTTTGCTATTTTATCCCTCAATTCCCAGTGTATTCCTGATTTTGGCTGATAATACTGGTTTACACTGAGTGAATTTCTTCTGCTTACCAAGGATCAACTAAATGTCATCTGGTATTTACTTTGACCTATTCTTTTTTTTTCATATATATAATATCAATACTTAGCAGGTCCAACCTTTTCTCGACTTCCGCCCCTTTACAAGAAATAAAAAACGACGAATATTAAAATATAGTATTATACAAAGAATTTGTAATAATTACAAATTCTTTGAGTATTATAAGTATATCCATATAATTATGTATATTTGTCTCGCTCCGCCCCCGTGGAAAGCTTTAACGCCCACTGGGGGACAGAAGCGCCTCAGTTGGGAGTCCCTGCTCTAGAATAACACCCGCAGTAGCTTATGTTTAGTCATGAAAGTCTCCAAATACGCCATCACCAACTCATTTGTGTCTTTGGCCCGAACTACCTATAGACTCAATATTGAAATAATTTATTTAATCAAACTTTCAGTTCAAATAAATGCTACCTTTAAAAACTGTTTCCAATTGCTCCAATAAAAGCATTCGATTAAAAAAGCACACAATTTTTCAAACATTCGTATAGAGTTGAAACGATGTTAAATTATTTTATTACATTAAGGGCAAATTTTATTCAATAGTTTGTGGATTTGTAGGACGCAGGAGCCTCTGCCAAGTCCGTAAATCGTATCAAGCATAAAGACAATGGGAATTTCCTGTTTAAGAACGCATATGAATAAAATTTTCAATGCTAAGCAAGTATACGTGCTCTATCTGCTACTGATTTGTAAATTTAATAGATCAAAATAATGCGATTTGACTCGGAAAATCGACAGCAATGATTAGCTTAGATCCTGTATTTGCTTATCAACCTTCATTCCCACATTTTTTTTAACACGCGCACTCATATAAACGCAATGAGGTCCTATTTTAATGAAACTTTATTCGTAACCTGCTTAACCCTTTAAAAAATACCTACAAGATCAGCTAAATGGACGCTTAACATGAATAAAGAATCTCCCCTCACCGGGACTAAGTAACAGCTAACCAAAAACATGTGTTGCATATTAATTCCCTATCCACTGCTGACTTATAGAGTTTAATCACAGGATGTTCACCTCACCGCCGGGGCCTGGATGCAAATTTATGCTAAAATACCACAGGCACAAGCATTTCCTTGATATATTTGCTTGACCATGCTGGCAAATACAGGACGCCTGGAGTCACTCGAGATAGAGGGAGGATTATGTGGGAAGATACAGGTACTTGGTGTAACGTAGAAAGCAATGACAAAATACGTCCAGGGGCGCAAGTCTGTTAACCGTTGACATCTCGATCAACTGGCAATACGTCAAAATGAACGTATCACGTATCTGACGCCCGTATTTATAAATCTATCTCAAGTGTGAAAGCGCTCTTAAGTAAGCTTCTGACAAGTCATTTTATACTGGTATGACATAAGAATCGCATTTCCAAGATCGAGTCTCAGACTTGAGATCGATTCCTTAATATGACCATGAATAATTAAATTTTTGCAGTTTGTCTAAAATCTTTCAAAATTGACGCATTCAGTGACGCGAGACGTCCGTTTTGATGTATTGCAAGTCGATCAAGATACCGCGGTTTGGCCCCAGGAATTTATTACCTCTCTCAGGCTTTCCGACCCAAATACCTTTTTTTTCGCTTATCTTCCTGTATGTATCTACTAGCTGTGCCCGCGACTTCGTCCGTATTTAACTTAACAAAAAAGTAAACTATTCTATGTGTTAATCCAGGTTATAAGCTATCTGTGTTTCAAATTTCATCCAAATCCGTTCAGTTGTTTTTGCGTGAAAGAGTAACAAACATACATCCACACTCACAAACTTTCGCATTTATAATATTATTATATATTATATTATAGTAGGATGTTCCGACCTCAAGATAATTATTACAGTAGTATTTCTAGTGACACTGACGGAGTTTAAGTGACAGATACCATCGCCCCAGTCCAATCATACAACATCTGTAAAGCTGATTTTTTTTTAGCCCTCATCAAGAAGACATTATCATCTTCTTGGCCCTCATTAACGGAATGGATGGGTACATCAAAGGAGCATGTCACTAATCAAACTGATTGTTAAGGGTTAAAACCGGGTTATATTATGATAGAAGACAAAGCGGAAATAAAAACGTTAATTATTCGTTGATTAGTCAAGTAAATTTGTATAACGAATAAAACGTAGGCAATTTTTTTTCGTTATCGTACTTATGTATCAGCGGTATATTGGAACACTGAGTAAGTACTCAAATGACTGCAGACCCATGTTATTTGAGACTTCGTGGTCGATTTAATTTAAGATGCGTTCAAGTATTTAAGGGTGCGTCCACATCTGGCGAATGTGCCGCGAATGTGCAGCTCGCGAGCCGTTTGCGAGCTGCCCGCAAGCTGCGTGCGTGCAGTCACGGCAATGGTTTGGTGCGCCTCTTTAGCGCAACTCATGCAAGGCTCGTAAAAGGCGTGGGCGCGGCGCGCGATCTGCACGCACTCAATTCTCGTGCTTACAGTTCCGTTTACTGGCGCCGCCCGCGCGCTGATCGCGTACGTCGCTTAGGTTGCGCGCGAACTGCGCGCGGGCGGCGCAGGAACGGCGCACGAACAAAAATGCACGCGCGCAGCTCGCGCGCAGCTCGCTAACGGCTCGCGAGCTGCACATTCGCGGCACATTCGCCAGATGTGGACACACCCTAACATAAGGTTAGTCTTACCTCACCTTCTTAAGTAACGTAGATAGCCACCCAAATACATACATATTGCTTAGCTCAAAGTAGTATACTCAAACCTTCCCAATATTTTAACACAAAGTAGATTTACCACCATTAAATTTTGGCGGAACAGTCCCACAAATGTCCACATTATTATACATTCCTCAGTCCGTACGACAATGCGAAACGAACCGTGAACTAAATACGCAATGCACACTCGCAGCCCGACACAATATGTTTTGAATTATTGCGTTTCATGATAATTGGGTGGAACCTTTGGTGGGAATTGTATCGGGTAATGTAAACGGTCCCGGTGTGTGGATTGTGCTAGGACAATGATTGTATGCCACTATGAGTTGTGAAAGGCAAATACCTAATAGAACAACGGTTTGTTATAGCTTCTATGATTCGTGGTTTAGTACTGCTGATATACGGGCCGGCTCGACCAGGATAGTAGTATTACCCTCTCACAGGAGATCGCGTAATGAAGTATTATAGCTGCGTTTAATATGATGATGGAGTGAGCCGAAAGCCCACTCAAGATCGCTTAAGTACTCAAAACCGCTCTCAGACTTGTGATCGATTTAGAAGGTTATCAGTATTAGCCCATTTGTTTCGTAGGCCTCTTCCACAATATTCAAAGTCAATAAAATCAATCCTTTCTCCCCAAACGGCATGAAAGCAATACGATCAGACCGCACCTTTGTTTTGCATAACCAGTGACCTCATTACCGTCAACAGTCCGGCCCCAAATAATCGGACTAATTGCTAAGTGCTGTCATGTAACACCAGCTTTAGAAGGTTTAATTATCGGTAAGCGAAAGTTTACTTTACACCAGCTTTAGAAGGTTTAATTATTGGTAAGCAAAAAATTACATTTTGCCGTTTGAGGGTCCCGTAGTGTAATGGTAAAAGTGTTAAGTTTGAGTCCTTAAAAACTGCATTCTCGTTGGCTAACTATGGAATCTGACAACTGTTTTTGATGTGAAACATCTATTGGCGCACTTTGGTAGTATAATTGACCTGTTTGCCGTCACGGCAAACGGCATGACGCTCTCTCATGCCGTCATGCTCTCTCTACACCACCGCTCTCGACTCCCTCGTGTGTGTGTGTGAGCACACAGATCTGCCGGGCGTCCTGAAACGACCAACTTTTTTTGGAAATGTTTGTTTGTGTTGGGCATCGTCACCCAGGTAGGCTGAACATTGACGTAACCTAGATACTCACCCAAAGAATTGGCTAGATATGGCCAATCCTAGAGAAGCATTTAGAATTGAAGAGAAGACTTGTAACCCGTTGTGACGAAATGGATTAAAAAAGAAACAATAGCCTTTATTAGATTCAATTACAATGCCTACTAAGTCCAAACTTTGGGTATTAGGACGATACACCAATCCAAATTTCAATAAGACTCTGTTCAGTTTGTTCCACCTATGCGAGCATTGCTAGCATCACATCAGGGGACTTCATATCTACGAGTTTCGACAACATTATAGTATGATTATTAGTAACAGTATGGATACACTCAATTGGTGTTCAAATACGTTCAATACTCAAACTAAGGCGCAGCATAATACTAAGCCCACAGACAGACTTAGAATTAATTCAAAACCATATAGGGTATAGAAACATGAAAACCAACCATTCTCTGAACTCCAATTCTCTGAACTAGTAGTTATTCTATTTAATCAGGTCACATTAGGTACCTATTGAATAGTTCGTGTACCGTGACAGCGGCGTTTGTCACAGATTCGTGCCGTATATGTATGCAAGCATACATAGTATTTATTTTTTGGCCCGATTCAATTTGTAACTGCTAGCCCGTTATTGTTAGGGAGCGGATGCCAAACGACCTGAATGTTTAAGACATGCTCTGTTGTTCAACATAAAACTGGAAATAATATACAGAACATATCATATAAGTTAATACCTTTTTCTAAATGGTCTTTATAAAATATAAATATCGCCGGACTAACGCGCCTGTTTGGTCCCAAACTAAGCAACGCTTGCACTTTGGGTACCGCACAATTTACTGAGGTGATCCAAGCGACACCCAGAAAAGGGAAAATTACGAAAAGGCTACATAGGTATTCTAGTTCAGGCTAAGTTATTACACAAGTATTTGGTTATAATAAAATTCATCACTTTATATACAAATGCCCTGTTTTTAAATCTGTTGCATTTTTACGTAAATTATACTTAAAATGGTTCCGTATTCGATGTCGTTTGTCGTCTGTTGAATTAAGATAAAACATAAAACAGCGCTGCAATTGCGCGCGTATGTGACTTGCTGCTATGAGAATTACAGTAGGCGGTAGCAGCTCTTTATCTTATGTGTAGTTTTACGAATTTGCATATAAATAGCAAGTATAGATCCAATTGAGAAGTTAAAGGATATTTCACTTAACCTTTATTTCATTACATACTTTTTCGTTGATGTCACACGTATATTATTGAGTCAGTTGAACGTACAAGAAATATCATCAAATTAGAAGTGTACCTACCAAAAGTGTACCTAATTGGGCTCTACGACACATATATAGATTTTAGAAACTCTTTAACGTAAGTATAGAACCTTGAAATCTGTCAGCGAAGGTTTTCACAGCCACAAGCAATGCATGGACTCAAGTATGGGCTCATACTGCTGTGAGTGTGTTTTAAAAATTGCGGAACCTCAAAAAACCGGCATGGGTAGACCAGCCTTCTTGAATCCACTGGTTTCACAGCGCAATAAACGGCTAATTCTAATAATCCATCGCCAGCTATGATGTAACAGGATGTAGTAAAAAATGGGTGAAGCACCTTTTAAATTAATAGCAGTTTTTGTATAGGCCCCAGATAGATTATAACATATTATTTTTTAATTCGTACTTACTGGCGTTGAGCGGGATGGCGGACGCGCGCGCGTGGTACCCCGCGGCGCCCGCGTACGCCGCGTGCCGCCCGTACCCCGCCAGCCTGCCCGCTACGCGATACGAGCGTACATTCTCGCTGCGTAGTGTGCGTAGCGCGCGATATCAACGCTCACTGCTTTGTCGTCTGGAACAATGAAATGTACACTTGTTAAATTTACATTAAGTCATCTAAATATTAGGCACATCGCTGCAGAAAATTCTACTCTACATATTTGTGACTCTACATATAATGATTGGGACCCGCCTCGCATCAATTCGAAAGGGTTATTTACAAGTCAGTTTCTATGTTCTGTATTAACTTTTAGATAAATTCACTAACATTTTAGATAGGCAATTATAATTCGAAACAGCCATCCAGTGAGGTCATCAAGTATAGTTCGTCCGTCTTTGTGTAATATTCTTGACACGAGAACAAAACTAGATACTAGAGGGCGCTAAGCACGGCGCGGTGGGCGGGCGGCGAAGTTGAAAGAACAAATAAGCCCGGTGGCATGTGGCCTCTACGACTCTCATCAAAGTTGCACGCTCGTAGGCCTCTACGCGGCTACGCGACTGTGGGCTACGCCCTCCGCTACGCCACTTGTTGTGTACCGTTTGCACATCAAGTTGGATATTTTATATGGACGGGGTATTTTATTCGAAGAATGTTCTCAAGATATTTTTGTCAAAATGTTGACTATTCTGGATGTATTCTTACAGATTTTAATGCAAAATTATTATCATTGTGTGCCGTTATTTTCAGTTTTTGATAGTTTTAGATGAAATACAATTTAAAAACATTTTGGGAAAGACATCTGAAATCGGCCAACCCGCACTGGACCAGCGTGGTGGATTACGGCCTGAATACTCTCGTAATAATAGGAGGCCAGGGCCCAGAAGTGGGACGTCAAAAGGGCTAAATTATAGTTATAATGTTTAAATAAAATACAGACACCCATTGCTTGACGAAGATGATGTTATACAACCGATATCACTTACAGCGAGCACTTGAACTCATGTGGCTGACTTATCCGACCTAGCCCCCCACACACGGGAGACGTGCACACCGTTCTTGTAATTTTGCTTCAACGGGCAACTAACCCGCAACCACCCGGTGCCGTAAGCCCGGGGCAGCCTATGGTCGAACCACTAAACCAAGGGCTCGTCAAATTCGATACGGCAATTATTTATTATTTGAAATCCAACAACTACTATATAAAGTTAAAAAATATATTCTCTAATACATACTGTTTTTATTTCTAACAATTAATAAACTGGAAACTTTCCCTGTCAACGCTACATACAAATTTTCATACCGCGCTGCTTCAGTTTTCGTCGCCCGCCACAGTACAGTTGACAATAAAATGCATATTAGATAACCGTGTTTTGTTGGTGGCACGTGATTGGCTGACTGTACGTGAGCAAGCCGCCGAGTCCCGATGTTAGTTGTATGTAGTTTATATTTCGTATTAGAGCCGGAATTATCGTTATGATCATTTATATTACACCTATTTTGGAATATTGACTTCTTTCTTATTTTTATTTTATTCTGGATACAACTTGACTTCCTGTCAAAAATCGTAGTGACTATCACCACGTTTCCCACATTACACTCTACACTGAGACAAAAAAAATGAAGACAATAAATTATTTTTTCATTACTCATACTCAGAAAGTACGTCTGAAGTTGTCTGAGGGGCGGGTTGAAAGTAATAATTTTCAGCCCTAGGGAGAATCGCTTTCAACTGACCGCTATCAAATTATTAAAAAAAAATGTTATATTTTCACATTTCTATTGAACCATGTTCCAACTTGTTCTACAGTCACTCAATTACAGCGCGATGTAAAATTGAAATAACATAAAGTTAAGTATTAATTAAAAAATATATATTATTTAATGACTTTATTATAATTTAGTTTCAACTATTTCTTTAAAATAACATAGATTTGAGCAAAATATTTACCTTTTTTCAATGATTAAAATGAATAATAATGGCTGAATAATGAAGCTGGCCGGCCAACGGAAAAAAAATCAAAATAAGCGGCAATCCGATCTTAATTTGTTTTTTCGAGTTGTAGAGTATTGTTCATACTTCCTTGTTCATTCATTTTTTCTTTAGCTAACTCCTGTTTTTATTTTTACTTTCCTTGTATTCGTAATGAAAAGCACAGTGTTTACCTCGGGTGAAATTAGAGCAATAACACTATTATTACTACCCTCGAACTATAGGCGCCCTCGCCACGCTCGGGCGCCAAGCCCCGTCTCGGGACAAATTAAGTTACTTTCATTCCTAGGGTAACAATGTACTATTGTAGTTCTAAGTATTATTTTTTGTATATTTTGCTTCACGTTTTGTTATTGCTCTAATTACAAAATACTTTCATAGTAAAAATTAATAAAGGTCTAGGAACTACAAAATTCATTTATTGTCACTATTTTTTTCTCAGTGTACAGCACGATTTTATTACAAAAAAGTTGAATACGTGATGAACGCGTGTCTTGTCAAATTTTCAGTGTGATATTTTAAACTTAATTCCAGTTTTTTTTTACCCACCAATAGAAACTAATCGAAATAGATGTCTAACTCAATGGAACAAAGTCCAAAAGAGATATAATTCAAATATTACATTAACCATCAATCGTTTGCACCATCATCACTGTGTTTTTTTATGGACAACATGCATCCAAATCTTCAATTAATATTTTCAAGTCACTCATGGTCTCCCTTCACTAGTGTGACGATTTCTTTGCAATCCAATACATACCTACAAACGTAAGCCAACAATAATGATTAGGAAATCGCAAATCATGCCCGCACTAAACAAAAACTCAGCATTTTGTAACGAGTTATTGACTAAATCGATCGATTACCATTTAACTTAGTGGCTAGTGAATAGGGTAACACTAGTGTACTAATCAATTTGTGTAATGGCAACATTCACACCCACCCCTCCTGACGTAACGTATCAAGGGTAATGTGAATCGAGCTAGGGTTTAATTGTGAAAGTTACTTCCGTAAACAAGAGGTTATTAATTTATAATTATAATAATACAATTTAATTTAGCCCTTTTGACGTCCCACCGCACGGCACGGGCCTCCCCTCAACATGAGGGGGATTCAGGCCATAATCCACCACGCTGGCCCAGTGCGGGTTGGCGGATTTCACATGTCTTTCGAAAATTGGTTAGATCTTCTAAGACATGCAGGTTTCCTCACGATGATTTTCCTTCACCGTAAGCAAGTGATAATCATATAGAAATTATGATTCGCACATAGATTTCGAAAAATCCAGACGTGCGAGTCGGGGTTTAAACCCAAGACCTGGTGCCCGCAAGACGCGTGGTTTAACCAATCGGCTATCACTGCTTTTCTGCTTTTCTTTTTATTAATTTAGCCATGGTTTTTACAGTACTTGTTATACAGACCTACTTACGTGTGTACTTGTTCTAGATAATAATAACTTTGTTTGATCTTTATCATATACGTTTTATGTACATAATTATTATGAACATATAAAAACTAATTTAGTACCGATAGTAGAGTCAGTCTATAGCCAATGGACTACAGACATAAACGGGCTAGATAGAACGGGGTAGTACCACTCTCTCACAGAAGATCGGCGTATAGGAGCTTATCTATAAGCGTTTCGTGCGATGAGTGAGTGAGCTGGAAACACAACTCCTACCTCCCTTTCTCGGCCAAGTACGAGCCCGCCTTTGGTATTGCAAACATCTATAGGCTATGGCAACTGCTTAACATCAGGCGGGTTGTACGCTTGGTTACCGAATTTGTTATGTAAAATAGCCAAGATTTTTCAACTACTTACACGTCGGAACTCCTAACATGGCGGTGATGTGTTCTGAAACTCCTTGCAACTGATACTAGGTCATTCTTATCTTGTTTTCAGCTAGATAATGTTAATTAAACAAGTTATTTTGCTGGGCATGACGAGTGTGTACAAATATGTGTATGATAACACGTTGAGGAAAATAATCAAACTTGTTTTTAGGCGCCATTGTAATGATCTTGAAGAGAAAGAGGTATTACTCTACTAATAATTTCATAAAATAAGTTGTCTATATGTATATATAATACATTTTACAAAAAAAAATATTGAAATATAGTTCTCCTAGTAACATAATAGGCTGACCGTGGATTAACATAAATACGGGGTATTTTTTTTGAGATATTAAATTTTATTTATTACTTCGTAATGGATTGGTTGGTGAAATACTTACATTTCTTTATACTTTTTAAGTAAACCAGTATCATAATAAGTTATTATTAAGATCCAAATTAAAGAAATTATGTGGTCTCTAGTTATTTTTAGCATCTTTAATTGCATCTGCATAAAATTTTATTGTATCTAGGTTTTTTTGAAGTCGGTATTTTTTTTTTTTAATATTTTTTTTTCACCTTTTTTAGTGGTGAAGCCGGAAGGTAGGCAGTTTACTGAGACTATTTTAGTGACCGCAAACACCACTGAAAATTCACAGGAAAGCAAATTACACAATTTCGTTTCCTAGAATGGCGCATTTTTTCCAGTTATTTTCATTTCAATGCCAAACTACAGAACTGATTTTGATGAAATTTCAATGGGACCAATCTGGAGGAACATCCTTTAAAACAAAAAAAAAATTTTCAAATCGGTTTATAAATGACGGAGTTCTGAGGTAACAAACATAAAAAAAACATACAGCCGAATTGATAACCTCCTCCTCGTTTTTGAAGTCGTTTGAAATGTATAATATTATAAATATTAAGTTATTCCTATAATAGATGTATAATAAACAATCTATTATAATTGTCTAGAAAACTAATCTAAGAATACTAACAGTAGCGAAATATTGTTTTTAAATATTGAAATTGGGATTTTAACTACGAAGTTTTTTTCACGTGATGTTCTCAACAAGAGATATGACGACACGTGATTAAATCCTGACGTCGCCGCTTCCACGTGCTTACCGAAGTAAGGGAGGTCGACCACTGTCCTCCATCAAAATCCTGGCCTAAATCCAAAGCTAAAGGCCTAATATATTACTATAAATAAAGAACATTAACAGTACCATTAGGATGGAAGCTTTGCAAGATAGTTCATGTAGATATTATTAAGCCCTATTCAGATCTAGACCGGAATTCCATGATACGCCGTATATCCACAGCACTGTAGAGTTACCGTGGCTTGAGCTTGTCCGAGTAAATTCCCTAATGTAGGTAACGAATACCGTCTAAGTCTAAACAGACTATTATATTATGTTCAACAAACCATCCAGAATAAATGGAAGTTTATGATATGAACAAGTAAATAATATAGAGTGTATAAAATAGAGTGCATCGAGTTCGTCTATAAATTGTTGTTTGCCGTGTTAATATTTTACGAAGAGCTGTGTTTTCAATGCCACGGACTACTTACTCAATGTTTCATTTTCACAATAAAACTAACAATGTTGAGACTTTCTTTATACTAAGAAAATGTATGATTTAAAATAGGAAACTAAGCACGTGCTTAGTTTCCTATTTTAAATCATAAAAGCTTAGGCTTTACACGTGTAAAGCCTAAGCTTTTACAATATAAAAGTTTTACATCCGATATTTTTGTCCTTAGCTACCTTCTTTTATAATAATGTATTATATTTCAACAAGTTAAAACTATATAGAAGTAGACATACTGATACGTATTTAATAGTGTAAACAACTCGGAATTGACGATTCAACATATTATAATTGGCATTTCGCTAAACGGACGAATGAAATAACGAATAGCGAGCTTCCACTCACTTTCCTTTGTCTCTCTGACAAACGGGATATAAAAGCAATAAAACGCGCTCACAGCACCGACTCCAACGAATTCCTCCTTCAGTGCCGAAATTGCTCGGATTCCGGAAACTTCCGGACTTTTACGGTGTCCCGGATTCCTGCGACAACGTGTGGTCAAAGCGCACGACACGCGCGCGTTTTATGTAAACATACAGGCAGTGTTAACAGGCGACGACACTTCGTTTATTGGATCATAATTTTCATCGTTAATAACCTTGTATAGTTACTAGGGGTTACTATTTTAAAAACCGCCTTTCATTTACCACAATCCCCTTTAGTATTTTTAGTAGGTACTTTATTTCGGGACTAGCTGAGCCCGCGACTTCGTCCGCGTGGAATTTAACTTAACAAAAAAGCCCGCTCCCGCGTTCTGAGCCCGCACGACAGAACCCATTTTTTCATTTTTTAAAATTTTGTTTTTCGAAAATAAAAGTAGCCTAAGATACTGCTTATAACATCAGCTATCTACCAGTGAAAGTCCCGTCAAAATCGGTCCACCCGTTTCGGAGATTACCCGGAACAAACACACAGACAGACAGACAGACAGACAATTTTTTTTTTATCGCGTTTTTCTATAGGTATCGTATGTACTTCCATATGCATTTAGTGAAAAGGTGTTATTTTGATATTACAAACAGACACTCCAATTTTATTTATTTGTATAGATAAAATGTACAAAGTTATTTCCATAATTCAACTTCTTTTGATGTTGCTTAAATTTAACATAAGCAACAGGTAGCCAGACAAACACTTTCAGAATTATAATATTAGTGAAATATTCAGGAGATATTCTCATCTTTATGAGCCTTATAAAAGTATAGGTAAATTATTTAACCCTGGTAGTTTAATCAACTTTTCACAAAAGAGTGTTTAAGGAGCTATGTTTTTGAATGGATATTAATGTAGAATATATAATAATTATAAAAAGAAAACATGTTAATTTCGAGCTGGCTCTAATACTTTAAAGGTGCAGAACTACTTCATCATCAAATCCTTTTCGAAAGTCAACAATCTTTATTCAACTAGTTCCTCAACTGTAATTTCATTTCACCATAACCTGAGTCCAGCTTACCCTGCATTCGATGGGGTTTAAATCAACGCACTTGTTACCGGTTAAGCCTACCCGGCGGCATAAATATATGTAACAAAAATGTGTTAGCTTTGGTTCCCATATGATGGCCTTTTTAATTTTTTTATAGGACTAGGCCCGCCACACACTTCCACCAGTGTTACTCCTGTAAGCCATTCTCGACAATGGTGTCCAATGGTGACACCGAGGTTTAACCATCGACGAGTCCCGGGGAAAAAAGCTACATTGTCTTGGAACCCGCACGAATTTGATGAAAAGAGGGAGATAAGGAATTAGAGAAAGGACTAAAAGAAAAATAACATATTTAAAAAGATCTCTACGACTCTTCCAAAAGACAAGACATTTCCTACTTTATAGCATACCTACCCTGCCCCACTGGCAAAACGCCTCACAAAGAGACGTGACCTACCACAACGCGATCCCGTATGCCAACTCACGCGCCTGCTATGACCGATTCGCTCCATGGCACATAGAGTTAAATACACAGTTGGATGTAGAGTGCCTATCTATTGGACCAGGACCAGTACCTAGCCAAGCAGTTGGCTATGTAGGGCATAGTTAAAAAATATAGGTACACGTTCCTTATCAAACATGCCAGAATGTTTGGTTTTCCATGCTTACAGAGATGCTACATATTTGATGTGACATCGCTTTTTACAAAAGTTACTCAACAAAGTCAATTCTTGAATTTATTTATGTATTAACAACTAAGTAAAATATGCATTTTGTAAGCAGGACTTTAATTAAATAGAAAACAATCGTACACTTGTTTGTGTTAATAATTTTCAATGTTCACCTACATTTTAGTCTGCCCTAAAGAAAGCTCGTGTTTTGTACAGCCAACATAGTTGGCTTCACGTGCCATACGGCAACGTTGGCCCAACATCCGTTTGGCCCAAGGTGGAGCACTAAACCCGCCCGCTCGCTTGGCGCCGCGTATTTCTCATGGGAAACGTCATGGTAATATATCGCGTATCTCGAGTGAAATTGTTTTACGTCAGCCATTATTGATATCTCGTTTGTTCTGTGGGTCCATGGGCGCGCTACTCGTTTGTAGATTATTGTTATTCTAGCAGTGTCAAGGATGTAGATTATTTATTATTGCATTAGCGAGATCCTGTATTTGTGTCTATTAGGGTATTATTTTATTAGAATATATCACAACTTCCAGTCAAGCTTAGATAAAAAAAGTGTAGAGAAAAAGTTTATTAATTTATTACATTCAGTTTCTAAATTATTTAAGAAAGCATTAACTTTGCGTAACGTGTATGTATGGATAAATATCAAGTACGGACAGTTACACATTTCACAGAAAATTTCCAGTATAAGCTGTGTTCTCTTCACCACGGGCGTCAATAAAAAAGGGAGTTCAGCTTATGCTGGAAATTTTACCAAAGAGTTGCAGGCGACTGTCAACATATACACTACAAGATATAGAAAATAAAGAACATTTATATATTACTAATACCAATAAAGAAAACATTTGTTACTAAAACAAATTCAATATATCATACTAATATTATAAAGAGGAAAACTTTGTTTGTTTGATTGTAATGAATAGGCTCCGAAACTACTAAACCGATTTGAAAAATTCTTTCACTGTTGGGAAGCTACACTATCCCCGGGTGACATAGGCTATATTATATTTTTTTTAAATTAGTGATCCTTACTAATACTCGAATAATGTAACCGCAATGTACCTGTGCGAAGCCGGGGCGGGCTGCTAGTATTAAATATATTGAAAATTGAATATATTCTACTAAAGTAATAGCCTAACCTAACACTTCATGACTACACAATTCTGAAGGTCGAAATAATACGGACAGTACAATACCAAGTACAATACATAATATTTATTTTCCAACAAAACTTCGATAAATATAAACGGATAACATCGTCTTAAATAACGGCGAGGCAGTGACGTCGGCAATCAGGGCGGTCACGCACGGCACGCCTCGAGTGGGGCTCTCCATCGCCGCTAGGGTTGGCATAACTCGAACTTTTTGTATTTCTCTACCGTTTCCTGAGTGGTCAGCAAAAAAACTATTGATAAGCTGTGACAGCCGATTGGTTAAAGCACGCGTCTTGCGGGCACCAGATCTTGGGTTCAAACCCCGGCTCGCACCTCTGGATTTTTCGAAATCTATGTGCGAATTATAATTTCTATATGATTATCACTTGCTTACGGTGAAGGAAAACATCGTGATGAAACCTGCATATCTTAGAAGATCTAACCAATTTTCGAAAGACATGTGAAATCCGCCAACCCGCACTAGGCCAGCGTGGTGGATTATGGCCTGAATCCCCCACGTGTTGAGGGGAGGCCCGTGCCCAGGAGTGGGACGTCAAAAGGGCTAAAATTATTATTATTATAAATGCGGTTATCTTGGGCTGAATGTGTAAATTGAATTATTAATTTTAACGATAGATAGAATATGGGTTTGAAGAATTTCATCGTTAAAGGCGTTCTTATGGAGAGAGGCATGAAACGATAGTAGCGTAAGTCAAGTACTCGTTATGTTGTTCGGAAAAAAATATGAGACCGTAAAGCAACGTTCAATACTTGTTTTTTGCGAAAAATTAAAATTTTACGAGGGTGTATCGTATGCATTCTCGCTTTTTAATAATAAACATGACATTGAGGAGGGTCACTTTATTATACAAATACCTACATACTTAAAAGAAAAATATATATTTTATAGGTATCTTGAAATAAAACTACACCTCCTTCTTGGACATCCTAAGGATTATACCCACAGATGTTAAACTATGGCCCAATTTTTTTTTACAAAGTCTGCTAACTTTATACTTAGTATTTAGAAGTCTGTGCTGCAAAGAAACTCACTTCCCTGAAGTTAAGCAGTTACCGTAGCCTATCGATCCTTGAAATACAAAAGGCATTGCTCGCACGCTGCCGACATGAAGGCGAGTGGGAAAGAGCTAGGGAAGGGATGGAGGCGGTGGTAGTTGAACTTTGAACTACCCTATGCTGAACTTTTTATCACTGTCTCTAGCCGAAAGCTTAATAGAAAAGCTGAAACGAGCCATTAAGGCTAAAGCGCCCATCTAGCCCGCGAAGTTCAATTTTTTTGAGTTCTTTTAGATATTTTTCAAAACCTGACAATAATAAAAGGCAAATTTTGTAATTCGCGAAAAAGACCGTGTGCAATGCATTTATTAATACATTTATTTTACTCTAAATATTATCACGGTGGATATGATACTAGTAAATCACTAAATATACAAAAATTGCCAGATTATCTGGATAGCTGTCGTTCTTGAAATGCACACGGTCTTTTTCGGGAATTACAAAATTTGACTTTTATTATTGTCAGATTTTGAAAAATTTCTAAAAGAACTCAAAAAATTTGAACTTCGCGGGCTAGATGGGCGCTTTAGCCTTAAATAAAACTTGTGCAAACTCAACTGGCCACTGTTCAGATAAATTACTGTTGCACAATTTAACAGACAGTTTTTGAAACGTTCGTTAGGCCGGACGTTCTATGAAGTTGTATTTATCATGACGAGAATGTGATGCAGGATTCAAATAAAACCAAGTTTTCTTATGTGATAGAGCAAGCAGGATGAATAAATAATGATGCGAATCAAAATAATTAGCCTTCATTTGTTTGCAGAGAAGGAAAACATATCATCATAACGATGATGATGACAGCCAACTTTTCTGGCAATTAGAAATCACGGATATAGAGCAAGTTTATTTCAAACTCTATTTATTTAGCTGCAGAGTCCATTGTGGAACAACCCTAGCTCTCCACAATTTGTAACGTGCGCCGCGCGCCGTGCAGGGAGTTATCTCGCGGGGTGATATAATAAAGCAATAGAGACCTATATCTCGAGCCAAAAGATTCTTCCGCGAATTATTCGCAGTGGTAATAACTTTGGATCACTTTTGACGGAACACATCACCGGAAATACAAGTGCAATTTTTCCGAATAAACCTGAATCACGATAACAGACTTCGCAAGTATCGTGACTTACAAGACCCCGAAAACAGCATTGGGGCAAAGCAGCCGCTCCTTCAGACATACATGTAAAGTGTGAGTAGTATGCACACCTCACTAAACTAGCTTACTAATTGAAATACCTAAATCTGAGTGAGATTTGATAACTATTTACTTATTTAGTGACAATGGTGTTGCTGTTCCTGAGAATGTACACCATCTTTTATTCACTGAAAAGAGTAACCATCGAGTTTCTTGCCGGATCTTCTCAGCGGAAGCAGCATTCCGAACCGGTGGTAGAGTCTGACTATTCATAGATGCTTTGTTGGCTTGCATCATTAAAAACAATTTTGATTTTGAGTTATACATACAACCCTGACTGGAAGATCTTCCCTTTTCCGCTAAAATAGTTTAAGCAATAAAATGTTATCCCACACCATGACCGAACCCCTAATTATAACATAACACCGTCACTACCTGCTTCATATCGACCACGGAGTCCCGCGGGACAGCGGCGCCGCCTACTAAGTGTGGCCTCAAACAAAGCGCCCATACTCGACTAATTTATAGCTTATTGCGCTGTAAACTGCTTCCGGTAATGACGTGTATAGACTAACGACGAACTAACTATTAATGTATGTGTGGAAGTATTCATTAATATAGGCGCTATACATTTTGAACATATTCGAAGTGCTAAATCGATCTAAAGTCCTAGAACGGTCTTGAGTACGCCTTTGATGTGTCATATTGTACTGGTATAATAGAAGAATGACATTACCACACTCGCTTTGATGACTTGACTTCGAGTTATTAATACGGGTCTATTGTGTTTTGGATTTACAAGCTATTTTTGGGGCCGCCGCGCCCGGTCTAGCTGACCCGAAGCAGACCCCTATGACTTGCTGGAACGCGAGTTTTTCGCGAGAGGTGAGTAGAATTTGTTTATTCTGGTTAATATACTAGGTGAAACAAAAAGGGTATACTATTTTTTTTGCATCTTAACTTTGTAAATCTCATACAATCGGCTTTGTGGGACAGTTGAAGTACTAAAGGTTTTGTAGACTTGTGGAATATGTCAATAGCTGTATTCCTATACCACCTTTTGTTTTTCAAGTTTCCTCCAAAGCTGATAGTTTTAGAATTACAAAGTTAAGTTTTGAAAAAAATAGTATACCCTTTCTGTTTCAACCTGTATATTATTATTTTTTTTGTAATGACAAGGATGACTAAATAATAGACTAAAAGGGTTAATATGAACTACAAAAAACATTTGCCGTCGTATTTTTTTCTCAGTGTGTACGTGCCATAGTGTGTGTATGGCAGGTGATATATCTGTTTGCATTTGATCTCACGTTGGAAACTGTATCGCTTAATAAATTACCCCTTCTGTGCCATGGGACCCGTTCGGTAGCCGGCAACGATAGCTGTAATGTGGTGGGTGATTAAGTGTTATATTGCGTGTATATATGTACTTATTAAAATATTCGCAACGCAACAAGTTTTTAGTTATTTACTAATTAATTAAACACCCTAAATCTCCATTGGACACGATGGTTTCAGTGGTTCCGAAACAGAAACATACAATCGAAATATTACCATATAGATAGGTAAGTACTAAGGCCTAAGGGTATTAAGCTGTGGTATTTAGATACTTAGTCATTATAATACCATGTTAATGGGACTACCTCTAGTAATGTGATAACTGAATAATACTAGTACACTTTTTCTTTTTTGCTACTTTTTATATTAAATATCCTTTAGTGCAAGTTTCATAAACTAAAAGACAATAATAAAGTCTTATTTTAATAATGCACGATATTTTGCTTGTCACCACGATACTTTATACCTACAACAAAAAATCCGATGATATAAATCTTTCTGTTGGCCGGTAGAGCTTTTTTCAAAGGTTAGCTGTTAGAAAGAACCCCATTAGATATGCATTATTCAAATAAACTGTGATCCATATTTATCCACTGATTTTAAATGTATCAAAAGTAGCACAACGCTCAAAATTTTTGGGGACAAAATAATGTTACTATCAGAAACAAGTATCGCGGAATAACTATGTACGAAATATAAATAACAGCGAATGTATTGGCGCACACAAAATGGCGATGCGCCGCCATCGTGATAACGAACGGCGGGACACGTCAAGACGGCACAGCAAGGCTCCCGCTGAGCACCGTAGCATCTGACAGTACTTGATGTACTTACAACTGAGCATTTCTATATTTACTTAAATTTAAGTTTTTCGCCAAAATAAAATGTAAGAATCTCACCCCAGACGAAAAGAATAACGCTGCGTAGGTACTTACAAACGGGAAGAGAAATCGTTTAGGCGGATATTCGCTTGATCCATCCTGCAAAAATCTCTATAAACCACGCCAAATTTCAAATTGATAAAATTGTTAACCAATGTTTGCAAGTACCTAACATTTACACCGATTTATATTGTTGCCTCTATTTTGTGTTGTCAAAAAATTGAGACAACAACATGCATCGGTGGAAATGTCATGGTCAGTGGAAACGAGGGATAATGGGACGACCGCTTGGCGCAGTGGTTCAACCGTAGGCCACTCAGCACATGGTGGTTGCGGGTTCGATTCCCGCCGGGGAAAATTTTGGAAATGGCCTTTTCGTAATTTGCCCTAGTCTGGGAGTCACTGGGATCGCCCCCAGTCAATTGTACGGTACCCATAATACAAGCGTTGCTTAGTTTAGGACCATACAGTTGGTGTGTCAGTCTGCGACATATTATTTATGTATAATCAACTTTTAATAACCACCGCACCGCCAGATAGAAAGTTGTCTATCGCAACGTAAAGGAATAACCCACATTATAACACAACATCTTAAGCTATAAGACGACGCGATTAGCGCCATTGAACTGATCATAAAGTTCGTATGTCAAGCGCCATTGTCTTGGGCACGATACGCTGAGGCTTCGAGACGACACTAGAGTGGGGCGCGGTGGGGGGGGGGGGGAGTAACTCAACCTACCAGCTGTCATCTTCATCTACCCGGAAGTAGTTCGTAGCTGACACAAAATATTTAACATTTTTTTTTAATTTTTCAAAAGATTACCAGCAATGTGTTTATCACATCGCTGGTAAAGCCGAACTCGATATGAAATGTTTGATAACAAAACGTTGCCTAGTAACCAATGATATGTTTACAATATTTTAGTTTTAATAAGTATTTATTCACTATTTATAATATAAATCTAGCATAATACAAAATATCATTCAATATATCAATGACTACAAAAAATTCAACCAAATCTAAACAAAATTTGTTGATCATCATTTGAGATCGAGTTTGGCCTTGGTAGCCTTGTTAGCCCCTCCAACTAAGCTAAATGCTTGTACTAGGAATGAGCTCACGTCAATTATTTAGGCCAGACTGGGGATCGAATATAGAACCTGTCGGGTACAAGGGTGGCCCCACTGACTACTGGGCCCTAACCACGCTAGCTACTCAAATCGTAATAGAAAGGCAAAAGCTAGCGATTACGTTTCAAACGCTCCGCTTTTGACGTTTTGCTGACACCATACCATAGCAATGTCTTTAGCAAAACGTCAAAAGCGGAGCGTTTGAAACGCAATCGCTAGCTTTTGCCTTTCTATTATGATTTGAGTAGCTAGCGTGGTTAGGGCCCTGGGCTATTGGTTCTTTAATCATGATAAATACGACTAGGATCATTCACAATAGTAACGAACTATGACTCTACAGTTTTTGCCGAACAATATTTTTCTTGGATCCGTTCGTCACGCTCAAAAGCTTCAACGAAATCAAAAACGTATATTTCATCACCCCTTATGGTGGTAATTAAGTTAGCGGAGACAATGTAACGTAACAGCGATGACGTCACCGCCCCCGTCTACTCGTCCCAGACTCATTTTACGACCTCCCCCACTAAAACCTCGCACAAAAGTACTGGAGTTATAAAAACCGATGTTGTTATTAAGTTTTATAATTCAGATGTCTGCGAACTGAACGCCAGGCTAATTGCGAATATGAAAGCTGCGAATTATTCGCGAAATTATCGGTTACAGGTATTGTGGCTAAAATTTAAATAAAATCTACGTTAATGTATTTTTCATGTTGGGAAAAGCGCGTTATAACTATATATATAAAATTGAATGTTACCCTTATTAATGCGCATTTTCAGCTAATTTTGATCACGTATTCAAAATGTAAATCTATCTCTAGATCAGTTTTTGCTCGGTTTTTATATTCACTAGCCTAGATTTTATTTTCTGGATGTCTATAAAAGCACCATCTACCGTGTCCAACTATAGCTAAGGACCGTACAGGTGACCCTATAAGTACAAAAAAGGTCATCGAAATCGGTCAAACCATTTAAGACGAGAAGAATTACGAACACACCCACACGGGAAATTTATCTATCTATATCAAAGAATTTGTAATTAGCCCAGTCATATTAGGGCTTTCACCTCGGAATGAAAGATAATAAGCTGCAAATTGGTATGAACCTTTGTTTTGTCATTCTAAATGTTGTCTCAAAAGTCACAATCGTTATCGTGTCCGCGTCTCAAGATATTCAAGGTCAAAGGTCACAAAAATCGGTTTTTCGCGAATATCTGGCTTCCTATCAGTTAAATGAGATTTGCATTTATTATAAAAGTTGTAGGCTATAAAATTCCCTACAACTTTTGTTTAAACTTTTTTTTCATACGACTAACCGTTTTGAAGGTAGAGCGCGAAGAGTGCACATCGTACAGTCATATACGGCCTAATGCAAGGTCAAGCGTGAGTTATGGTTATCAGTACGTTATAAAGTCAATTATTTACTTGGAAATTATAATTATTAAACAATGCCTATTATTTATGTACTAACTATTAATTATTTATATTTAATTAAAGTAAGTAACTTGATTATTTATATATAATTATTCATATTTAACTATTTAAGTATAAAATATTATTAATTCTGGATTATATATTTTAGTTTTATTTTAAGTTAAAATGATAGTAAGAGTATATATTTTACACATATTTTTATTTATTATTAAATACGGCATAATATACATTTATCAAAATGTGAGTTCAAATATCAAAAGTATCTTTGTTGATTTTAATTGTAATGAAATTGGAAATGGAAGCTAATTATCTTCTTCTTCTTCGTCGTCTTCTTCTTCTTGTCGCTCAAAAATGTTCGATTCATTGTCATCATCCTCATTATCTGTCATGTTCATCTCCAAACCTTCCAGAATATCGGGATCATATGTATTTTCTTCATCGGGATTACTTGGATACAGTGAAGCGTTGAGGCAAGCTTGTCCGTTGCACTGGCCGCAAGCTAAAGAACATTGTAGCCCTGATTTTCTGCATCCACAGCGGGAACCACAACCATTTTTGCAATTGCAAAATATTACGTTTAGTAGTTCGGCTGGTGCTGGAGGTAATAACGTTCGTATGGGCTCCAGGATTTCATTTTCAAGCATCCAGCCCCATTCTTGAGGTTCTAAGTCCTTCCCTAACCACGTTTGAATCTGGTAGTAGACACGTTTTATGTGTTGATGAGCTGCTACACTTGTTGGTGGAAGCTAAAAACAATACACACAAACACTTAAAATAAAACTAAAATATATAATCCAGAATTAATAATATTTTATACTTAAATAGTTAAATATGAATAATTATATATAAATAATCAAGTTACTTACTTTAATTAAATATAAATAATTAATAGTTAGTACATAAATAATAGGCATTGTTTAATAATTATAATTTCCAAGTAAATAATTGACTTTATAACGTACTGATAACCATAACTCACGCTTGACCTTGCATTAGGCCGTATATGACTGTACGATGTGCACTCTTCGCGCTCTACCTTCAAAACGGTTAGTCGTATGAAAAAAAAGTTTAAACAAAAGTTGTAGGGAATTTTATAGCCTACAACTTTTATAATAAATGCAAATCTCATTTAACCGATAGGAAGCCAGATATTCGCGAAAAACCGATTTTTGTGACCTTTGACCTTGAATATCTTGAGACGCGGACACGATAACGATTGTGACTTTTGAGACAACATTTAGAATGACAAAACAAAGGTTCATACCAATTTGCAGCTTATTATCTTTCATTCCGAGGTTGACCCCTTTTTTTACCTAATATGACTGGGCTATAATAAGACATTAGAAGTGGCATATCCGCGTAATTTTGGCACTAAGTTTATGTCCATTTGGACACGTATGCATTCAGTACGACACCAGACGTTGTACGAGACACATCTAGTAAAAATGGTGTATTGCAGCATTTTTAATTGCGGAAATTGTTCAGAAACTTGCAATTATACCAATAAAGGTATTACATTTCATGGGTAAGTAGATATATATGGTAATAATCAGGTTTTTTGCTAATTTAAACCAACATGTATACTTTACCACGAGAATATAAATATTTACTATGATCTCACCAGCCCCATTTCCATTGCTGCTTGCGTAATCAAACGTACGGCATATCGACGAACCGTAAAAATCAATGTAATGCGAAAAGTATGACATCCTCGTGCGTATGAATTTTGACTAGTACGGCGGTGTCATTGTGACAACATCAGACGGGAGTTAGTGATGTTACAATGTTTGTATTTTATCGATATTTTTGTAAGAAATATTGACTTTATTTATTTAATATAATTTCCGCTAGTAATTAAAATCCACCAACAATTAAAAAGCTTTTTAAAACAGTTTATTTAGCTTGACTTCGTATATTTGTTTTTTAATTTGCTTTAAATCTTGCAGTGAATTTTTCAACCACTTCATCTATAGTATTTGGCTTCCCATAACAGTAAAATATTACCATAATTTAAACCTCCGATCTTTAAATCCTGATACTGCAAGTACTGCCAACCTAAACCGTGAGTCTGTGGCTACTGCTGATTTTAAAGAAATATTGTCCGTATCAATCATCAACGTAGCTGTTTAACTCTTGGTTCCAATTCCTCAGTCTTAAGGCAGTAGGACCACAAAAAACAAATAATTGAACGGTTTTATTGTTCCCGCCCATAAATATTTTCTAGCTTTTAGTGTATCATCTGAGTTGAATAAAAGCGTTTTTTTTTATTTAGGCCCTCCCTGTTACCTTCTCATTATATACTTATTTACGTGATGATTTTTAGTTTCCCTTCAAATTCAGATATCAAGGATTTGGAAATTGATAACAATGACAGACAAAGAGAACTGGTTTCCTACAAATTATAGTCGATTTTTTTCAGTCCACAATAAAGAAGACAATTTAAATCCTACGCCAAAAACACGGTTTTTGATTAAATCAGCCATACCTACGATTAATGTATGGAATTTACGAATTTACGCACTGCAGACGTAGGATTTCAATTGATAAATTACGATATTGTTATTTGCTAAATTATGGCATGAGCATATTTTTTGTCAACAGATAGTATGCCATCGGGGCACACTATACCAATAACATCCACTCATGAATCCACATCCTATACGTCATTAACGCCTTTATTTGAACGCACTTTACAATCTCCTCAATTAAATAAAAATATGAACATAAACTATTTTGGGTACGTCAGGTTTTGAATTTCATATACCATACTTATTACAATAATATCGATACCAAATCGATAACTTTATATTTGATTCAATCACTAGCTATTTAGAGTATGTTCGGGTATTTATCACCTAGCTCGCCAATATGGCCAACTACTATTTCTCCGAAACAAACCAACTCTTAGCGTTTAACATTCCTACTTGGTCTACACTCTCCCCACTGCCTACCGCTGTGACTGCGCGTGTGTCTTGGCAGGCAACGAACCAAAATTGTGTATTTCCAAATATTTTAAAATTATTAGTAAGTACACAATATTGTAAGCAAACCCTTTATCTGTAGTGTGGTGATAGATTTGTAGAGACATTGTCCAAATATCTTGAGATATATATAACTTATCGACGTTGCGTTATTAGCCTGGTAGGCAATATTGTCTGAACTAGTGTCAATTGTAGTATCCTATTATATTTTTTTCAACGGCTCCAAGTAAGTTAATTTCCAGTCCAGGTTGACACAATGCTGAAGACGTATAGGTAATTTATTTGTATCAGTATTTTCTATAGTGGCCAATATGGCTCACAAGTGGTTGACATCGTGTTGGAAGAAGAAGGTGAACCCATAATACTGCAGGGTTTTCCTGGATATTCTTCCATTGATTACAATGTGGCACCGTACGAAATTCAATAAATTAAAGATCTAGTTATTTATTTTGTACCTTCGTTTATTATAAATGTTAGAACAGAAAAACTTTAAAAATAAAATAAAATAAAAAATAAAATAAATAAAAGCCCTGCCCGCGTGAGATGGTGCCAAGAATGCTGGCTGCATTTCCTCGTTGTATGGATCTAGACTGATTTTTTGAACGAGGATAGAGCCAGCTCTCTTGTCACCTGTTGAAAATCTTACTGTCAAACCAAAATAAGTGATTACTTTAAATACCGTAATTATTATTACACTATGTATTTAATGTAATTTATAAATGTTTCATTTAATACCTACCTAATACATAGGTATACGAAATTAGAACATAATACATACATAATAATAGTAGCTTTTATTTTCCTTATCCCGCATAATACGCTTTCTCGCTTAAGACGCGTTTTTGGTTGGTTCCCTGTGAAATCGTCATAAACAGGTTTTACTGTATTTAATATTGCCTTAAGCTCCTAGTTATGGATTACTGATATTTTAAACGAATTAGTGTATAAAATAAATCAAATAAATGAAATTGGAGTGTCTGTTTGTAATATCAAAATAAAACGTTTTCATTAAATGCATATGTACTTATAACAAAAACGCGATTTATGAAAAATCGTCTGTGGAATGGCTGGACCGTTTTTGACTGGCAGAAGCTGATGTTATAAGGAGTAACTTATTTTAGAACAGCAAAAAAAAAAAATCACAAATGCTGCCTGTAAACAATAAAAATTGATCTCAAATAGTTCGAATTAAATTTTGAAAAAGGCTTATAGTATACTACATTCCCGAAACTACTCTACGTCAAATAAATTGCTGTCTGCGCAGTGCGAAAGCGGCGCGAAGTGGCGACACTGGTTTTGTATGAAATAATACGTCAATACCACTTCTAATGTCTTATTATTACAAATTCTTTGATCTATATATATATATAACTCAAAGGTGACTGACTGACTCACTGACTGACTGACTGACTGACATAGTGATCTATCAACGCACTGCCCAAACCACTGGACGGATCGGGCTGAAATTTGGCATGCAGGTAGATGTTATGACGTAGGCTAAGAAAGGATTTTGATTAATTCTACCCCCAAAGGGATAAAATAGAGGATGAAAGTTTGTATGAAACTTTGTCAATTAAATTCCACGCGGACGAAGTCGCGGGCACAGCTAGTATGTAAATATTACCAAATCAAGCCCCAAATGACATATAACAAAACCAATTTCCGAACTCTACCATAACTCTCCACCGTCCCTGAATCCCTTCAACAGCCAATAAAAACTGGAAAAGCTGGCCAAACAAAAACGATGACAAATTCCCGGTACGTTATCCTTAAAACTCGAGAGGTAGACGCAATCTTCGACACTCAGTATACCGCCGGGAAATCTCTATAGCCGGCCAAAGTGGGCCGTTACAGGGGATGTTGCGGATCATCCGCATCCGTGGTTGTGGAATATCCGCATGAGAACCCGTGTGTAACGGTGTAAATATTTTGCTTGTTAAAATTTTGAGGAATTGCGCTTTTGACAATAATGTTTATTTTGTGTGGGGATTATACAACATTTTATACATGTCATCACTTGACAAAGCTTGCTGAATTTACTATGTAAAACAACTGAATGCTCAACGTTTTATACAAATTATAATTCTGAATTGAAAAAATAAATACGAAATATCGCCAGACTGACACACCAACTGTATTGTCCCAAACTAAGCAACGCTTGTACTATGGGTACCATATAATGGACTGGGGGGATCCCACTGACACCATGACCTGGGCAAATTACGAAACGGCCATTTCCAAAATTTGCCCAAGTGAGAATCGAACCCGCAATATAATGACAAGATTTCCTACAGAACTTCAAACAGTTCAGTTGAAAAGTGAAATCATTATCTTAACACATTGAATGTATTTATGTCATATCCGCACTGGTATTCTGGGCCCTAACGACGCTAGCTACTCAAATCGTAATAGAAAAGCAAACGCTCGCGATTACGTTTCAAACGCTCCGCTTTTGACGTTCTGCTGACACGAGCTTCACGATTACTACTGACATTGATATGGTATGGTGTCAGCAAAACGTCAAAGCGGAGCGTTTGAAACGTAATCGCGAGCGTTTGCTTTTCTATTACGATTTGAGTAGCTAGCGTGGTTAGGGCCCAGGTATAATGTATCGACATCCGCATCTACAGATCTAACTTGCGGATCTCAAAAACGCCGACCGCCCATCCCTGGCCGCTACTACGGAATCTCGGTCGTTCCTCGTGCTATTACGGACAGGTGCGGCAAGGTGCCAGATTAACGACCTTAGTGTCCACGGGGGGAGGTATAAAAAATCCTCCCCCTCCACTAACAAGCTGGGAATGTAAAGTTTATTTTTTGAATTACGACGGTTCCAACGCGGGATTAGTGTTGTTTAAAGCTTTAAAAGGAGAGTAAAGTTGTGTTTACTGCGTATTTTTTACTAGTGAATAGACCGTAGGTGGGTCCTCAAATTAAAGGTTCGTTAAAGTAAAAGGTGTTTGAACTGCGTAAGATAAAGTATAAGTATAACTGTTATCAATCTTAATATACCTTCATAACCGGAGCTAGTTTTATAAATTTTCTTCCCGATCTATGAAAACTAAAATATTTTAAATTCTTTAAAGTAGCAAAGTATGTGTGCCAAATAATTCCAGATAACATTAGCTACAAATACCACTGTGACATAGACGTTTTCTTATCTTCTTGGAACCTCAAAACAAAAGCTGTGCCAATTATGGAGACCCAAATACACAAATATTATCACTGAGACTTCCACTAATAAATACATGCTTGAAGCAAGTGTATATTCACACATTTCGAAAATATCATTCCATTTTAATTCCATTTTATTCTTACCAATTAAAATAAATGTGAACGTTACAGCGCGCTCAAACAGGTGAAATCAAATAAAACTCAACGGCCCGCGATTGTCATGAACACGTAATCTTTAAAAAACGAGTTTGCATTTACTTTTGTTTAAACGACCTAAACAAATAAATGGGGAGGATTTAAGTGCCCTTAGGATGAGGATCTACTGTGCTTCACTGCGGTGGGCGTTAAACAAAGCGTATTTATACAATGACAGTGAAAATGTGAAAACCCAGTGTAGTAATCCTACGCAGCACTTTTGAGCATAGTGCAGCTTGATAGCATATGTAACTGTCCCACGAGAGACGTATGAGAGAGAATAGGAGAGGCCTGGGGACATTTAGAGAGAGAGCGCATTCTGGAGAAAAAAGAAGAACTATGTTGGCTATATTGAAGTAACAAATTCTTAAAAAGTAGTATAATTTAAATAAGCTATGAGATCTCTTAAACTACGAAGTTAAGGAATAGCTCTCTGTGAGGTTTTATATCGTCAAATATACAGCGTTCTATACACAAGTATACCCCCGCCCTTACAGGCGCTCCGTTTGAATCCCTCCCGTTTTTTACAAACAAACAAACAAGCCGATAATTAATTGTATTCCCCTCATTTGAATACGGCCGGTATTTACCCAGCAGACAGTTGTGGATACAAGATAATGTGACGTAATAAATTTGTTCAAAGATGTCCCTGGATGAACGCGACTTGACTTTCTGGGTTTTTCTTTATCGGTACTACGTTTGATGTTTTGTACGACGGGTTTTGTTTTACGCTTATCTTGAAGTGGTCAACGGTTGTGTTTTTATTTTGTAGCACAATGCACAAAGTCCTTATTTATTTGTAGCGAGGAGATATAGAAATTATATTGATACCGTAGTGGATCATAGGTACATAAAATCATGATGGATTCTAAAGCAAAAATGTATTTTGAATAGAACCTTTTATATCTTAATAGGTGGGCAATCTCCGTCTTGCGTATCTTCTCATTACTAATTTAGTCAACACATCATTTCTATCACCACTTATAGCTGTACAACTTATATCCTAATACGCATCTATTCCTACTTATAATAAATGTGTGTCTTACTAAATTTGACCGAGCCTCACCCCAGAACGACTTAGGGGGTTATTTTTTGTTATATACCTGGAGTTAATCTGGTGTAATATACGGGCTAATTAATCTTGCAAATCCACGCAGCTCGCGCCGCAGTTAAATACTGGTATCAATTAGTTTTATAAACATAGCATAGTAGGAGAAAGCAAACAGACAGTTCCTAAACATTGAATACAAGGACACACGCAAAATAGTTTCTTTTTCGCTGAAGCAGGCAAATTGCACACCTGACCTCTAGTGGTCCTTACGTTTGGCCACCTGCCAACATTAGGTGTTAGCTTTCGTTGAGCCTGATTGGGGAAATATGTGGATTTCATACGAATCATCTACTTTCCAAGTGGAAAGAAAATCATCTCTTATTTTGTTTTGGCTATAATTTGTTGGATACGACTAACGAAGTGGCACTAATATTAATTAAGCATTTTATGGTAAAACGACATGTTATGATGGGTGTTATTTACCCAATTAACATCAACTTTTTTCAGGGGCCACACTTACGCCATATAAAGTTACCAGTTTTTTACTATACTTGACTCAGGCAAAGCTTTAAGACCCTCCCCAAATTGTTATTCAAATCCGAACACAAAAATCTAACAATCCAATATCATAATCACATCACGACGCACCAATATTGTTGGAAATTCATACGCTGTTCATGAACTCGGGTGAAATCGGGTCGAAGTTGACCTTATTTACATTAAATTGTAGTTGTGTACAGAACATTGGTCGGTAAAACCGGGACAGCCTATGTACATTCGAGCCTATTACACTGAATTGTTGTGACCATAAAATATTATTGGAGGTTTTTTTTAATATATCTTTGTCTCTGTTGTTCAAAAGATTATTGTGTATGGGAAGTATGCGGTTATGATGCCTGAAAAAATATTAAAACATCGCCTTCCGGCAAGTTGTTTCACATCAAAGATGCCGCGCGTGTTTTGATTACAAAGACGGGAATAATTAATTTTGTTTTGACGGCAAGCCACCGGCTCCCCTCCACACCCCCTTACATTCCCAGTCGAGATATTAATAGCTGGGTAAATAGGAACGTTAGAAGAGAATATAATTGATATACGCGATATTGATATTGATAATTGATATTGACGACCGCTTGGCGCAGTAGTTCGAGCGTAGCCCGCTCGGCTCACTGCACATGGTGGTCGCGGGTTCGATTCCCGCCGGAGCAAATTTCGGAAATGGCCTTTTCGTAATTTACCCTGGTCTGGGTGTCACTGGGATCGCCCCCAGTCCATTGTACGGTACCCATAGTACAAGCTTTGCTTAGTTTGGGACCGTACAGTTGGTGTGTCTGTCTGGTGATATTTATTTATTTATATAGGTACCTAATTGTATGTAATCTATTCTATAAATCTATTTACCCTTGGTAGAGCTGCAGTGCTACAAGCAATCGTAGGGGTTACACCTCTCCCTCCCATCCGTTGTGTGGAGGGTTGAAAATCAATGGTGCTAGCCAACGAGGATAGAGATCCCTAGACATTGATCAAAGAAAAGACAACCCTTAGTCTCGTGCTTTGAGGATGGTTAGCGGGTTTGATTCCCGTTGAAGTCAATTTGCGATGGTCTTATCGTAAATTACCCTGGATTGGGTGTCACTGGTATGGTACCCAATTATATAGAGTGCTTATTTTAGAACTATAAGTTTAGTTAGTCTGGCGATATTTGTATTTATTTAAAATATTACTAAGTATGCTAATGTTTATCGATCTTAAACAATAACGAACCACACCGGCTTGCTAAAAGGTCAAAACATGATTAGTTAAAATAAGGCTACCGAGAACACAAACTAATTACTATTTGGGGAGCTCGGGGCACATTAGCCTAACTCCTAACTCCGGTGGCCGCTCATTACTAAATAAAATACAAAAAACTTTCTGATGGCGATGCCTCCACTCGATATTTTAAATTACACACAATACAGAGTCAAATTGAATTCATTGGTCAAACTTCGATCTGTGATCCCTCGTGTGCCAAAAAATATTTAAAGCACATCAGAGAGTAATATAAATTAAGCCATGTGATATTACCAAATTCAATAAAAGTATCCAAGAAGTTATTCCACCTATGTTACGTCTTATTATCTTATAAATAAATAAGAAAAGGACACGATACAATCACTCCTATAGCCTTATAGATACACGTCAGCGACTTTCCCAAATATTACGTGACGTAAACTTCAATGTTGATTTATCTGCCACCCCCGGACCGGCCCGGAAACCTTGGCGCGAAGACAGATGCACCGCTGACGAAGCCAAATGTCACTCGAATGGGAGCAAAGTTTCCGCTCGCTCCTGCGGACTGAATTCAATTTTGATTCTGATCGTTGGTTCGATGCTAAATAACAAAATGTTATTTTTGCAAATTATGTGCAAATTCAATCCTAAATATACTATTTGTGTTAAGTATATTTTAATCTTTATATTACTTCCCTCGGAATCAACTATGGCCAGAAATTTACATTTCAATATAACGAGCCAGTATAATAAGATTTATCTATATATGTAGTTTTATAAAATAAGTTATATGTTCAATGCGGAAAACATGAAACAAAATAAATATTATTCCCGCAAATTTGGGACACTTCGCCCCGGTAACGACATCAATGCATTTCGTCCAAAAAATAAATGGAAAGAACACAAGTATTTAAATGGAATGATGCTCGACGCTGCTCATTCCCGAGGTCGGCCCTGGAGTCGCCCGCCGGCGGGCACCGAGCGATGGTAATGAAAAGACGAGATGGCCACCTCGTTTGTTGCATTCCGAGGATATAAAAGTGCTTTTTATTTTATAAACGGTCGGACCTAAATGCTCTTTCCTGCCTTCCGCCTGCTCTTTGTGTATCGGATTTTTCGAAATATATTTCTGACGGTTTTATGGCCATGTATGTCTGAGATTTTCTATTGGACTCAAAAAAGGTAGTTATTTGCTTTTTGAGATGTTTTCATGCGCCCATGATTGAAGGATTATTAGCTATGTAAAATAGATGCAGGTTTTTAATTATTATGGACTAATATGGCAGTTAGCACACAATACCTAGACTTACAGATTAAAAGATAGCCAGCTCTACAATGAGAAATACGCAGTCGGTATCTTTTAGGTATCGCTTTACAGGTGACACATATACTTCAAAAAACATTTTAACTAGACGTAATCGATTTACGTTTCTACCCGAAAAACTCTTGGTAGAGCAACTGGTGTTCTAAAATATCTATATACATAAAAATGAATGTTTGTCTGTGTGCCTTTACTACAATAAATAAAACTAACCTAATAAATGTTCTGTCTGAGACACATAAAGGTACTCTACTTCATCTCAGAGAGTAGGTGGTCCTATAAATCAGCTTATCCCCAGATACCTACCGCAATAACATCGTTTTAGCTAACAGACAAAAATATCCCAAATGGGTTTTGAATAAATAATATTTGAAATAAAACTATTTTACGGATTTTATCGCGTTTATTTAGTTTGTTATGTTCCCGACGCTTCGGCCGCTTTACAGCAACCATGGTCACGGGGGGACTGAGGTGTTAGAGGAGAGGGTACCCAGTTATTAACTATGACATCAGGACGTCTAACACCTCAGTCCCCCCGTGACCATGGTTGCTGTAAAGCGGCCGAAACGTTGGGAACATATCAAACTAAATAAACGCGATAAAATCCGTAAAATAGTTTTATTTCAATCTGTAGTATTCGCGTAAATATAAGAAAACAATAAATAATATTTTAAAATAGATTACATTATTTACTGCTTCTACGCGTCTTGCGGACACGAGGTCCTGGGTGCAAACCCCGGCTCGCACCTCTAAGTTTATCTAAATCTATGTACGAATCATTATGTCCTTATGATTATCACTTGCTTCCGGTGAATGAAAAAAGTGAGGAAACCTGCATGTCTTAGAAAATCTAACCAATATTCTAAAGACGGGAAATCCGCCGAGCCGCGTTGGGCCAGCGTGTTGGATTATAACCTGCTTTCCCCTCGTGTTGAGGGGAGGTACGTGCCCAGGAGTGGGACGTAAAAAGGGCTAAATTATTATTGTTATTATAACATTATTTAACGTTTTGTGAATTCAATCGATGCACTTTATTTGAAACCATGTGACTTTTGAAATAGTCGATAAAGATTGTGCTACCCCGAGTTATGTTTTGTATTTAGTTTTTTTTTCTTTAACATCAAAAAACAGTGTAAATGTTTCTTCGACCCAAAATGATGTTAGTAGTCCTAGTATTCTTTGTTGGAATGTATTTTTTCAGAATGATTTGTACAGTAAATATTTATGCAATGCCTTGTAATCGTAAATTATTCACTGTAATTACAATACATTTAGAAAATACTCTAAGGGATACTAGGAACTACAAAAAAATTTTGTATTCGTAACGTTTTTTCTCAGTGTAAACGAAAGATAACGTCTATGTACTAACAGACAAGAAGACAATACATGGAATAAACAAACATGAAACACTTATACCTTCCTTAGGTACCTTGCTTTTAACTTGTTGCAAAGCACTCACAACTTACATATAAACGCAGAACAATATTCACAGTTTATTATCATACTAATATTATAAAGAGGAAAACTTTGTTTGTTTGATTGTAATTAATAGGCTCCGAAACTACTGAACCGATTCGAAAAATTATTTCACTGTTGGGAAGCTACACTATCCCCGGGTGACATAGGCTATAATATATTTTCAAAAAACTTAGGGATCCTTACTAAAACTCGAATAATGTAACCGCAATGTACCCGTGCGAAGCCGGGGCGGGCCGCTAGTTTCGAATAAAGTAAGTGTAAAAATCCGTAAAAACCATATTGATACCAGGTTCGCATAAAGTTGAAGCGAGTGTATTATTAAATTCATAAGCAGCGACTACGGCGCTGGAAGTTTTCCCGTTACACGAGAACCACCCGCCATTATGTCTACATCGGCTTTATTCACACCTAAATAGATAAAGCACGTAAACAAAAAATAGGTCTTTGAATAACGCATTTTGCCGCGTCAATTTTGCATAATTTATTACACAAACATGACTAAACAAGACGCCTGTGTTAAAATGTTTCGTTCCTGTTACGACCCGCACAAACTATGCGAGGGACAAACGCTATTGAGAGCTTAAATTTACAAATCGGGAATGGTGGACCCAATTTCTATCAACATAAATATGTACTTGGAATAAAATATCGTCTTGTTCTGAGGCTATGACGGCGTTGAATTCGGTTCATCCGTTCTAAAGCTACAGTCCCTAAACAAACAGACAGATAAAGGCGTGGAATTCATAAAGGGTGTGCTCTTTCCATTGTATGAGTGGTCAAGAACCTCGCCTTCTAACTATTACACTCACTATTGATCCCATTTCCGAATGTTGGAAGCTTTTGGAAAAAAACAATACTTAATTTCGGTTAAGGCTAAAGCGCCCATCTAGCCCGCGAAGTTCAATTTTTTTTAGGTTTTTAGAAATTTTTCAAAATCTGACAATAATAAAAGGCATATTTTGTAATTCGCGAAAAAGACCGTGTGCAGTGCATTTATTAATATATCCAACTTACTCTAAAACATTTCAAGAACGACAGCTATCCAGGTAATCTGGCAATTTTTGTATATTTAGTGATTTACTAGTATCATATCCACCGTGATAATATTTAGAGTAAAATAAATGTATTAATAAACGCACTGCATACTGTGTTTGTCGCAAATCACAAAATGTTGTCTTAAATGTTTTCAGATTTTGGATAAACTATAAAAATACTCGAAAATTTTGAATTTCGCGGGCTAGACAGGCGCCTTAACGTATTTCTAAACAAAGGGATTCCAGATTCAAATGCGTGAGGCGTCTGATCGGCCCCCGCTACCAGTTATATAAACTTCAAAAATAGAATTTCGCCGTCGCAACCCGGTTTACGACTTGGCTCGTAAAAGGGGGTGGGAACGGGCGGCCGTAAGGGGAACACAGCATATTTTCACCTTTATTTATAAAGGAAATTCGGTCAAGTTTGAGTGATGTTAATTTAAGTAATACAAGCGGACAAGTAGCGACATTCTATAACAACCAAGGTCTTGGTGTGTTCATTAGTCTATTTTATTGTGTGTTGAAAATGAGAAATGTATATAAACTTGATTAATTGATCATAGACTTGACCTATTCAATGAACATAGCCTTGCATCTCTAAATGGCAGGTAGGCATAACAAAAAGAAGTCGCCTATCTATCCAAATATATTCCTTATCCCGATAAGCAACATTTATCAATTTAGCATAATATTAAATCAGCTCTTAAAGCATACTTTCATAATTTATAAACGGAAGATCATATTCATATACCGCTTTCGTTAGAAGAATTGCACGTAAATAGTAAAAAAAAATAGTGTAAGCTTTCTCGGTGCTCAGGTAATCCTCATGGGGCGGTATATTTAAACACGTTCTCGTATTCCACACTTATAATCGATTTCATGCGTTTAACAACATAAAACAAAACATTACTATTACAATCGGGCAAATTATATTTCACTAGCGAGCGGCCGGCGAGCGGCCGTGGTTGAAGAACAAGTGACAGGTGACAGTTCTTGTTGCGTTCAGGAATCCCTGGACGTTCCAATTCATGCTAGTGTTACAATAGTTAATTGTTTTTTTTTTCAGAAAAAATATTTAGACCACGATTTGATAAACCATTTGACGGCCACACTTTACTTTTGTCAAGGCGCAAAACTAATACCAACCCTTTGAGGTTAAAAACTAAACGATGTAGGTGACCTCAAAAGCATCATCTATCACAGCCCGCCTTCATAGGTATAAAAAGCAAGACCTGACACTAGCCTGAGATAGGCTCAGAATATATCACAAAGTATACAATGATACATTACCAAAGTTCACTGACCTGGGCTGACGACCTGGAAAGACAGACAGTATAAAAATTATTGCGTGTCAAGGGAATTTAGGTATAACATTATTTGACTCCCATAGCGTCATGCGTTATTATTGCGTGAGGATGTTATTGACTGATCATGAAAATTAGTGCGATGACAATGTAACAGTTTGAGTTGACCTATATGCTATTTACAGGGGTTTTAGCATGAAATCATTATACAAATATCTCAAGTGATTTTCAATAAATCAATCAATTTTATCATGCTGAAAAATTTGAGCATAATTTATTAAAATATCAACTGACAATTCCAACTCTCGAGGGTCTAGAATCATGAGTTGAATCCTTGGTATCAGTTTTTGTTACGATGCTCCTTACACCCTGTATATCCTACCGTGTGGATACATGATGTCTTGCAATGAAGTTCCCAAAATATACTTTTACAGAGACTATGAAGTATAGTTTTATCTATATTACTTCGTCTATGAACACTTTTGTCTCAGTTATGTGGGTAATTTAAACAATTATAACAATTTACAACTATTTCAAAACCTGCGAAGAAACATAGATGACGAAAATAGTAGAGTTTATGACAATTTCAACATTAGAGTCCGACAAATCACATATTACATCATCGACATATATATCTGTTACTTCCTTATCCGTGCCATCATTTATCAGCCGCCTAATGCTCTGATGTTTTCGACAGCCCCACCCCCCCCCCCCCACACTTGGGTGGGGGCCACATCCATTATATTAGTGGCAGACGCGTCTAAGTTATGCGTAAGCAATCTAAGTTGGTGTAACAATTTTGTACACGCGTTATATAGGTGTTAAAGTTACTTGTAACTTTGTAAGGGTAATTAGGAAGGGTCACAATACCGCTCTTTGGAGTAACTTATGGATTGCTTAAAGTTAAGGGACTCGCGGTTGGGCTATTAAATTAGATGGATCTTGTAGGGTCATCTAAAGATTAATTTGCAAAGTCATTATTACATAGATGTAAAAGAATTCGTTACGATAAACTAAAACCAGGCTTGTATACTTCAAACAAACTTTTTGCAACTAGCGAGCGTAAAACATGGTTAAAACCTAGTAGAGCTCCAGAACCAACAAAACGAATGATAAAAAACTATTTTACTTACCAACTCTAAATAGCTCACATAAATAAAATACTGTTAGCATGCGAATACTGTACGATCGGCAGAAAAGGAGAAAAAGTAAAACATATTCAGAGTATTTTTACAATGTGCCTCTCTTAACCTCAACATGGAGTTACTCTCATTTTAAAAGCCTCCCCTACCCCCACCTCTTTTTAGTTTAAAAAAAACTCAATTACATTAGCGTGTTCGCTCGCATTACACGGCAAGGCGAACAGTGCCGGCTGAATGGCGGTAGAAGCTATGCTATGCAGAAGTGATTTTATTTACAAGTTAATTATCTTTTAAATGTATTTGGGGAAAAGGTTGTTTTGAATATGAATTGGCTGTTTATGGATAAATATTTGAGAAATATGAGGCCCGTGGGTGGAAAAAGAAAGATTTAATTTTAGGTGGAAACAGTGCCTACCTACTTGTGAAATACGGGATAATGCAAAATGTTTTCAGATCATTCATTTTGTTTAGACCTAATGTCGCTTACAAATTGTAATTTTTATGTTTTTTCCTTAAGTCTACAACCGGATCGGAACGCGACCTAGATTATTATTCTTGTATTTATTACATAGCATAAGACCATAAGAATTTGTTATTTATTAAATACAAGAGTTCAAGTTGTAAAGCCATCCCAATCAACAAACCATTGCTATACAAGCATTAAGCTTTGATTACGAGTATAAGTATTGTGAGTGATTATCTCGACTTGCTAGAAGTGATCATAAAAAATTTACTAGCCTAACTCCCTGATCATTCCTGAATAATAAATATGAAAATATTTATTGTAACTTTCACAAAATATCTTGCGTACACAGCTGAAGAAATCTAAAAAGAAGATTTTTATTATCATAGAAGTAAGTTAGCTCTAAAAAAGCTTTTTTAAAATTTACTTAGGCTACCTTGTATCCTCGAAGTCTACGCAGATACTACTCTATTTAACAAGTTATAAGGAACAAGAAACGGAAAATCTTCAAAGCATACTTTAAAAATGTTATGAATCCACATCACTTGTTGGATCTATCGGTCAGATCTTGTAAGTTTGAATTTGACCAACTTTCCTGGAACCGATCAAGTCTGCCGCCACGCGACCTCCTTCACGAATGACAACACACGGAATTACTCGAAGGTGATTGGTTAATAAGCTTGTTTGTTCAGTCAACGGACATAAAGATTTCAGAATGAACTGAATACTCCAATTAGTATCATTTGTCTCTACATAGTAGTTAATTTTCAGAAATCGTTTTTTAGATCAACTAGCCAGCGATAATCATTTTGCCTGATCGAAAAATGGACATTCTCTGTATACGGTACCGTACACAGTGTAACATAGTGAGGCTTTATTGACGCTGAAGGCAGATATCTAAGTCAATTACAAGCATCGAGGCTGCGTACGTGTTACCATCGATTTTATAAGTCTATGTACTTTTTTATTTATGGACTAGTTTTATTTCTCAGGCGACCTAATCCGAACTATAGTCATCGTAGGTATACGAATATAGACGGTGGTAGAGATAAACTGTAGCCAGTCGACTGTAGCCAGTTGGCTCGACCGGGGTAGTACCACCTTCTCACAGAAGATTGGCTTAAAGTAGCAATTATGTATAGTTACGTTTCGTAAGATGAGGGAAAGAGCCAAAATCCCCCCTCCCTTCTGCTTCCTCTGTTCCACTTCTCTCCAAATCTACAACGTGCGAGCAATGATTTTAGTATTGCAAGCAGCTATAAGCTATGATAACTGCTTCACTTAAGCTCAAATTTTTTGAGGTTTTTTAGAAATTATTCAAGATCTGACAATAATAAAAGACACATTTTGTAATTCGCGAAAAAGACTATGTGCAGTGCATTTATTAATATATCCAACTTACTCTTAAACATTTCATAAACGACAGCTATCCAGATAATCTGGCAATTTTTGTGTATTTAGTGATTTACTAGTATCATATCTACCGTGATAATATTTAGAGTAAAATAAATGTATTAATAAACGCACTGCATACTGTGTTTTTCGCAAATCACAAAATGTTGTCTTAAATGTTTTCAGATTTTGGATAAACTATAAAAATACTCGAAAATTTTGAATTTCGCGGCCTAGACAGGCGCCTTCACCTTAAGGCAGTTCATCCCTTGTAACATAAAAACTTGACTTAGTAACTTAAAAATAATAATTACACGTCTTGTAATAAATAGTCCACCGCTACCTACCCTTCGGAGAATATTAATTATTATAATAAATTACATAAGCTATCTACCGAATCCCGCTTTCATTGTGGGGGAGAGTACCCGGTGCAATAGACATGCCAATTATTGGATTGAGACCAAATACCTTCGATCGACGGAATATGGGTACACTACTGTGCACCTCTACCCTTACATTTAAGGCTTACAAGCATATTAATCGTTCATTTTATACTTTACATAACACAATGCTACTCATTATAACATATAAAAGTTATGCCTTCAAAAATAATAAAACTAATTAAATTTTTTTAGTACCAGTTTCCTCCAGTCTTAACCGAATTGCATAATATTAATTTCAGTGCTGATGCCTTCACACGCGACCAAACGAGTCGCCTACTCGTTTCCTCCTACTAAAAACTCTTTATAATTATACGAAAACTGGCATCTTTAAACAACTACTACATGAGCACGCAAAATACCTATTTCGGTGGTCATGACTGGGTCAGTAAAAACCAGTAAACGTGGCCCCTTCAAAAACGTAAAATTGTCTGTGAACAAAGATCTTTTTACACTGGATCGTTTAAGTCCAGTTAAATAGAAAATACAGGTGTTATAACGGAAATTGGACTTTATTAATATTGTGGTTAAGGTTTTATGGAATGGCAGTTTATTGGGTAAGTTATGTGTTGAGTTATTGGGTCTCCATTGAAGTGGGATTCTTATTTGAATGGAGTGTTATGTTTTGCTGACTAAAAACGAAGTTGGTTAAAATAAATCATTCATCAATTAATTAAAATAAAAACAAAATCTTAAGTAGTTACCTTATCTTAATATAGAAATGTCAATCTAACTTGACTCTCAGTCCACATAGTTTTCATAGAAAAAAAACTAGTTTAACTGGTTCCTAGAACCCTACTGGTAACTGACACGCGAATTACCCATCACTAGACAATATAGAGTATTTTTTTAATCTAACTGGATTTTTCTGGACATCGACAACAACGCCATCTAGGTCCAACAATAGCTGAGAACTATCTAAGTTACCCTATGAGCTCAAAAATCGGTCCAGCCGTTTAGGAGGAGAATCATTGTGAACACACGCACACGGGAAAGATAAACATACAGACTCAAGGTTACTACTGTTTTGGAGTTGAGATTGTGGTTTTAAGAGAAGCTTCAAAATCATTTTAGCCTTTATCATATTTCTAGCGTCAAATAAATCTGATTAAACTAATGCCAGTTCAGGTGGCGTTCACACCGACACTAAAGATATATCTAAAATTATTTATATCTTTCTCATATGCTGCAAACATCAGAAGGAGAGCAATACAGGGACACCGTCTAAAAATATGTAGTACATACTTTGTTCACAACAATACTTACAGTTATTTTAACCTTTTATAGTAACAGAGCTTGCTGGAATCTCAATTTTCTACCTAGTGTATCTGTAAATTATAATGTGGTAAGGGACAAACATAAGTTGAATAGACCATCGATGATTAGCAAACCTTATTTAGGCTAACTGACGCAAGGTAGTTTATAAAACATAATAAGATAAATAAATATTTTACTTAATTAAACTAAAACGCTACGAGATGCGTAGCATATTTGTAGCGGCGCTACGAGCCGGCTACGGTGTGTGAAGTGGAAAGGTATTCTGTAGCGGCTACGAGCTTCAAAGCTCCGTGCTACAGAGTGCTACGGGGTGCTACGGAGCACTACGTAGTTGACTGATGTTGGAAAAAAGGGAATTTTAATGTATACCATTACCAACGAGAAGCGATACTATGATGAATAGATTATTTTGTTTTCTTTTGTTTGTTTATATATAATATGTTGTTTTATTTTAAATTAACGTTACGGTATCTGACACAAAATGAACCACGAATTTATAAAATGGCCGCTCGAATGTTGGTGACATCGGCGCTGACCGACTTGAACTCGAACATTATTACAGTTTCGTGTCGCTTCTCGTTGGCCGTGTTATAGTTAAATATTTTTCCATGAACCACTGTATGATACAGTTATATTTATTTATCCCTTTTTGACTCCTACCTATCTGATTTGATCAATATGCAACTAGTATAAAAATTTATAATGTCCTAAGTTATAACAGAAACCTATTTTAATCTCAATTTAGCACCAATTTTAACTGAAACTAGTTTTTTTTTTTTTAAATGGTATGCCCCATGTATAATTAGAAATCACTTATCAAATCAAAGAGTAAGTATAACAACGATCAAGGCACTGAACACCGTCACTCGATCACATACAGTAAGTATCGAGTATAACACGTTAGTATCTAGTACAAATATTTACAAACACCGACATTACTACGCAATCTGTTTGATGTAAAAATGTATACGATATCGCGTGTCCTTTGAAGTGTACACCAAACAGAGATGAAAGCAAATGGCGGAGGATCAGTGACGGTATGGCTGAAGCAGTATTTTGATTTAAACGGTATCTAATATCTGGGGAGTATCAATAAAATAAAATCTTCAAATGTCTCGCTACTTTAAAAATGTTTCATTGTATATTAGCTCAAATAATATAAGATAAATGACTTAGTTTAGCTTGTATGCATAGCAACACAATAAGCTCCAGATTCAAAAATACCTATCATCTTCAAAATAATATTGTTAATTAAGAAATTTACATTATATTCCAACCTATTATAGCACATTATTGTTTAGCACAAATAATGGCATTCCAAAACTCTGCTCGTGCAAAAATGCACCCACGCAGTATCCCAATCGCAGGCAGTGCCTAGTATTCAGTAATAACTTCGTTCCCAAATGCCAGTCGAGTTTTACGATTCGAACAGAATCAATGGGATCGAAGTACAGCCGATGAGAGTACAGAATTCGTGAGCAAAGGGGACCGGTCCCGTTGAACTGGGAAAAGTAGTTTTAACTCGAACTCGTCTTTTGAAGTTTTAACATAGCACTGATAAAGGCGTTAAAGTTCACTGGTATCACGTTTGGCTGTGTGAAGACATATATCGATTTCGTCTCATTCCTTTCTATGGATTTAGAAAGGAAGGATGCGATAGCGGCGTGACAAATCCGTGTGATAGCTTTGTCGCGAGGTTGCAATTTATCTTACAAATGACTAGGAATGTAATAGAGATATTGTGAAGATAGGGTGAGAGGAAGCCAGATAAAAACATGTTTGGAGTGCTAAGCGATAGAAAAGGACATATAAGTAGAGTGTTATAAAAGTCAAAAATAATACTTGAAGATTTCGATTTGTTTGTTCAATTAAATTGTTCAAAAATATAATCGAAGTTTGTATTATCCGACTAATACTATAAATGCGAAAGTTTGTGAGTGTGGATGTATGTATGTATGTATGTTTGTTACTCCTTCACGCAAAAACTACTCAACGGATTTGGATGAAATTTTGAACACACATAGATTATAACCGGGATTAACATATAGGATACTTTTTAACCCGATAATCCCGAAATTTTTGCTGAGTTAAAATACTACACGGATGAAGTCGCGGGGCACAGCTAGTTATTTATATCCACAATTTTAAGAAAATGTCTTAAATACAATTAAATATTCTGTAAACTTTTTCTTGAATATTGGTGGCAGCTACTCGTTAATGCAGGTTTCATTATTTCCTACGCCTAGGCATTGTTCTAAAGCAATTTGTCACAAATAATCAAAGGCCCGTGACTCATAAAATATCATATCTACATGTAGTGTGTCTTCACGAGGCATTCATATACCAGCTACCTACCGTATATGTACCTACATTCTAATTTCTTACTTTTATAACATCCTGTATTTATGGGTACGGTCGCCACATAGGTGAGTCACGAAAGGAAACTGCCAAAAATAGTCTCACCCATGCGAATGGACCCAGGTAGCGAATGGATGACCCTAATGGCTGGCTCTTGAAGGGTAGGTGGCAATCACTTCATCAAAATTTCAGTAATCTTGGCTCAGAAAAAGCCTCGAAGAAGAGGTCCTGTGACGTTTGTCGGGCAGAATCAACTACAATCTAAAAGCTGATATAGATGCGTAGAATAGACTATTTATCTTATTATGACGACCGCTTGGTGCAGTGGTTCGAGCGTAGGCCGCTCGGCTCACAGCACCGGGTAGTTGCGGGTTCGATTCCCGTCGGGGTCAATTTCGGAAATGGCCTTTTCGTAATTTTTCCTGGTCTGGGTGTCACTGGGATCGCCCCCAGTCCATTGTACGGTACCCATAGTACAAGCTTTGCTTAGTTTGGGACCATACAGTTGGTGTGTTTGTCTGGCGATATTTATTTATTTATCTTATGATTTTTATAGCACACCTTTCGCAGATACTTTCACACAAATCCGATTATCAGATTCCCATCATCAAATACCATAGAAAGCGTCAGCGGGCGCTGTCTTATCTAAGATATAAGTCAATATGATAAGACGCCCGATTAGCCAGATAATGGATTGTAAAAACCACATTACACAAGATGATAACAGTTATTATAATTAAACTCACTTGGAAATAAATATTATGAGCTACAGCTGATTGGATGGTTTAAGTAAGGTCCACATCGATATTTTGGTCCAGTTCGATATATTTTAATGAACTTATATGAATAGATCAAAGTATTCGTGCAATCTCGTAGTTTTAATTTCATTAACATAAGTATGAAAGATATAAATAAATAACAGTTCATGATAAAAAAAACATTAAAAATCTTTCTGACAGATTTATCAATTCCACTTTCTTATCTTTTATTTTTGTTGAATTAGCTGATTAGATAAGATGGTGGGTTTTTCATCAATATAATCATATAAACAGTTAGTTTAGTTAGCTTTAGGGTTAGACATTATTTTTCCAGGAAAAAAATTTACAAGTTCCAAAATAATTGACGTGAATGAAGTTTATTTCCAGCTTTTTGACGAATCGAGTCAATGTCGACTCGTAAACAAATACACGGAAATGCAAATAAGAAATACTGTTCATATTAACGTATTTACTTTTATAAAAACGCTTGCTTGCAATAAAATAAAACCATCAGGCTTCACGCATCTAAACACAAGAATTTATGGATCATAATACTTTTAAGCCGGCGGCTGCGTGGTCTCTACCCTCAGCATTTCAGAAGCCCATATTGGCAGTATTTTTCACAAGGGCGTTTCAACCTGAAACTTATCACACTTTGAGAAGCCTATAGTGAATGTATGTGATATTTTATGGACCGAAGATAGAAGCTAACTAAACCCTAATCGAAGGAAGGAGGGTAGCAGAAAAAATATTTTTTATAACAAATCGATAATCTACCCACACTTTTTCAACTTGAGTATTTTTATGAAATCGATTCTCCTTCAATCCTAAAATCCCTATTTGCCTCAAAATCCTGTTTTCATTCAAAGCTTGGATTAGAAATGTTATTCGCAGCCGAAAAACAGGTTCGTTCCCACCGCACGCTTCTGTTCTCTACATCCCGCGACACGTGGAACGGTACTGACATTAGCTTGGAGACATTATGAAATTATCGCTCACCATCCGCCGTCTAATTAAACGTGTTTCCACACGCACATCGGCTATCACCCTTATCTGCCTCCATCACAAATAAGAAACCACTAAAGTACATAGAAACGTCAAAAATACTCACCAGAAAATGTTGTTGTTCTTCTCAATGGCGGGTCTGTTGTTGTCGGCGTTTATTTCACGTGGCCGTGGCATCGGCCGTCGAGGGTGCAGGCGATCTTCGGTCTATTGTAAACTGAACGTATTAGCGGTGTATTTAATATTATTTTACGTGTCGATGGGGTTTGTCGCGGATGGTTCTGGCGAGACGCGCGTTCGGTGCGCGGCGCGGGTGCTGACTGGCGGCGGGCTGGCGCGCGTCGCGCATGCGCCGGTCGATCGCCACTACTCGGTCAGTGGGCCGGCATTGTCTTGTTTCGAATTCGAAAACAAACCTTTGTCTAGGTGGGGGGAGACCGCGAGGCGCCGATGGCCAGTCGGTAAAATTAGTTGTGTGTTTCACACCTGTTGGCTTAATAATCAGGAACATGGGGATGGAGGCCAGGGAACGATGCTGTGTGACCAGATGCGAATGGATTAAGAAAGTATGTAATGATTCTAAATTATTAGGGAACAGGTACCTTTTTACTACTTTTCGGTACGCACCTAACTGTAACCGTTACTCCGAATATTTCGCGAGTGTCTTTCTTAGAACCAAAGTTGTAACGCACTATCGTTTAAAGCTTATAAGTAGATACTCTGCAAATGTTAATATTTGCTACTGTAATGTTCTTCTTCCAACTTTCACACTTCGTAAGTGAACTTTCAAACAAATTAACAGTACCTACTTATAATCTAGATGCAAACAGTGCTTGCGCCGACTAAAAGGATCTTGAGCATTCCTTTTTGCAATAATCTAACGATAATTTCACTTTCCTAGCACCAATGCCTAGGTATAAAGACCTAAATTCGCGCAGGTTTTAGACACAATGCATCTTGCCTTCTCATTCTTGCCATTAACATCACAGCGCCTCCTCTACCAAGGACTTACCCTCGCCATTTTCCTTAGGGCTTTTTCAGGCATATTTCTAAGTCTAGTTAGTCATTATGTTCGATTAAGATCTCTCGTGATCAATCACAAGGCGACACACGCGTTGTAACTGCTTACAGAACACAACTCTATTAGAGACGTTATATTGTTATTGTAACATCACTAGTAATAGTACATTGTTACACGAGTGGTGAAAGTGACTTATTTAGTCCCGAGACGGGGTTTGGCGCCCGAGCGTAGCGAGGGCGCTAATAGTTCGAGGGACAAAAGAAGTCTTTCACCCGAGGTAAACACTGTGCTTTTCATTACGAATACAAGGAAAGTAAAAATAAAAATAGGAATTGGCTAAAGAAATAATACAAGGAAGTATAAACAATACTCTACAACTCAAAAAAAAAAAAGATCGCATTGCCGCCAATTTTTTTTTTTTTCGTTTGCCGGCCAACTTCATTATTGAGCCATTATTTTTCATTTTCATCTTTAAATATTTTGCCCAAATCTATTTTATTTTAAAGAAATTCTTGAAACTAAATTATAATTAAGTCATTTAAAAATATATATTCTTTAATTAACACTTAACTTTATGTTATTTCAATTTTACATCGTGCTGTAATTGAGTGACTGTAGAAAAAGTTTGAACATGGTTCCATAGAAATGTGAAAATGGAACTAGTTTTTTTTTTAATAATTTGACAGCTGTCAGTTGAAAGCGATTCTCCCGGGCCGGAAAAGTATTACTTTCAACCCGCTCCTCAGGGACTTAAGACCTACTTTCAGAGTATGAGTAATGAAAAGTAATTTTCATATCGTAATTTTCAGTCGATATCGAATCCAGATCTTTAGAAAATATGTATAATCTTTGGCTCAATTCCTCTACTGTAGTGAATTCCCGAAACTTAAGTGTATTAATATCATCATCTGATCGTTGATTCTTTATATATATCTACGTTTTCACTTATTCAAAATATAAAATGATCTGAATTAAGCCCTAGGTTCACAGAAATATTGCACCACTTATTGCAAGCAAATCAAAAGACGTTCATTAGCTTACACTTACTCCTCAGTTGCACATAAATGCTGAGTACCAACATGGGTACATTTTTTTTGGACCTATCAAAACTTAACTATATGTAATACAAAATTCAAAATCTTTTATAAATGTATGCCAACAAAGTACTTATCAATAGGATATATAATATCTAATCTACCACTGATTCGGAATGCTGCTTCCCTGAGAAAATCTGCCAACAAACCCAATGGTTACTGTTTTCAACAGAAATAAAGTTAGTGTACATTCTCCGGAACAGCAAGGCAATGTGAGCAGGCAACAACATTTGTCACTAGAAATAACTAGAAAATAATCCACTAATAAAATTTAATGTTGCCGAACTAATTAAGTCAGATAATATGCATACCCGATTAAGTGCTTACCACATGGATAGGAACAAGTTTGACCCAGTAACACCAGCTACATATTAGAAAGTTGTCATTTACACTGTGTAAAGCTTTCAACCCCTACACAGGAGTAGTTTGTTGCAGGAACTCAAAGTTGGCGACGCGACAGACCAACACCGTTTAGTAACTTTGTCACTCCTCCACCTGTTCCTCTAGTCCAGTTGAAGTTTAACTTGTTTAGTAATTTTACAAAGGTTTGATGCAACATGAAATAATAAATTGGAGTTGTTACTACTTAGATAAGCGCTCGAACCTTGCATGTTGATCTGCAATTTATTGTACCTCAGATAAAATAAATAAAAAATAATTTGAAATGTCATCATAATATGGACTGCGTAAGTGAAGCATTAAAACCAAGCTGCTTGGTTCACCCGAGCTCAGTCTCTCATCACCGATGAAAGCGGTGACAGCGTCGATATTGAGTCGTTACTATTTCTATGATTTACTTATTTTTTTTACAAATTTATACAGAATAGCTTTTGCCCTCAACTCCGTTCGCGTGGATCCTGAAACAGAATTTCCATTCAAACTTCCATCCACTATGTTACCCCCTCCGGGGTGTTTTTTTAAATCCCTCCTTTGTGGAACTCTACAGTATAAAAGGTACCTACTGTCAACATTTCAAGATTCTATCACCATTTCAAGATAAAAGCTTCCTTCCGATGTTGGACGTACCATTATTACTTCGTATCTTACAATCAATATAATTATATTCTAATTAATACCATCTACGCCTGTTTCCAAGGCGAGTGACCAACTTTGCTATCATTGCCTTTGAACTAACAAATTATTTCGTTTCCTCATGAACTTACTTAATTATAATTCTGTTTGAGAAAGAAAATACAGCATGAATAATTCTCATAAATAGATGGAGTTTATTAAAATAGACACTAAGCAAAAACGGTCAACTTGAAAAGTAATAATAACAAATATTAATTATACATTTCATTCCGAAAGCCTGCGCGTTACTTAAAAAAATATCATATGTAAGGAAACTCTATACTATAATAGTTAATATACTGTACCCTGATCTTTACTAAGAGAGTGGTACTAGTTACTACCCCTAGGTCGAACCAGCCCGTATATAAGCTGTAGTCAACTAGCTACGGCTTGGCTCTACCACTTTTATAATCCAATCACTATTGTATTAATGTAGAATGTACATACAGAGAAGTGTATAATCACTCCAAAACTTAGTCGAGTCATCAATCAAAGCCTGAAAGTCTAGGTAAACGATCGACCGCAGTTCAAACAGTTGAGCTCGAATACGCCGACACGGTCGGTGCGGCCGGGCGGCCGCACCGACCCGCGGCAAATATGTGGGCGGGGCGGGGGCACTTCACAGGTGTTCCGCCATCGATTTCAGGCATCGATTCTGGTTGTGCCCTATCGATAGATTAAGAATTATCGATACACAATCTAACATTAATAATTTATGAGCGGTAGTTTTGTAGAGTCAACTATGAGGAAAACAAATTATGATTCAAAATATTTATCTACTGTACCAAAACTTATTTGGTACAATCAGTTGTTGTTGATAATTATTTAACGGGTTAGTACGGTCACTCCATATAAATCATCCCAACATAAGTAACTCTATAAATAATACCCCCAAATGCTAATCCCGCTAATAATACCAATGCTAATAATTCAAAGAGAATAACAGAACACCTACGTTCTGGTACCTATTGTTAAATCTTTCTCAAATCTGAGACCAATCTTGAATAGGTTATGCTTTTGATTTTTTATATTTTTTTATATTTATATTAATGGCCTCTTACAATTGGGTCAAGCCCAATATGATTCTGCTAATGTCGAGTAACGAATTGCAATAACAAACACAATTAATAACAATACAATACAAAAATGGAGTCCGACTTTTCATTTTGTAGGTATGCCAAAATATGACATTTCCAAGATAGCTGTCACACGTTATAATAGTTTGATTTAAGGCTAAAGCGCCCATCTAGCCCGCGAAGTTCAAATTTTTTGAGGTTTTTTAGAAATTTTTCAAAATCTGACAACAATAATAGGCACATTTTGTAATTCGCGACAAAGACCGTGTGCAGTGCATTTATTAATATATCCAACTTACTCTAAAACATTTCAAGTTCGACAGCTATCCAGATAATCTGGCAATTTTTGTATATTTAGTGATTTACTAGTATCATATCCACCGTGATAATATTTAGAGTAAAATAAATGTATTAATAAACGCACTCCATACTGTGTTTGTCGCAAATCACAAAATGTTGTCTTAAATGTTTTCAGATTTTGGATAAACTATAAAAATACTCGAAAATTTTGATTTTCGCGGGCTAGACAGGCGCCTCCACCTTAACAGAGAAACCTTACATTGGCAGAATTGTCCAAAAGGACAGAGCCATATATTAAAAAAAAGAGAAACCTTCGACCAAAGGTTTTGGAACCCAGGCACACCCACACCACATCGTGTTATGTATATTTTATAGACGCTATTTATATGAAACTATTGTATTAACCATTTTACTTCGAAGATCTAAATTATATGCCCCAGCATTAATCCTCTCGATATCTGAACAAGCGCGATAGCTCGCGTCTAGTCCTCGACGCGAAGACGGCAACGTCAGCATCCCAGCGATGGACGGACCGAAGATTAAAACCGATCTTATTATTGAAGAGATTGCAACAACCGACAGACATGAATTGCATTGTTTTAGGGATGCTTCGATAAAAATGGCTTTAGTTCAGATATAATTTTTCAAATTTGAGTTCATTATTTAATTACAATAGAACCCAATAAAATAAGAGTGGGTAAATATCCTCTGGTAATATATGAGTCTATGCCCCTGTTACATTCTAGTCCTTCTCTCTGCCTTTTCTTTGGGACATACGTGATGGGTGTCCATATTAAATTAGGTAGGTAATGACGGCACAATTTTTTTTTTAATTTCGTGAACCTAAAAAACTCTGGGACTAGTTTCACTAAAAATAAGCTAGGAAAATACATCTAAACACTACCGTGTGTGACCTTAGACCCAAACATCATCCCGCTTGAAACTTATTCAATACTAGCTGAGCCCGCGACTTCGTCCGCGTGGAATTTAATTTAACAAAAAAGCCCGATCCCGCGTTCTGAGCCCGCACGACAGGACCCATTTTTTCATTTTTTTAAATTATGTGTTTCTAAATTAAAAGCTCATAATATCAGCTATCTACCAGTGAAAGTCCCGTCAAAATCGGTCCACCCGTTTCGGAGATACTCTTTGATTTCAAGTGTTTTTATTTTTTTACGCGGAACCCTATTTTTTTTCTAAAATTAAAGTAGCCTTAGTTACTCCCTATAACATCAGCTATCTGCCAGTGAAAGTCCCGTCAAAATCGGTCCAGCCGTTTCGGAGATTACCCGGAACAAACACACAGACAGACAGACAGACAAAACTTTTTTAAATCGCGTTTTTGCTATATGTATGTACTTTCATATGCATTTAGTGAAAAGGTGTTATTTTGATATTACAAACAGACACTCCAATTTTATTTATTTGTGTAGATGTATAGATAGGTATAGTACTTACATAAATTTCTTCGCCTATTTTTTATCCGCTCTACTACGAAAAATTAATGATAATTAACACCAAGCGAACAACGATATCTTTGTCACATCCCCAAAGAATATAAACAAAACCATAGTGATATACAGCCGTATGTTACCCGGGATTTACATACAGAATATGTAAAGAACCCTCTACTATTTACAATTCAATCGCATCGCAAATCTCAAGATTTCCGCGGACTTTTTTTTCGATATAAGTAGGTATTCATCTTGAGTTCCCCTTGCATTGCCAAACGACTTTAGATTTATTTGTGGATAGAAAAAATAAACTAAAATCATTTTATATTTCCGTTTTCTCCCTTCATTGGTTTACAATGTTGTCGGATTTGAGAGCTGGAATGCTGGATTGCAGTTTTATAATAAATTGGAAACAATAAGAGAGACGAGACGAGCGACTCATCTGCGGGATATAGTAGACAGACACGTGGGTGCAATTAATATATATAAAACAATGTGTGTCTGTATGTCCTGTATAGAATCGTAAACTATGCATTTGATCATGTCATGATCTTCAGCAAAGTGTTGTGCATGAGCCCACAAAGGTTTCTGAGTTTGTACGACCAATCTTTGACAGCGTAGCAACTCGCGCAGGGTACAGCTAGTTTATAATAAATAGCTGAAAATAATCTTATGGTATAGTAAATACTTTCTGTTTTTTTGGTTATAGCAAGTTATTTAAACAAAGGTTATCTGTTAGAAATAAACCCATTAACTCTCTTTTTTTGTAGGTACATAAGCTTTAGTATTTATACATAAACGAAACTGTACTTACCTCTTTCTGATCGTAACTGAGACGAAACAGCCGTAAGATCGTCCTTTTAACTATAAGACTACTAGCTGTGCCCCGCGACTTCATCCGCGTAGTATTGGATTATTGGGTTAAAAAGTATCCTATATGTTAATCCCGGTTATAATCTATCTGTGTTCCAAATTTCATCCAAATCCATTCAGTAGTAACAAACATACATACATACATACATACATCCACACTCACAAACTTTCGCATTTATAATATTAGTAGGATAGTCAATTAATTGTCCCACTACTAGCCAAAAGAGAATTTCCCTCCACCCTGACGACCGCTTGGCGCAGTGGTTCGAGCGTAGGCCGCTCGGGTCACTGCACATGGTGGTTGGGGGTTCGATTCCCGCCCGGGGCAAATTTCGGAAATGGCCTTTTCGTAATTTGCCCAGGTCTGGGTGTCACTAGGATCGCCCCCAGTCCATTGTACAGTTACCCATAGTACAAGCTTTGCTTAGTTTGGGACCGTACAGTTGGTGTGTCTGTCTGGCGATATTTATTTATTTATTTTATGTCTCTATCCTGAGCTTGTTATGGTCACGGTTTACTCGAAAATGTGTTCAATACGGCGCACCATCTTCGCCTTGGTCTGCCACGATGTCGGTGACCATATTTGGGCGGCCAGGCGTTGATGCAATTTGCCCACCTATGCGGATACATTCCTGCCACATGTCCGGCGCAATCACACTTCAGCTTTACGGATTTCTCGCCCACACCAGTAACCTGAGTTATGGAGCACAGGCGAGTAATTAAGGCATTACTTCACAAATAACTGTTACCAAGGGTACAATGCCCTTTCAACAAAGCCTAGATACAGGCAGAGTACTTGACAAGTATTAAGCAAATAACGCCGCAACACTAAGCCAGTGTAATTAATTAATATGAAACTTGAGTTCGCGCGCGCCCTCGGGGCCGAACACTGTTAATTGTTCTTCACAAACAAACGTTTATATTCTTACTCCGTTGAAATTATATTTCAAGATATATTATTCCTTCGTTCTCTTAATCTAAGTAATGGATGCTGTGTTCGTTTTTAAATAATAATTTGTAGAAAGCTCTCTGAAGTACTTAACCTTATATCCCATAATTATGTTGAGTTTGGATAATAATCTACTGCACAGTTGGAAACAATGTTTGGAAAATAAGCAAGGGGCTCCTAGTCAAAATAGATAAAAAATATTAAGGTGATGACCAAAGAAATTATCATAATTATATTGTGATGACCTAAAAGGGCAGTATTCTTTTTCAAGGGATATTGATATGGTCACTATAAGATATTGTTAGGGTAGCTAATTACGTAATAACTTAAGACAGAAGGTCCCCTAAGTAGGCACTTAATAAAGTAACCGACTTCGTATTACATGGATCTCACAACTTTTTACATAAACTGTCACAAGTTTTTGAAACAGTTTTTGAAATAAACTGTCACAACCAGTTGTGACAGTTTATTTCACCCAATGGGAGTGCGTATAATATGGAGAGTGCTATTGGTTAAAATGAAATGACAAAACTTGTAAAAAAACCACGTCTCGCAACTCAGTTCTTCTACCGTAAAAAGTTGTGAGATCCATGTAATACGAAGTCGGTTACTTTATTAAGTCACTATAAGATATTGTTAGGGTAGCTAATTACGTAATAACTTAAGACAGAAGGTCCCCTAAGTAGGCACTTAATAAAGTAACCGACTTCGTATTACATGGATCTCACAACTTTTTACGGTAGAAGAACTGAGTTGCGAGACGTGGTTTTTTTACAAGTTTTGTCATTTCATTTTAACCAATAGCACTCTCCATATTATACGCACTCCCATTGGGTGAAATAAACTGTCACAACGTAGTCTATAAAAAATGTAAGATTCATTGAAACAGACTTTACCTATTTTTTCTTTCAATATGTCCGAATTGTATGTTTAGGTGGACCTGTGTGAAGCGAGGAGCTTATTTTAACTTTAAATAAAACGAACACATTTTTTTACCATTTATTGTACATTGTTTTTGTAACACGATACATTATAAGCATTTCCCTATAACAGCATGCATATGCACTGGCGAGCAGCAAAACTGCACAACTTTTCTCGCATAAACAACATGCATGAATAAATATTCGCTCACTTGATCCATTATTTATTGATTTCCACTATCATACGTTAGAATAAAAACTTATCATTTCAATTCGTAATAAAGACGGCTTAATCGAGCGCACAACGGTTAACGAAGTTAATTTAAGCATAATTCATTAATTTTATACTTCATGTGTACCTCTTTGGGGCATATCGACATAATCATTAGAAGCGCATATGATATGTAATGCAATTTTATTGCTCTCCAGTGTACGTGATATCAATCGGTACTCATCTATACCACGAATATTTACTTATTTCCATTTTTGTTTCCGATTCATCCATTAAAATCGAAGTAACCAGAGATCGTACACAAAATAATGTAAGATACTAACACTATGAGTTTTTTGAAGGATTTAGCAGCAAACAAACCGTGACAATAATAGTTTTCAAACGCTTTTGATTACGTAATGTTCATCATTATTTTTTGCGTAAAAATACCTGTATCATAATAGGTACTCATATTTTGTATCCGATCCCTAAGACTAATTCTAACGTTTAATACTATTAGATTACCTATTATTACATAACTTCGTATATTCTAGATGTAGAGTACATTATATATTATTGTATTTATTGCCTACATAATATACATATCATTGAAGAAAGCATAACACAGGAATGGTTTACTAATACATCTATATAGTTCGATCATTTCACGAACACGCGTGCTGTGACTCGTATGACATTGGCATATGGATCAATTTGCAATAATTCACGCGTCATCGTGAAATGAACTGGCTATACCCTCTTGCAGTTTAAACTTTTTGGTTGACAGATAGCCATATATTGGTGCTAATTCTGATGTTACATGAACTAAACTTGACTAAACTAAGTGTTTTACCGTCCTTCTCATGCTCGTAATGCGTGAGCCAGACAGCTATATTTTAGCTTTGTCATGATGTAACGACAACAGAATTGACATCCAATACTGAGTCAGACCACTCATTATATATTATAAAAAATATGAATAATAGTATTAAGTTGTTAAGAGGTTTTATTTTAGGACCGCATTAATACAATCTCAACGCTGGGAGCGAACTGGAGTGCGGTTGTGAAATTTATTTCTTTTTAGATCACCATCTTTAGACCCCTCTCAAGATTTCTCTCAGTGATAGATCGATTTTAGGGGTATGAGTTTTAAACGACAAACTGCAAGACTGAAGTTTAGAAGAAATTACCATATACACGCTTGAGATTCATAACGTACACGCATTTAGGTACATTTATTATATTTATGGTGAGTTCATTAATATATAAATCCTATTTATTTTTATTGAATTAGTAGATTTGAATTGCTTTGAAGTAATAAATAGGTATATTTCATTACCATATTAAGGTATCCGAAACACACATTCGGGTGGAGGAAGTAGAGCCTTTAACACAATGTGATAAAGTTCAAATTTCAGGCCAATTTTATTGGTAACATGACGCAGTGTCAAAGACAAGGGGTCAAATACATCAGTATTGTCTATAGTGTTATCCGAATACACCCGACTGTGTGTGTGTAAACCTTTTAGATTCATAAAATGTTTTTCATACATTTAAATTCATATTAAAAAATCTCTTTAAAACCCCGTATGACCCTGCATACACAAGTGAGCGATAATAAAATTAACTATTTAAAATAAAATTAAAATAAAACTCATTGGAATCGTTTGCGAACGAGTGTGTGAAATTATATACAAAATATAGTATTTATGTAACACGCCATTTTTGATTTCCGTCGTCCTATTGTTAGCCTTACCACTCTGCAAGCCCTGTAGAAAATTATTGTTATAATTATATTGATAATAATAAACATAGATCTAAGTTTTGACTGCATATTCGTATTAAGGTAAATTATTTCACAGATTTTTAATTACGAATTACTTAGTGTTGTGAGTACTTACTGTGAAACCATCCGCCTAGCATCTCGTCTCGTAGAGTCCCGACCGGCCGATGTACCGCACCCATTTGATCACGTCGTGGTCGGAATAGTTCAGTTTCGGCTCGAACACCTTTAGGTAACGCACCTGGGATGCACACAATAACACTTTAAATAAATATAATTGTGAGACTTTTTAATTTCCCACTCTTTGGCATGGGCCTCCTCTTCCTCCTTCTTCCTTCTCCTCTCCCCAGAATAACACACACATTGTATAGTCCCAAACCAAGCAACACTTGTACTATGGGTACTGTACAGTGATCTGGGGGCGATCTCAGTGACACCCAAACTGGGGAAAATTACGAAAAGACCTTTTCCAAAACTTGCCCCACCGGGAATCGAACCCGCAATCACCCGGTTTTTTAACGATTTTGCTTAGAAATTTTACTAGCAATGTTAGTTTAATCAATTAATAGTAGCTATATGTACTAGGAGCAGGCTCACGAGTTTAATTCCAAGAATGGGGAATTAACCCAGAATCTTTTGGTGGGGGAATGAACCCAGAATCTTTTGGTACCAAAGGCGGGACCTCTAACCACTAAGCTTTCTCTAAAAAGCTATAAATATTAGATGCATTCTATAATTGAAGTTTATTTGGAGCTATATCTATAGGCATGGTCATCAGTACCTTGAAGCCGGAGGGTGCGAACGGCACCTCGAATCCCATGGAGATGGGTGGGCGCGTCCACTTCTTCTTGGTGTCCGTCTCGAGCAGCTCGATCTCGGCTGACAGCTGAGTTTCTTTCATGCCCGCCATGCGCTTAATCCTAAGAAAACCACAAGTTTATAATGTTATTTAAGAACATTTGTTTTAACAAAACCTAGAGCTAGAACGGGAGCATTTTATCCTCTTCTTACTTTAAAATTTCCAACAACGAAATGATTTGACGACCGCTTGGCGCAGTGGTTCGAGCGTAGGCCGCTCGGCTCACTACACATGGTGGTTGCGGGTTCGATTCCCTTCAGGGTAAATTTCGGAAATGGCCTTTTCGTAATTAGCCCTGGTGTGGGTGTCACTGGGATCGCCCCCAGTCCATTGCACGGTACCCATAATACAAGCGTCGCTTAGTTTGGGACCATACAGTTGGTGTGTTCGTCTGGCGATATTATTTATTATGCTCAATATCTATTTACACGAAGATAATGTAAATATACTCACTTCCACACGATAGCGTTCTCGGACGCCTTGTACTTGGCCTTCCCCTTGAGGCAGATGAGCTGCACGCCGCTGGTGTTGAGCGGCGTGGGTATCTTCACCTCGATCTTCTGGCCCAGCAGCGAGGGCTTGAAGTTGCTCTTCAGAACAACCTTCACCTCCATCTTGGTGCGGCCCACCTCGCGGACCAGGGGGATCACGCGGAACGGGAGCGATATGTCCTTGGTTGTGCGATATCTGACGGCGGAAAATTAATAACAAATCTCAAACTACGATTGAACTTAACTTGATGTGGAAGGCGTCCACTGAAGAATCCGTTATGGTCTAGACTTTGTCCAAATTATAGTGTACTAGACACGTGCCCCGGCTTCGCACGGGTATTTTTTATCAGTGCTTCTCTACTATATTATGCATGTATTATATATAATATAAACCTTCCTCTTGAATCACACTATTTATTAAAAAAAACCCGCATCTTAATCTGTTGCGTAGCTTTAAAGATTTAAGCATACATAAGGACAGACAGACAGCGGGAAGCGACTTTGATTTATACTATGTAGTGATTTCATCACAACTCCAATTCAATTAGGTATCTAAACGCTCGCCAGTTTTCAGCAATATTCCCTGGCTGTCACAGTAAATAGCAATGCACCCGTAATGCCAACTGCCGGACCACGGACTTCCGATCCGGCTCAGGCATATCCGACCGCCAGCCGCCATTACTTATTCACCTAACGCAAACAGTTCCTGTGTTGCGGTGCAATAATATTAGCATTGTAGATTGCGATTGTTGATCATTTCCTCATAATGTTTGGGCGACAGCTAGTGTTGCCAAATGAAAACAATGAATAATGTTGGTATTTGTACTATTCTTGACAAATGTTTGATAGTAACGTTAACTTACGTTTTATTTGGGCAACCCAACCAAAAAATCGTAAGGTTTTATGCTACTTTGACTCCATTTTATGGAATTCAGTGTTTTTATAGATTCTTTCACAATATGAATAAACGTTAAAACGTTTCAATATTAGTTTCAAATTTGACCGACCGCATTTCAGTGTCTATTCAGACGAGTTTTGAGGCAATTTTATCACGATTGGATCGTGACTACCAATCATACAGTAAATCTAGCTTGTGGCACCAACCTCATGAGCTCGAACTCTCCGTCGGGCGGAATGAAGGATATGGAGTGTTCCGTCTCGAACTTGCTGAGCTTGACGCACTGGTGGAACTGGCAGTCGTCGATGACGACCACCGGCTTGCCGGAGCGCGCCGGGTCGCTGTCCGTGTTGCCGGAGATGCCGCCTGTGGGACCCGCTGTACTGACCGACCGGCACGCTCGTTTACTAAGCTTTTTATTTTATTGTACAAGCTGCTTAATAATAAACTAGTTGCATGAGAATATACATTAGAGAGCCTTAAGCAGTTTTCGCTTTTAGTACAGACAAAGATATTGTGTCCTATATGTAAGTAATACAGTTTTAACCCTTAACTGGTTTCGTGGGGGTCACGCGGCCCCCATGCGTGATATTTTTTTTAGTTCCTTTAAAACTTTGCACCGTGCGTGGGTGCCATTTTGTGTAATCTCATTACGTCGCGACTCGCGGCGGGTACCAGACTTTCGGCATTGCAGCTTTTACCAGAGCGGAGGTACGTGCGTTTTGGGGTCCGCACGACCCCCACAATACCAGTTACGTAAGATTTTAGTTAGGAGTATATTTCTATTGATTTTTTTTAAAACGTTGATTAGACGATTTTTTCTTTTTATTTCCAAAGTTTACTGTATTAGAAATAAGAAAACATAATTATATCTCAGCTTATGACTACCAAAGTAATAGTTTTTTTAATGTAAGAAAAAAAACACAAGGTTGGGTTTACTACAGCAGTGCATGTGGCTTGATTCCGTTCTGCAAAAGCATATCCAAATGTCAGTGTCATTTTGGTGTCATTAGAATATGAACCTACCGCTCCCCTTGCCCTTGGCTTCCATGACGATCTTGTCGTTGATGCCGAACTTGCATTCCGGCATGCCAGACAAGTAGGACTTCATCACCACTTTCCCCGCCACATGGGCTGATAGAACTTGACCTGGGGATGAATGGAAAATTAAAATAACTGTTTAACAATATAAGAAGAGTGTACAATAGTTCGCCCCCCGCCAAAGTTGGTTGAACATTTTCATACTTTATCGAGTACATCTCCTTCGCATATTTAGTTAATTCGTGATTTGACGACAGCAGAATTTGCGTCACTATGTAAAGCAAATGATCGGATTAAGTTCTGTGGTTTTTGAACAATTTCAAATAAATAATAACAATTTTTTTTGATGCTATGCAAAAAAGTCTTGTTATAAATCCTCTTTTTTCTGCTGTAGCATCACACCTCACGAACTAATGGACGAGCCTTAGACCATTTAACTATGGACGAGTTTCACATGATCATTCCCCTCTGCCAAGGTATAAGACCAAGAAGGTCTAACACGTTTATAAAAACTGATAACGGAATCGATTTTATCAAAGTCAACATCGTTTTCGCGGTGTAAGGAGCTCCGTAAAAAATGCCGATCCGTGCTGTTAACCTGTGCAAGAAAAGGTCAAACACCTATTATCTACAAAAAGACACAGTAACGTTTCATATGTAAGTGTTTTTGGTGTAATTAATCCCTTCTTTCTAATAAAATAGTTAAAATATAAAATGTGATAAAAATCGAAAACATTATCGATTAAACAATCGAGTACGAAATAATTGAAAAGTGTAGTATGGTATCTCGAGTTCGCCATTTTGAATAGTGCTGTGGCAGGGATAATTTATGATTGCGGACGGGTATCGATAAAATTATATTTTTTAGAGTTTTATTATATATTTCTTCTAAATTATATATAGTAAAAATATAATTACTTATTGTTATTTTTTTAACTTATCATTATTCCAATATTTTTCCTGATTTCCCAAAGACCCTCAATTAAAACCAAATGGGAAAATCTTGCAATAGAAAGAGGGGTTGGGAACCTACTCGCACAAGTATTATTTGTTCGGTACACTTTGTTTCGTCGCAATTCCAATGTTTATCTAATAAATGACGAAAATTAGTAGATAATGCCGTACCAATATTATTTTTTAGCTGATGCCGTAAGTATTTTATTTATACTTCTACTGACATGATTCTAAAAAAATATTTCACTGAAATAATATATACGTGAAGTGTTTGTGGTGTGTTTAATATTTTGTGTAGTAATATTTGTGACTAGACTATGTAGTAGAAGTTTCAACTTGTATATTGTTGTAAAATATTATTTATTTTAAATGTTTCATTCCCACAGCGAGGGGATTTTTTTTTAAATTAATGCATAAACGATAGATCATCGTACTGTATAAGATACCATCATATACAAAATAATTCATATTTTGTATTAGATGAAGAAATGCACACATCTATGCAATATTTTTGTGATGATGAGCAAGTGAAACTATCGATATATCTAATTAGAAATATCGATATTGGTATCTCCCTATTGCACTTAGTGTCTTACACTCGTAAATTATTGCATGTTGACGTATTTGACCGATTAGTGTGCATAAAAGTTACTAGTGTTGAATATTTATTTAAGTGTGCATTCATAATGACACAATTTGTTTTTTAGTAATTGTGCATCATTTCGTTGTAGTGGTTACCTCGTCTCCCCCAAAATCTGACAGTAAATTTGATTCGTAAAATGTAGTACGTCACTTATCCATTGGTTCGTTAATCTAACGGACGAGCAGATGGTTCCATCGACTACCATCATTGAGTTTAAAAATGTTATGAAAAATTGTATAGTACCGCCTCCTTCCTACAAGAGCAGTGCCGTCACTTGTCACAGACTGTAAATAAAAAAGTCACGTAGTTGGTACCTTGCGGCGACATGAGCAGGTTCACATACTCCAACACGTCCAGGAACAGCTCGTTGCGTCTGTACTTGATGCCCTCGCGGCGCCAGCCTATCTGCCCGGTCACCTAATGCCACAGATAACACCTATTTAGAACACACTCATCATTGTGATGTTTGCATACTTAGCGAAGCGCTAGATCTAGCTCTATCTTCTTTTAACCACAGTGTCCACCACTTAACTGATTGGGGGGTACATATAAATTTTATAAGTTACATGCAAAACCCAAGAGTGTTTAAGATAATAAAAAATATTGTACCTGTGATGTAATCTGTGCTTGCTCCTCCTTGGAGGCTGACTTGATACCCTGTTGGGTGATGAATGTCTTCAGAACACCAGTGTCAGAGTTTTGGGGGTAGCCAAAATCAAGGATTTCTGTAACAATTCACACATACTTAGGAATTGCTTGGTTAAAAATGTTTAATTAAACTTGGGGAAATTGTTAAATATCTACTGTTAATTCTACACAATGTATAAATGCCAAACAAATATTACTAACTGACTCAGACATCAAAAAATTGCACTCTGTGCCTAATCCACTAATTTCTTTAATAGAGAGATAAAATATTTTCCAACTGATTGTGTGTAGCTTACCATCAAGCAACTCATAGATAAGAACGAAATTGTTCTTAATATTCTCCTCGGATATCTTGCCGAAGTATGACTGCATCACATCAATGATCTTCAGAAGGAACTCAAACACCATGGCGGCATTCACATTCTGCTTGGTGACGGCGGCCAGCCAGATATTGGCGCGCTGTTGATTGCAATACATACTGTCAACATGTATAAGATATGCATTGGCTTAGAGCGGTTTCGCACTACATCCGATCCGAACCCGTGAAAATATGGATCTAGAAAACTCGGACCGAATTACCATAGAAATAGTTCTACGGCTACTACGGACCATATCTTCACGGGTTCGGATCAGATTTGGGTCGGACGTAGTGTGAAACCGCTCTTAGAGTAGCTGCATTTATGCGAGCTATGGACGCCCAACCAGCCCTTCCCCTCTGTCCCACTCCCCGTAAGGTCAGAAACATGTGAGCAATGCCTTAAGTATTGCAAACACCTATGAGCAATGATAACTGCTTATCATCAGGTGGGACATTAGGTTGTTTACAGACTTTGTTTCAAAACAAAAAGGTTTTATCATTGAATACACCCCTGTCTTAACATTTGCAATAGATTGCTATTATTATTGTAGAGATTGCTACTAGTGATGAGGCCATCATGCAGACAGATTTTTCTGAGTAAATATTTCATATTTTCTTATTTTGTTTTTCTCATATGAGATAAAAAAATAAAGAGTAATCTATCTAAATAGCTGATACCACTATGTATCCTATAGTATTAAAGGTGACTATGTATACTAACTTCTCATTTGCACCAATTTATATTGTTGTATTTATTTTTTATTTTTTTGACAACCGCTTGGTGCAGTGTTTTGAGCATAGGCGCTCGACTCACTGCACCGGGTGGTTGCGAGTTCAACTCCCGCCAGGGCGAATTTCGGGAATGGCCTTTTCGTAATTTTCTCAAGTCTGGGTGTCACTGGGATCGCCCCCAGTCCATTGTATGGTACCCATGACACAAGCGTTGCTTAGTTTGGAACCATACAGTTGGTGTGTCAGTCTAGCAATATTATATTACAAACTAGAGACAACATAAATTGGTGTTATCATCAGTACATACATAGGGTTATATTACAACAGTGTATCTGTTAATAAAAAAGAATGTCATTTTTTTTTTAATTGTTATGTGCAAGAAAAGTTTTACTTTATGTAGAATCAAATAGGCCACTTTTTATCCTCTAGTTAACTATAAGTACATCGTTTTAAATTGGCCTCATCCAAGGTACAATAAAGCCAGGTACTATCTTCCCATGAAGGCTTGGTCAAGTCATTGGCAAGACTTATTTGTATTGAAGTAGTAAAACTATAACACTGATTGTGAGTCTTGGGCCATTGCAGGAAGTGGGATAACATTATTGTACTATGGCCTCATCATGCAGGGTTGCACCTAGTATAGGACTAGTGAGGACCACCAAAAACTTCCTGCTAGTACCATACCTATGGCTGACTGAAAAGTAATTTTTATAAAATTGCTGTCCTGACTGAGTTGAAAGAGTAATATACTAGTATTTGTTATCTCACCTTGATATGAAAGAATGATGTCCTAGCTATGTTGGTGACTGGCGACCGGACCTGCTGCCTCGCGTGAATGACGTTCACGCGAAACGCGTCCACCGCGTTCCGCCCTATATCGTCGCGGTACACCCGCGAGATCAGGACCTCGCCCTTGTGGTTGTACACGAACAGGCCTCCGATCATTTTGAATTAGGCCTGAACATTTTTTTTTTATTTTTAAATTTCTAAGAAATGAAGGTGTACCCCTAAACTTATCATCAAATAGTAGGTACTAGGGGATAATCTGTAAAGAAGTGGATGAGATTGCGTGAAAAGACACAATCCGGATGATTGTGAATCAATAGGGACAGGATATGGCCAATAGAACACTTGATTTTGTGGGTAGCGGAAGATAAAGTAACCTCGGAATAAATCACATCAACTCACCTGTACTTTGGACACAAACATTAGTAACAAAAGCTTGAAATGTAATTCGTGTCAACGTAAAATGTTGAATAATCTCATTTTTTTCGCATATATTCGGTAAATCGACGATACCGCCCCCAAAATGAAACGTCAATAAAAAAAGTAACGAGAGCACAGACAACAAAAATCATAGCTATATAATAATTTTGCTGACAGGCAACACTGTACTTGTAATGTTGTATAAAATCGGTAAAATCATCTGAAAATCGGAATAATAATTTCTGGCGGGGATTTTTTCATTTTAAATATGTTGAAGATTTGGCTTATGAACTAAGATTGAAATGAAGTAACGATTTGAAATATTGCCGTTTGTTTTATTTGTATGGTTGAATATCTAAGACGACTCTGATTTTCCGCTAAGAGAGCAATGCTCAACTCAAAGCTCTAAAATCGTTTCCGCACATAAAGGAAGAATACTACAAGTTAGAGATGCTGCATCAGCTTCTTGGATGTGTCGCATGTTTCTCGGTACGAGGCTACGTGATCGCAAAGAGTATCACAGAGAAGAGAATACAAACATCATACGAATATTATAAAGAGGAAAACTTTGTTTGTTTGATTGTAATGAATAGGCTCCGAAACTACTGAACCGATTTGAAAAATTATTTCACTATAGGGAAGCTACACTATCCCGAGGTGACATAGGCTATAATATATTTTCAAAAAAAATAGGGATCCTTACTAAAACTCGAATAATGTAACTGCAATATACCCGTGCGAAGCCGGGGCGGGCCACTAGTGTTTTATATAAAAGTGAAGATTTTAAATTAGCATTTGATTATGTACTGTATTCTTTTTAGTTATAGTCGTTGTATTGTAAGTATCTTTGGTAAAAAATTGTTCAGTTTTTTTAAGCTCTTTGGTTTTTGAGTCATTCCCCGCAGCTATATATATTATTACTCGTATATAGTTATTACATTCTCTTTGATATAAAGAATATCGTAAGTAATGGGTTTTAATCGTGGGATATTAATCATGTGTGTTGTATTAAGCATAGCCATGATTCTATGGGGTGTAATTGCGCAGGAAATAATCAGAAGGCGCAGGTACGCTGGTGTTCATTTTGCCGTCCTCTGATGTTAGAACCTGGGTTTCGGTGCGCACTAGGAGTCGCCGAGCCCTTATTGTCCTTGGTCCTTTGGAAGCCCACATCCCAGTCACCCCGGCGTACGTCATGTGGGGCACGTCAGGGGTTTTAGTTCCAAACTGGATTAAACACGTCAATCTGTTTAGCACTTTGATAAAGGTCCTTTATCAAAGCTTTAGCAGCAGCTTTAGTCAGGTCGACAATAGTCTACAAGCACGTTTAAATGTAAATGTGAGATTCATTCTCTAGGCTTTGATTGGAATACTGGGCACACACACTAAGATCAAATTTGAATAGATACGAGGGATAGGTAGAGCGTGAACAATTGTCTTAGACACCTTTCGTGGCCATTCCCCAATGGATTGGTTTACGAATGTGTGGTAGAATATAAAAAAAATCCGTTAATAAAATAAAGTTAAACTATAAGTAGGTACATTGTTTGGTCATACGTGCATTTAAATTAATCAACCATTAACTTTTATTATTATACGGCCGGATCGATATATACAAGTTTTAAGATTCTAGGATCCGTATTAATAAATCGATCTCAAGTCTGAGCAATCTTGAGCACGCTTTTGGTATAAATTTATTAATACGGCTCGTAATTTCTTGATGAGTCCAAATGATCGTATTACTGATATGAGTAAAAGTGCTTAAATGAGAGAAGGCAAGTTTTGCTGATTTCTATCTTTTAATTAATAAGATTGTAAAAGATGTAAATTATAAGGGACGTCAATGCTTCCACTCAGTTGTACTCTATAAAACTCTGCGTTGACGAACAGTGGAGGTACCTAATATCGTTCGATGAACGATGCCTATTATAAACACATTAAAAAATTATTCAAATAGGTACCCAAGTTTTCCTGTAGCGATAAATTACAGTGTAGCAATTTGCTTATCACTCTATGGCCGTCCGACTTTTATTCATTACCTATCATCAGTTTCTACTTGACTGTCAGTAAGATTAGACCTTTTATCTTCTTTTACCGCCAAAATGTTGCGGGTTTTACTAATTCATAGCTCGTTTTTTATAATATTTGCGACCAGTACTTACGTTGTTGAACCTGGCCCACGGTTCCCGCCTACCAAAGGGGAAGTGTGGCCAAAACCGCAACAGGAGCAAAAAAGCGACGAGTACTATAAACTACTTCCGTCGTCATTAAAACTGACGGTAAGTGTTTAACGGATACTTTAATCTATATATTTTTTTAATTCCGTAGTATAAACATGTTATGGGATTATGTATACAGATGGAACAGGGTTATTGTTAAAATTATTGATTTTTGCTGCCTTCATCCCTGGAATGCTCGATATTTATGCTTATTTGCTCGAGATTCATTGTTATTTATTTTTATTGCCTTTGAAATATCCTTTATAACATTAAAATCAGATCCGCTAATACTTAATACGCTAAAAGTTATAATAACTTAGTAATCTAGAGACCTTTGACCTGCAGTGGGTCGGTAAATTTAATGAATGAAGCTAAAGTAAAGTCCCTGACTCTTGATAAATAAATGTCTATTTTAAAATTAAAAACCTAACATGGTTTATCGTAGTATAGAATTGTGTGTATAGAATTAATTATTATAAGAAATATTAATATAACACTATAATTAATTATCTACGCATTAAATTAATAATACGGACTATTAAATTAATCGAAATTAAGTAAATATTATGGAAATACAAAATCAAATATTTTTTGTCCGTGTAAAATATCGGCTCCATTTCCTCGTTGATTATAAATAAATAAAACAATGTATGCTCTTTAACGTCCCAGTCCATAGGTGGTATTTATGTCCGTGTCGGAAACATCAGCTGCTATCCTTCTTCTATAATAAAAAAAATAATAAAAAAAATAAAACCGACTTCAAAAAACCTGGGTGCACTAAAAAGCTAGAAATAACTAGGGACCTTATAATTTCTTTCATATGGAGTCGGTGCCAATTCAAGCAAGTAGGGGTAGGTGCCTAAGAAGTTGTCCTATATCGTTGTGTAAAGATAGTGGCACCGACTCCAAATGAAAGAAATTATAAGGTCCCTAGTTATTTCTAGCTTTTTAGTGCACCCAGGTTTTTTGAAGTCGGTTTAATTTTTTTATTAAATTTTTTTTTTCACGATTTTTAGTGGTAAACTACTTATCGAAATTCTGGCAACCGTAAACAGTCCATATCTCTCAAACTACTGAACCTGTTTTTATGAAATTTCTATGGTATCACCAAGGGATCCTGACAATAAAGGCCACACATAGTATACCACTTATACCAATATATGGCACTTATAGCCAGAATGCATCTCATGACAATTCCACTAAGCCCAAACACGACTAGGTTATATTGTGATATTACGGAGTTCCGGCCCCTACCTTCCAGTTTCTTCATCATCTGATGATGAAACCGTAAGGTAGGTAGTTTACTGAGACTATTTTAGTGACCGCAATCACCACTGAAAAGTCACAGGAAAGCAACTCACGTAATTTCGTTTACTTGGATGATGATGTATTTTTCAGTTATTTTGATTTTAATGCCAAACTACTGAACCATTTTGATAAAATTTTTATGGGACCAATCTGCACGGACATCCTTTCAAATGCAAAAATAATTATTCGAATCGGTTTATAAATGACGGAGTTATGAGGTAACAAACATTTAAAAAAAAAAGCAACATACACACGAATTGATAACCTCCTCCTTTTTGAAGTCGGTTGAAAATAATTTAGCCCTTTTGACGTCCCACTCCTGGACACGGGCCTCCCCTCAACACGAGGGGGTTCAGGCCATAATCCACCACGCTGGCCCAGTGCGGGTTGGCGGATTTCACATGCCTTTCAAAAATGTGTTAGATCTTCTAAGACATGCAGGTTTCCGATGTTTTCCTTCACCGTAAGCAAGTGATAATCATATAGAAATTATGATTCGCACATAGATTTCGAAAAACCAGAGGTGCGAGCCGGGGTTTGAACCCAAGACCTTCTTCTAATTCATTTTTAAAAGAGGGATGAATGTTGTCATTTCCGATATCGGAGACTTTCCGACAGCTGTGAATACCCCCTTCTAGACATGGGCCTCCCTTCAATACGAGGGGGTTTCCATCTAATGTGCCAGCTAGATTATAACCCGTTAATTATTCCTGCTAAAGTGCTATGAAAGAGTATAATAGTATTTCAATGTTTTACAATAAACAAATTAATAAATATATTTTTTATTTTTTTTTAAAGGCCAAAGAACAAACATGCGATATTTTAACAAACGCGATAGAACGATTCACCGCCACAATAAGGGCCCAATACCACATCGCCCGGCGACACTCGAAAAGGGCCGTTAACAACAGTTCCATACCTTCAGTAGTCGCTGACGAAAACTTAAAGGGAAACTTTGAGGAGCTCGAAATCTACCTAAGCTCACCATGCGAGGAATACCCGCACTTGGAAATGGATGAGACATGTAAGTTTGCGCCATAAGTCGCTGAAAATTCTAAAGTTTTCTGGTAATACCTACTTAGAAAAATGTTGACGAACATTGTAAAAATCAAATATACTTAAGCAATATATTGCAAAAGCAAGAAAACCAGGAAAACAATGGGTAGGTGCAAAACAAATATATGCAACCTATTGTAAAAAACTGAAAATCTTCAGCGACTTGTCACTGATCGTACTATGAAAAGACTCACGGAATGTTAAACTTCAATATTAGTTTTAAGGCTAAAGCGCCCATCTAGCCCGCGAAGTTCAAATGTTTTGAGTTCTTTTAGAAATTTTTCAAAATCTGACTATAATAAAAGACAAATTTTGTAATTCGCGAAAAAGACCGTGTGCAGTGCATTAATTTATATATCCAACTTACTCTAAAACATTTCAAGAACGACAGCTATCCAGATAATCTGGCAATTTTTGTATATTTAGTGATTTACTGGTATCATATCTACCGTGATAATATTTAGAGTAAAATAAATGTATTAATAAACGCACTGCACACGGTCTTTTTCGCGAATTACAAAATTTGTCTTTTATTATAGTCAGATTTTGAAAAATTTCTAAAAGAACTCAAAAAATTTGAACTTTGCGGGCTAGACAGGCGCCTTCACCTTAATCATAAATGTTAAAGTCAACTATATCGTAAGATATAGGTAGAAATTTTTTGATGATTTCTTTTAATTAGGAAATAATTTCTACACTAGCTTAAGCCCGCAATTTGTTTCCTTTTCTTACCGACTTAAAAAAAGGTCATTTTTTTATGAAACAATATAAAAGATCCCAATACCTTTTATAGATTTCCGTTAGTTAATTTTCCAAATAATATAATCTATTTCAGATAATCTCACGATATCATCGAGGTCAAAACTGAACAGCGCGTCGATTTGGGGTATCTTGAGAGGACTGGAGACATTTGCACAACTCTTCTACATGTCCAACAACTATGCAGTAAGCAATATGTTACAGGCGTTTTTTGTACAATAAAATCGGCAAGCAGACGTACGACATGATGTTAAACAGTTAACGTGACCATTAGGCCAAAGTCATTGGCCGCGACCTACGACCGCTTGGCGCAGTGGTTCGAGCGTAGGCCCATCGGCACACTGCACATGGTGTTTGCGGGTTCGATTCCCGCCGGGGCAAATTTCAGAAATGACCTTTTCGTAATTTGCTCGGGTCTGGGTGTCACTGGGATCGACCCTAGTCCATTGTACGGTACCCATAGTACAAGCTTTGCTTAGTTTGGGACCGTGCAGTTGGTTGGTGTGTCAGTCTGGCGATATTTATATTTATTTATTTATATTTATTGCTCGCACGATGCTGAACCTCCCCGATTCGGTGGTAGATTTACCCTCGCCACCTCTCCTGGCAGCGGCCCAAGCCGAGGTCGTGTCCCTTGTGGCGCCCTTGAGCTAGCTGCCCCCCTGCCCAGAGGGCTGGAGCGCACTCGCGCTCGCCCTCTGTCCGGGTGAAGTTGTAATGTTAAAAAAAAAACGTTGCTGACCCGAAAGGGAGTGGGACCGAGGGGAAGGGAGGGAGGGGTCGAGCTTCCAGCTCTCCCACTCATCGTAATCAGTTATAATAACTACTTTCGCCGATCTTCTATCAGATATACTATCCCGGTGTAGCCAGCCCGTGTATACGCTGAAGTCAATTACCTACAGTTTGCTTCTACCGCCAGAAGAACAACAAGCTTACAACACGCGTCTTATTACAATAACACAAATACTTTTGTCGAATATTTCTATAGACTTTTAGTCTAATGGTATATTAACCAATGTATAATGTGTAATCACTGCAGTGGGCCTTTGCCTATTCCTTCAAGGAATAAGTCAATAAAAGCATAATAATGTGTCACATTTTTTTTAAATAATAATCTAGAGTGAACCTTTTCCCGTCAATTTAGTTATAATTATTATTTTAGTTATAATTATTCTCTAGTTAGAGAATCCATTTCTACACCGTCTGCTAAACCATGATTTGAATGACTATGCCACTTTCCAGGAAATCTTCATTAATGCCACAGAAATTGTTGATTTTCCACAATACCCCTTCAGAGGTATACTTCTGGATACCTCCAGACATTATCTGTCTCTCTCTAACATACTGAAGACCCTGGATGCGATGGAAATGAACAAGATGAATGTTCTGCACTGGCATATTGTAGACGACCAGAGCTTCCCGTATCAGAGTAAGAAATTTCCGCTTTTGAGGTAAGGAAGTGAAATCACCATCAAGAATTAAAAATTGCTGGGTAAATTTTACGACCGATTTTTGTCGCAGTGGTTCGAGCGTAGGCCGCTCGGCTCACTGCGCATGGTGGTTGCGGGCTCGATTCCCGCCAGGGCAAATTTCAGAAATGGCCTTTTCGTAATTTGCCCTGGTCTGGGTGTCACTGGGATCGTCCCTAGTGCATTGTACAGTAGCCATAGTACAAGCATTGCTTAGTTTGGGACCATACAGTTGGTGTGTCAGTCTGGCGATATTGATTTTTATTATTTATCTAAACCACGAAAATTAATACTCTGGATTTTGTACTATTTACCAAAATACCTACTTTTTAACAATTGAGCTGCCCGCTGAGTTTCTCGCCAGATCTTCTTAAGGAAAATGTGTAAAAATGACAATTTATAAGCGTCCCCGTCGGCCTAAACAAAATAAATAATTTGACTTTGACTTTAGCTGCACACTGCCACCACTGCACCTCACAGAGTCACAGGGTCAACAGCACTTTCCAATAAAAACAATAAACAAGGGCATCAGGTTTCTCTAAGATAGCACTTTATCTATGAGCCTTGTGGAGCCATAATTAGTAATTTCTCAAGACCTAAGATTGTGAATACTTTATTATAATTACACCTGCAATGATAATCTGTTAAATAGATGTAAGCTAAATAGATGGTGGCTAAATAGATGTAAGGTTAAACACGATAAATAACAACAAATGTACTCTATTTACGTGAATAAATTTCATTTCATTTCATTTCCATAGTTCTATCAAAAATAATTTACCTAGATTTCGGTTTGTGGCTAAAACTAACTAAAAGATCATTAATGTTTACAGCGAACTTGGAGCGTACTATCCTTCAATGATATACACAAAGACGAACATCAACCAGGTGGTCAATTACGCAAGGGACAGGGGCATCAGAGTGATTCCTGAGTTCGATGTGCCAGGTATGATAACTGAGGAATCCTCGCTGACGAACAGACTTTCAACCGGCGTCGTGATAACGCTGGTATCTTAAAAATGTAGAACAAATCCGTCGCTATCGCATACACAAATGTGGAAATGTGTGCCCGTACCAGGCACACATTTCCACATATAAAAAGCGTGAACAATAAATAACTTAGATTTCATTGTTACATTTTTTAAATGCCAAAGCGAGGATTTCTAGCACCTAACGTCATGAATCGGGGATCTACTGCTGAACACAGGCCTCGCAAATGATACTTGTTGTCAACATATTATCTCTTTTCCACTCCAGGTCACACCAGGTCCTGGGGTGTGGCGTACCCAAGTGTACTAACCAAATGCTACCAGTTTGGAGAGTTGATCGGCCTCGGCCCAATGGACCCAACCAACAATGCGACGTATAAACTGCTGGAGAGCCTGTTCCAAGAGGTGCAGGAACGCTTCCCGGACAAATACTTCCACGTTGGTGGCGATGAAGTGGAGATGAAGTGCTGGTAGGGACTTAGTCTTTATTCTAGTGTTTTCCGCATACTCTAAATAGTAGTTTATATAAGCTTAGTAAGTTTTGCGCTTTTAAAAGTCAATTTAAAGACCAGTAGCTTCCAAAAAAATAAGTTTTAGTTTAAAAAAAGCGTTTAAATCTGCTCAAACATTGATTGGTTTTTCCCAAATCTCCTCTGCAAAACTGCAATCTTTATTTTTGTATTGATTTTAAATGGATTGTTATTCGCAGGGAGACGAACCCTGAGATACAAGAATACATGAGGACCCACAAAATGAAGTCAGCAACTGAGCTGCACGCACACTTCATGAAAAACGTCATCCCTTTGCTTGGAGACCGGTCCAAGGTTATCGTGTGGCAGGTAGTAAAATTTCATTGGAAGAATTTGGATCCATCATACATGTCCATCTTGATGTGCATAAGACTTAGGCACATTTTAATAAATCTGTCCCAAGTCTGGGGAACGGTCTTCAGTACGCTTTTGATGTGTCCTTTTGTACTGGTATGACATAAGAATGACATTTCCAAGTTCGCTCTTGAGATCGATTTACTAATACGGATCTTATAAGTATCTATATTAGAACATACTCACTTAAATCAAAGAGCGCTAGACCTAGCTTTTTTAGAAATTCTCAGCTTTTATTATCAGATTCATTTCAGAAGCTTGGGTTTTTCTAATTCTTACTGACGGAGAGACTTGAAATAACTCAAGCTTGTGAAGCACCATGGTTAGGTATCTTAGAAGTCTGAGGCTTTCATGGAGACTGACATTACTGTTTCTTATATAATTACAGGAAGTGTTCGATAACGGAGTACCCCTATCGAGTGAGACCCTTATTCAAGTATGGAAAGGGGGTGAGGTCGAGGAAATGGTCCGAGTAAGTTTTCCGTTATGTACTTACTAATTCCTTTGTTATTGAAATTTGTACTCTATGGGCTTCATCTTTCGACTCAGACGACGCTGGTCTTGTCACTAAATCGTGGAAATGCATTTCCAAACAACGTAATACCTAGTCATTATCACTGTTTATTTCATAGGCGCACGGGTAATTCCGTCTGACATCATTATTCAGCAAGTAGATTCGTGTAAGCACCTAATAGGTACCTACATTGCAACAAAGGGGAGCATAATACGGATTCATTAGGTATCATTTATTTGATTGTTATTGGTTTGTTTGTTATCTGCTTCTTCTGTGCAAGCTCCTTGACCGCATAGTTCAGTGGAGGATAAGATAGAATATTAACATCTCGTGATTTATGCATTTATTTCTTTTTAGCTTTTGTGCCTTTATAGGTAGTTTATAGAAAACGACCATTTGTTTTGCAATGTTTGAAATAAGAATAAGTATTGGAAAAGCAAGAGATATTTCGGCTAGTAGATAATATGGGAGTATGTATAGGTAAAAGCATCCTTGTATGAGCTTTTGCGAGTAAAATGGAACAGATCTTAGGACTTGGCAACATAATTAAATGTCAATCCCATATCACTGCACCAGCTATTGGGGTGCAGCAAAACTGACCTTTATCGAAGTAGGGAGTCGAACCCCCCTTCCCCTCCTTATCCCACTCCCCTCTTATCCCTTATCACCTCCCCTTTTATCGCACTCTCGTCCAGGTCAGCAACGTTCATCTATAGGTTACGGTAATTACTTACCATCAGGTAGGTTGTGCACATCTAATTCTATACTTCTATTCTTATAATTATGAAGAGGAAACATTTGATTGTTTGTTTGTTTGTTTGTTTGCATTGAAAAGGCTCCAAAACTACTGAACCGATTTGAAAAATTATTTCTCTGTTGGCAAGCTACACTATCCCCGGGTGATATAGGCTATATTTTATTTTCAAAATAATTAGGGATCTTTACTAAAGCTCCAATGTAACCCGTGTTGTATAAAAAAGCACCCCTCACAAACCCATTTCAACTGTACAAATATCTTGAACAGGTACTCTCAAGTGGCCACAAGGTGATATTCTCATCATCCTGGTACCTGGACCACCTGCAGAGTGGGGGTGACTGGGAGGACTACTACGCGGCGGACCCCCGCCAGATGGTCCCTCGGTCCCGAAATGACTTGAACCTGCAGAATATTGTGGGGGGAGAGGCTTGCATGTGGGGAGAGGTGGTTGATGACAGCAATGTGATCAGCAGGTAGGCAATCTTCAAGCTTCTGCTGCCGTAGTACCTAAAACTCTTCCCCAGGACTTAAAAGACGTATGGTAAAATATGCACCTCAGTTTTACTCTTCGTACTATCCAGACATGATGCAGTGACTTTAACGGCTGATCTATTATTCGTTTGGGTATCAGATTCTAGGCTTAGAAACAAAATACCTACTTGTGTTTGGCTATCAATAGGTATTATTATTTTTTAGTTTTTATTGATCTCCCGGCTTGAATATTATTTATAAGGTACATTTAATTTCAGAGTTTGGCCTCGCGCTAGTGCAGTCGCTGAGAAACTGTGGAGTGCTCCGCTAAGTGGCTACCAATTATACATCAAATCAGTGTCGAACGAAGTCCGCAGTCGTTTGGAAGAGCACACTTGTCGAATGAACCGTCGTGGCGTGCACGCACAACCGCCAAACGCGCCAGGATTCTGTGTTGCAGAATAAACTTTGTTTGTCGCTTTGTTGCATCATAAAAATACCGACTACTTTATTAATTTTAGATTAAAAATGTTTTTGTAAGAAAGTTCTTTTGAATTTTATGACTTCCCAAAAATTCTTCCTTGATGATGGTTAGCTCCAAAGAATTTGTAATAATAAGACATTAGAAGTGGCATATCCGCGTAATTTTGGCACTAAGTTTATGTCCATTTGGACACGTATGCATTCAGTACGACACCAGACGTTGTACGAGACACATCTAGTAAAAATGGTGTATTGCAGCATTTTTAATTGCGGAAATTGTTCAGAAACTTGCAATTATACCAATAAAGGGATTACATTTCATCGGTAAGTAATAATATATAGTAATAATCAGGTTTTTTGCTAATTTAAACCAACATGTATACTTTACCACGAGAATATAAATATTTACTATGATCTCACCAGCCCCATTTCCATTGCTGCTTGCGTAATCAAACGTACGGCATATCGACGAACCGTAAAAATCAATGTAATGCGAAAAGTATGACATCCTCGTGCGTATGAATTTTGACTAGTACGGCGGTGTCATTGTGACAAATCAGACGGGAGTTAGTGATGTTACAATGTTTGTATTTTATCGATATTTTTGTAAGAAATATTGACTTTATTTATTTAATATAATTTCCGCTAGTAATTAAAAGCCACCAACAATTAAAAAGATTTTTAAAACAGTTTATTTGGCTTGACTTCGTATATTTGTTTTTTAATTTGCTTTAAATTTTGCAGTGTATTTTTCAACCACTTCATCTATAGTATTTGGCTTTCCATAACAGTAAAATATTACCATAATTTAAACCTCCGATCTTTAAATCCTGATACTCAAGTACTGCCAACCTAAACCGTGAGTCTGTGGCTACTGCTGATTTTATAGAAGTATTGTCCGTATCAATCATCAAGGTAGCTGTTTAACTCTTGGTTCCAATTCCTCACTCTTAAGGCAGTAGGACCACAAAAAACAAATAATTGAACGGTTTTATTGTTCCCGCCCATAAATATTTTCTAGCTTCTAGTGTATCATCTGAGTTGAATAAAAGCGTTTTTTTTTAATTTAGGCCCTCCCTGTTACCTTCTCATTATATACTTATTTACGTGATGATTTTTAGTTTCCCTTCAAATTCAAATATCAAGGATTTGGAAATTGATAACAATGACAGACAAAGAGAACTGGTTTCCTACAAATTATAGTCGATTTTTTTCAGTCCACAAAAAGAAGATAATGTAAATCCTACGCCAAAAACACGATTTTTGATTAAGTCAGCCATACCTACGATTAATGTATGGAATTTACGCACTGCAGACGTAGGATTTCAATTAATAAATTACGATATTGTTATTTGCTAAATTATGGCATGAGCATATTTTTTGTCAACAGATAGTATGCCATCGGGGCACACTATACCAATAACATCCACTCATGAATCCACATCCTATACGTCATTAACGCCTTTATTTGAACGCACTTTACAATCTCCTCATTTAAATAAAAATATGAACATAAACTATTTTGGGTACGTCAGGTTTTGAATATCATATACCATACTTATTACAATAATATCGATACCAAATCGATAACTTTATATTTGATTCAATCACTAGCTATTTAGAGTATGTTCGGGTATTTATCACCTAGCTCGCCAATATGGCCAACTACTATTTCTCCGAAACAAACCAACTCTTAGCGTTTAACATTCCTACACTCTCCCCACTGCCTACCGCTGTGACTGCGCGTGTGTCTTGGCAGGCAACGAACCGAAATTGTGTATTTCCAAATATTTTAAAATTATTAGTAAGTACACAATTTTGTAAGCAAACCCTTTATCTGTAGTGAGGTGATAGATTTGTAGAGATATTGTTCAAATATCTTGAGATATATATAACTTATCGACGTTGCGTTATTAGCCTGGTAGGCAATATTGTCTGTACTAGTGTCAATTGTAGTATCCTATTATATTTTTTTCAACGGCTCCAAGTAAGTTAATTTCCAGTCCAGGTTGACACAATGCTGAAGACGTATAGGTAATTTATTTGTATCAGTATTTTCTATAGTGGCCAATATGGCTCACAAGTGGTTGACATCGTGTTGGAAGAAGAAGGTGAACCCATAATACTGCAGGGTTTTCCTGGATATTCTTCCATTGATTACAATGTGGCACCGTACGAAATTCAATAAATTAAAGATCTAGTTATTTATTTTGTACCTTCGTTTATTATAAATGTTAGAACAGAAAAACTTTAAAAATAAAATAAAATAAATAAAAGCCCTGCCCGCGTGAGATGGTGCCAAGAATGCTGGCTGCATTTCCTCGTTGTATGGATCTAGACTGATTTTTTGAACGAGGATAGAGCCAGCTCTCTTGTCACCTATTGAAAATCTTACTGTCAAACCAAAATGTAATTTACTTTAAATACCGTAATTATTATTACACTATGTATTTAATGTAATTTATAAATGTTTCATTTAATACCTACCTAATACATATACGAAATTAGAACATAATACATACATAATAATAGTAGCTTTTATTTTCCTTATCCCGCATAATACGCTTTCTCGCTTAAGACGCGTTTTTGGTTGGTTCCCTGGGAAATCGTCATAAACGGGTTTTACTGTATTTAATATTGCCTTAAGCTCCTAGTTATTGATTACTGATTAGTTATTTAAACGAATTAGTGTATAAAATAAATCAAATAAATGAAATTGGAGTCTGTTTGTAATATAAAAATAAAACGTTTTCATTAAATGCATATGTACTTATAACAAAAACGCGATTTCTGAAAAATCGTCTGTGGAATGGCTGGACCGTTTTTAACTGGCAGAAGCTGATGTTATAAGGAGTAACTTATTTTAGAACAGCAAATAAAAAATCACAAATGCTGCCTGTAAACAATAAAAATTGATCTCAAATAGTTCGAATTAAATTTTGAAAAAGGCTTATAGTATACTATATTCCCGAAACTACTCTACGTCAAATAAATTGCTGTCTGCGCAGTGCGAAAGCGGCGCGAAGTGGCGACACTGGTTTTGTATGAAATAATACGTCAATACCACTTCTAATGTCTTATTATTACAAATTCTTTGGTTAGCTCACTATTACATTAGGCGTAAGCTAAGCGTAAGTTCAATTCATGAAGACGCGTGAATTATTGCAAATTGACCTATATGCCAGTATCAAAGAGTCACACCGCGTATCTTCGTGTACTGAACGAATTATAACTATCATTGTAAAAATATTAGTGCCCAAGAAAGCATATCTACCTACTTCTTCAAGCAATACATGCGTGATGATATTGTCTATTATAATGTAAACTGTTTACTTTGCCATAGAGAAAAATAAAATATTGTTACGAAAGACCGGTGTTTGAATTGGTGACATCACTACTCTACCCATAGCTAATACGTGAAACTGAAAGGAAATGTCTATTCTGTTTATGGTACGCGAATTGGGTCGATTATGTCATGGCGGGTTAGATGTTTTCGGCAGTTGATTTTTATGGAATTTGTTTTGAATTACGCCGTCAATGATCTCGTTTCAATCGCTGTCGTTTAAAAATAAGCTTGTTTGTACATTAGTGATCTTTTTATAAACTGTTCAAATGCTGAAACGGTTGCAAATGGGCCTTCGCGCGTTCATGCTGCTCGCATCAAAAGTATGGAGTTGTTTTTGTTATATGTTTAAGAAGCAATATCGAGCGGTAAATATAAATAAAACTGTCTGTGTTATTGTGTGTTATTGCATATGTACACAGAATATTGAAACCCACACTTGGTATTTGATTTTCAGTTGGCTCAATATCAATCCGTCAAATATGAGATGTATCCACTTTCCCCAGTATCTAGACACAGGCTGAGTGAGTATTTATCTATTTTTTATCACTAATGTTGTTGCTACACATCGTGAGAATCGCGACGGTAGCACTTATCTGAATATTCCAAAGTATTATCTACAGATATCTGGATATCATGTAGACTTGTATTATAATGATATGTAAACATTCTATTTATATAGTAAATGTTAACGAAATTTCAGCTCACTCTCCCCATATGGCAGTGTGTAATTGGAAAGTACAACATACTGAGATGAACCTGAATGTAGGATTGTAAACAATCTACTGCATGCAATCGAACCATGTCACTTCTTTTACCAATATTAGATTCTGTGGATAGCTACATATGAAATAATGTAAATCCTGTCAGGGTTAAGAAATAAAATACATCAAATTGATGTAGTTTTGCATAGTGGAACCAACCCATACAAGAAAAACTGAAACCAATCTTTGTTCCTAGGGTTGGTTTAGGTTTGCTAGAGTAGTATAGGTTGTTGCCAGTTTGCAAAATTATTTGTTTCGTTCCTGATTCTTAAGTCCACAACTGGATTGGATGTAGTTATGACACCTGCCTACTTCATAGATTTTATCATGTCCAAGGCTCTCTTTCCTTATTTCAAAGTGAGACATTTTACTACAGTTTACCTCGTGGCAGACAGAGTGTAGTATAATTGTATAATAGATGACCACTTGGCGCAGTGGTTTGAGCGTACGCTTGTATCACTGCAGCGGGTGGTTACACATTCAATTCCTACCTGGGCGAGTTTCGTAAATGGCCTTTTCGTTATTTGCTCATGTCTGGGTGTCACTGGGGTGGCCCGTAGTCCACTGTATGGTGCCCATAGTACAAGTATTGCTTAGTTTGGGACTATACAAAAGGTGTGTCAGTCTGGCGTTATTTATTTATTTTATTATTGATGACATAGCAATTATTTTACTATAAAACATTTGCTACATAGCTATTTGTTACAATACAATACACTCTGCCTGCACTGACCTATATTGTAGATATCTATATACAATGGATATTGTAAAATTTTACGTTGTAAGTATATTGAGGAAAATTTACAATAATTATAACAATATTATGATAACTATTAACACCTAGTTTTGTAATACTAGTGGGATTATTATTGTATTTTTATTATTTCTGATGTCATTGGTAATTGTCAATGGTGTTTGTTCTCTCAAGGGCTTGGATCAAGCCTAGCCTCAATATTAATTCCCTATAATCCCCATACAGTGGTATTGTTCCATAAAAAGTTCCATGAAAATATGATCTTTAATAATTGTCTTTTCATGTGGATCGTAAATTTTTCAGGTCTAGTAAGAAGAAAAATGCTGGTACTAGATCTAGACGAGACGCTGATCCACTCGCACCACGACGCGATGCTCCGGCCGACAGTGAAGCCGGGCACGCCGCCGGACTTCGTGCTCAAGGTCACCATAGACAAACACCCGGTGCGGTTCTTCGTGCATAAGAGACCACACGTTGATTACTTTTTGAATGTAGTAAGTAATGTTATCAGACTCCTGGAAATAAGTTTACCAAGGGGGCTGCGGGGTATTTTAAGCCTAGCCAAAGACCTTCATGTGTTATGACACATCATTAAACTTGAATATTAGATTATTTCACTTACGGTGAAGGAAAACGTCGTGAGGAAACCTGCAAGTCTTTTAAAATCTAAACAATTTTCGAAAGTCATGTGAAATCAACCTGCACTGGGCCAGCATGATGGATTGGCAGCATGGAGGGGAGGCCGGTGCTCTGGAGTGGGACGTAAAAAGGGCGAATTTGCTATTATTTATTATTATGCTTAACATTGGCTAAATGATCAAAGCAAAGCCAAAACCCAAAAGAACGCGTCTCAGGAAGCTGGGGATGCGAGGGGCAGACTGTATAGATGTCATTGGAGAAGGCCTGCGTCCAGCAGCCGATGGTCTCTGGCTGATACATGGAGGACTTCCGATGAAGGTTACAGTAATTTGGTTATTGTCCAGGTATCACAGTGGTACGAGCTTGTGGTGTTCACGGCGTCGATGGAGATATACGGCGCAGCGGTCGCCGACAAGCTGGACAATGGACGAGGCATATTGCGTCGTCGGTTCTACAGGTGAATATTCATAGCCAAACAGAAACGGAATTATGCATGCCCCATCACAGATGTCGATACGAAAGAAGACACTATCAGTGTGCAAATTTTTTACATATAAATTTAATATACTGACATTTATAGAATAACCATCCAAGGGTGTAATATATATGGAAATTAGACTTATAGGTAATAGGTATTTTGCCATTGTCAAGTAACAAATAGCAATACAAACACATTTAATAACAATACAATACAAAAATCTAAATTAGACTTAAATTTGCAGAAATCATTGAGAAAAACAATAGAAGACATGTTTTTTTAAAAATAATAAGTGAAGTAATGATATATAATTTTAAAAGGATGTGAGAAACGTGCGATCCTCCTTGCATTGAGGAGAAATGTCCACTCCTTTTCGCCCCGAACCACACAACTGACTCCTCTAAATGTGTCGATACTTCCCCAGACAACACTGTACGGCGGAGAACGGCTCGTACACCAAGAATCTGTCGTCGATATGCGACGACCTCAACAGAGTGTTCATATTGGACAATTCGCCCGGCGCCTACCGGGACTTCCCAGGTGTGTAGCTCGCCAGACGTCGGATGATTGGACTGGCAAGACGGTATCTTTAACTTAAATTCTGCCAATTCCATTTAAAGACGACAGAACTGTCAATGTCAGCCTGCTTCCAGGTGGCGCCGCCATAGTGGCAAAAAACTCCACCAGGCGTAGCTCACCCGGCTGTAATATGACAAAACGCGGGATCATACGATATTGTCTAATTCTCTCCAATGCTCCAATTAAGAAAGGGAGAGCAACTCGTGCCCACATGCCCGTGAATAAAAGTCTTGGCGCGCACGCAAGCCCTGTGGGATGTCCTCATTCGTTCAATCTTTTGTGCTAGAGCCATTGAAGGTCTATATAACTAGCTGACCCGACAGACGTTGTCCTGTCTTAACTTTGAATATTGAATTCGAATTGTTCTGCTCAACTTTCTTATTTTTGTCTTTCATAAGGACCTTCTCCTGAAAATAAAAACACAACAAAAAATATATATAGATTATAGATATATTATATGTATTTATATATATATTTAGTTCACCAAGGTCTGTATTGATAAATCTATTTCAAGTTTGACAACGGTCTTAAGTACGTGTGTCATAAGGATGACATTTCCAAGGTCACTCTCGGAGTCGAAATCGACTTCTGAATACGGTGAGAAGTGCCGAAGGTTCCAAAGGTTGTCTGGAAGAGATCGCAGTCTGCGATAAGACCGCCCAATGTACACTATTGTTTTTTTTATGTCTAAATATATGTAACTCAAAGGTGACTGACTGACTGACTGACATAGTGATCTATCAACGCACAGCCCAAACCACTGGACGGACCGGGCTGAAATTTGGCATGCAGGTAGATGTTATGACGTAGTATTTTTATTAATTCTATCCCCAAGGGGATAAAATAGGGGATGAAAGTTTCTATGAAACTTTGTCAATTCAATTCCACGCGGACGAAGTCGCGGGCACAGCTAGTTATTAGATATATTCCGAACTTTAGTGTGCAATAAAGAGTTATTGTGTTCTACCGCGAGTGTTCGCGTTGCAGATAACGCGATACCAATAAAGTCGTGGTTCTCGGACCCGCTGGACGTGGCGCTGCTGAACCTGCTGCCGGTGCTGGACGCGCTGCGCTTCACGCACGACGTGCGCTCCGTGCTCTCCAGGAACCTGCATCTGCACCGCCTGTGGTAGCCGTAGCCCTCCCCCCACCCCCCGGCCCGGTCAGTAACACACCCCATACCCCCTCTACACAACACACTGCTACGTTTTAATAAGGTCCAATTCAGTGCGTTTTTCAACTATATTTATAATAATAATTCAGCACTTTTGACGTCCCACTCCTGCGGGCCTAGCACATGGTCACGACAAAAGTTTTTATCACAGATTTTCTCGCCCTAGGCGGCGAGATAGCCGCTTTTTCTTATGTGCTAACATGGCGTGCTGTGACAAAGGTTTGACATTTGAGAAAACGAGTTTGACGTATAGATAAGACTATTTTATCTTAAGTGCTAGCACGTGGTGCCAAAACTTATCACAGTGAGACCAATTTGACAACTCTCCGCGAAATAATTTATTACGGTGGAAGGGAGGTAGTGACAAAGTATAAATTAATTCATTTCGCAAAAATATAATAAACAACTAATGTCGCAAGCGCTTGTGAATTATTTATTAGCGCAGCGGGCGCAATATAACGCCCGAAAAGTGCAAAGGCGGGGAATAAGGCACGCCAATAACCCCTTTGAGCTGCCAAATACATAACGCATACATAGCAAATAACGTATTTACGGACATGTAGTCCACCAAGTATTTTAATTGAGCATTTGTGCTTCTTACACTGAAAAAAATAAAAGAATATGTTCATTGATTTCTAATGATGTTACCATCATGTGTAAATTTATTTGATTTATATCAATACCACAGTAAATAGTACTTACACTTTCTTGGACTCCATCGGATAAGAAGACGAAGTTCTTTCGTAAAAGACGTAAATCTAAACAATATACTAACTATTGACAAACAATAAAAAGTTTATAGATTAGCTAATAGACAAATAGCTATATTCTTGGGGTCATAGACTGACAGAAATACTAATGGCTATGGTCTATAGGCATCTTATTTCTATGTATAACTCTGTTTCACTCTGCCAGTCCTTTTACAGATAGTGTATGCGCCCGTGAATGAACAAAATGAACGAAGGTGTTGTAGATAGTATGTTATCTGTGCTCGTTTTACTACACCGTGAGAAGATTTGTCAAGACGTCAAATTGTATCTCTCGTGGCAGCCATGTTAGCAAATAAGACAAGAATCACGGTGCGAAAAAATTTATCGTGTCCCGAGTGACATAAGTCTTTACCGACGTGCTACGCCCGCTGGGCACGGGCCTCCTCTCACTACATATAGTACAAGCATTGCTTAGTTTGGGACCATACAGTTGGTGTGTCAGTCTGGCGATGTACATTATTTTATATATTTATATCGGATTCTGATTCTAACATTCGACAACAAGGGTACAATTCGTATGTTGTTAAACAGTTATCATAGAGGCTGAAGGAGACCTGAAAGGGAGGGAAGAAGAGTGGCGAGGGGGTTGGCTTACTGACTCTCCCACTTATCGGACGCAAAGCAGTTTTAATAATATATATAGCTTCATTACTAGCCCTAAAGCTGTGATAGCCGATTGGTTAAAACACGCGTCTTGCGGGCACCAGGTCTTGGGTTAAAACCCCGGCTCGCACCTCTGGATTTTTCGAAATCTATGTGCGTATCATAATTTCTATATGATTATCACTTGCTTACGGTGAATTAAAACATCGTGAGGAAACCTGCATGTCTTATAAGATCTAACCAATTTTCGAAAGGCATGTGAAATCCGCCAACCCGCACTGGGCCAGCGTGGTGGATTATGGCCTGAATCCCCCTCGTGTTGAGGGGAGGCCCGTGCCAAGGGCACTCCTTGGCACGGGCCGTCAAGAGGGCTAAATTATTTTATTATTTTTTTACTACCCCTGTCGAGCCAGCCCGTGTGACAGGTTGACTCTACCCCCGTACTCTAACTCACAATTTCTCTTGTCCCCAGATAATATCGGCTTTTGTACAAAACACGGACGCCACAGGCCTTCCGAACTTATTTATTATATTTTTCACTCGTTAGGGCCGTTCAGCTTCTATTCATGTAGATATAAATAGTTGAATTTTTTTTTAAGTTTTGTTTTAACGTAAAATAACAGTGATTATCCGGTGGACGTGTACATGAGTCGTGTGAAGACCTACGAACGTAGGGAGTGGAGCGTTTGCGAAACGCTGTTTTGTGTTAACTTAAGTAGGTAAGAAGTTTGGTAGGGCCTCACTGTGAGTGTGGTCAGGCCCTTAATGTTCCTACCACTTTGGAATGTTTTGTTTATCCCTGCAGTTGAGAGATTTGCTAATTCATATTGTGTACTAATTACAAGAGATTAAAGTTGCCAATGCTGACTTATAAAAGTGAAAAGACTTTTGATCCTGTCTTTCTGATTTAGAGACTTGGCTAATCTTATTGAATACATTTTCGCCACTTGAATTCGCAAGTCTATAATATGTTAGTAGACAAGTTTTATACTTACTGAGTTTTTCCATGACATATTTTATTTTGGGTCCCAACTGATTTTGGGCTTTTCCATCACGTTAAATCAGTTCCTGGCCTGCCTAGGTGTTTATAATATTTTTTTAGAGTATAAATATTACATTTGCATAAACTTTGAACTAATGAGATGAGACTCCTATGAAGAAGTTCACAGTGAGGCCGTATCCTCAATTCATATTGGATACACCTGTCTCTTTCTACGGTGCACTAAAGAGAGAGACGGGTGGACCCAATTTAAAAACTAACTTGTACTATAATTTGATGGGCTGTCTTAGAGAAATGTTGCAAGATACGCTTTTCATTGCAAAATTATGTTTTAGATAATAATGAATTACGGATACGTCACTGATGAGGGCGCTGCCATGCTTTTATTTACGCTATGGCAGCTCTGAATCATACACAACATTGTTATAATCGTGGTAAAAATGTGAACAGGGTCAACTTTTTTTCATGTGATGGTAGATTATTACCTTATTTGAAAACAGCCCAGCAACCTGATCATAACTTTTTTTTAGAATAAGTATTTGTGTTCTTGTGGCAATGGTCGTGAACGCTCGAACTAAAATATCCACCAACGCGCCTTTGTGAGGGACACTCTTGGAGACTGAGGGAGCCAAGCAGAGAGAAGCTGTGGGGGACTTAATTATTGATCAATAATTTATTTAATAATTAATTTATTTATTGTTCAATAATATATTTATTAATTTTCACACAGCTTCGCTCCATCTACCGTATGATTACGAATATGTTTTGTTTCGCTATGACTCAGATGCAATAACTACAAATTTCCCGGCAGTAAATATTACCCCAGATGTGCACAGAAACAATAGTTGTCTCCATTTTACAACAACAAAAAAATAAGACAACAACATGTTTCGTGTGAATGTTTCGTCCAATGCAAATACAGGATAACGGACCTGCTTTAGAAATAGATAATCGGCTAAATAGATATTCGGCTTTGTTACTTATATTTGTGTGACGTTTTTTCGTTTACTTGTCCGTTAGTGCGACATAGACGATGCCCTATGAAACAAAAGCTAGCCTATTATCTCATTCTAAATCTGGGGGCCAATCGCGCTAATTTTGAAAGGTTTAACCATTCGAACGGAACGTATTTGGTTTTGGTTTAGATTTGGTTTGGCCGCTGTCAAAAATGGTATCGCGCTATTTTTCTGAACGTTTAAATCGCTGACGTTACCAAAGTAAAACCAAACCACAACCAAACGTGAAACGTTTAGAGCTTACCCGCGTATTAGGCAAATACTAGGCGTTACTTCTGTAATTTATGGTCGATTATGCATTTCGTAAAGTGGGCAGCACTAATTTACTATGGTCAAATGCAGTCAAATGTAAACAATATAAGCTGTTTTCGTTTTATGATAACCAAAAAATTGCTTTTCAAGTACTACATTTGTTTGTTATTGCTATTTGTTAAATGCCACTGGCGAAATACCTATTGGAGGAGAAGAATAAGTAAAATAATTAATATTCATAAGGTAAGTGCATAAATAATATTTGGTTTTTGAGCACAATGTATAGACCAAAATTCTAATCTCCGAGTGAAAGTCCAGTGATTGATAATCTAATTGACATTGTAGAAAATTGTGATCATGCTTCCACGGAGGCTATTAAGCAAGAGTTGAAGTTGATAAAAACAATGTGGTGTTTGTGTTTTATAGTGTTTTATTATGGTTTTATAGAAAATATGGACGGAGGACGTCGTCAGTGAGTCGCCACCCCGGCCGCGGCAGACGCAGGTTATATCACCCCGGTGCGGTCGTCGAATCTTCGTGTGCAAATCTACAAAATAAAATTATACAATTAAAACATAACCTATATTTATTTTCATTGTAGTCACTAATCATTATAATTTATTATCATTATAGTCACAAATAAATAATAATTACACATTCTGAGAATGACAACCCTCCATGTCTGATGTTGTGATAGCGATATAGGTGCCATCAACACAACCCTGAACCCCTGGCAATACCAAACAACAACAAAATAAAATGTTGTGATAACCTACCTAATATAGGTTGTAGGCACATTCCACAAACGCTTACCTTCGTATCCTCATCCAGACCATCAGAACGAGAGGCAGGTAGGTATAAGAGGAGTTCATTCCTCCGCCAACCCGGCAAACAGCTCCGTTGAAAGACGATATCGCTTTCTAAGCTTTGACTCCGAATTAGAAATCAATGACCGTCTTATTGAGCCATTCTGCCTGCGGGCCGATGCTTTACCATCAGCTACGTCCACCTCATAAGCACTTTGTAGCTTGCTAACATGTAGCCCGAGCATTTTAAGCTTTTATATATTACACAAACACTTCCATTTAAGTTTTAGTTACAAGAATCCACCAAACATAACTTGAAAAGTTGCTCGTCACGAACTAATTCAAAAACGTTCGTTTGACAGCGGAATAGCCATTTCCAACGTAACGCTTTTGGTTCTAAACGCTGACAAATAGTAACGCAATACGTTGACAAACGTATCTTCCAAAGTAAAGCTAATTCGTTTCCGTTAAAATAATAGCGCGATACGAAATGTGCATAACATAACGTTTTTGGTTGTGGTTTTGTTTTGGTAATGTCGTTTAAAATTAGCGCGATCGGGCCCCTGATGTGTGATATTTACGGCCGAACATTGTAGTGCGTCATTTATTAGTAAACAGTTAATTTGAAAAGAGTTTGCGAGCATTTTCTTGAGAACCAACCGAAACGCTTTAGACTTAAAACCCACCAAAATCTAAGCTTGCATTTCTTGAAAATGTTTATTCGCCCCATTTTTGTTGCGTCATGATTCACCGAACATTGACTTTTCGATATAGTTCATTTCACGATGACGCCTTCTGATACTTATGGCATTGGGATATGGGTCAATTTCCTACTGAGACTTGCTATGGTTCGCGATTTATTAAATGAATAAAATAATAACGGCCTATCTTATACGAATTTATTTTTATCTCACCATTGTGTTTAGTAAGTTATTGCGCGACAGTTTCCATCCTTCTTTTACAAAAGAATTAGAAAAAGGATGGAGGCTTTCGTTTCCGTCTGAGAACTCGCCCCTATCATTATACGCAACAAAAGTGAGGCGCAGTGCTCAAACCGTTCATTATTTGTACTAATTAATTATTTATCATTTATAATGAGTGTACTCTACAAATTCCATTTGTTTTATTTAAAAATCTTCCGTATAAGGCAAAAATACACCGGAATTTGGTAACTTAACCCTAAGTTTGCACGGTACGAGACAAAACATATATACATTTTTTCCCTCACGCCACGCTGATAGAGGGGAAGGGTATTGTCATGGTTTGTTGTCGAAAACGTTTTGTGATGTGTGTGCAACAAAACTAGCGTTATAGTAACATCGGATACATGGCTTTTAGGATGTAAAACTACTGTTCAGGTAGCCGAAACCGGAAAAAGATAAGTCCTAATGCACCCTGTTGAGTAAGTATGTAGTTTGACTTTAATATAACTTGTGTTACTACAATTAAAAATGTAGTTAATGTTGCCACTCCACAAATTGAATGTTGGTACAAATAATTTTCTATTCCCTTCCAGAGTGGGATAACTTGTAAATATTATTTTTAACGGACAGTCTCGCGTGATTTGCCTATTTTTGAACGCGCAACGTTTGATCTCTTAGTCGTTAGTTTTCTATACTTGCTTCTTAGAAGCGTTTGAATTGGTAGGTTTGTTTTGAAACTACAATTAACTGCCAAGGGATGCGCAAAAGTTCCAATCATCTTTCCTTTCAAGTACACTGCAGGTCTACCTCTGATAACGAGATCCTCCGATCGCTCCTTATAATTCCCGAGGTGGCCACATGCGTACTGCCAAGGTGAATACATTGTTACACAAGGTAAGCATCCCTTGGTACCTCCATACCGTTATATTGTATTTGCGCCCAAATAGTGTCAACGATGATGAATGAGGGGAAACACTAGATCCCCTTATCTCTTTCCCACCCCTGTATATACTAATCCCATTAAATGCCTAAACCTATAAGTGTCCATGCTGATCATATCATATGTTTTAACAATTTAAAAATCGGCAAATCACTGTTGGTGCTTTGACACTGGAGCTATTAGTGTGAATGCACCCAAAGAGGGTTTCCACAGTATCCGATATAATTGACAAATATAAATTCTTTGCGTGTAGCACACATACAAAGATTATCGTCCGACAGCCCACGAGCGTCCGATGATGACGCCCACACATCGGTGTCGGATCCGATATCTGATATCGGAGCGGACAAAGTGCAAGGCAGGTACATATCCCCGATATCGGATCGGATAATGTGGAAACGCTCTAAAGCCGCGTATCATAGTCGAAAAATGTTGCACAACATTGGCAACGCTGAGATTGTAACATTGCGCGACACATTGAGTTACTGCCGTGATGTTGTACACCATTTTGTCGGCTTAACGTTTGTTTAAATCACACGCGCTGTGAGCCACTCTTAATGACAATAGGTTAGTGTACGATACAGAAACTATCTGGTACAAATGTATGCCGTTACTATTTGTTTTTTGTTTTTTTATAAACGCGGATAATACCTATTAACAAATTATTCGGGTATTTCACTGGATAAAAAATAATTGTTTCGATGGAATGGGCATGATTTTCGACTTACTTAACATCTCGATGACATCATCACTGCAATATGACTCGTTTAGATATAGAGGTAACGTGTACAGTTATGAGTAACAAAGCATTGTTCACATAACAAACTTTTAACTATACAATAATGTACCAATATCTGATAACAAATGATACCGTAAAATAATATTGTTTTCACCTCCATGAGGTGCTAAGGCGTTTATAATAAACAAAAAATGATAGAGTTTTAATACGTGTTATAATTATGTCGAGACTCGGCCCAAGTCTTCTGAGTTTAAATCCAATTAAATCGTGTAATTATTAGTTTATATTTAAATTGTTTCTATATGAAAATGAACGTTCTTTTTTTAAACCAAATAGTTGAGATAATAATTAGATTTTAGTAAATATAAATATCTGTTAGGAATCACTAACCATTGATTTTTGTAAAAAATATACATGTAAGTACGGTTTTAAAAGATTGGTGTGATCTTATTTCTTTTTAATGCAAAAATCATGGCTCATTCTGTTGTTTGAAAGTAATTTTAATTTGGCAGACCTAAATATGTTGTCTCTTTTTGGCATAAAGAGGAGTAATAATAGATCTGTCAGGTTAGCCTATTCTGTTGTACCCAGACTAAATTGAAATTAGACAGAACAAAATTTTATTATAATGTTAATAAGAAAGTTCAAAAGAATCTATGTATAACAAACTACAGGTGTTGTTGCCTAACTTCATCTTAGTCCTGTCAAAACTAAATTAGTATTCCAACAAGATTGGCGTCCATATGGATAAACGTTTATCGGACTGTTTACTACTTAAATTGTCATACTGTAAAACATCTAAATGCGAATTGATTTTACATATTAAGCTGAGTACGTATTGATCCTTTCTTAGAAGGCAGTTTTATGTTTTAATACAATAACTTGAGTGTTTGTACGAACCAATGTCGATATCCATAAAATGATAAAGGTCTTCACGTCCTTATTTCTTCGCTATAATGAGGAAAAAATTATTGTAACGAAATTTCAAAAACTTCCGAACGAAATTATATTTTCTATTACGAACTTTGGCTCTTACAACGACTTGCAATCTCTGTTGTTAGTACTGAGAGCATACATTTTAAGCGATAAATCGTTAAACATGTTGACCAACTTGCCGTTTATCTTCCGAAGAATGCGAGAATTTAGTTTGTTTAACGACGAATACACCAAGATGTTACGTTTCCTTTCAATGTAAATATAATTTTACCAGTAAGTAAGGACCTATTATGGTTCAATTATGAAATTCACAATGGATTTCAGTCTTTATGAAAAGAAGTAAACTAGGTTCTGTTGATAACCATGTAAGAGATGTGACCCTGTGAATATCTTCATATGTTTTGTACAAAAATAGGTATTATTCCAAACAGTTTTATTATTGATTTAGTCCTCTGTGAACTAATTACAGTGGATATAATACTAAATCTTTATGTAGATAAAACCATTTTAATTTTTGTCTTGTTGTAAACACACAAGCTATAAATATTTTTAAATTTAATTTCGTTGTTAGTACAAAACATTGGAGATGCAAGATATATTCCAATATCACAAAACGCGTAGCACAATGTATATCATCGTATCATGTCATACAAACAGAATCACTTGTTATTTTTTCTAAAAATATTTCCATCATTTCTTTGTAAATAAGGAACTGCGAGGGAAAGAGATGAATTACCAGCTTTACGTGACAGACTTCCATGTACCTAATTGTAAACAATGCCTTTGAATATTTCAACTGTAATTGATTGTAAATTATTTTGTTTCGAAGAACAATGTGTAGGTAGGTACACACAATATTCGCAAACACGATAACTTCGAAACGAGTGCGACATAGATTTCGCTCATTTTCTCGTCAGGTGACTGAATAAGTATAGGTACATAGTTTATGACATGAAAATGAGCGAATGCTTTTTGCTAATCCAGGCTAATCGATCGAAGGTGTAATAAATTGAATCACGTATAAATAGTGTCAAATGTAAGTTTCCTTGTTAAAAAATGGTATTATAAGAATATATTACTTTAGTGATCAATGCGTTACTCTTTGAGTAGTCTTGTGTATCTTTAGACTATAGGGCACAGCCAAATCCTGCATGTGGGTGGTGCCTACAGAAAATGCTGATATTTTATTAATTGCCTGCCTCTAACTAAGTGTTACTTCACTACAATCAATAAAAATATGATATTTCATTTGGTTTTAAAATTATTAAGACATAAGTATTGTTTTACATTAACAGTTAAAATATTCAAATAACTAAGTGTATAAAATTTTATAAATGTTTATACAATAGTAAACAAGGACCTGTATATTAACGCGCCATTGTCGGCGCTGATGCCTGGTCTAAAGGGAAACTGTAACAAGTTACGGTCTCAACTGGTTGTTCAAAGTTCAAAATGCGATTTGTAATATAGCAATATTAAATCGATTTCAAAACACGTTTGTTTTTTTTTACGATTGTGATTCATTAACCTCACAGCTTCGCTAGCGTAATTTTATTTTCTGGATGCCTACAACAGCGACACCTACCGGGTCCAACTACTTATAGCTAAGAACCATCCGGGTGACCTCATGAGTACAAAAAAAAATCAAATCGATCAAGATCTTCAAGAGGAGACGAATCACTAACGACAGGTTTTTAACCGTAACAGCTGTATTCTCCGTAGGGTATTTATGTCCCACGGTCAATATGAACGCGGCTAACGAGCCTTTTTCCTGTATAGGTGAAAATAGTTGCCTATCCCCGCCATTCGAGCCACGTAGTATTGTATTCACTTTGCGAGCCACTACTGTAACGTCGTCATTCGTAAAATCTGCAGGTTTATTAGAAGTAAGGTGGTAAGTACAATCACGCTATGACGATTGGGGTTAGAATCGGCTAGATGGTTGCGATGATGGTTCCCCATGTTAGTATCATGAGAAGCCGCTTGCGCTTTAATTTAACGTCTGTATCTCGCATCGCTGAGCGATGTGGCAGAAATACTTTTAATTAAGTAACTCAGATATTTTGTTGATATAACTTTATAGTATGTCGAGGAAGACCTGTGACTAGTGTAACAAAATTACCCATATAAAATAGAAAAAATCAAACAACAGCATATTTCAATGAACCCTTTAATTTGAAAATACTTTGATGCGAAATTCTAACTGAAAATTGTCAAAAACTATTATTGCCAGAACTACATACAATTATAAATTCTTAAAAAAAAAATTGGGAGCCTATCAAACTCAAATGTTACACAGTATTTAATCAAACTAATAATGTACAGAAACAATATCTTGTAAGCCAAAATTAGTTTTCGTCGAAAAATTTTGCTCCCATCTTCAATAAATTGTAATACCTAAATAACAATCTCTTCTACAGCATTACTTTACATTTTTATAACAATCAGATGTCTCGATACGCAATAATTAGCGTAGCGATAGTTATAATTTTTACCAATGTTTTCCAATCATCACTCTTTGTTTTCATTAATAACAAACCAATGGTCATTGATTTAATTAGACCATAGCTGAAAAGCTGATTCTCTTCATTTTCAGTAGGGTGCATAAATATCTGAGAATTGAAATAGCAACTTTGATGGGAAAAGATGAACATTTCCTTTAGAAGTGGGTAGAATATCCCAAATTTTTTGACAATGGGTATAAGCACCCTTAAAAAGTTGATTCTTAGGAGAATTGTAACTTAAGATATTATGTTTTCTCCCTACACAAAGGACTAATTTTACATTCTTCGAGAAAAAATATATAAGAAACCAAATTATTTGATTTCCCTGTACCTAATGTATGGAAGTCATCCTTCAGAACAGTATTAACAATCAATATAGGTACTTACGAAAATTTATTCTGAAAAATTAGTTATAAAAAGAATAGGACATGTCTTACTATTAATATTAAACTACTGACAAATTTTACATGAAATAAAAACATACAATAAAACCTAGAAAAAACTGATGCCTATGTTGTAATGAATAAGAAATACTTGTAAAGATAATAGCAAACATTTGCAGTCCTTATAACATTAAGATGTTAGTTTTTTTTTATTCAATATTATTGTAATGCAAGTTCATTGTAACAGTCAATAAAAATATATTTTAGAAAAGTGTATTGTCTTTTATAATGTATTTAGCAATAACATTATCACAATGAACATAATGATGGTAATTAAGCTTATGCAAAGTAGGGATACATAATTGGGTTTCAATATAACCTTAAGCTGCAGCCAATATAAATATCACAAGTGACGGCTTAAGGGATCTTTTGAAGATCTGACCAAAACAAAAGGAGATTAGTCACTAAAATTCATTCTCTGTACATGTTACAGTCAAAGGTTTAAAACTTATTTAAAAATTATCCAAACAATGAGTCACTAAAAAACTAGAGGGTCTACACAACAATGTTTTTTTCAGAAGATTCAGTTTATACTTCAAATTACAACTGTACATTTTATTCATGCAAGTGTCAGGAGACCGCCATGACAGCCACATGTCAGAAGAATGAATTTTATGACACAGAGAATGCTTTTTCTGAAAATGATTTTACGTAAGCCTCGTGCAGTTTATTCACAAAGTCAGAGTCATGTTTCAGCAGATAATTGAAAGCTTGAAGCAGCTGGTTTCTAGTGAGGGGCTCTGGCGAGGGCTGGACGTCGCCGCCGCTACTCGCCGTGAACATGGTGGGCGGCATCAGGGCCGGCTTCTGCTGAGTGGTCACAGAGTCAATCAATGGAAAAATTCCAATCTCCTCCATTTTGTTACCATTAAAAGAGCTTACCGTGTGGCTGATGTCCTGTGACTGATTCAGGTATGTAGCCAGTGGAGAAGTGGGTTTTGGTGAAGACATGTGCATCAGATTCAGTTCACTCTCCAGAGGCATGATACCATTAGTATCACCGGCATCCAGCTGTCCTTTTTTCATTCCTGTTATCCTCTGCTGGCTCTGCTTTTCAATGGGAGTCGACTTCAGCGGGAACCCACAGTTTTGCCTCAATGCCGAGTCTAAGTTTATGTTGCCATTAGAACTTTGGGCTTCTTGGGGTGTGACAGAGCGCTGTTGCTTCTCTATGTGCTCCACAGAATGTGCAGGGTTGCTCATGAGCCGCTGCAGCAGTTGCGGCACCTCTCGGGCGTCCGTCGGACGCGGCCCGAAAATCCCAGGCGACGGCAGCGAGGACACTGCCGGCATCTGAGCCGTGGCGCCACTGCCTGCCTTCGCGAAGAAATCCATAACGCTTTGCGACGTCATGTCTGGAGCTCGTGACGGTGTCGAATCGTTCTTATTGGTCCCTTGACCCTTCTTCGAGTTGAAATCATCCTGAGCTTTACTCAACATACTGAATATATCGACCTGAGCGTTCGATGGTGTCGATGGTGTATACGCAGAGTTCTGCGCCATGCTATCGCCAGGAGCTTGCTTCATAGAGTCCTTGATCAGCGAATTCAATTTTGTTGCCACTCTGACGCACTCGTCTTTATCGTAGAACCACAAACCGTAGATACGACACTTGGCGTTTCGATACAAAAGAAAAGGTTCTTTCAACTGCAATTCTATTCCTTTTGACACAGGTTCGATTAGGTTATTCGTACTCAATCTGTTCATAATCACTAAACTATGGTACGGCTCCCCATTTCTACTGTACACAAACAAAGCACCCTCGATATTAGTTTTCTCCCATTCATTCTCTTCGAATGTATATAGCGCAACGTGGGTAGCACTGTCGATTATTTCCTTAGCATAGGGATCTGCCCTAACTAAGGCCGCAAAATTCATACGTAGTCCGGTGTCAGCCATTTTATAGCAACAAAATACAAGTTTTTGTACAGCGAGAAAGCATCACAGCAAAATGACAAGAACGAATAAATTCGCCATTTTAAAAACGTTCCATTCCGTTCACTTGCTCAGAAAATATTACAATACCTCCAAATTATTCGTAAATTGATGGTAATGAATATAATACAGCGTATGAAATTCTGGAGCTGTTAGACTGTTTCAAAGTTATTACTATTAAATATAAAACAATATTATACATTAAATTAAATATATTTTTCTGTCTTTACAAAATCTACAGTAAACGGTAAAGCAAAGGGAATGTAAAGAAACGTAATTATCTGCACAGAATATACGAAATATTCACATGCTGGGCTGGTGGTCTAGGCAAGACCAAAGACCATTTAATTTTGGGTCTAGGCTAGTGTGGACCGGGTGATAATATCGAAATTTCGGCAATCGCTATAGTTTCAAGTTACAACTTCGGCAAGTATCGCTAGAGTAGCTATTCATTCAATGAAGATGTGGCGACCTCACATTCACGTCGCCGACAGAAACGGACAGATGGCGCTAAATGCAGCACCTCAATACAATGTACGGATTCGTCATAGAAAAACTGAATCACGATATTAAGTCTCGCAAGCATCGTGACTATAATATATACAAGACCCCGAGAATAACCAGCGGGGTATAGCGGCCGCCCCGCCAGGCACATCACCCGCCTGGCTGGAAGATCTTCCCTTTTCCGCTAAAAAGATAAAAAAGAATTTATTTCATAATTGTATTACAAAGTTCATAATTAGTAAAATAAAGTTCTATTAAGTGGTAGCATTACAATTTAACCATTGCCTGTGGTAGTTAGTGTAAGGCCATTTTAATAAAATCAATCTGGAATCTGGAACGATTTATATAGATTTATAAAAACGGTCTTAGGCCTAGCTTGTATTGTGGAATTTGTAGTAATATTAACTTTAACTTATGGTTCAAGTAAGGAATTATCTCGTTATAAGTGGCGTATTGACCGTATGTCAAGAGATTTTATGAATTAAACACAGTGAATGCTGTTTACTCCTGAAGACTTATGATGGAACACAGGTAGCGTGTAAAAAAACATATTGTATTGGTTCTTATACGTAGCACCTGCTACCAACATAGGCAGAAACAGTTACAATGAAATCGCAAAGCATTCGATACTAAAATCGGAGACTTTCTGTCGATTGTGAATACGATCTTCATGATAAATCGTCGACCCGGAACTTCATAAAATTAATTATTATAATGAAAATTCACTGTAAATAAAAACATTCGATTGTCCTATTGAACAACACTGTTTCGGTTTTGACAACGAAATTGAAAACGTCAACAGCATGACATGATTGTATGATGACAGAAAGCCGACAGCGACAGGAGTCAGGCAGGTCAGCACATCGAACGAGACGTCATTCATTCCTAGATTTTTTTATTTCATTTGAAAGTTTGCGCGTGTCGTGTTCGGTGGATGCAATAAATATAAATAAATAAGATAATTAAATTAAATTTACAATTCTGTATCACTGTAAACACATTTAATTTTCATAAGCCTATTTCATATTAGTTTAGTATTTATATTATTTACGAATAGGTAGATAGTTTCGACACGTGACGTCGCGCAAGTTTGGGCTGTAAACAAGTTGGAGTAATGTCTGGCAGCAATGTCCTGGTGGTCGGCGGCGGCGGGCGGGAGCATGCGCTGTGCTGGAAGCTGGCAGACTCGCCGCACGTGACGCGGGTGTACTGTACGCCGGGTAGTGTGGGGATATCCACCACTGAGAAAGTTGAATGCGTCGAGCTTGACATCAAGGATTATCCGGTATGTTCTCGTTTTTTACGAATAATAGAACATTAAAACTTAAGTCATTATTTTAGAAGCTAGTTATATTAGTTGACCAGACCATGCAGTGGGCATCCTTTTATTTTTATAGATAGAAGCTAAGTATATCCTACATAATATATATAGACCAAATATAACCTAACCAAATTCAAGAAAAACAATCTAGAGGCTCAGACAGACACATTAGTTTCAAAAGTACGATACCTGCAAACTAAACTCCTTATTTTGGGACAGAAAAAAAAGTTGTATGAATGGAAATCCAAAGATTCCTCATTGATTTTTATCCATGGTAAGTTCCCACACAGTAACAGGTTTATTGTGAAGATGGATCTACTATCTTATCTTGCTGCTGTATGAAATTAGCACCTAATTGATAAGGTTTGATTTTTTAAGTTCACCGCACTTCATATCTTGGGGCAGCGACAAGTCAATGACTTTAAATCTGATATTGGTGAAGAAATTGTAGAATTATCAATGTGCCCTCATGCCCAAAATATTATGTTGTAATCAGAAATGTTGGTAATTATTAGTTTGCATTTAAGATATTGGAAAGATTTCTCACCAGAGAAACAGTGATCATGATACCAAACTAAGCTATGTATATTTTACAGTTACCACATAAATGGGCTATGTACGATCCCAGTGATACCCAGACTGGGGCAAATTACAAAGAGCACCTTTTTGAAAAGCACTCCAAATTGAAATTCAATCTTTATTATACTATTTTCATATTTAATAGAAAGTTGAAAGTTTCAACTGCCAACTTGAAACCACTGACATTGAACTGCTATCTATAGCCAATTTGCTGATCTATTGCACCATTCACTCATTGCCTCACACAATAAATACAGAAACTGATATTAAGTAATCATGTAAGACCTCACAAAAAGGTATCCTGTGACTTTGTTGGTTTTATGAAATTAAGTATATATTGAAAATTTATATTAGTTTGCTTTATCTGTACCAGATTGTAGATTTATCTTTAAACTTATTATACAATGGTGCTGATTCTGTTGGTGCACAAACTAAACTTCACTAAGTATACTGTATAGCCAAACTATTCATCTTGTGGTAAATTAAAAAAATTAAGATGTAGATTTGGTTTCATTGGCAGAATCCCATCAATATATGTCATCATCATCTTCTCAGTTGAAAGACAACCACTGCTAGACAAAGGCCTGCCTTAAAGCTTGCCACAATTACCAGTCTTGCACTGCCGTCATCCAGTGACAAACACAATATATGTCAGTTAAAGTATTTTGTGGATGGCTAACTGATTTTTACAGTATAATATCTTGTAGCGGTAGGTAAAAGACTTCAGACTTTATCATGAAACAAAGTGTTTCTCCTATTATTACTATTTTCTATGGTTCATACACAAATACCATATACCTTGGTCACTAATCATGTTGGTAATATAGATTTAAACCGACGCGTGTACAAAGACGATAACCTTTAATATGTACCTTTCATTATCACAAAGTTCAAATGTACTTGGGCTTGTGGCTGCGTCCATTTGTCAATCGAGATACTTTATGCATCTCTTATATGTTTTGTCTGGGATATTTGACATTTAGGTACCTAGAGTCCCTGGTCAATTGTATAGTACCCATAGTACAAGCATTGCTTAGTATGGCATAATACAGTTAGTGTGTTTGTCTCGCGATATGTTTTTTCTTTACGTAACAAAGTCGGCAGACAAGCGTACGACCCGTCTGATCTTAAGAGGAGAGGGGGAGGGTAAGGGAGGTTTCGGGCTTTCGGCTCTCTCACTCATTACAAAACGCATAATAGCTATTTTACGCCGATTGTTATTTATAATCTCTGTTCTTCTTGTTCGCAGGCCCTTGGAAAATGGTGCAAAGATCACACAATAGACCTCGTAGTCGTGGGTCCAGAAGACCCTCTCGCGAACGGACTCGTGGACGGCCTCGCGCCGCTGGGCATCCCGTGCTTCGGGCCCACCAAGGCCGGCGCCCAGATCGAGGCTGACAAGGACTGGTCTAAGAAGTTCATGAACAAGTACCAGATACCGACCGCGAGGTACAAGGCCTTCACCGACGCCGCTGCTGCCAAGGACTTTATTAATACGTAAGTGTTTTATCTATACATCTATACATCTATACAAATAAATAAAATTGGAGTGTCTGTTTGTAATATCAAAATAACACCTTTTTACTAAATGCATATGAAAGTACATACGTCACCTATAGCAAAAACGCGATTATTATTTTTTTTGTCTGTCTGTCTGTCTGTCTGTGTGTTTGTTCCGGGTAATCTCCGACACGGCTGGACCGATTTTGACGGGACTTTCACTGGCAGATAGCTGATATTATAAGCAGTTACTTAGGCTACTTTTACTTTAGAAAAACAAAAAAAAAATGGGTCCCGTCGCGCGGGCTGAGAACGCGGGAGCGGGCTTTTTTGTTAAGTTAAATTCCACGCGGACGAAGTCGCGGGCTCAGCCAGTAATTTAATAAATGTTAAATATCGCCAGAGTAACACACCAAATGTATGGTCCCAAACTAGGCATTGCATTGGGTACTCTATAATGGACTAGGGGCGATCCTAGTGGCACCCAGAACAGAGTTAATTACGAAAATACCAGCTCCGAAGTTTACTCCAACGGGAATCAAACTCCAAAAACATAGAGTTAGTGGTTTGATTGTAGGCTTGGCTCACTGCATTGGATGATTGTGGACTCTGTTCCTGTCGTGACAGTTTCGATATTATATTTTCATATTCACCCTGTTCCGGGGGTTACTACCCAGCTATACGATAGCAAAAATACAAGCGTTGATTCGTTTGGGATTATACAATAGGTCGTAATCGTTGAAATGAAATGAAATGAAATTTATTCACGTAAATAGAGTACATTTGTTGTTATTTATCTTGTTTAACCTTACATCTATTTAGCCCACCACAGGGCATGTGAATATTAAAGTTCAGGGGAAAATAATAATAATAATAATTTAAATGTCAATTAAAATAAGAAAATAATAATATGTCAATAAAATACCTCGTCATAATATAAATTAAAAAACACTTATCAATTTAACATGTCATTGATGGTATAAAATGATTTATCAAGCAACCAAGTCCTGAGCTGTCTTTTAAAACCTATTAGTGGAAGCACCTTTAGTGTTTCTGGTAGTTTATTGAAGATATTTTTACACATCGAGTAACAATTTTTTTGGTACAATGTGCTTCTGGGTATTATGTCCAGGACCAGTCGCTCGCCTCGTCTCGTATTTCGATATGTGTGTGTATGAATATGTCTTTAGCCTTCATGAATAAACTCTGGTGGGTTTTTACAAACACACAAATTTCAAAAATGTACATCCAAGGAAGCGTTAGAATTCCTAGTTTCTTAAAATGAGGCTTGCACGATTCATAAGGACGAATACCCACCATAGCTCTAATGCATTTTTTTGTGCTAAAAAGGCTCTGGGATAGTCTGTTGAATTACCCCACAGTAGCAATCGTTTGGCAATACATGTACGTATATATATGCGGCTACCCTGTATCTTTGGTGAAGATTAGATTTTTCCAATACTGTTCAGCTATTTCCAATATTTCGGAGTATATTGGTGATGTAGGATTGCGCCTGAAAGCGCCCCAAGTCGCCCGGTATACGGCGCGTTAAGGAGTAAATAATCAAAGTGCAAGGCTGCAAATTATTATCTCTCGTTTGCTCATAGGGCAATTGGTACACGAGTGACAAGTGTTACCAAGTGTTGTCAGCCTGCTGTGTTATTTTAACCGTAATCCGGATTACGCTGATAACGAACTTGAGAGAGTCAGTCCGGTAATAGTCGGGCTGTGAACTTCACGAAAAAGTTGACTGAAAAACGCTAATGATGATGGATCTATAGCTCATATATTATGTATAGCTATAGATCTATCATTATCATCATATCACTATCATAGGGTATTAATCAAATTTGACAACAAATTTGGTCGGGTCTTCGTGCACCTATTCATAGAATGTGTAAGATATTTAATAGAAACTCTCTTCAATTTAAAAATAACATTAAAGAAATAATTGGAAACTGTAGTGACATTAATCTCATTTTTTTTTCATGTGTTTTTATTTCGTAGTTAATTATAATGAAGCACGTCTCTGCTACAGTTACAACCTGTCTATAGCTTATCTTTTTAGTAACATGAGGATAACGTAGTGGGTTGCACTTTTACTCATCCTACTAATATTATAAATGCGAAAGTTTGTGAGTGTGGATGTATGTATGTATGTATGTATGTATGTATGTATGTACTTTGTCACTCCTTCACGCAAAAACTACTGAACGGATTTGGATGAAATTTGGAACACAGATAGATTATAACCGGGATTAACATATAGGATACTTTTTAACCCAATAATCCAATACCACGCGGATGAAGTCGCGGGGCACAGCTAGTATATAATAATTTCTTACTCTTTGTTACAATGTACTGTGCAACTGTTTGTTATCCCTATATATCAATAAATACATAAATAAACCCTTTGTCGTCTGTTCTCATGCAAATGGTGAGAAATGGCGCGGAGACGGCCTGTTTCACACATCTGAAGCGAATGCATTTCGAAAACAATGTGACAGGTCATAGATCGAAACTTTCTTACAATATATCATTTCGAGATAAGGAGTCCGTCAGTCCAATGCAGGAACTTCTTAGCAACAATGTACACCCCTAGTTTATTGCCCCCTGTAAACTTATCTCCAGCTATTTATAGCTTCATTGACATAGGAACAAGTCCGATTATCATTTCCCTAATTAATGGTAGTCGACACGCAAAGATATCGTGTGAATAAAAATGGGAATCCACAATCGGTGGCACGATCCGCCTGGCGAGTAGTTATCTTATTATTAACTCTTTGTGGGCCAGTGTCATCGGTTATTTTTATATTTACCCGTATTCGACCTTATCCTTGTGATAGTGTCCTTTGAACTTGAGGATGTAAATAAAATACCTTTATATCACTTGGTATATTTATTAATGGCCCCGCAGATAGCAATACGGTATATTTTCCCAATGTGATCCTATAGTGATATCCAAGATTGGCATATATAGATGAAGATACCCTTTAATATTCCGCAAATGGGCACGGACCTTCTCTTAATATGAAGGGGATTCGGCCGTAGTCCTACCATGTACCAGTGTGGGTTAGCCGACATTAAAGATTTTTCGAGAAATGGTTGATTTCTCTTAGTTATTCTTATGATGTTTTCTGGCACTGTGATAGTCTTTTAACTTGGTTGATTGGTGATGGTTTTCTTCCAATTCCTCCTATTCTTGCTTCGATTAAATTCGTGCGGGTTCCAAGACGCCGGCACTCGACCAGGGTCAAATCTCGACGTCAACATTGGTCACTATCGTTCCTGGCTTACTGGAGTACCATACCAGTGGTTGGACTGTTTGGCGGGACTAGTCCCAATATAAAAAAAGTTTTTTAACTTTTTTTTATTTTTGTTGTAGCGCCCCCTACCCAGCTCTGGTGGTAAAAGCGTCAGGCCTCGCTGCGGGTAAGGGCGTGGTGGTGGCTACCACCAAGGAAGAAGCATGCCAGGCTGTTGACGAGATCCTCACGGATGCCAAGTACGGGGCTGCGGGCGAGGTCGTGTTGATCGAGGAATTGCTGGAGGGTGACGAAGTGTCGGTGAGTTCGAGATCAGCATTATTTACTATTTGGCTATCAATATTTCTAAACTATAATTTTATTCGCAATTAGTTTATCTTCAGGATTATTATGACGTAACTTTTTAAAGTCTTTTAAGTAAATCTTCAAAAAACCTTAACATCATGCAGTTAATATCTTTACCTTCACAATATAATAAGGTCAATGGTGGACCGTCACACCGGCAGGTACTGGGGTCCAGATAACAGCAATATCGTCATTAAAATTGTAATCAGAGGTTTATTTTTATTGATAAATACATTTACAGCGGGATAATATATTTTTTTGTCTTATAGCTGTAAGTAGAGGTCGCAGTATTACGGCGGGAGAGCCAAGCACATCGCTTTATAATTTATTTAATTGAAGTTTCTTACCATGAGCGAGAGATCTGGAAGCCCAATGCCCATTATTATTTTTATTTAAAAATAGAGAATAATGACGCATCTAGGCGCGGGTACTGATTTGCGGAGCCAATTGGGGAAGGCGCGTTTGGTTAAAGGTTGAGAACACCTGTTGTAGACCTTCGTAACTTCGATAACCGTAGTCCCTAAGGATGAATATCGTATAAACACAAGTCTCCACTTCCAGGTGCTAGCTTTCACCGACGGTGAGACGGTGTCCATGATGCCTCCAGCGCAGGACCACAAGCGCGTGGGCGATGGCGACACGGGCCCCAACACCGGCGGCATGGGCGCCTATTGCCCGTGCCCATCGATCACGCCGGACCAGCTGCTCGACGTGAAGGAACAGATCCTACAACGAGCGGTTGACGGCCTGAAGGCTGAAGGAATCAAGTATGTCGGTAAGTATTGCCGCCAGGAACAAAAGAAAAGGATTTACTTAGTCCCTTTTGCAAGCAGTGATAGCCGATTGGTTAAGCACGCGTCTTGCGGGCTCCAGGTTCTGGGTTCAAACCCTTGCTCGCACCTCTGGATTTTTCGAAATCTATGTGTGAATCATAATTTCTATATGATTATCACTTGCTTATGGTGAAGTTAAACATCGTGAGGAAAACTGCAAGTCTTAGAAAATCTAACCAATTTTCGAAAGATATGTGAAATTCGCAAACCCGCACTTGGCCAGCGTGGTGTATTACAGGAGTGGGACGTCAAAAAGCGCTAAAAGTATAATTCTTATTTTTTTTGTCCCTTTCAAAATATACCTATTCTGAATATTCTTAACAATATATAAAGCTACACTATATCTGAGTAACATAGTGTTACAATTTTCATGGGTTTGGAAACGTGGGGCGTAGCTAGTAAGTCATAAAAATAGTAGGTTTTCGATAAAAAAAAATTATTTTATGATTAACATGAATCTCCCATTCGCTGGGCTTTTATCATACTAATATTATAAAGAGGAAAACTTTGTTTGTTTGATAGTAATGAATAGGCTGCGAAACTACTGATCCGATTTGAAAATTTATTTCACTGTTGGGAAGCTACACTATCCCCGGGTGACATAGGCTATATTATATTTTCAAAAAAATTAGGGATCCTTACTAAAACTCCAATAATGTAACCGTAATGTACCCGTGCGAAGCCGGGGCGGGCCGCTAGTTAAAGATAAAAGGTCAACTCCCTCGTATAATGAGATGCCCATAACTTAGACCTTAGTAATACGATATCGGATAAACATGCTGTACAACGGAGTTTCGACTCTGTACTAAAAACAAATAGCGTCACAATATTAAAAAATAACATAATTATTTAAATAGAGACCACAAGTTCATACAAGGTTTCGATATGTGTCGTTAAACCCTCGTTTACATTGACGCAATACTTGTATTGATTTGTGTAGCTGTCTCTATTTTTTGATCGCTCTTTGTAAGAGACAACATCTATACAAATAAATAAAATTGGAGTGTCTGTTTGTAATATCAAAATAACACCTTTTCACTAATTGCCTTTCATATGCACATACATACGATACCTATAGCAAAAATGCGATTTAAAAATGTTTTGTCTGTCTGTGTGTTTGTTCCGTGTAATCTCCGAAACGGCTGGACCGATTTTGACGGGACTTCCACTGGCAGATAGCTGATGTTATAAGCAGTAATTTAGGTAACACACAACAGTAACTTTTATTATATAATACCTATATAAAAAAAAATGGCACCTGTCGCGCGGGCTCAGAACACGGGAGCGGGCTTTTTTGTTAAGGTGAAGGCGCCTGTCTAGCCCGCGAAATTCCAAAATATTCGAGTATTTTTATAGTTTATCCAAAATCTGAAAACATTTAAGACAACATTTTGTGATTTGCGAAAAACACAGTATGCAGTGCGTTTATTAATACATTTATTTTACTCTAAATATTATCACGGTGGATATGATACTAGTAAATCACTAAATATACAAAAATTGCCAGATTATCTGGATAGCTGTCGTTCTTGAAATGTTTTAGAGTAAGTTGGATATATTAATAAATGCGAATTACAAAATTTGTCTTTTATTATTGTCAGATTTTGAAAAAAATCTAAAAGAACTCAAAAAATTTGAACTTCGCGGGCTAGATGGGCGCTTTAGCCTTAAGTTAAATTCCACGCGGACGAAGTCGCGGTCTCAGCTAGTCATAAATAAATCAATACAAGTATTGCGTCAGTGTAATCGAGGGTAAGGCGGTTTGACCAATTTATTTACTTTATTATACACTGAAAACATAAATACATATTTAAAGTCCTATCATTATCCGAAAGTGAACACCAAGTGGTGAATAAACATGATTGTGAATTATTGTAAGACGCAATCATACTGAGATAAAACCTATCCCCAGCATCGCAATTATTGCGTGAAAAATTCATTTTATTTCACGGCACTCGGATAACAAGTGTATCGTAGGAAAATTACTGCGTTTTAACGGTCACAGGTTATCCGCTAATAGAACGATAGTGAACAAATTTGGGACTTATGATCCGTTTGCATAGAGTTCTCATCACCTTTTGCTGTTAAATTTATTGATGAGCATCTCTGAGCTTTAGGTGGTAAGTAAGTATCAGGTACTAAAATAAATGTATTATTTGTCCTAATAAAGCTGTGTAGTTTTGTATTTATCTCCCTTCAATATACTTTGGGTTAAAAGTCAAACTAGTTGATAATAGATCATTGCTATTGAATCATCGGATTCTTGAAACGCTGGCAGACTGCGAAGTTCTCCAAATAATTGTTGATAGTAATATCGATATAATGGAAATGTAACAAGTTACTCAAACAGCAGTAGCAGATGTGGGAGAGGAGTCTATTACTTCTAGAAACAATCTCAGTAATTTGCTGGAGCAGGTGTGGGCCTTATGTAGTCAAGGTACGATAATTGATATATCGTGACATTTGTATTGTCGAATCCTACTTTAATTTCCATATTTTTTCCGTCGTATCGATTACTGAACGAACAACACAAAGTTATCGTTCGTTCAGACGATATACGATAGCAAATAAAAATATGGAATTTAGAGTGGGATTCGATAATACGAATGTCACGATATATCGATTATCGTTACCACGAGTAGCACCCCTGAATCGTCTGTCCATCGTTATGGTCGGCGGTCTAAGTAGTATCATTCAAAAGTCCTTCAAAACCCGACCAAAGGCTTACCATTCCTGGCCCTGCTTTACAAAATTTAAAGCTCGTCTCATTATCGGCACCTGGGGTCGGTCGACATGATCAATAAAGTATGTGTTGGCGTTCTACGAGAGATGAGGATAGCGGATGATGTTGCCTACATATGCCCGTATTAATAAATCCATCTCAAGTCTGAGAACGGTCTTGAGTACGCGTTTGACGTGTAATTTTGTACTGTTATGACATAAGAATGACATTGCCAGGATCGCTCTCAGACTTAGATCAATTTATTAATGAATACGCCGGGCCATAGTGTTTCAAATACTGGCGCCAGATTACGTCACAGCAAACGGACTAGTATTACGTATGTCAATGGCATATGACCCTTCATTGTTTATAACACGACGCCACAATTAACTCGACAGATAAAACGTTAACAAACATGATTTCATCTAAATTAACAACGAATATCCACATACAATAAAACGCTCTACCGCTTTAGAGATAAAGTCCATTTTTTAAAAACAAGCTTCAAAAAAAGCAATTGTTTTCGAGTATTGCGTTTGTTTGTTTGTCTGTTTTGCAGTTGTCAAGGCATTCCTTTATAGATAAACTGTTTTTTTAAATTGATAATTTATTAAAATTTATGCGATTGTTTTAATTATACGACTATGATGCAATGTTAAATGATATATTCGTTTGTAACGGTTTATGTATGCCGTTATCCAAAGACGAAATTGTGTTTTTACTGAATAAACCGAGCGACCGAGACCCAAGAAAATATGGATAGATTATATTAGAAATGATATGGTATACACTAAGGTAAGACAGAAAAGAGATGAATGGATGAAAAAGTCATTCTGCGCTACAGATAATAGGGAATAGGTAAAACAGATGATGACGAAATCACATTCTTTATCACAATAACCTACCTAGTGGTTAAACCACAGACCAAAGGTCTGGTCTCTTTGGACGCCGCACACTAAGACAAAAGCTTTCGAAACACATATGCTCAATAAAGTGTACACGATTTAGTATCGACCAATATTATTTTGATAGAGCAACAGAATTCGATGCCCCGGATGTTTGTTTCAGTATTATTATGATGTAATTTATACTTAAAGCAGACGCCAAAGGGTAGTTCGTCTGTGGGCTAAACTAACCAAGTGAACAAGTATTGTTTTCGGTGCTGAAAAGACCGACAAAGAAATCATTTTGTCGTCTCTTCGTCTAGGTGTACTCTACGCTGGTCTGATGGTGACCAAGTCGGGTCCCTTGACGCTGGAGTTCAACTGCCGCTTCGGCGACCCAGAGACGCAGGTTCTGATGACGCTTCTCGAGACTGATCTGTACTCCATAATGAAGGTAAGAATGGCATCGACTATGAGCGCTCGAAAATCTGCTTAAAACTAGCGTCTAGGCTGATATCTATCGATATCTTCTCGAAGCAAATGCTGTTTACCATTGTTACTATTGTCCGGTGTTGTGAGTTCTGGGTGTTACTGGAATCGCTCCCAATCCAATGTCCCAGCTTTTTGACAAGCGTTGTTTACTTTATGTCCATACGATTGGTGTTTTTGTTTGGTGATGTTCATTTGTTTATGTTTGTAGGCATGCGTGAACGGCACCCTGAAACAAGTGCAAGTGACGTGGAACACGAAGCTGTCTGCTGTTGGCGTGGTCATCGCTTCCAAGGGCTATCCCGAAACATCTACGAAGGGTTGCGTCATCAGTGGTAAGTGTGCATTAAATCTGTTTATTTTGGCATATGTATGTTCTATAGCTCTCTTTCTGCGTGCTCGAGGCAGACTATTACGCGCGATGTGAGCGGTTATATGGTGTTGATTAATCTCGTCTACACATGAATTTGGTATGAATTTTAACACTGGTATTGCTGTTTTTTGTATGTCGGTATTTAGATATTATGTAAGGTGCACTGCAACAGTATGCAATCTCAGTACGATTACGTAACCTCTAGGTTACACTGATACAATACTTGCAGTTATTAATGCTGTGGTTTCTTATTTTGAGCGGTCAAAAAATAGAGAGTTGAATGAATCTATAAAAGTATCCCCCCCTCCCCCCGGCCTGCCCCCAGGGCTGTCGCAGGTGCAGGCGCACCCGGGGCTGGTGGTGTTCCACAGCGGCGTGGCGCGCGGCGCCAACGGCTCGCTGGTGTCGTGGGGCGGGCGCGTGCTGGTGGTGTGCGCGCGCGCCGCCTCGCTGCGCGCCGCCGCCGCGGCCGCCACGGCCGCCGCCGCGCTCATCGACTTCCCCGGCGCGCACTATAGGAAGGACATCGCACATCGGGCCTTCTCTAAGTGAGTATTATCATTTATTATGGTGTTCGTATGAAGATTATGTTTGAAATTATTTTGGTGAAGTCAAGATTAGTGTGATGAGTATTGACCGATAGTGATTAGAGAACCGATCTCGACTCTGAGGCTGAGCCATTTAAATAATCGACCTCTTTATAAATATTAATAAACTGTCAACAATTATGCTCTTGAATCTTGATATGTTATGTATCGTGGTGCAAGAAAAAACTGTTCCAATTTCATTTTCAGAGTTAACATCGCACTTTATTAATACTAATTTAAGAAATCCATTAGATGGTTGTTCTGACATCTGTTCAATCCTTGACCTTGGATCTAGTTTTTCTCCAATGCAGATGAAATTATTTGTGATTCGGTTTATCAATCTACACAAAACATTGTCAATCTGACATCAGCTGAGGTCACAGTGATACTAGATTAATCATCTACAGGCCGTCTTAAGAAATATCTGAACTCTGAACTACACTAACAGTGATTTGCATAATAAAAACTTTTACTAACATAATATAACGAGACTTAGTAATTTATTAAAAGGACATCCCTCGATGGTAAAACTGGTGCATGGTATTTAGGTATTAACTAAACTAAAAATAACCCCAACTAAAATTGAGTTTTGTTAATAAATTAATTTTGTTTCAGCATGTAATCCCGGGCAATGATTCAAATAATATTACCTTGAAAGATAATTTTAATACTAATAAACCTTGTTGCATTTATTATAGCGTTCATTTTTGTAAAAGGATGTTTCTCGGTAAGAATCTTACGAATCTCATGTACAATTTGAGCAATCAAGCATTTTACAACAATCTCTTTTTGTTTCTTTTTATTTTCTAATAAATGTGCCTTTTTTTTGTTAAATGAATGCATTTTATTGTCTCCTCACCCTTAATAGTACTTCAAAGATAACATAATATTTAATAACTAATCAGCCTTGGGAATAAAGTCGCCTGTGCATGAAATATAAAATATTATATTTCCCTCCTAAATCAATTTTCTTTTCTTTGTCTGCTTCCAAAGTGAATTCCACATATTGAGTACAATTTGAAGATGGTAACGCGTTGGAGATATTAAAACATTGTTATATATTATAATCTAATATTATAATCCCTCTTCCCTCTATTAAGGTTGAGTAGAGTAACTCTCTTTCCTCTTAACAACATTGTTGTTAAACTCAATTCGTTTATTTAGCATGGAAGGCATCACACCATACCAATTAGTTTCTTATCCACTTCTGTTTTATTTATAACCAGCTGTGCCCCGCGACTTCATCCGCGTAGTATTGGATTATTGGGTTAAAAAGTATCCTATATGTTAATCCCGGTTATAATCTATCTGTGTTCCAAATTTCATCCAAATCCGTTCAGTAGTTTTTGCGTGAAGGAGTAACAAACATACATACATACATACATCCACACTCACAAACTTTCGCATTTATAATATTAGTAGGATAATATTTTTTTTGGTTTTTAAACATTTAAATTGATATAAAGTGTCAGTAGGCATGCACACCTAACTAAACTAGCTTTCTCATTTAAATACCTATATCTGGTTGAGATTTGATTACTATTTACTTATTTAGTAGCAATGGTGTTGCCTGCTCACATTCTGTTGCTGTTCCTGAGAATGTACACCATCTTTTATTCATTGAAAAGTGTAACCATTGAGTATCTTGCCGGATCTTCTCAGTGGAAGCAGCATTCCGAACCGGTGGCAGATTCTGACTATTCAATAAATGCTTTGTTGGCTTACATTAATAAAAACAAGTTTGAGTTTAATATCGTGTAATATAATAACTAATTTTAATCAGACCACAATACATTTCCTATTAAATTCAAGAATACGCTTCACATTCCAATAACCCCCAACAAGTTTTCGTCTACAACACACTTGAACCCAGGAGAGCACGCGACTAAAATAGAACGCCATGCAAAATGATCTCCTGAAGGATCGATGCATCTACTTAGTTTGTTGTACCCCCACCAACTACTGTCGCGGCATGAAACAAGTTGTTTGCTGTCCCCGCTTGCCCCGTACCGTTGCTAAGACGCCTGTACGGCGCATACTTACTGCGCTTAACGAGCTCCTGGATTCGGACGCATGTTTACTATTTATATGCAGATAACGGCGAGGATTTGGTATGTTTGAAGTTTTGCAAGAAAGATGCGTGAACTGCTTGTTGGTTTTTCAGTCAGTTACCAAATAGAAGTTACAAATGTGTGTGTGTCAAAAGCATGGTAGTGAGTGTAAAGTTATATTTATTGATTATTTATTGTTTATTATAGATTTAATGTATTTTTTATACATAATTTCATTAAATATTAGCATTCTTCACTTCTTCTCTATATCTAAATATATATATGTAACTCAAAGGTGACTGACTGACTGACTGACATAGTGATCTATCAACGCACAGCCCAAACCACTGGACGAATCGGGCTGAAATTTGGCATGCAGATAGATGTTATGACGTAGGCATCCGCTAAGAAAGGATTTTGATTAATTCTACCCCCAAGGGGATAAAATAGGGGTTGAAAGTTTGTATGAAACTTTGTCAATTAAATTCCACGCGGACGAAGTCGCGGGCACAGCTAGTAAACTATAAGTGTACCAAATTTCATACTTCTCCGTCCGCGCAATTTTCGTAAAAAGCGGTACAAAGTTTTTGCTTCACGTATTATATAGATAAACGGTGTGTGGGCGTTCTAATTAAACTGAAATAACAAACAAACATATCTCCCTAGAATCAACGGCCTCTCGTACCTGCAAAGCGGTGTAGACATCGACGCGGCCGCCACCCTGGTGAAGCAGATAGAGCCGCTAGCCACGGCCACGCACCGGCGCGGCGTGCTGGGCCGCCTGGGCTGCTTCAGCGGCCTCTTCCAGCTCTCCGCCATGGACCCGGACCTGAAGGACCCTGTGCTGGTGCAGGGGACTGACGGCGTTGGGACTAAACTCAAGGTATTAAAAAAAACAAAGCCGCTTATAACCGCTGTTTAGTTACATCCTCACAGTGAGAATATCTAACCAGTAATAAATTATCAAAAAAATATCGTCATGATTCCGTGTGCACTCTGCCCCAAGTGTCGCAATATTTGGGAAGTATGTGTTTTTTTCGTGACGATCAGTAACGTTTTTGAAGCGAAGCTTCTTTACGGACGTTCGGGGCGCTCGCTGCCCGGGCACTAAAACGGTGAAAAGCGTTACGCGTTACGCGTTACACGATGACGTCAGAGCTGCGGCGCCCTAAGCTTTATACTAAATATCGCTTGAAGGTTAGATAGAACATTGGTAATAATTTAAATATATCTAAAAATTAAGAAAACTTCACAATTTCGCGTGTCATCAAGCGTTCACCCATCTTAGTACTGACCGCGCCCGACGTTGCTTAACTTCGGTGATCGGACGAGAACCGATGCATCCAACGTACTATGGACTTTGTTGATAAAGGTTCCGAATAAAGTAACCCATATCTACAATTACATATGATATTTTAGTTGCCTTATAGTGGATAATTTCATCATAATCTCTAATGTTTAGGTGACTCAGTTGGTAATAGGTCTGGCCTAAATTTGTTTTATATAAGATTTCAATATTTTCCCTTAGAAATTTTGCAATTTATATTTATATTTGCAATTTATATTAAATTTTAATATAATTAATTGAACACCAACGTATAATGGTTTAATTTACCATAGAAAAGGACGAAAAAAAGGTACAACGATATACAACTGCAGATAGGTACATCAACCAATCACTTTAGATGTCTCATATGGCTAAATAGGTACTTACTTACTAACAACAAAAGATGTCCCATTTCGTTCAATAGGTACGATAGCCTAAATGAAAATCTGGAATAAGCTAGCGAGACATAATTCAAGGTACCTACCCAGGTAGGTGGATACCTATGCCTTATTTCATTTATTTTATGTTACACTTTGCCTACCCTGTTTCAAAACTTTATGCACGCCACTAATAATATACCAAATATCTTCTGTAAAGCTTCGCTTCTTTCGAGCGTCCCTAGACGGCACTGATTTTTTTTTTACATAATCGATCTATGACACCCTATTATCGTTGACGTGTTCCTAAAGTAAGCAAATTAACAACCAATTGCCACTCGCGTCTTATACCCACCCGTAAAGGAACGCGACACTCCAGGGGTTAAGGCCCATCCCTCCTTTATCTTACCATCCTCACCTTTAAAGCCGCTCGCGCAGATTGTAATCCCACTTGCCGATAGTGCGCGTCTTGTCACAAAGATATTACCGGCTCGCGCGTCTCCACTAGCAGTGGAGGAGACACATAAATTTGCAACGCAAACGCCGCTCAACAGTCTGGCGAGTCTATGCAATCGAGATTGTAGGGATGTGTGATCGATAAAATTTAATCGTAAATCACTTTTTGGGGTCAGTCGCCTCAAGGGAAGCCAGTTCCGCCAAGCTGGTCAAGTTGGTGGTCATTGAGATGTGCCCATTGTAATAAACAAAGGTTAGGTCGATTTTTTTGCACGATGTTCAGCTTGAAACTGTCACTGTTACCAAAGAAACATAAGAAAAACCAGTTATTGTCAGAATTGCTGCGCAAAATTTGCCATAATGCTAGATCACGATTCCATTTAATTTACGCCTTAACGTTATGCTTAAACATAATTGTACTATTAGATCATGATTGTTGCAGATAGCGGAAATAATGCAGAAATACGACACGCTCGGTCAGGATCTAGTCGCGATGTGTGTGAACGACATCCTGTGCGCGGGCGCAGAGCCGTTCGCGTTCCTGGACTACATAGCGTGCGGGCGCCTGCAGGTGGACGTCGCTATCACTATTGTGAAGGGCATCGCCGACGCGTGCCTGCTCTCCGGGTGTGCTTTGTTAGGTAAGAGCTAGTCTAAATAGGTTTATTACCCCATTCGTCTTGGGGGAGGCCCAATTGTGGTAGGTGGGTCAAACATTTTGTCTAACATGATACCCTTTCTGCAGGCGGTGAAACAGCAGAGATGCCGTCAATGTACGATGTCGGCAAGTACGACCTGGCCGGGTTCGCCGTCGGAGTGGTGGACAACCTGAAGCAGCTGCCGCGCTCCAAGGAGATCAGGGCGGGGGACGTGGTGCTGGCGCTGCCCTCCACCGGCGTGCACAGCAACGGCTTCAGTCTCGTGCAGAAGATCATGAGCGAGAGCGGCCACAGGTGAGTGAAATATCTTGTCAGAACTTTCATCTCTCATTGGGCGAAAGTTGGGTTCCAAAAATGTTGAAACCTACGTTGTGTATTTATGAAAGCACTGGCCTGTATTGAGAGTTATCTATTATATTTAAATTATTATAATTTGAATTGTCTACTGTGTTATATTCAATTCTATCTTGTTTGACTAATACTAAGTACAGACACATCTTGTCTGTTTTTCCTATATGATTTTCAATTAGTCAACCACTTTCTGCTACTCTGTATAAGACACAATTTCCTAGAAAATATACATCTATATTTTTTTTATAGCTTCACGCACCTTAAGTGAAGGAGACTGTTAGAATTGTCAGGTATCAATGTCAGCCGACAAGAAATCTTTGATCTGGATCCCATTAGATGGTCCATGTTAGCCATTACATTTTCCAACATCAGACGGCGCCACACTATGAGAGCTCAGGGGGGTCCTTTTATAAACATCTAGATATTGATCTGACCCATCCTCTTCCATACAGATACAACGAGAAAGCGCCGTTCAGCAGCACCAACAAGAGCTTCGGCGAGGAGTTCCTGACCCCCACCGGCATCTACGTGCGCGCGCTGCTGCCCGCCGTGAAGAAGGGGCTGGTGAAGGCGCTGGCGCACATCACGGGCGGCGGCCTGCTGGAGAACGTGCCGCGCGTGCTGCTGCCCGGGGTGCGCGTCGTGCTGGACGCCGGGAACTTCCGCATCCCGCCCGTGTTCGGCTGGCTGCAGGCCAAAGGTAGCTAATCTAACCCGTGATTATTTCAAAATCTATTGGCACTACATAGTATAAAACAAAGTCACTTCCCGTTGTCTGTCTGTCCCTATGTATGCTTAGATCTTTAAAACTACGCAACGGATATTGATGCGGTTTTTTTAACAGATAGAATGATTCAAGAGGAAGGTTTATACGTATAATACATGCATAATATAGAAGAGAAACACTGATAAAAAATACCCGTGCGAAGCCGGGGTGGATCGCTAGTACTTTATAAAGGGGAAGATCTTCCGGCCAAGCGGTCGTTATGACTGGCGAAGCAGCCGCTATGCCCCAATGCTTGTTATCGGAGTCTTGTATATATACAAGTCAATCGTCAATAGCCTCGTGGTTAGAGGGGCCGCCCTCATACCTGAGAGGTTCCGTGTTCGATCCCCATCCTGGCCATTATACTATTGACGTGAGCATTAGCTTAGCTGAAGGGGCTAACGGGAATACTAGTAATGTGATAAACTCGCATTGCTAGTCTTATTTTTTTTTAACGTCACGATATATCTTAATATCGTGATTCAGGCTTTAATGAATGTTGTCGTGAATGTGATTTTCACTGTAGCGAGATGTGAGGTATATAAAACGCACCTAAAGTTAATTTAAAACCTTATGAAAATAGAGTTGCACATTGCGCTTTTCCGACGGTCCTAACGTTGTTTTAATATTAGACACTAGTAAGATTCTAAACACATACCAATAAGCAATAAGCATATGTATAATTGCTACTGCATTTTTATTGGTTGGAAATTTATGACTCGACCTTCAACGGACCAATCAAAATTCGCCGTTTTCCCCGAAACCCAGCCACTTTATGTAGATTGCATTCTCATACAACAGTGGATGTAAGAGGTGACATGTCTTATTGGTCTGTGATGCTAAATAATGATGACAGTAACGGACTAGTGGTACAAATTTGTATTTTTTTAATCACTCCAGCCAATAGAAATTAAACCTTACCTCTTTGTTTATAAAACTCATTTTTCTCCGCCCAGGCATGGTCTCCGACTTCGAAATGCTTCGCACGTTCAACTGCGGCGTCGGAATGATAGTCATCGCTGACCCGTTGTGCGTCAATGAGCTCATCGCAGCGGTCGATGGCGTCATCGATATCGTTGGCACTGTGGAGCAGATCGGGAAGGAAGGTAGGAAGATAATAGTATGCTATTGGTACTCAGACTGTACTTGATTTTACTTGTATTGTCGTCTTTCTCATGTCAGTCACATATGAGCGAGACAGATTTCTTAAATGTGTCACATCACTATGTTACATCAGCGGTTCCTAACTTTTTTCAACATTGGCTCCCTAAGAGATTATATTATGATCTCTGTGTACCCGTTAATAATGAATAAAAGAAACAATGATAAAAACGGAGACCCCAGTTTGGGAAACCCTGAGTTATGTAAGTGCCATGTTACATCGTAAAATTTTCGATAAACCTTTCTTTATTCTAGAAGTCAATACGACCATACTAAACTAACAAAACATAGCACCAAAACCATGAAATCCAATTTGCCTTACGCCAGTTCAGCAAATTTATTGTAAAGTAAAGAAGTCTGACTAACTAAACTTTAACACTAACTCAATAAAGTCCAATTCGCTTTGTGCCAAATAAATGAACTGTAAAGAAATTAAGATTTGAAAACTGAACCTTATAGCCGAAGTAATAAAGTGTAATAAGTCGGAATGCGTGTTGCGTCAGGCGGGCACCAGGTGGTGGTGCGTCAGTTCGGCGCGGCGCTGGCCCCGCTGCGGGCGCCGCACGCGGCGGGGGGGGAGGGGGGCCGCGCCGCGCCGCAGAAGGCGCTCTCCTACAAGGACAGCGGCGTCGACATCGAGGCCGGGGACTCGCTCGTCTCGCTCATCAAACCATTGGCCAGGTACCTCGCTCTGTTCTTCTAAAGGAGGCATGTTCTCTTCTATATTTTGATGTGAAACATCTATTGGTGCACTTAAGCATTAAAATGGACCGGTTTGCCATCACGGAAAATGGCATGACGCTTTCTCGTGCCGTCACGCCCCCTCTCCGCCACCGCCCACGACTCCTTGTACGTGTATACTATACACTACACATGTTTCACATCTGCCGGATGTCCAGTGATGGCTACTTTTTTTTTTAGTATTACTGATTTGTTATTTTTTTATCAAGAGGATTACTGGATATTTGAGTTTATCACACTAGAATTCCTGTTAATCCTTCCAGTTAAGCTAATCGTTGTGTTAGAAGTGGGCTCCCGTCAATAGTTTAATGGCCAGGATGAAAACCGTCACCACTGCAACGCACAGATCAATAAGTGAAGACACCTCTTACGTCCACTATTCTTTGAGAATGTAATCGTTAAAAGCTGTGAGGGTATCAGGGAACATTTTGATGGGTATGTTCAAGGTCGAGCCGTGAAAGGTCCATTTAAAATACATATGTTAGGCGAGCAGGAGTGACCGGCGTCTATGGCTATAAATGGTAATTGGTCTGTGACTATTCTACAAGAGTGTGTTTCGCGCAGATCGACATCCCGCTCCGGAGTTCTAGGCGGTCTCGGTGGGTTTGGCGGCTGCTTCCAGTTGAAAGCTGTTGAACAAGAGTACAAGGTGAGTGCATTCACAAATCATTGTGAATTTATCGTATTACTCGTGGTCGCCCGTGGTCAAAATTCGACCTTTTAATTTTAAACGTTATTAAGGTTCTATTGTCAAAGACTATTTGATACTTTTACACGCAGAATGCACTATGGAAGTCCGGAAAAAAAACTGTCACCGTTTGTCAGTCAGACAGTCAGTCAGTTACCAAGTAGAAGTTACAAATGTTAGTGTGTCAAACGCATGGTAGTGTGTGTAAAGTTTTATTTATTATATTATTGGATATTTTAAAAAAAAAAATTTGCATTATGCTCTCCTCTATACTCGTATAAACTGTAAGTGTGCCAAATTTCATACTTCTCCTTCCGCGAAATTTTCGTACAAAGTTTTTCCTTCACGTATATCACGTAATATATAGATAATAGTATAGGGCTTTTTTTGGACATTATTGACAGTGGTGTCCAATGATGTCGCTGAGGTTTGAGCCTCGACGAGTCCTGGCGAAAAATGAGATTGTCTTGGAATCCGCACGAATTTCATTGAAAGAAAGAATATTAGAGGCGTTGCAAGAGAACTATTCACTTTCCTCAGTTGCAAAGCGGGAGACAGAAATAATTGTTTGGGTTGATTGCCATATATTGCATAGGGCTGATACCTATTCGATCGTCCTGTTGTCTCCCAAAACGCAGCTAATAGCTAATTAACGTCGATCTTCTGTGAGAAGGTGATACTACCCCGGTCGAGTCAGCCCGTATATGAGCCGGAGTCAAACGATTACAGCTCGGTGTTATACTGTATTTTTTTTATCGCCAGTTGCTTATATGATTATTAATTACAAAGAGTAGTAGATATATCGCTAGACAGACACACCAACTGTATGGTCCCAAACTAAGCAACGCTCGTACTAAGGGTACCGTACAATGGCCGACTGGGGGCGATCCCAGTGACACCCAGAGTGGGCAAATTACGAAAAGGTCATTTCCGAAATTTGCTCCGGCGGGAATCGAACCCGCATCCACCATGTGCAGTGAGCCGAGCGGCCAACGCTCGAACCACTGCGCCAAGCGGTCGTCAATATGAATGTAAACATAATGTTACCCAGGACCCGGTGCTGGTGCTGGCGGCTGTGGGCGTGGGCACCAAGCTGCGGATCGCGCAGCAGATCAACCAGCACGACACCATCGGCGTGGACCTGGTGGGCATGTGCGCGAATGACATCCTGTGCAACGGCGCGGCGCCGCTGTCCTTCCTGGACTACTTCGCGTGCGGCGCGCTCGACGTCAGCGTGGCGCGCCGCGTGGTGGCGGGCGTGGCCGCCGGCTGCCGCCAGGCCGACGCCGCGCTCATCGGTAACTGCACTACTGCCTGCCTTCCACCTCTAGTTACCAACGACATCCTGTGCAACGGCGCGGCGCCGCTGTCCTTCCTGGACTACTTCGCGTGCGGCGCGCTCGACGTCAGCGTGGCGCGCCGCGTGGTGGCGGGCGTGGCCGCCGGCTGCCGCCAGGCCGACGCCGCGCTCATCGGTAACTGCACTACTGCCTGCCTTCCACCTCTAGTTACCAACGACATCCTGTGCAACGGCGCGGCGCCGCTGTCCTTCCTGGACTACTTCGCGTGCGGCGCGCTCGACGTCAGCGTGGCGCGCCGCGTGGTGGCGGGCGTGGCCGCCGGCTGCCGCCAGGCCGACGCCGCGCTCATCGGTAACTGCACTACTGCCTGCCTTCCACCTCTAGTTACCAACGACATCCTGTGCAACGGCGCGGCGCCGCTGTCCTTCCTGGACTACTTCGCGTGCGGCGTGGCTTCCACCTCTTGTTACCAATGTGTGCGTGTGCGCTATTAACCCCTAGAGTGTATCACCTCCGTCGGTGTATATGATTTGAATGCTCCAAATATACGGGTGGGTATAAGACACGCGCGGCCATTGGTTGTTTATTTTCGTCTGTGTGTATGAATTATGATGTGGTTTCACAGGTCGGTAGCTTGGTGTCCAACTTAAAATCTATACTATATTTGATCTAATTCCGGTGGATTCATCCACCGATACAGCTTGGCCTCTCCGTAGTACTACCCACCCTACACTATGGAGATCATTTAAAATGGCCAACTCATAATACAATACAATATAGCCCACCCATAATACAATACAATATGGTGACATGTTAAAAGCTAGTAGTTTTTTATAATATTTATGTTGTGCGCAGGCGGCGAGACGGCGGAGATGCCGGGCATGTACGAGCAGGGGGTGTACGACATCGCGGGATTTGCGCTCGGCGTCGTTGAGCGCTCCCACATACTGCCCAAGATCAACGACATCGCTGTGAGCACTAGTATTCCCGTTATAATGGTCGAAATTCGACCAAAATTCATTTAAATGTAAATTTTAAACGCCATTAACGTTTTATTGTCAAACACTATTTGATACTGGCACGCACAATGCACTGCACTATGGGAGTCCCGCCCTCCGAAAACTGTCAGCACTTGTCAGTCAGACAGTCAGTCAGTTACCAAGTAGAAGTTACAAATGTGTGCATCATCCGGTGCAGTGAGCCGAGCGGCCTACTCTTGGACCACTGCGCCAAGCGGTGAAATGGCTGGCAACGGACGATAATTACGACTTGCTTAGGTTCCTTTCGCTGTACACTAGTTTAACTAAACAAACGAATATGTTGGACGCCATTTTTCAACATAAACGATATCTAACATGAAACCTTTATAACTATATAATACAGAAATAGTGGGAAAGCAAAACTGAGAAAGCTACTAGAGCTAGATTTGGATCGAGATAAGTGGGAACAACTTTATGAACTAATTTCAATAAAAATACTTTATTTTGTAACAATTGATTGTTGCAGCTTTCTCGAAGTTTTGCTTCTAGCATACACTTTATGGATATGTAAAGTATAGTTATTATTTGTCAGGTCGGGGACATCATCATCGGGTTGCCGTCTAACGGTGTCCACAGCAACGGATTCAGTCTGATTCACAAGCTGATGAAGAAGAACGGACTCACGCTCTCGGACAAGGCGCCTTTCAGTAAAGAAGGACTTACATTGGGTCAGTAACAGAAATGTTTAATTACTTCTTCTAGCTAGGCGTTACCCAATTTCGGATTGACTATCATTTTTTAGCGCTGGCAGAGCCATCTGTAGCCAATTGACTACAGTTTATATACGGGCTGGCTCAACAGGGGTAGTACCACCCTCTCACAGAACATCGGCGTGAAATAGTTTTTATAGTTGCGTTTTGTATGATGCGTGGCAGAGCTGAAAGCTCAAGCCCACCCTTCCGCTCTCTCTACATCCTTGCAGGTCAACAACGAGCGAGCAATGCCATTGTTATTGCAAGCATCTTTAGGCTCTAACTGTAACCTTATTAACATCAGGCGAATGCTACACTTGTTTGCCGACTTTGTGGCATAAAAAGTAAGGTCAAAAACTAAAAGTCTACTGTTACAAAATCACGCTTTAAAAAGTAATATGATAATAATGATTGTAATGAATGTCGTGTGGTGTGGGGTAGGTGAAGAGCTGATCAAGCCGACGCGCATGTACGTACGCAGCGTGCTAGGGGCGCTGCGGCGCGGGCGCGTCAAGGGCGTGGCGCACGTGACGCGCGGCGGCCTGCTGCACTCCCTGCCGCGCGTGCTGCCGCCCGCCGCGCGCGCCCGCCTCAACGCGCACTGGTGGCACGTGCATCCGGTACACACACACACACACGCACACACACACACACATGCACACACACACACACACACACACACACACACACACACACACACACTATATACTCACATTCCAGTGCCTGTATGTCTTTGTTATCATAAAATAACAGCTTTTTACTAAATGTTTAAATAAGTATACGAAGTATTTTTGTTCTGGGATGCTACTTTTAACAACGATAAATCGATATATCGTGACATTAGCATTGTTGAATCCTACTCTAAATTCCATATTTTCTGCCTTCGTATCGATTACTTGACGAACAATGCAAAACTATCATTCGTTTAGACAATACACGACGCCAAAAAAAAATTAATTTAGATTATCGTTGCTTAGACTAGCACCCCAGAATCAAGAGAAGAATCGATTCCACTTACAAAAAATATGAGTCACATTTTGAGAAAAAAAAAAACAATATTTAAACTACGACGCTTTTTAAATTTACTTAACTCGATCGTCTTCTTATCAGAGGTGACAGAGCGTTGTGGCGAACGTCATAAGAACGGCTTTTATTTATCGTAGCCCGAACCGCAATGCGAATCTTAGTCCAATCAAAGTGATGCCGAGGACCTGAATATTGTAATTTTTTGGAGTAGTCGTATATTACTAATTAGTGAACATGAACTGTCCATCTGAGTGCCAACTCATAAGTGTAGAACTGTACTATTCATATAGCCTTTTCTTCTTTCGGACTGTAGAACATTGTCTTGATATTTTCGTAATCGGCACCAGGTGTTCGCGTGGATCGCGGACGCGGGCGCCGTGGAGGACGATGAGATGCTGCGCACGTTCAACTGCGGCATCGGCATGGTGCTCATAGTGTCACCTGAGAATCAGGCCGAAGTAAGTACGCGATCATTTCAGGGTTTGTGCAAAAACAAAAACCAGAACAGATTAAAAACCAGAAGAAATATTGCTATTACAGAGGGATTTTATAGTACATTGTTACCCAAGGGGTGAAGGTAACCAAGGGTATGGTACCCATGGGGCGAAGGCGCTAATAGTTCGAGGGACAAAATAAGTAATTCACCCGAGATAAACACTGTGATTTTCATTACGAATACAAGGAAAGTAAAAATAAAAACAGGAATTAGCTAAAGAAATAATACAAGGAAGTATGAACAATACTCTACAACTCTAAAAAACTAATGAAGGTCGCATTGCCATTTGCCGCCTATTTTGTTGTTTTTCTGTTGGCCTTTAATTAAATCAAAATATAATTAAGTCAAATTATTTTTAATAATTTGACAGCTGTCAGTTGAAAGCGATTCTCCCTGGGGCTGAAAGGTATTACTTTCGCTCCTCAGGCAACTTCAGACCTACCTGTCATTTTGATTAATCGATTCGACCTTGAACGGCTGAGTTTCTTGCCGCTACTTCTCAGTCGAGGTCGCGTTCCGATCCGGTTGTAGATATAACATAAAAATACAATTTGTAAGTGCCCCCTAGTAAGCCGAAACAAAATAAACGCTTTCACTTCACTTGAAACGGACTGATCAAACTACGCCGTCTTCCCCGATACCCCGCTACCGTTTGTCAATTGCATTTCCATACAATAGTGGTCCTGATCCTATGGATGTAATTGTAACAACCCGTGTGCAGGTGATGAACACGACGCGGTCGTTCGGCGCGATGGTGATCGGCACCGTGCAGGCGCGGCCGGCGGGCGGCGCGCGCGTGCTGGTCGACAACTTCGCGTCCGCCATGGACTTCACGCGCCGCATGCCGCTGCTGCCCAACAAGAAGGTACCAGTACACCGCCCGCTACACTCTGCTACACATATTATAGGCCCGCATTCATTACTCCATCTCCAATCTGAAAGCGACCTTAGGAAATGTCATTCTTATGTCATACCAGTACAAAGTGATAAGACAATTGCATCATCAACAATGCTCTCAGACTTGAGATTGATTTATTAATACGCGTCATCATACTAATATTATAAAAGGAAAACTTTGTTTGTTTGATTGTAATGAATAGGCTCCGAAATTACTGAACCGATTTGAAAAATTATTTCACTGTTGGGAAGCTACACTATCCCCGGGTGACATAGGCTATGTTATATTTTTTTTAAAAATAGGGATTCTTACTAAAACTCCAATAATGTAACCGTAATGTACCCGTGCGAAGCCGGGGCGGGCCGCTATCGCCAGACGAACACACCAACACCATGTGAAGTGAGCCGAGCGGCCTGCGCTCGAACCGCTAAGCCATATATTGTTAGTCATATAGTGTTATATAACTATTTAAACTACGTCAATTATTTTGATTTTTATTCTGGTGATAAAAATTTACTTAAATAAATTTAATATATTAACTTCAATTTCAATGACTAACTACAGTTCCAAATTACTTAAAACAATTTCAAAATTGAACTTTATTCCCTTAAAACTAAAGTTCAAATTGAAATAGCAACACATGTAATGGTGTCAGGTGGCAGTGCTGGTGTCGGGCAACGGCAGCAACCTGCAGGCGCTGCTGGACAACACCAGCGACGCGGCGCAGTGCATGTGCGCGGATATCGCGCTCGTCGTCAGCAACAAGGCGGACGCGTACGCGCTCAAACGGGCCGAGAAAGCCGGAATACCCACCTTGGTGAGCGCACTCCGATATTTGCTTTAATAAATAATACGGGTTTGTCCGTTTAATGGTCCCACTCTTGGCCTTGAGGGTGATTGCAGCTATAATCCACCACACTGGCCCAGTGCGGGTTGGTAGATTTCATGTGTTTAGGTTATCTAAAAGGTTTCTTCACTTTTTATTCTTCATCATAGATAGATAGATAGAGTACCCTTTATTCTACACGAAAACAAAACATAATTCATGGGTCTTAATATAAGTAGGTATGTACAATTGGTATGTCTTATCGGTGTGATAAAATGATGTATAAGTGATATTGGAATTATGATTCGCGTATAGACTTTGAAAATCCCAGAGGTGCGAGCCGGTTGGCTATCATTAATATTAATTTCCTTTCAGATGAGTGATTCTACTGGCCAAATATGGACTAGAGGAAATCTTGCCAATCCAATAAACAATATTTATACGGACTTTAATAACAAGCTCCCGTGCTTCTATCCCTTTATCAGACGGCTTGTCATGGAAACGTCCTTTAGGTTTCCACAATGCGGGCCACTAGCGTTGACTCGAGTTTATCTCCTCGGCTGATTGAAGAGACGCGCAAAGGAGTTGAACCCTGTCCTTAATGCCTTGTCCATCTAAAACATGCAGGGATATTATTTTTCTCAGGTATTCAACCATAAAGACTACGCTACCCGCGAGGAATTCGACCGCGCCGTGTCCGAAGTGTTAGAAGCCCATAAAATAGACTACGTCTGTCTCGCGGGCTACATGAGGATACTCTCCGGCGAGTTTGTGAAAAAGTAAGTCAAATACATTTTAGCCAACTTTTGAACACATCACAACTTTATATAGCCAAGTACGCCCATTAGAATATTTTATACCACTTCTATTCCTCGCCTAGAGCAATTTCTGGCTCACTTATTTACCACAAAGGAAGACAAGCTATTAATTTTAATTAGATGCAGTAAACTGACAGGGGATAATGTCACTTTTCAATATACATAGAAGATTTAAATTAAAAGAACAGTGACCATTTCTAGCTGTATAGAAAATCGACTTTCGCGTTGATGTTCTTCACACCCTCATCGCACGAAACGCTGCTATTATAGCTACTTTACGCCGATATTCCTGGTCGAGCCAGCCCCGTATATGAGCTGTAGTAATGACTACAGCTTGACTCTCCACCTTACCGTTCTTCCGAACATATTCCATTGGTACTGATCCTCGGGATGTGGTTGTGGTTGTGGTTGTGCAGATGGTACGGGCGGCTGATCAACATCCACCCGTCGCTGCTGCCGCGGCACCCCGGCCTGCGCGCGCAGCAGCAGTGTCTGGACGCCGGCGACAACGAGAGCGGCTGTACTGTGCACTTTGTCGATGTGAGTATACCTTGTTTGGATCAGGGGCTACTTCTGAACACTGCGAGTCTGGCACGTACACAACTGAGATGGTGTAGACTACGCCAGGAATAATTTGCATTACACTAAATCCGAATAAAATTCCGGGGCGGAGCCGGATGACAATTCATTGTGATTGGTCGATCGTAAATCTTATACACCTTATTAAAAATACATATGCAATGCACAAAGAGGTCACAAAATACTCCTTCAAACGCAACGTAATTTTGTCTTGATAATCTCCTTGGGTTTTTAAGTTAAATAATATTAAACACTATCAGGGACAATAATGCCTGTTCAGGGAGGTTTTTAACGCCATTTCGTATGACAATAATTAACTGTGGCCGGCCGTACCGTTCAAATGGAGGGGAATAGTACTTATATAAGCTAGAAGAAGTTTTCTTTGCTTCACTAAAAATGTTTACAAAATTAAAATGCCAATTTGCAAGGGCTAATGAAAATGCGTTGTATCCGGCAGGAGGGCATGGACACGGGCCCGATCATCCTGCAGGAGCACGTGCCGGTGGCGCGCGACGACAGCGCGGAGTCGCTGGCGCAGCGCATCCTGCACGCCGAGCACCGCGCCTACCCGCGCGCGCTGCGCCTGCTCGCCAGCGGCCGCGTGCGGCTCGCGCCCCACGGCACCGTGCTGTGGTACTCGTAAGCACCCCGCCCCACCGCCCCACTCCCACACGTGCTGCTTCGGCACACGGCCGGCATCCATCGCGCCCCACCCTGGACCGCGATATTTATTGACGTAGGATCGACATAGATTAAACTGTACCATGATCCGTGAATCATAGTATGAATCGCGATCAATATTGAATCGAGATCGCTCGTTAATTGTTTCTTAGCTGCCCCATCAAAGTTTTAGAGGCACGAGTTTTGTAATTACCAACTTTACTCTTAGATTTCTCGCCTACTTTTTTTAGGACTTTAATAAGGAGTAATTGTATTATACTCATTTCAAGTTAGTTCATTCTATTGCTAGTTTTTTTTAATCTCGTCGGAGCACGCGTGTTATCGCTTGCGCGCCTTCATATAAAAAATAATAATGACGATAATTTTAATGCATAAATGGGAAAGGAGCATTTAATATTTAAGCGAATATATAATATTTTGGGACCAAAATAATGACTGATCGATTATGAAATTATTTTTACAAAGGCTTCCGATGTGACGTAGACATAATATGACGTCCGGGAATTTTCAGAATGATGATTGTAATTACACTGTTTGGTGTTAGCCTTCCATGACACAATTAACATGATAATCTCACGCGCCGAATATAAATAATGTTACTCGAAATACGTCTCGAATTCATTTGTATATAGGAATAATATACTTAATCATTATTGTTAGTTAGTATACATACCTTGTTGAACATATTTGTTTAGTTATTCTCCTAAAATGGTTGTTATTATAATGTTAACCAAACATAACTGTCAGATGTGATGCGAAAGCAATTTAATTGCTATTTATTATTGCATTTTTCCATATATTATGAAAAATTATTTTTATCGACGGTAGTAAAATTATACTTCCATATTATGGGCTCAGTCGGAATCGCATTTGAAACTTTACCAAATTATATTACATTTAATTAAAATAATCTTTGTTAATTATGAATCAATGCATTGAAGTGTAGATAAATAGTTCCTCTATCGAGTTATACTTTTAAGTGTCTATAATAGTTGCCATTTGGATATATACAGTGTTTGAAATAAAAGTTTTGTATATAAGTCAAAGTATTTTATTTTTAACCTATTTCATATTACTTTATTATCACAGACACACCCGCTGTTGCGGATCTAAAACGATTTTAAACTATTGTTGGGTAGATGAGGATTTGGGCTATAAATGAATATAGTTAGAAGTCAAAGTTAGAGGAGTTAGAAGTCGAAGTTGATCCTTGTACACAAACCTTTTCTCAATTGACTTTCTTTGGAAATACTTATGTACTTCACAAATTGTAATTAATTTATCAAGAAAATTTGACTAGTTAGTCATAGACAAGCTGACGGAAATAATTCTGTACAAATAAATTAGATATTTACATAGAATTTTGTTCCTATAACTGACTTTGGTAACCTTACCTAAACTTTTTTATTTTCCTTACCAAAATTTAATAATTCCCCAAACGCTTTGAACAGCAATCCGAACAGATCCTCAGAATGTTGGGCAGTTTTATCCTCAACTTTATCAGTGTCCACCGTTCTGTTTTCAGTTACTGGATTCATGGAATGAGCGCCATATCTTAGCACCTCCTCACATATTTTGTCAAACTCCACATGAAACTTCTGTTTATTTAACAAAGGGACTATCAGATTGTATGTGTTAATTTTATTATTAATAGAACCTGCTAGTTCCTTGTTGCTGTTATAAATTCGTTCCCATTTGCTAATATCGTCTCCAGAGAGGGGATGGGAGCCTAATACCTGGCGTTCCTTGCCAATTTCAATTTTGAGTTGTTTGATGTCATCGTCTATTTCTTTGGACATTGTAATCCATTCTGGTGTGAATCCGTTGTTTATGAGTACCTGCAAACATGGAATTAATGAAAATATATCATAGCCATTACACCACACATGTCTAACTTAAAAATGAATATTAAGTATTATAACATCATCATTTCACTAGCTTACTACAAGCTCATTACAGGTTGGCTCGACTGGGGTAGTACCACCGTCTCACAAAAGGTCGGCGTAAAAGAGCTATTATAGCTGTGTTTCGTACTCTTGAGTGTAAGAGTCGGAAGATCAATCCCCCCTCTGTTCTTCTCCCTCTATCCAACTTACATTCAAGTCGGCGCATTTACTGAATTTGTTATATAAAAATGCTTATTGGTGCTGATTCTGTAGGGATACAGACTAAACCTGACCACTAATTTTCGTAAGTCTTACCTCGTTCAACTTATGAGTCGTAAAATCCACATAGGGATTAGTATTCTGATCTTTCAAAGGCTTCCCTTTCCCACTTAAATTCTCAAACTCCCCTTTCGACATGGACTCCTGTATCAAATCCTCGACCAGTCTGTCAAAGCCATACTTAGTTTTAATATCATGTTTCTTCCCATACTGTCCTTTCTTCATCAATGTCTTCTCAGAAGCCATGGCTTTGGCTGTTCGGTGTTCCAAGACGTTGTTGGCAGCTTTCTGGGCTCTGGCTTGGGTGTACTGTTTCTGCCGTTGGAAGGGTGTGCCGTGGCCTTGGCCCTCGTAGGATAGATACTGACGGTGCTGGGGGGCGGTGTGCTGGAACAGTTGGAAGGTACAGTTAATTTTCTGATCCAATTATATTGAACAAGATCATATTGACATAATTATTGTGAAGATATAGTTACAACAGGACTTTGGAACACATTCAAGCTTATAAGTATGCAGCTATTAGAAGTAGAATTAAAAAAACAACTAAAATTTTCACAGTTCAGAGAATTAGAACCTTCTTGTTTTATCAAGAAGAGACATTAGCATCTGTTAGTTTACTTTGTCTGTTAAAAATAGACTTTAATGACTGAGCCTCAAGAACAAGATAACATTTCAACAAAATTTGACAAATCTAAAATGTCTTGCTCATGCATTACAATCAAGACAAGGCAACACAGTTAGTCCAGTAGTAAATATACTCACCCTGATATCAAACACAATCTTCTCAACTTCCTCCTTATTACTGACACCGGTGTTATGTTTAGTTAATGTCCTAAATGCATTCTCTACAGCAACAAACTTGTCCATGTCTGCCTCCGGAGATCCAGAGTCCGGGTGGTACTTCTTGGCAAGCTCTAGGAATGCTTTGCGGACTGCATCTTGTTTGGAGTGGGGAGGCAAGTTCAAGAGCTGATAGCATTCCTGTAAAATAAAATAAGCAGGAATAATTATCTACTAGGCACATATTTCATTTCTGGCGCTAATTCTGTTCTCTATAAATTATTGCTAAAATATAGTTGAATTGAAACCATAATGACACCACACCACACTCTTAGCTTCTTCTCTATCAGTCTGTATTGTGTAGAAGGACTAACATTTAACTTTTTATTGCATAACTGCGATAACACACTTTACCTAGTGGAAATAAAACATAAATTTGCTTGTAATAATTTGTAAATACACTGCTGAATCGGATTGACAAGCGAATTTATGTTTTATTACCACTAGTTAAAGTATGTTATTACTTCTTTGTAGAAATGTTATTGCTGATACGGCCATTATACGGCTTGCTATCAATGAACGCCACCACAAAAAATGTAATAGAAAATTTAAATTTCATGAACTTACATCTATTTTACGGTCATTTGATTTGGATGTATTCATTGTTCTTACTGATGATATAAAACCAGACATTGGAACAACTTGGTCAAGACGTATTAAACAATATATTGATTTATTCATTTTTGTGGTGAGATACAGGGCTCCGCATATTTAACTTTGACAATAAATACGATTTTTAAGATTTTGTTTACGTAATTTAAATTCAATCAATCCATCCTAAATCCATCATTTTTGTTTCTTTACGAAGCTCGCTTAGCAAGTAAATAGCTAAAAAGGTACGTAATATTTTAGCGGTTGTAGCTGTGGGTTATAGGACAATCATAAATATTATAATAGTGTTGATATTCCTATACGCATCAATATTATAATACCTTTCTTTAAATGAAAGAAACGAAAGCGCCAAAAGAATATATCCATACGTAAGCGATCTTCGTAAATTATAAAACCGTGACTATAATAATGATGTCAGTATTTATTAAGTAAAAAAAAAATGCGTTATTTTTTTACGTGTTTTTCATAATATCAAGTTTTTAACCCCCGACGAAAAAAAGGGGTGTTATAAGTTTAACATGTGTGTCTGTATGTGGCATCGTAGCGCCCAAGCGGATGATCCGATATTAATTATGCTTTTTTGTTAGAAAGGTATCGGTATGTATCGAGACTGTTCTTAGCTATGTTTCATGAAAATCGGTTCAGCCGTTTCAAAATTATCAGCTCTTTTGTAGTTTAAAAAGTAGTAGCATCGGGGTTTTTTTAATATTCCATTTTAGTTTTAGAAATGTTCTTTACAGTTGGTGTTTATTTAGTATAATTTCTGTGGCATGTGTAAAATAAGTAGGCACTGCTGGCAACCCTGGTCAGTCTTGCCAGACCGTATGATAATTATGAGGGCGTACGATAATTTGGCCCTTGGTACGATGTACAATAGCGGGTAGCTAAATTATGTAAAACGTACGATAATTTTGAGCAACGCCTAAAGCAGAACTTATTTTTTAATTTGGAAATATTAAACAACAACAAGTCTCTCTTTGCATCCATCACTCGTATGCATACGCATGTTCATCATGGATGTTTGTTTGTAGCAAAAAAAACCTTTAAATATAGTTTTCATTCATGTTGGTATTTACCAGAAGTGTACTGTTTGCAGAACGGCGAAACATTTTCTCAATTTCATTTTTAAGTTTCATTTATCCTTGTTTCTGGAGTTCAGACCAAAATTTTCTTAAAAGAAGAATAATTCTGACAGTGGCTTACGATAATTACTACTCTTGGATCTGGCAACACTGGGTTTGGGTCTGTCAGTCAGACATTAGCGCAGATTGTGTTAATACCTGGTATATTTTCATGTTTTAATTACATTTAATTAGCATTTTCAGTGTGGTGGAATATTATTTAGGTGGTGACATGTATTTCTAGAATAAAGTGAACCCTTTTTATTATTGTGGAATATTATAAGTGCGTGCATTATGGCGATAACAGCAGAGGAAGTTGAAAGACGCTATCCGATTCACTGGCTGGTTTGGGACAATCGGCACGAAGAGTTAAAGAACTCTTTAGCAGCTAACAAGGTACATGATTCATCATAGAAGCCCTACAATAGGTATTATGATTCATATTTAAATTTTGAGGTTAAGTCCGTGATATCTTTCCCGGCTATTGAACTCCAGTGAGTGTCCTTATATTAGTGCCGTAGGCGTTCTAATAACGCCTTGATAACAAACTCAGAATTTATTCCAAAATATATTTATAGCATAAAAACAGGAAGGCCATGAAAATTAAAAATAAATTTGAAGTTTGCTATTGCTTGGAAGGGAATGAGGTCTTAAACAAGTACTTAACCCAGTTTTTACTAAAAGGAGATTTGTTGTGAGTATTACTATCACAATGGAGGTGAAAGGCTTTAGGAAACTGATAAATAATATAGTACAAAGGAATTTACACAATTTAATTATATATTTTGCATATAGTTCCTCAAGTAAGTACTTCTAAAGGCAACAGGAAGCCAGACACATGATAAAAATAATCTGATTACTATGAAGCCTTAAAAAAAACAATATACTTAAGGCTGACCCTGAACTGGATTTAGTTATCACACCTTTCCTTTAACAAATAGCACACATTTCTTAATTTGATGTGACATGTTAAATAGCTACCATTGGGTACTCATACAACTGTTCACAGGTAGTCAGATTTCAAACTTATGCCTTTAACATTAAGGTTTAGAATTATTAGGTAGACTACTTAGGAGCTGTTGTCTGGCTGTGGTCAGCATCAGATGCAATCTTCCACTTACATTTTTTCACCCTGAGGGTGTTGACCAACAAGCTGATCTTAATTTGTGTTGGAACTGATGTGTTGCACTTGTGATGCAGTCCGTCATGATACTCAGGGGTTGAATTTCTTAAATACTGTACAAAGTATGTAGCAAGCTAGCACCCAGCAAGTACCTAGACAAAGGGTTGAGTTTTGGTTTTCATTTTAAACTATTTTTTTTTATTTTAGAACAATGTGTTTTGAATACTTCGTTTTGTGACCTATCAAACTACAGTTTAATGTGTTGTCACATATTGGTTTATTAGAAGTTGAACTAAGCACAATTTGTTCCAGTTTACACAAGAGGAAATAGAAGGGAAGGATCCCAGGGGTCGTACACCATTGCTGTTGGCGGTGACATTCGGGTACATAGAGAGCGTGCGCGCGCTGATCGAGGCCGGCGCCGACGTCAACTGCGAGAAGGATGGGTGGACAGGTGGGCGGCTCCCTTACTACTAGCCTTGTTCCACTATAGTCACCGCTTTAAGAACTGAGTGCCAGTTCGCATCGATTGTGCCGCCGGATTACCCCAGAAAAACATTGTGTTGCTTGCATGGTAATATTTTGGATGAAAAACAACCACAATATAATAATAAAACACAGTAGTTACGTTAAATTGATGTACCAACCGGATAAGCATAATTGTTAGGCCCATATTAATAAATTGATCTCACATCTGAGAGTGATCTTGGAAATGTCATTCTTATGTCATACCAGTACAAAATGACACGTCAAAGCTTACTCAGATCCGCTCTTAGAAAAGAAATTGATTTTTAATTAATTGATTGATTTATTTATTAGAATGATGAGTCTTAATATTCGTCCGTTTTCGTTGTAACCATAGCGGTGCAAGAAGCCACGGCGACGGGCAACCCTGAGCTGCTGTCGCTGGTGCTGTCCCGGCGCGACTACCAGCGGCACGTGCTACGCGCCGGCGGCATCCCGGACCTGCTGCACCGGCTCAGCCTTGCGCCCGACTTCTACGTCGAAATGAAGTGGGAATTCACTAGCTGGGGTGAGTTCCATTGCCATTTAAACCATTTATTTAACCCTAAACATAAGTTATATGAAATTAGAACAAAGTATACAGAAGATAAACAAGCAAACATGTGAGTCTGCATAGTATAAAATGTAATCCCAGCGGGCCCAGAAGTAATGGCAATAAGCATTTGTGATTTTGTGAAGTGTAATTATTAAAACACATGATTCAACTGTGTGGTCACAGAATTGAAGTAGCTAGTGGATAATGTACCCCGCAGTATACACTGGTATTTTGTGATTATGCAGATAAACAAAATCAATCCCAATTGTATGGCCCCAAACTAGTCGAATGATTCATCTCATTAGCGGCGATATTTTCGTGACTGCTAGGTGACAGTAATGACATACAAATCAATTCAGCATCTTTACGTATTAAGTACTAGCGGCCCGCCCGGCTTCGCACGGGTACATTGCGGTTACATTATTCGAGTTTTAGTAAGGATCCCTATTTTTTTTGAAAATATATTATAGCCTATGTCACCCGGGGATAGTGTAGCTTACCAACAGTGAAATAATTTTTCAAATCGGTTCAGTAGTTTCGGAGCCTATTCATTACAATCAAACAAAGTTTTCCTCTTTATAATATGTGTATGACTATGATTGGCATCCATTTTGGTTTTCCAAAATGGACGGTCACATTTTTGTATTGTATTGTTATTAATTGTGTTTGTTATTGCAATTCGTTACTCGACATTGGCAGAATCATATTGAGCTTGGCGCAATTGTAAGAGGCCATTAATAAAATATAAATAAATAAGTACTATGATTGTAACATAATACGCTTGTCCCCAGTGCCGCTGGTGTCGCGCATGTGTCCGTTCGACACGTACAAGGTGTACAAGCGCGGCGGCAATGTGCGCGTGGACACCACCCTCGTGGGCTTCGAGAACAACAGGTGGCAGCGGGGCGACAGGACCTACATATTTAGAGGACAAGGTGAGGACTGTCAAATAAACCACAGATTTCGAATAGGCTAGTAACAGCTTGTTCAATCAATTGTACCTATATAAGTGAAGCATGTAATTTTTTGACACCTAATTGATGTAACTTATTTGTTTATTTAATTTTATTACGATGGATTATAGTTTAAATATACTAAATAATTACAATAAATGAACGAAAAGCCATTGACAAGCTACAAGACGCAAGAAATTGAGCGACGTTAGTCACATATTTAGACAGAGGAATGATAACTTTAATTTATTGATAAGTAGCCAGTGGTGTAGTAATTTTAGGAGGCATGTTTGGAGGAACTGTTTGCATTATCTAACCCACTCTTAATCTGTGAATTAATGACACGATAAACATTATTTATTTGTTTTTGTAATTTAATAAAATAATATATGGCCTATGCGAAGAACCAACAACTGTTGGGGTATACATGTTCTTGAGTGGAGACCTTGGCTCGGCAAACGTAGTGTAGGACGCCCCCCGACCAGGTGGGATGACGATCTGCGGAAGACTGCAGGCAGATGCTGTATGCGGCAAGCTGCAGACAGGGCGCTATGGCGCTCATTAGGGGAGGCCTATGTCCCGCAGGGGACTGATGTAAGCTGATGATGATGATGATGATGTCCTATGTTGTATGTCGGGTGCGGCAGGTCGCACGGCCAGCCTGATGGAGCTGGACCACGAGCTGGGCACGTCGTGGTGCGAGTACCTGCAGCCGGCGGACGGCGGCCGCGAGTGGCCCGCGCCGCACAAGCACGTGCTCGAGCAGCGGCTCGCCGCGCCCATCGCCATCAACTACTTGGACACCGACAAGATTAGCTTTGAAAGGTGCCTTCTTATGTTTCATTTACTGTAATGTGCCACCCTATCGTCGCCTCTCGTCCTCAAACTCGTATCTTTGAAAGGTAGATTTTGAAGGAGAATATAGTATATTATTTAGAGGTATTTCAAATGATAACAATATATATGTCAGTGCTTAAGGTGTTAATAATGTGGCTCGTGAATGTGTATGTGCTTAGATAATATTATTATTTACTATATGCTCAGTAGCCGGCAGTAAATTAATAAATAAAATAAATTATCACAAGAATGACACATCAACTGTATGGTCCCAAACTAAGCAATGCTTGTACTATGACCTGGGGGCGACCCCAAAGACGACCAATACCAGGGCAAATTACGGAAAAGCCATTACCGAAATTTGCCCCGGCGGGAAACGAACCGGTAACCAACCTAGCGACCTATGCTCGAACAACTGCCCCAAGCGGTCGTCAAATAAATAAAAAAATATAGAAAACGGATTTTCTGACACCAGAAATAAAAGCGGCATCTGGGGGTGGCGGCAAGACAAGACGGAGTCCGTGAACGGGTACGAGTGCAAGGTGTTCAGCGCCAACAACGTGGAGCTGGTGTCCAAGACGCGCAGCGAGCACCTGCCGCGCGGCGCGCGCGCCCGCCCCGCGCCGCGCGCGCCGCTCGCCGGCCTGCTGGCGCTCGCCGAGCCCGAGCCCGAGCCCGAGCACGAGCCCGAGCCCGAGCCGGAGCTCCAGCCCGAGCCTGAGCCCCAGCCCGAGCCCGCCGACCCGCTGCTCACGCCCGACAAGGTACGGACACGGCTATACTACTCATAAAGAGGTTAAGTTGTTAGTAAATACATTGTATTGTAGGAAGTAATACATGGAACTGCTGATCTCATTCTGAAAATGGTTTCAGTGATAGAAAGCTTCTTAGTGCCGTAGGCTATGTTTTTAACCGACTTCCAAAAATAAGGAGGTTCTATGTTAAATTGTGTGTAATAATGTTAATTCATTAAATTGCTAGTCCATGTTAAAAGTCTTCTCAAGACTTGATTACATATTCAATTTGTTGAATAAATTTTCTGAAAGACTCATTTTAAAGGACCACTTATGTACTGTTGACATCGAGCAGACACCAGCGGAGAATATTTACAGTGCAGTAAAGGAAATTTAAGTGTATTAACAGTAATTTAAAGTAAATATTCCAACTACTACTACGTATTCGTAAACCTTAAGATTGTAAAGTGTTAAAAGTAAGGCATTACTCAGGAAGACGCGGGCCCGGCGGCGCGGCCCGTGCCGTGGCAGGAGTACTTCGGCGCCGCGCCGCTGGACCGGGACGTGGGCCGGCCCCGGGACGTCGCCACCAAGGTGCAGAAGTTCAGGGCCACGCTGTGGCTCTGTGAGGACTACCCCTTAGAGGTCAGATATACACGATTTTACTCTCGAGTCAGACTAAAATGTGGGCTATTCCGACCACAATATAATCGACTAGCTGTGCCCGCGACTTTGTCCGCGTGAAAAAGTGTATTTGGGTAACATTTTTAATTATATTAAACTAGCTGTGCCCCGCGACTTCATCCGCGTAGTATTGGATTAATGGGTTAAAAAGTATCCTATATGTTAATCCCGGTTATAATCTATCTGTATTCCAAATTTCATCCAAATCCGTTCAGTAGTTTTTGCGTGAAGGAGTAACAAACATACATACATACATACATTCATACATACATACATACATACATACATACATCCACACTCACAAACTTTCGCATTTATAATATTAGTAGGATTTGAATGTCATATTTATTTATATCGAATCAACAGCCGAAAAAATAAGTTTCAAGCGTCTAGCTCATAAAATGACGATACTTCCATACAACTTTTCATCCCCTCTTAAAACCCTATTTTCGCATTAAAAAGTAGCCTGTTTCCTTTCTCAGGCTCTAGACTATCTGTGTACCAAATTTCATTTAAATCGGATCAGCAGTTTTGGCGTGAAAGCGCGACAGACACAGGCAGAGTTACTTTCGCATTTATAATATTAGTAAGGATAATTGCAATCGCGGCCCAGTCACACCGCGCGTGTTTTTTTGTTTTTAATCGAGAACGCGATGTGTAAATGCTATCTATAAATCTATTCCATCAATAATACAATCTATAATCGCAATAGCGGCACGCTCGCGCGTGTTTTGTCTTCGATCGACGGCGCGATGACGTCTCCCTCTGGATTGTCAATTTCCAACTTATTTACATAAACGATACAGTTCATATCACAATCACACACGCTTTGTCACCGGCTTTGTCCAGATGTAACTTGTTGACATAAACATTTTGTATTCTAGTTGCAAGAGCAAATAATGCCGATTCTGGATCTAATGGCGGCGATATCGTCGCCACACTTCGCGAAGCTAAAAGACTTCGTGCAGATGCAGCTGCCGGCTGGCTTCCCGGTAAAAATCGGTGAGAAGGTGATACATACAAGCTCGCCCTTTGACAGGGACAAGGGTTCCACCCTGTATCTAATAAACAATCTTGGCATGTTTTTAAAGTTTATTTTTAATTAATGTCTAGTTTGACACCTAATAAAATAAATAATTCAGCTCTTTTAACGGTGTAGTCCTAGGCACTAGGGCCTGCCTTCAATACGAGGGCGATTCAGGCCATAAGCCACCAGGTTGTTTTAGTGCAGGTTGGCTGATTTCATATGTAATTCAGAAGATTGTAATATTTTCCGAGATATGCAGGTTTCCCAATTTTTTTCCTCACCATAAGCAAGTGATAATCATATTGAAACTATACATAATAAATATAAAAATTGAGGACCGATACATAATAAATTAAAAAATTGAGCTTCGAATTGAACGCGATATAATCACCAGCGTCACCTACATCCCTAGCTGAGTCCCCGGCGCGATGTTGACGTAGTACAAAGCGGCGCTCCCCCGGCAGAGATCCCGCTGTTCCACGTGCTGAACGCGCGCATCACGTTCGGCAACATCTTCGGGTCGGAGACGCCCGTGCCGCACGTGCAGTGCGTGCAGTGCGCGGCGGGGGGGGCGGGGGCGCGGGCCGCGTGCGTGCTGGACGACAGCTGCTTCCTGGTGGGCGCCGCCTACCGCGACGCCGCCGCGCCCGACCCGCGCCTGCTGCCCGACGGCGAGGAGGGCCTGCTGCAGTACGCCATCCACCAGAGCCTCATGGAGGCCGGCTCCTACGACGACCAGGTCGCACATCCACTGCTGACCCATGTCCGCGACTCTATATCTCCATCGTTATTGGACAATATCGATGGCTCGAAAAAATGGTTTATTAATAAATAAATATCGCCAGACTGGCACACCAACTGTATGGTCCCAAAGTATGCGAAGCTTGAACTATGGGTACCGTACAATGGACTGGGGGCGATCCCGGTGACACCCAGATGTGGGCAAAATACGAAAAGGCCATTTCCGAAATTTGCCTCGGCAGGTATCAAACCCGCAACCACCATGTGCATTGAGCTGAGCGGCCTCCGCTCGAACCACTGCGTCAAACGGTCTTCAAATGACTGAAAATCTTTGATAAATTTAAGGTAGAAATATTGAATAGTTTTGTAGTTTCATGCTTGAACATGAATATGTTCAAAAATTTCAAATTGGACGAATGTCCAATTTGAAATTTTTCGAAATAATTCAAACCTAGACGGCTTATGTTTGTTAGACTTCTTCTTACAAATGATGCATAGTTTCAGAATCGTTAATTCTAAGTGTCAGCTAGTACAGGGTGCGGTAACGTGTGCGTGTGGTGCAGGTGGACGTATGGGAAGCCCTGCGCGGCGCCCCGGCCGGCTCCGGCGCCAGCTCGCCGCGGCACCTGCTGGCGCACGAGCAGCGCCAGCTGCAGAGGTACCCGTGCACCTGATCATACAATACCTCGTTCTAGCTAGCGCGCTCCACCGGCGGAGGTTTCAGGCTACCTGGCGACATCATTACTGAGTATTGTTTGCAATCGTTAGAAGCGAATATCTTCGTAAATTCATAATATTTTTTGTAAAAAAACAAAAGTAGTATGTCAGAACCAGAATTAGTACTTATGAGTTAACATGCTCTGCTATGCCTACGCTTTCAGTCATGTTGTATTTATATTTGAACTATGCGATATTTTTGATAATTGTATTATAACACACGTGTAATCTTTGCAGACGCTGGCGTTTTCATTTGTAGACTTTAATTGAGCGTGTGCTACCGTAACATTCAATACAAATGCACCGTCCTTTAGTCGTATTTTATTCCCAACAGAACTAGCACTAATAACTATAGTCACACATACACGTTTATTCGTTACTATTAGGTCTCGTCACAAGTGTTATCACTTCACAGTAGAGTATGTATCGGCACGCTTAGACCGGTCGAAGCCGGCGGCTAGTCGGTCAACACGCTAGTGGTCCGCAGGGCTATCGAGGCGTCGCTGGCGTCGCTGGCGGTGTCCCCGGCGGCGCGGGGGCTGGCGCAGGCGGTGGCGGAGGCGGAAGCGGAGGCGGAGGCGGAGAGCGACGCGGAGGCGGAGGCGGAGCTGCGGGCGGCGCTGGCGCTGTCGGCGCGCGAGCAGGCGGCGCGCGACCAGCAGCTCGCCGCCGAGCAGCGCGCGCTCGACGAGGTGCTGCGGCTCTCGCTGCTCGACAAGTAACCGGTAACATACAACGATATTCAGTTATTTATATAAAAAAACTGTATAGTTTCAATGTGTTATTTAAATCACTCGGAACCTGAGGTACTGTATCTGAGGTTCCGAGTTGCGAGTTTATTATCTGGAAAAAATCCATACGTCAATATTTTTTATAAATGATTGTATAAGGTATTAGGTAGTGCTTTTCTGTTCCATACCTTAATGATAAGTCTCAGTTTTTCGTATTCCAGATCTCATAGCAGCGAGCATGCACGAAGCGTCCAACCAAAATAAGACTTACGCCTAATGTACTTCTATTAGATAAAATTATAATTAACGGGCGGGTCCTGTTGAATATTATTCGCAATGGAATTAATCTGACACGGTGAAAGAGGAAGAATATAAAATAAAAAATCAATAAATGATAATTATATATTCCCGGTTACATTTTCGAATTGACCCTGAGGTGCTGCTGTTAGTAACGATAATCGATATATCGTGACATTCGTATTGGCGAATCCTACTCTAAATTCCATATTTTTTTGCCGTCGTATCGATTACTGAACGAAGAATACAAAATTTTCGTTCGTTCACACGATATATGATAGTAGGACTCACTGCTAGGTGCTAAGAGTAGCACACCTGGTGTTTCACTGTAAACCTGAATGAATTCGGTTAACGTTATCAGTTCCCGGTCATTGGTTCAGTGCCCGGCACATTTAATTTTTAGATCAGACTCTACAGGGAACAAAACCAGTATGAATTAATTATTTTGATGGTGTATCCCAAAGATATTTAATCTATTGCGGATAAGACAATCTTAAGTACAGAGGTAATATTAATAAATCCATGGCTAGTGTTTTTGGTCAGTCAATTTGATTGTTTTCGTTTAATTATTCACTAGAGGACAATAAGTAGGTAAAATAATTGTCAAGATTTTGGGGCTACAAATGATGGCTAAAAGTTTTGTGTCTTGCATAACTATCAGGAATATGGCATTTAATTAAGTTATGTTTTGTTTGTCTACAAACAGAATTAGACAACTCATGGGAAAAAAATTACAATATTTTTATATTTATCGGAATTTAATATTATTGTCATCGATATAATATGGAGTTAGTAATATAATATTATAATTAAATACTTAGTGATATCGATATGTTCTTACCAAGGTGTGGAATAGAACTTTCAAGTTTGTAAACAATAATGGCGACGTGACATTATCACCCTATGGGAGATTTATTTTTAATTTATTTTGTCCTCTAGAGAATACTCATTCACTATTATAATGTCACAATTTGTCTGTACTTAAGAGTTGGACCCGGCCCATAGTGATCCTTATTGACTATAGAATATTTATTCAACGTTATATAATAATTACATGATGTTTAGTATCGCTATACGAGTGAGAAGCAATATAGTGATGGTGTGACCTGTTTAGTCGGCTATAGTGTAAGCGGGGCTAATAATTTGGATCAGTATTGAGTTGTTGAGGATGAAAATCTGTGTTCTACTATCTTATACAGGGTGCCTTCGACGCAAAAAACTTATATATAATGTTTAACCCAGTCCAAACTGATGGGAACTGCCTTCCAGGGTCTTGTTACGTTTACATAATACATTGTCACCTTGTTTTTACATCTGACGGCCTCTCGGCGCAGCGGTTTGAACATAGGCCGCTCGGCTCACTGCGCAGTGTGGTTGCGGGTTCGATTCCCGTCTGGGAAAATTTCGGAAAATGCTTTTTTTAATTTTCCCAGATCTCGGTGTAACTGGGATCGCCCCCAGTCCAGTGTACAGACGCATAATCCTGGTGTTGCTTAGTCTGGGACCATACAGTTGGTGTGTCAGTCTGGCGATATTGATTGCAATAATAAGCATCCCAATACTGATTCCAAATAGTAGGAGCTAACTGATCTGAAGGTCTCGTACGTACGGCAGTGCCCAAACCATCCGCCTTTATATGTTGGAGTGCGGGTATTCGTAGCGACTATGTGGATATATAGATAAATTATTTGACTAATTAACATTAACTGCGACATTATTTATGTACTCCCAATAAATGATAGAATCGCTTGTAGAGATCGGTTCGCTTGAAACCGCAACGCGAGCAACCCGCACGTACTCGTGCAGACCAAAACCATCCCTAGTGCGAGTGTTTGTAGGTTGGTTTCAGTTTGTAGATATATGTGTTCCATTCTGCAATATGTAATCTAATTGAATAATTTTATTAGTAATTTATTGAAGTTAATTTATTTGTTAAATAATGACTTCAAAGTATAACCGTTTTATTTTTATTTTCGAAAGAAAATAAACAAGTTTAGGAGAATCAAAGCTAAGAGAATATTTTGTGGCCACACGAAATAATTACAATCCGTGTTATTACAACAAAGCTAAACACGTGATGTACACATGTTTCACTTTTTGTAATAACACTGAAAGAGTTTAATAAATCACCAAAATTTACTCAAGCTCTTCCTTTCATTGTCGTGTTTGAATAGTTTCAAATCAAGTTGCCACGCAGGTGGTGGTATAATGTTATATAACATTGTTTAACTTCACTGTGAAATAACGGCGATGATATTGTGTTAACATAACGTTAAATAATTTTTGTGTTCGGGCAACAAAATATCTTATCATTATTTAACTTAACAAATATATAATTAATGCCCCAAAATCGAGTAATGTGTTCGATAGTTTAATTGTTTGACCCGGAAATAACATCTAGGTTAACTAACTGTCAAGTGCAATAATTAATGTTTAAATATTTGTAGTTTAAATATTACAATAACCTAGATTGATTAGAATTATTGTCAACTGATAATGCCCTCATGTTTTCATAGGAAATCATACATTGCGACTGTTACATCACTTTCAATGCCATGTATTAAATATAATAGGTATAATAGGTAGCGCATATATAAACTTAAATAAACTATTGTCATGCTTCCCATATTTCGTGATTTAGTTAATTTAATATAGTAGTGATTTGACGACAACGGATTTGGCGCCGTTGATCAACATTTCGTTTGACGCATCGTGCAACAAATCAATCAGCATGTCGGGCGTACTGGGCGAATAGACATCGACAAGGAGTAATGTTGATAGCTGTTTTATTATTTTCAATATTAATATTATAAAACTCGTGATAAAGTCGATATGAAGTCCAATTTCCTTCAGATCTCTTCCGTTCTTCAGATCTCTTCAGTTCTCTTCCGAAGTCGTGATGTAACAGACTAATTTAGAAATGTATACCCATACGTCTAGAGTGTGCATTGAGGAAATATTCGCCTGCAAGACCTATGTTGATTATTGTATGCGAATTAGATTTTGAATAACCATGAAATGCGCGCTCATGAACTATTAGATCAATAATTTCCCATAATGGAATTGTGATTGTATTGTATTGATATATTAATTAACTATTTAAAATAATTATGGGTGCTTATTCTGTTGGTAAGCAAAGTCAACTTGACTAAACTGTATTGCCATCTTTTTCATGGTCGCAAATAGTTCTGACTTGAATTGGCGCCATTGTTTGATTGCATATGTAACAGATATGTTTGACCAGTAGCTTTTTACTCGCTTGTCGCTATCGTGTACGTAAAATACTCGATGTACTTAACATTTCCCGACAAATATTTCACATAGAAGCTAGCGACTTGCGAACGTACAAGCTCACGGTAGCGCTACTACAATCCTCTCAGCTGTGACTTTGGCTATTCAACACTAGATGGAGCTAGTGTCTAATAAAGCCATACTCGAAATGAAAACAGTTTAGTATCCAATGACAATCACAATGTTAAAAATCCGTTAGCAAAATATTTTAAGTTTAATCAGTATTTATTGTTTATACCAAAACAAAAACTGTGAAAAACATCAACAAAATTTGTGGATCAACATTCCATTTCGGGTTTGGCTGTAGTATACAAGTTGTTCATACAAATTGTTCTCATGTCTTCAGCGAAACCTACGTATGAAAGCAATATTTTTATATTATATAAATACGAGGAATGTTTAAATATGTATAAGCCCGGATGTCTGAGCTACAACCGATTGTGTGAGATTCCTATAGAATTGTATGTAAACTCGACAATTTTGGAGTTAAGTAGGTACAATATCTATTAATTTTTGATACATTAACCTGGCAATATATACGGCACATTACGTATCTAGGTAATTAGGTGTTTCAGTATTTTCCTTCATTCGGTATTGTGTTTTTCACACCGAATATTTTTTTCCATTACTGTACATTACTTATTTTAGCATAGAACTGAAACCCATTAATGTGTGCGGTATAAATTACCAGGTTCTGTACATAATGTGCTATTCAATACCACTATATGACGGGCGCGATTGTACACGTTTGGCGCTATTCGTCAGCTGTGATTTTTATATTAGCGTAATGTATTGAATATTTTGTATATTCGTACCCCAAGCATCACGGAGACTTGTTAAGCAGTCTGAATACTATAATTTATATTTATTGTTAGTGTAGTTTGATCTCAGATGAGAAGAAGGTTCATATATTACGGTATTATTAATTTTAACATAAGTACGTTGGCAGGTAAATTTTGCATTTAATCTTATTGAAAATTGCGCCATCTAGTGGTGAGTAGCATAAACAAGTTAATTTTTGATTGGTGTTTGAAAATAATGTACAAAATATTGAATACATGCCTCGCTCCTATTTATACAACTATACATACATATACATAATGTACAAAGTTATTCCAGTTCTATACACGTCCGATTTCAAGTAAACATTGTGTACAACCCTGTCAAATGTATATAATAATAATGTGTTGTTATAATTATATTTTATGTATATTGATTTTTATATCGTCGTTTCATTTCTTCAGATTGTTTACGTTGTGTAACTAGCTTATGAAGTATTTTCAATGTCCCAAAGAATGGGTGGGGGCTACTTTTACATATATTTGGAATATTATAAACCTTAACTTTGTCCAATTAGAAGCGGTAAATACCGCTTAAAAAAGGTAAAAACGGTTGGCTGCTGGAATAGGGGAATCATTAAAAGAAAGAAAAACACGCACAATGTTATCTATGTATTTAAAATTTAATTTTCGTTACTTATATACAAATTACAACATTCACTATCAGTAATAGGTATTAGTTCGTCCTATATTTACATACGTAGTACACTTTAGAAGCGTAATTTCATTATTCAAGTCAATAAATTACATCAGGAAACGTTTTGGAATAGTGAGTAGTCGAACGATTATAACCAACAACACTGCATTCTCACGAACGGGGACTGAGCCGAAACACCGGTATTTACCGGTTAAATACGGCAGGTATATGCAGTTACGATAAATATCCATCCACCCTTGGCGCGAAAACCGCCCAAAATTGACGGACGTTCAAGATGGCGTCTTCAATAAAATACTGTCCTTCCCCCATATTGATTTTTTGATCGTAACTGCATATTTAAAATTACTGTAATGACACCTGAATAGAAAAAATGGAATTGTACATTAGAAAAGTAGTTAATATAGGAATATTTTTATATTTATATATCAATTCACCGGTTTCGATCCCCGTTGTTACATACTGCGCTTGAATTGTACACACTAAATTACTACAAATCGATAAAGATTCCCAAGGAAAGTAACGAGAACAATTAAAATCATCGAAAACTTAAATAATAACAAAATAAATAGATTTTTTTTTCAATAAAAAAGTATTATTTTATAATATACACCGACCGCGCGTGCTTATAACTATTTTAATTATGTGTAATACAAATAATTGCGTTGATAGTATTTAATGAAAAGTTTAACAATTCAACGATTCATTAGTTCGTTATTATGAAAAATATATATAGTTTATCCATTTCACGAAGATACGTGCTGTGACTCTAATGACACTGACATATGGGTCACTTTGCAATAAACCACGCGTCTTCGTGAACTGAACTGACTATAATGAAAACAAATTAGAAACCGGTGTGCTGCAATTGTTATTCGTTATGTAAATTAATATCTATTGCTTCATAGACTGGGTTCAATTTTGCTGAATTTAACAATAGTTATAAGAACACGCCTCGGTATCACATATTACGACGCTAACACAGACTTACACTGGCTAAAATGAGAATAATCCATCGCCACTACGACATATTATTAATATCAAAATAAATTAATTTAACATTCGAATTACATGCTATTGCCATGTGAAAATTGAAACATTTATCTAATAGATTTACATAAAACATGTTTATTCACTGATCTCAATAGTATGGAGTTTATATAATACATTTATGTTCTTGAGATAAAGTTATAAAATACGTCCTGCGACATGTGCCTGCCACCGTTGGTGTGTAGTGCACTCTCATTTTAACCAGATATAGACGTAACCGACAACTCTTGGGTTTAAATTCTCGAGTTATCGCCTCCTCGCCTCGTCTTAACATAAAGGGAGCCGGTGCAGGTTGAATTCAAAATTAATACTGCCATTTCGATTTTGGTTGATTCTACTCCCCGATAGATGGCGTTAGTTGCAATATCGATACATCTGATCCTTATTATTAGTAGTATACTCTTTAGACGACATAAAATAACATACATATAGTTAAATTAATCTAATTACATACTTATTATTACAAATTAATTATTCTTCTTTCCATAAAATTGAAAAGCGCCATCTATCGGCAACAAACATGAACTAAACCTAAACAATTTTATAAATTCCCAAATCCAACCTGCCGGGAGGTCCCGCACATAAATTAAATGCATCGTACTGCCACTTAACTTGTCTAACTACGATATACATTACAGTCCAACTCGGATTGCACTTATTTGAAACTAGGCGCCGCGCCACGGCGCGCGTGTCGTTACATATCACAACTAAAAGAGCTGTCGCTCTACCATGAGTTTAACGATAGTCGATAGCGTCTTCGTAAATTGTTTAAATGTTAAATTGTACAGCGGTGTAACCCAAAAAATGTCGTACAAACTTTTTACATAGACACTAGCGACTAGCGGACTATGGTAGAGCCACTCGCACGGTTGGATCAACCGCACAACAGAAAGGGATTCTTATTCTTTCATATATGTCCGTCCCTCTCCGATGGGCGGTTGATCTGATCGTGATCTAAACGATAGATCATTCATTATGCTCTACGCACGACTGTACTCTATTCGACGCACCATCTTATAATTTAGGGATATGGTTGGGGAGAATCTGCAGTTTACTGAGACATGACGGGTAGAGTCAACGTAACTTTTCAATAGTAAGACAACATTAAAAACATTTATATTGCAAATTAATCTTTAGCGTGTTGGACTTCAAGTTTAAATTAGAACGTCACAGGCTTGTAGTTTTACGTAAAATTAATTTAAAATTTTGCATAGCTTTGTTCTCAGCTTGTTTACGCGTTTAAATTCACTCGCCTCGTACAAACAGTTTGGTACGTTCGCAAGTTGACAACTAAACGCAGTAGGTAGTTCGCAAATCGATTACGAGTTGACCAATTTGCAATTGATATGTGTAAATCGGGCACAATTAACGTAATTGACGCCCCGTTAAAATGATTCGCGTACTTTATACACCATGTTCATCCCTCCAATTATTTTCAGTGTTGCGACACAGTTCATTAAATTCAGTGTTTTATGTAGGTATAATCGATAGGGACCGACTGTCGGACTGATGTGCAGTCGGTGTGAAGTGAAATGCCGACAGTCGGTGCGCAGTGGGCTGGTAACGAGCTTAAATGGTTGTCATGGATGCCGTCTCGTCGGCCATTGTGGGATGCAGGGGAGCCAGGCGGGCGAACGAAATGTAGAAATTAATTATTTCAATACCAATGAAATGCATGGAAATAGTTAATGAATGAAAACACACTAACTTTACTGGCGAAGGGCAATCACATACAGTGGTTATGTTTTCTTTATATAACAAAGTTAGAAAACAAGCGTACGACCAGCCTGATGGCAAGCTCTTACCGTAGCCTATAGATGCTTGCAATACCAAAGGCATTGCTTGCACGTTTCCGACCTGAAGGGAGTGAGATATAGGGAGCATTCGGCTCTCTCACTAATCGTACGAAACGCAGCTATCATAGCTACTTTACGCAGATCTTTTGTGAGAGGCTGGTCGCCGGTCGAGCGAGCCCGTATATGAGTCTGGCATAATTGATTCATGAAGGCTATGTTCCATCCCCTTAAAAATGTAAAACGAAGCTATTTAAATTTACAATCATTAAACATTCTATTGAAAAAGACTTGGTAGGTAATGTAAGCAAATTAATTATTAAATGGCCTGAAACAGCATAGTATCGTATTTTGCGGAGGATTCGGGGAGACGCCTTTGTTCAGGCACAACACAAAGAGTCTAGAAAATTACGTGCGACGAGTCTCTTCTTTTAGATCTCAATATTTCAACCCGTAACGTTCCGATAACAGACTACAAACAAAGCTATACAAAAATAAGTGTCAATGAGTTACGCGGACAGTGTTGGTAAGAGGACGTGTGTTGCTGTATCGAGCGAAGCTGTGTTAGTTACCAACGCTACCCAATCATCTTCTGGTTAACTGCAGATGCTCTGTATAGGTGGGTTATCAATTCCCTTCCAGTAGCGTAGCGAAGATTGTGAACTCATCTGTATATTTTATAAGTACTTATAAGTGATACTAGCCTAGTGGCTCGAGGGTCCGGGTTCGATCGGGTACAAGCGGTTAGCTTAGTTGGAGCGACTAACGGGACTACTGGTCATGGGATAACCGCACTTTACTAGTAATTAAAAAAAAGACTATCGTCATGACTGTAATTTAGGGAGACTAAGGGTGACCGTCCACTTGCGCGTGCTATTAAGTGATGGGCCCACCCGCTTCGACCAATAGAATCGCTTCGTTTCTTGTAAACTTGAGGTAAGCTGGGTGAAGCTGGCGAAATGAAGCGTTGCCATCGTTCGAAGCAGGGGAACCCGCTTCATAGCACAGCCAGGTGGACGGTCACCCTTACAGTCTCTTCATTGCAAGTGACAAGTGGTTTCTTTTCTTTACAATTTCAGTTGTTGCTTTTATTTTTAATTGTTCATGAAGAGACTGGCTGATTGTCGGTTGCGAGAAAATTTCAAAAGAAATATGAGGGGGTGTAGAGGTATGGTTAAACATACATGGTTGGTTTATGACACATGCAGTTGGCCAGACATGTTTTTATGACCCTACTTGGCTATGGGATGTCCACGTCACTCCCCATTCTCAATGGCGGACGTCTGTTGGCGACGCTAATGACATCGCGACGTCAGACCCAGCCGCGGAGTTGTGTAACGCGAATTCATGACGTTGGGTTGATTATTTTATTCATTATTTTAGGAGAAATACTTATAATTAATGACTTCCAATTTGAAATTTAATGTTTCGTGAGAACATCAAAGTTTAAACCGGGTAAATAAACTGAGAGATTTATTTTAAATCAGTGGTAATTGGTATTGAATTGTTACTTTTTTAAACCGTTGTTTTAGGATTTAAACATGACGCGATTGTTTTTTTTCTCGGAAAATTTTTAATGGATTTAGCAAAACATGTTTAACTACTTATTTACAAGATTTAAGATTAGATTAAGATTACTGTCTTTTTAAAGTAATGTGTATCAGTTTCGCAGAGTTTAAACCCTGTAATCCATGATAGGCTTGCCGGCAATAATACACAGATCAATTCACATTCCGCGTACACGCGACATATCCACAACAAATTCAATACATCGGCGGCTCAATACAATAACACTTTAGACATTTAAGAAATAATGCGTCAATGTATATTGAATTTGTTGGTGGTGTGACAATGTTAGTCCTCGGCGGACGACCGCGGTGAGACGCGACACGGGCTCTTACAACATCGGACGGATCAATTCGTTCACCATTCGGGCTTCAGGGGGTTACATATTGCACCTTAATTGCTTCAACTTAAAGTTTAAAACGTTTGAACAGTGCCACGTGAGAGGCATTAATTTAGGATAGGTAAACAGTCAACTTATTTAATATTTATGTATGTTATATGTACTTAACAGAGCAACGAAAGGTGCTGAACAGATATTGCATCTAAATTCTTGTATACAGGGTGTCCCCGATATCGAAGAAAAGTTCTTGATAATATTTTATTTTAATTCTATAAGCTTTTTATGTTCAGCGAATTTATAATTTGTATCATTTTGAAGAGATTTATTTACATAAATTATTGTACTTAATTGTATCATCGATACACCCTGTATAGGTAATATGTAGACCTTGGTGCGAATTCAGTTGTCCCCAAAACAAGTCTTGTTAAGGATCGAAGGTGTGAGCTATGTGTGCCTACTAGATGTCAGTGTGTGTGTGGCTTAGACGTTGTACGAAGAAGCGCACGGGGCGTTCGTTCTTTGGGCCTACTACTAATGTCATGTTGTGATTACTGTGCTCCCGTGTATTTAATTAAAGAAAACTGTTTACTAGTGTCCAAAACCTGAGTTATTATTCACCCCCAAACAGGTTATGGGCCCAGTGCGTTATAAACTAACGATTTTGTGAACAATAAACTGGATTAGCAGTGAAATTAGTGATTAAAAACATTATCGAAAACAACTGCGATAAGTAAACGTTAGAATGCGCGTTATGACAAGTTACGCGCGGACTTGACAGGTTTGCGGTTTGCGTTCGGACACTAATTAGTAAACAAGTGATCGCGATGTTATTGAAGTGATTTAAAGTTGATTTTTTCGACGATTTCGACTTTTTGGAGTTGAAGAGACTTCATTATGACTGCAACTATAAAGATTGATCCGCTTACGGGCGATAACTATGATACTTGGAAGATTCATATGCGAGCAATTTTGAAGAAAAATGACTTGTGGGAATATGTTTCGGGAAATGTGCCTATTCCGGCGAAAACCGACACCAAGTATACAGAATGGATCAAAATGGATGGAAAGGCCGAATCAGATATTTTATTGGCCGTCAGTCCAAGCGAGTTAGTGCAGTTGGATGGTTTGGAAACTTCTAAAGCGATTTGGGACAAATTGAAGTCTACCTACCAATCGAGCGGGCCAGCCAGGAAGGCCTCATTGTTGAAGAAACTTGTATTGACACGGATGCAGGAAGAAGATGACCTGCGTAAGCATATCGCGGATTTTTTTGATGCTGTCAAAAAGCTCAAAGAAATTGGTTTGGTCGTGATTGACGAACTTTTGGCAATTTTGCTACTTTACAGTTTGCCAGATTCTTTTGCTATGTTTCGCACGGCGATAGAATCGCGAGATGATTTACCATCAACGGAAGTATTAAAAGTGAAGATCATTGAAGATCTTGAAGGCAGAAAATCTAAAGTAGTTGACCAGGGAGCTATGTTTGTCAAACGAACCAATAACAATAAGAATGCCAACAAAAAGAAATTCTTAAATGAAAACCAAGGCCACAATAATTTTACTAAGAATAAAATTGAATGTTATCGGTGTGGTCGACGTGGGCATTTGGCGAGAGAATGCAGAACCAAAAATGTCAATAAGGAGAAGCAGAGCGCACAACAATTAGGACAATGTAGTAATGGTGAACAGCCGACGACGATGTTAATGAGTACCACCGAAGAGGTGATGATCGGTCAGCAGCGGAAACCTATTTGGTGTATCGACAGCGGATGCACGGGTCATATGTGTAATGATAAGCACGTAATTAAAGGTTTTTCACGGCTAGACTCCGAGTTAAATTTGGCTAACAATGAAAGTACACAGATTACTGGAACCGGGAAGGTGAGCATTTCAGTTGACACTGGCAGCGAAGAGCTCCTATAAAAGCAATAAGAGGTGCAATAGGTACAAAAAGATCACTAGATAATGTATACGACTCAGAAGAAGACAAAAATAGAGGAAGTCAACAAAGAAAAAGAACTGCGACAGTTTCGTGGGAAACATTGATGAATCCCCCGAAAAGAGGCAGGGGAAGACCAAGAATCGTTCGTACTGGTTTAGTGGGAAGACCTCGTAAAGAATATAAACCAGCAAACGATATGGACACTGACGATGAATCGGAAGAAGTGTTAAATGACCAGGTAACAGCTAGCATAGCGATTATAGAACCAACAACATGGAAAGAAATTGAAAAGACAGACGACGTTGATGCTTGGCGAAGTGCCTTAGAGAATGAGTACCTAGCTCAAATTAAGAATGTTACGTGGGAAATAGTTCCCAGACCACCGAATCGTAAAGTTATTGGAAGTCGATTCGTGTTTAGTACTAAAAGTACTGGTAAAAAGGTACGTCTTGTTGCTAAAGGATGTTCACAACGCCCAGGGGAGGATTTCCATGAAACTTCTTCTCCGGTTGTGAGATCATCATCGATAAGACTAATAGCTGCACTATCAGCAGAATTTGGACTTGAGATCCATCAAATGGACGTCGTGACAGCTTACCTAAATGGAGTTCTAGAAGAGGAGGTATTCATGGAGGTACCAGATAAGTTACGCGATGTTATAGATCGAATACTCGCAGATCAGAAGATTGGTTCACAGAGAACAATTTTACGTGATAAGAAAATGATTCAGACAGCTAAACGTTGGAATATAAGTTTGAATGAGTATGACGATAGTGTATGTGTGCTGAAGAAGTCTCTGTATGGTTTGCGTCAGTCTGGATTACAGTGGCATAAAGAGTTGGTAAGAAAGCTAACAACTATTGGTTTTGAAGCTTTTCCGCAAGATCCATGCGTGTTTACAGCTATAAAAGGTGAGCGAATGATGTTAATTGCTATTTATGTTGATGATATCATCTTATCAACAAATGATAATGTGTGGTTGCAAGATGTGAAAAAGCAGTTATCTAATGCATTCGAAATGAAAGATATGGGAAGAATTAACTATTGTTTAGGAATTGAGTTTACTCGTGATAATGAAGACAGAGTATACCTTAATCAAAGTCTGTATCTGCAAAAGGTATTGGAGCGATTTGGTATGAGTACGTGTAAACCTGTAATGACCCCCATGGATGTGAATGTGAAGTTAGAAAAGCCTGAAAGTGTGAAAAATGATGTGATGAGTCAGTATCCTTATCAAAGTTTAATTGGTGCGTTAATGTATCTGGCCGTTTCCACACGCCCAGATATTGCGTATGCCGTAAACTATCTAAGTCAGTTTAATACTAGTTATGATGTTGAGCACTGGAAGGCGGCTAAGCGTGTGTTAAGATATTTAAAAGGAACTCAGGACTATGGTTTAGTTTATAAAAGAACAGAGCTACCGTTATTTGGTGTAGTTGATGCAGACTGGGGTTCGAATGCGATAGATCGTAGATCATATTCCGGTTTTGCATTTATTCTAGCAGGTGCTCCAATCAGTTGGGAAGCGCGAAAGCAACGGACAGTTGCCTTATCGAGTACGGAAGCGGAATACATGGCTCTCTCCGAAGCTACGAAGGAAGCTATGTATTTGCGGGATGTGTTGAGTAATGTTGGAATAGAGAATGAGTGCGTGACATTATTCAACGATAATCAAGGCACGATTAAGCTTGCACAAAGTAGGAATTATAACTCTCGTACCAAGCACATTGACGTGAGGCACCACTTTATTCGAGATATGTGCGAACAAGGTGTTATTGATCTGAAATACTTATGTACAGACAGAATGCCAGCTGATGTTTTGACCAAAGGTTTGAGTGGAGCAAAGCATCATGAATGTATACATAATTTAGGTATGATGAATGTACATGAAGATTAAAGAGACTCACAACTTCGAGGGGAGGTGTTAAGGATCGAAGGTGTGAGCTATGTGTGCCTACTAGATGTCAGTGTGTGTGTGGCTTAGACGTTGTACGAAGAAGCGCACGGGGCGTTCGTTCTTTGGGCCTACTACTAATGTCATGTTGTGATTACTGTGCTCCCGTGTATTTAATTAAAGAAAACTGTTTACTAGTGTCCAAAACCTGAGTTATTATTCACCCCCAAACAAGTCTAAACTAAATTTGACACGGCAAAAAATATCGCTGTCTTGCTTATTCGTAACCAGCATCATTACACTAAGTTTAGTCAAGTTTAGTTTGACAACAGAATTAGCACCATAATCAAATTAAGTTTAGTCTAGACAATCCGTCTGTCTCAACATCAAATAGGCGTGAATCAATAACAAATTTCAAAACAAGAAAGCTAAGTATGTTGCGTGGAGTACAAAACCACCGTGACTAAAACGAAACTATAGTTTTTGTACAAACGTTTCCATTGTACAGTGTTTGTTATGTCAAATGTCATGGGTTTTAGTTCCGTATAATGGACATTCTCTGTGAATTTATTTTTATATGAGAAAAAAACATGAGATCTTTAAGGAATATCAGTGATTGTGATCAAAATATAAATATTATGTATCAAATTTAACGCCTGATTTACAGTAGGTTTTGTAAAGTGAACACCAATTAGTGCATATTGATACTAATTGGTGTTTTAAAAAATTTGATTTGGATTAAATCAAGGTGCTTTGGTCATTCCTTTTCCCTTTTCCATAACACACAACAAAAATCTAAAAAAAAATTCACACACTTTGAATTTCGAACATAGGTAACTTCTTTTCCACAGGCAGTTCAGTCAGAGAGTTCCGTATTTGAAAAGAAAATCGAATTTACGTATCCCCATTGGCCCGTTCAGCTTGCCGGCTCCCATAGTGTCGCGCTCAGTGCGGCGGCGCTGGCGGCGCGGGCGGCGCGGGCGGCGCCGGCGGCCCGCGCGGCGCCCGCGGTCAGTCCCCCGTCGCCGTCACCGTCGTCCAACTCCACGGGCTGTTGTAGCTTTTCTGACTGGAACGAGAGAAAAAACATGTTTAGATACAATATTTCAACTTAGTTTATTTATTTGTAAATATGTGTAAATATAAGTAATATAAGATAAGATAAGATAAGATAAGATAAGATAAGATAAGATTTATTTGTTCAAACATGAGTGTACATACAAATGCATGCAAGATGTTATAAATGAAATGTTCTATTCATGTTTGCCATGAGAATGGCGTACAAATATTGTAAGTATTAAAAGCTAATTAAAATATATTATAAAAATAATAACAATGAAATTAAAAATTCAGGAAAATAAAACATTAAAACAATTATTAAATAGATAGATAGATAGATATTAGTTCGTAACAATATGGATAAATTCACGATCGTTTAAAATGTATCACTTAAAAAATCTTAAATATTATAATATGCTTTGTCTAATAAGATTCTTTTAAGATTTTTTTAAATGCGTCTTTGCTGAGCTCTTTCCAGCTCTTGGGCAATTTGTTAAATATAATTGGAGCCATGCAAAAGACACTCTTACGCATAAGTGCAGTTTTTGAAGTGTGAAGACAAAGCTTACTGTCGTCGCACCTGTTTCGCGGAGCTACGTCTGATAGACGAGGAAATAGATTTTTATTAGTCTTAACGAACATAGTCGGGAAAAATCGGGAATGTCATCAAATATAGGCAGTGTAGTGTTTGGGTTTTTTGATGTGCAAGCGATATTCAGCACCGCCGCGGCGGCGGTCATACCGCGCGCACCAGCGCAGGTCAAGCTGATATTCGAACATCCTGGAAAGCGTGTGTATCGCAGGATTTGGCCTACATATGACCTAGCCTACAGGTATGGAGCCATATTGCCGAAGCTAGACCGGTTTATTGCGATCTGTGGTGCCTTATAACCGGTGTTGCTTCTGTGGCAATCAGCCCATAAAATTATTTCTGTCTCCCGCTTTGCAACGGAGTGAAGTAGATATTTTTTTCCATCCAACCCTTCCTATTCTTTCCTTCGATTAAATTCGTGCGGGTTCAAGGCAATTTAACTTTTCCCCGGGACTCGTCGAGGGTCAAACCTCGGCGTCATTTTTGGTCACCATTGTAGATCCTGGGTAACAGGAGTGGTGGGAGTGTGTGGCGGGATTATACTTAATAGAGATATACCTAGTCAGATTGCAGCTAAGACTTATAACTTTTAACGGTGTCATTACAAAAAAGTTAAACACATGATAAACAGGAGTACCACAACTGTCAAATTTTGCTTTAGAAATTTGAAATAACTTGTAATATTGATACAACACATAACAAATCTACAAATTAGTTTATAGAAACTAAACACTGCTGGTATAAGTAATTTCCACACGTTCCGTGACATATTTTGTAGGTGACTGTGAAATAGGTAAAAGGATGCGATAACGCTTTCTATTCCGCTTGATAAGTAAATTAGTAGATAGGTGCCCACATTAGTTTATCTATGCGCACCACTCGCCACATTCTTGCAATATATTTTCTACCATTGTAGGCATTGTGAATACGAGGAAAAGTAGCCGCACGCGATTCATTAATTTGCAAAAAATGATGCGTTTTTATTTCAAAATCGACTTCACGTAAAACATGGAGTACTTATACATTGCGATGGCATTAGCTTATAAAGTGATTGAAAAAGAAAAAGTCCTTACGACACAAATTATCGAGTTTTAGTTTTGTCGTGAAGGTAGTCCATAAAAGGAACAAATTTTGTAGGCAAATTGTGTAGTTACGCATTGGGGCATGGACTTTCCTACATGAAACTGGAACGCGTTTTGGTCAATGTTTTGGTCAATATGATATTGAACTTTATTACCTTATGTTAAAGTCTTTAATTATAGTTTAACACTTCTGCAGCGGAAAAACGAGCTGAGTTAGAATAGGGACGCAATTCCACAAGGAGCCCCTCGCTCGGTTCGTATTTTGTGCAACAGTGATCCCTCCTGTTAGAATTAGAATAAAGCTTCATACACTAAGTGGGTAGTAGGTACCTATTAAGAGTGCAAAAACAAGAACAAACATAATAACAAGAAACTTATTGATTTTGCGCAAATCAAACAAGTAAATGATGTTCGAACCTTGTGTTTGTTTGGCCGTGTGTCGGTGGGCGGTAATTATGAGGTAATCACCACTTGTCTCGGAGCTTATGTCAATGACTTACTGGGTTCGAATCTGAGGTCGAAAAACTATAGTAATTAGAGCATGTAATGTATGGCCATAGCCATACGCCGACCACAGTTTGCTCCTTTATCAAGATTTCTAAAAACAGCTAAAACAGGACAAAAGCAGCTATAGCTGGGTTCGACCACTGGGTCGAACGTACGCCTTGGAGGAAAACAAGGTACCTATGTGAAGGGTTCAAATCACGGCTCGCACCCAATTGAGAATTTCACCTGTTGAGGACCTGCACGTCTTTCGAGAGGCGTGTGCAATTCGCCAACCCACCCTGGGCCAGCGTGGTGACCTTATGGCCTGAATCCCCCTCTTATTGAGGAATATGCTCGCCCCCTATAAGGTACATTACACTGTGACCTAAACACCATTGGACAAATGTGGGCGCATTACAATGCACTCCTACTGATCCCCTGGTGTGGTTAGTGTCTGGTGTGATGGCATGTGTGTACAACAGCTGAAAAGTGAGTTAAACATATTATATTAAGAGGTGATTACGAGTACCTATATTATATCCTATACAACGGTCTGGCCTGTCCATCTTTCCAAGGAATAGAGGTGTGATGGTCCCTACGGAGCAAATGCAACCATAGTAGAGAGGTGCCTATAGCATCAATAATCAATTTCCCGTAATGATTTCTTGTCATAACTATTTTATGTTTTTGAGATGCGGGTCGACCGCTATATTGTCAGCATAATTAATAATTTTATTTTCTGTTCTGTAATAGGTGGGTTGTTATTAAACCAAGTATTTTAATTAATGGCTCCTAAAAGTTTAATCAGCAGAAATACTTCGAAACTATACCTACCTCTAGGTAATTAACTTAATTTAAATACCGCAAGTGAGGTGCCGATATAATTATAATTAATAAGAACCTACAACGTGTAGGTAGGTACTCGGTTGTTTAATTAAAACACGCTGCTTAGGAGTAAACAAGCTAAGTTGATAATTTAGCACATTGGTGTTTGCTACGGAAAACGTTATCAGAATTTCGATATTAAAACCTCACTTTTGATCTATATTATGATGATTTGTGTTATTACGGGCGATAAATTTAATATAAATGAAATAATTTTTCATGAGTGAACATTTCGATCCTATTGATGATTGCTGTCTTTAGCTGTCTAACTATTCAACGTAGGTATAATCTAGGAAAAGTAATAGCACACATACATAAGGTGCACGCACATGCACTAAGATTTCACTTTGAAAATGTCATAAAAATACGGAAAAAAGGAGGAATTTTAGTTAAGAACGTCGCCAGCACACAATTACAAAAAATTAATGCATATTTACATATTTCTGAGGTAGGTAGGTATTGGTGAGCTATGAATGTGGATTTCTAAATTGTGAAGTGCATATTTCGCCTTTGACTACATGTAAGTAGGTATAATTCAAAGGAACTGGATTATTCCTACGTATATGTATTTCTGAAATCCTGTAGTGAGTAACCAACAAAAATAAGGTGAAGGCGCCTGTCTAGCCCGCGAAATTCAAAATTTTCGAGTATTTTTATAGTCTATCCAAAATCTGAAAACATGTAAGACAACATTTTGTAATTTGCGAAAAACACAGTATGCAGTCTGTTTATTCATACATTTATTTTACTCTAAATATTATCACGGTGGATATGATACTAGTAAATCACTAAATATACAAAAATTGCCAGATTATCTGGATAGCTGTCGTTCTTGAAATATTTTAGAGTAAGTTGGATATATTCATAAATGCACTGCACACGGTCTTTTTCGCGAATTACAACATGTGCCTTTTATTATTGTCAGATTTTGAAAAATTTCTAAAAAACCTCAAAAAATTTGAACTTTGCGGGCTAGATGGGCGCTTTAGCCTTTGATACGCTAGTCTCCGTCACCCGCGCCCGCCCGCACGCATACCTAATGTCTGTATTGAAAGAATGGCCACACGCTGTTGCGTGGTTACTGTGGTACAGTAAATAATTCATAACATTCAACAATTGGGTCAAGTGCGCGTGCGCGTGCGCGTGCGCGTGCGCCGCCCGCGCCGGCTTCACGCAGTCTGCCGCGGTAGAGACCAGGGGAAAAAAGATTGGAATATTTCCTGGAATTATTGGTTCAGACATTTGCGTTTATAATTACTTACTTACGTGAAAGTATTTATGTAGAGAGTGGTGAGATGTACCTCTCTATTGCTATTGCACGGGAATTAATAAGTAGCTGGGTATTCTAATGGAATGACAGACCCGGGCTGAACCACGAGCGGAACTGTTTCCTGATTTTCAGGTGATTTTAGAGAATATTCGTTGTTTTACTCTTCGAGGTTTGTCATCGCCATAATGATCACTAGGAATATAGTATACCTGTCATTATTTATCCTTGATCAAATACCAAAAACATAGTCGATAGGTAATCCTACTAATATTATAAATGCGAAAGTTTGTGAGTGTGGATGTATGTATGTATGTATGTATGTATGTATGTATGTATGTATGTATGTATGTATGTATGTTTGTTACTCCTTCACGCAAAAACTACTGAACGGATTTGGATGAAATTTGGAACACAGATAGATTATAACCGGGATTAACATATAGGATACTTTTTTAACCCAATAATCCAATACTACTCGGATGAAGTCGCGGGGCACAGCTAGATACCTAATAAAGTCTCGATAAGTAATTACACTAACTTATCTGATTCGTTTGAAACAGTTTATTCATGAAACCAAAAGGCTTTATTGAGATTATGATTGTAGAAGAAACATATATCGACTTTAGTTAGCTTAGGTACTTACTTACATTTATAATAATATTATTTTCAAATGTGAACGCGACACTAGAGCGTTAAGAACTACCATCGGGACCTAAGTGGGCCATGCAACAGAAACAAGACAGAGACTAATGATAGCTTATCACGAGATCGATCCTCTCTCGATACAATACTGAATGCTATGCAGATTGCCACAGACTTGCGAAATACTTGAGAAGTTATCGAGGGGTCGGACATTACTAACGAAATGTCTTTTCTGTTTACTTATGTTATTCTGTTTAGTTGTGGGTGCTTTGGGGAAAACGAAAATGATATTTTCATTATTTTCCATAATATCCGTCTAACTAGGATCACCAGTCCATTGTATAATCTGGACCATACATTTTGTAAGTTTATCTGGTGATATTGATTTATTCTATCTCTACGATAAACTGCAACTGCAACATACCTGTGTTCGACGTACGTTACAATTTCATTAAAAGCACTCACGTGTGTATAATTCGATCACTACCGTGGGTGGCCAATGGTAGGCCTCCCTAGACCGTGACACGATGGATAATGAAGTTAGACCAGTCACTATCCTACCGGCCATATGTATAGTATAGAGCTACACATACCTGCTTCCTGCCTATCCACTAGTGTTTTAGGAAAATAATTTTAAAATGATCTAGCATAATATTGTGCTTTAATTAACCGATACTAGGTACACCGATGTCGCTTTTTTGTCAATATTGAACAGAAAACAAAATATAAGCTCCGTATTCACAAACAATACTATGAGGTCTCACAGGGCGCGCGGACGCACAGCGCATTGTAAAATATCAAACTAAATATTTAACGTCAATATTCTAAATGTCAAAGACAACCATAATAATGTTAGTATATAGCAACCTCCCCTTATTGTTATATAAATGCTGAGCAATTCCGTGTTATTGTTTTTAATAAAACAGTTTTATCGCGACCGCTATTAATATTTTTATCGGCTATCGATGTTCGGAGCTATGGCTGTTTACGAACATAACTTATTGAGTTATACGTAAAGCTTGAGAGCGAAATAACTAACCCCATTTCGCCCCCTCAGCTGATGATTCTAGGCTATTTTAATCACTCTTGTCTATAAAAAATACGCTGAAAACTATCTTGGCAGCCAGTATACATAGCTTAATATGTTCTCGATAATATGTAACATAAGAATTTTGAAGTTATTATAATAAACTATTATTTTTTTAAACTGTAGATTTTGGGGGATGTGATGCCAAGGACATAAACGCGATAGAAAAATGTAGACCTGTTGTTTTTTTTTTCAAATGTCATTTAAAGTTTACGTAAACGCCACAACAACGTGACTCTACGGCAAGTTTACTTACCTGTCGTGTAAGTCCGAAGCTTGTGGTCCTATTTATCTACGAAATGTTTTTTTTACTTTCCGAGGTTTTTTAGACCAGAGAACAATCAAATAGGTACCGGTACCTAGTAAAATACGTTCAGAAATCCTCCCCCAGACATTAGTCAGTAGGTTATTTTCAACTTATTGTTAACGCTATTTAGGTAAGCCCCATAAATTAGTTGAGACCTAAGGTCGGGCGGTTGGCACACGATGGTATTTCACGGTAATGTCATAATAAAGTCATAGCCTACGTGTGCGTCGCCCAAAATACCAGGTCATGGTTTATTAACTTGCGTTGCCATAATGGTCTGTAGACACAGTTGATGTTAAACTTAAAATTAATTTCAATATCTCTGTGAGGATTGATAATGTCGTATGCGCCGTATGAGGATTTCCTGAAGACAAATGTACTTAAAAACAATGATTTCATAGCTATCAGTCCTATTGGAGTATCGGCAATAATATCCTTAGTACGTAAGATTTCAGTTTTCATGGTGCTTTGGTTGAATTTCAAGGAGTGCCTTCGTCATTGGATATAACTTTCTAGTCAAGGCTTGATTGTGAAATCTTACAACTCACCTAAATTATAATCACCACGTTTATCCGACCGTTAGGCTTATAATATAACTAGCTGAGCCCGCGACTTCGTCCGCGTGGAATTTTACTTAACCAAAAAGCCCGCTCCCGCGATGTAAGCCCGCGCGACAGGACCCATTTATTGAAATTTTGTTTTTCTAAAATAAAAGTAGCCTAAGTTACTGCTTATAATATCAGCTATCTGCCAGTGAAAGTCCCGTCAAAATCGGTCCAGCCGTTCCGGAGATTACCCGGAACAAACACACAGACAGACAGACTGACAGACAAAAAAAATTTAAATCGCGTTTTTGCTATAGGTGTCGTATGTAGTTTCATAATATGCATTTAGTGAAAAGGTGTTATTTTGATATTACAAACAGACACTCCAATTTTATTTATTTGTATAGATAAACAACTGTTTAGTAGGTACGAAGGTTTCTTGTGTGTATCATTTCTCTCGTCTCTCCTTCATTTTGAATGACTTTTACAGCACATAATCAAATATCGTCAGAAACACTTCACTTTCCGGTTGTTATTATGCAAATAACCTACCACAACCACTGAAACCAATTTGGTTGGCACCAAAAAATTGGTGCCGGTTGAACTAAAAACCGATACACTGAGCAAGGCAAAACATGTTCTATGTATCCCATTCACTTTAATGCAACATGCACTGGTTTAGACCAAAACCAACCTTGTGTTAGTGGTTCTAGGTCGGTTTCAATTTGCAGAAGTGTGTGTAACTCATATCATTACCGCAACTGTCAAAATGTCGACTCTCAACTCGACGAAAAATAATGGTTTCTTCCTCTATAGTTAAATTTTTATCAATAAGTGACATTAGCATCAGCTATAAGTTTACCTACCTTTGAAGTTACTTCAGTGTAACCAGGTTCAAAAGAGCCATCACAGAATACCGGCATTACCGGCAATTTACCCTAATGTAACGGAATATTGAGTTTGGCGGGCGCGCGGTCACATGCCAATTGGTGGCAATTGGCGGCGACCCCGGGGGCGTGCGCGGGCTGCCAGCTGCGCGCGCGCATCCAGCTTTAATGTCAATCGATACTTATTGAACGATTGGCAATTTGGCATTTTATGACGAGTATTACGAGGTTTGTTAGTAATATTGATACTATAAATCCATTAATTTATTTAACATTTTGTTAATCTCTCGAGTCGTAATGAGTCTTGCTTGAGCACTTATTTATTTACGTGAAGTAGGTACCTACTATGAATGGCATAGATGAAGTAGGTAGGTAATATAACTTTTAATAATGAGAAGTCAAGCTAACGAGGTCGCGGGCACAGCTCATCATCATCAATAAACATGTAATATTTTAAGAACTCAACAGGTATTACGTTATTACTGTAATCCTTAAGGTGAAGGTGCCTGTCTAGCCCGCGAAGTTCAAATTTTTTGAGTTCTTTTAGAAATTTTTCAAAATCTGACAATAATAAAAGACAAATTTTGTAATTTGCGAAAAAGACCGTGTGCAGTGCATTTATTAATACATTCATTTTACTCTAAATATTATCACGGTGGATATGATACTAGTAATTCACTAAATATACAAAAATTGCCAGATTATCTGGATAGCTGTCGTTCTTGAAATGTTTTAGAGTAAGTCGGATATATTAATAAATGCACTGCACACGGTCTTTTTCGCGAATTACAAAATTTGTCTTTTATTATTGTCAGATTTTGAAAAAATTCTAAAAGAACTTCTAAAATTTGAACTTCGCGGGCTAGATGGGCGCTTTAGCCTTAAGACGCAAATGTGACCTTCAAAAAAATATGCTTAATAATAGCCATTTTTTTTTCTCGCCGAGAATTCGTCAAATTAGGAAAGTGAAAAATCCGGGTGAAATTCTCACCAGCTTGGGACGAGTGGGTGGGGTAGGGTGGTGAAGGGTGGGGTTTGGAGGTGTGTGGGTGCACAATACAATGGATCTCTGGTGCGAAACGATCTGTGAGTATGGGGATGATGTTCTGATGTCACAGAACCAAGTTCACCGCGTATCTAAGATACAAGTATAAAGATAATACACATTTATTCCACGAGTTGTTATTATTTTATGTCGCTACTTGCATCCTATTATTCTACGAAAAAATAAAAAAGGACATGATAAAAACGTATTGATTCAGGCGATAAAATCAATATTAGGTATATAATACAACTAAAATGCGAAATTTCTTATGCGATTTTATTATTATTTAGTTGCAGTTACAGAACCTCTCATATTAATTTAATTTCATCCTGTATATGTATTTTGGCCGTATCGATTAGGAAGAAGGTACCTACATACATTACAATTAAAATATGTTTGTTTGCAACAGACATTCGTTATTTTTCGAATTTGGCAATAGCAGCCGTGGCTTTAAAGGCAAAACAGACTAATTGCGAGTCCGGCTTCGCGCCAAGTCTGGAGGTTTTAACATGTGCCATATTAAGTAAGCCAAATGACACAAACACATAGGCAGTATCCATGTAACTTAGACATGAATTGTATATAAGTACTATATTTTCTCGTTATCGAAAACAGTGCCACCGGTGCGGGTCTAACTACACTACTACTGGTTGCAACATTTTTTTGATGGTAGTTAATAAGTAACAATAGTAGATTTCGCAAAAATGCAATTTATTCTAATCGCAAAAGTATTCCAGACGCATGTATGACCCTTTTCGTACAAAAACCGAATGATCCTCCATACGCGGACGGAAATATACGTGCTTCTGTCGATGTTTGTGCTCGCATTAGTGGGTGCTGTGTGCCCACTGCCCAGCCATTACCGGTCTGATTGCAGATAACGTGAAAGTGCATATTTAGTGGGCACCCTGCGTGCAAAGGTTATAAGAAAGGGCATTATTGGATGTAGTTATGCAGAAAGGAAACTTCTGCAGACCAAAACCAATCCTAGTGCAAGTGGTTGCAGGTTAGTTTCAGTTCGGTTGCAAGTTTGGATCGGATATATTCTGCAAAACGACATCCAATTAGAGGCTGTTACTGACGTTTTAAGCGGGGACGTAAATACTCTTTTCATTACTCATACTCTGAAAGTAGGTCTGAAGTTGCCTGAGGAGCGGGTTGAAAGTAATACTTTTCCGGCCCGGGAGAATCGCTTTCAACTGACAGCTGTCAAATTATTAAAAAAAAAACTAGTTCCATTTTCACATTTCTATGGAACCATGTTCAAACTTTTTCTACAGTCACTCAATTACAGCACGATGTAAAATTGAAATAACATAAAGTTAAGTATTAATTAAAGAATATATATTTTTAAATGACTTAATTATAATTTAGTTTCAACAATTTATTTAAAATAACATAGATTTGGGCAAAATATTTAAAGATGAAAATGAAAAATAATGGCTAAATAATGAAGTTGGCCGGCCAACGAAAAAAAATACAAAATAGGCGGCAATCCGATCTATTTTTTTTTTCGAGTTGTAGAGTATTGTTCATACTTCCTTGTATTATTTCTTTAGCCAATTCCTGTTTTTATTTTTACTTTCCTTGTATTCGTAATGAAAAGCACAGTGTTTACCTCGGGTGAAAGACTTATTTTGTCCCTCGAACTATTAGCGCCCTCGCTACGCTCGGGCGCCAAACCCCGTCTCGTGACAAAATAAGTCTCTTTCACCACTCGTGTAACAATGTACTATTTTGCAAAATAATAAATTCTTCCTTATCCATCTCCTCCGTTTAAAAGTACTGGCATCAATTTAAATAACTGGTCTAAGTTATTCTCTGAATTTGTAGACGACATTATTTTTGGATATGACTGTAGCATTGACAAAGCAAGTTAGTTGTTATTTTATAAGTTTTTTTTTAATTTCGCATTTATTTCGTATTTTTTTATAATTATTTTATAGTAAGTTTCTATCAAAACGAATGAATAATAAATACAACACAAAAACTGACAACAGTTAAACTCAAACGCCATTCGCTCGCAAACACAAAACAATTCGCTAATTAAACACTCTTGCGTAATCCAAACCGGGTTTGCTTGAAAGAAAAGAAAAGGCTTTTCTGCAACCTACCTACGTATAAATAAATCTAATTAGAAAAGGGAAACTAAAAAAGAATACTAAAAGCACCATTCAGATATAGGCGACATACGACCCCATCACTTTCATCATTATTTAGTCTTTTGTCATTTTAACGGTTACGTAGGCTTTGTTTCACATTTGCCCTATTCGCACCACAAATTATTTTATTTAAATATATTGTAGTTTCACTAATTAAATTTAAGTATAGTTTTTTTTGTGTGTCTGTTATTTGCTACCTTGATTTGTCTGATTACCGATATTTACACGGAGCGATTTCCATCTGCACTCCAAAACCCTACTTACGAATAAAATTATTTTTTTGGCGTTTAACATCTGCCTTAGATTTTAAAATGTCAACCGGGATCGTCAGCTTAGCGTTCTCTATGACGCACGGAGAAGGTTATTTTTGTTCGGACATCCATCGAAGATCCGATCGAACTAAGCGTGTCTTAAAGTTCCCATCTATAGTGTGTATATAAACTAGGTAACGACTTTTTCATACGATACCATGGACGAAAAGATTTTATAAAGAGATAATGACAAGTACTGAGTGCTATTTGACCTGTGCTAAGGGTGCGAGTCCACGCCGCGATAGTCTGAACAAGCCTTCCCGCCCAAATCGTACACGCACAGGGGTGTTACTTACTAACAAGGGGTGGCCCCCCAGGGGGTGGCCCCACCGCCCCACCCACTGACCCAGAAACCACCCTGTGCGTACCCCGCCTTACTATAATACGCCTAGTGCATGCCATAAACAAAAAATCTCGCCGAGTTTTCCTTTTTTCTGAGTGGACCGTACCTTTTTTGGGAACTTCTTTCGTGTTGTTTTAGGTATTTGGGCTTTTAATTTAAAAAGCTTATTAGTACTCATTGATTTAAATGTGATATTCTCGTATTTTTATTCAAGCCATAATACTGCTAATATATAACCACATTTGAATTCATGAATATTAATAATTTACTTATTGTATAATTATTAGTTTTGGTCTTTGTCAACAGATGTCGCTAACTGCTTTCGCAGAGATTTAGTTTAATTGCTTATACGTGCTAACAACATTAAAATTATATAAGAGCGTGTGTTTATAACTATGTATAATACGAAATAATAATCCAGTTTACTTCCTATATGTTCCATAATATTGTAAGGTAAACTTGCTTTTCATGCGGCATTGCTTATTTACTTACTTATAAGTTAAAATTAAATGAAAAGTACACGTTAAAAAAACCTTTTTTGAAGTCCGTTATAAACTTGTGAACTCTCCAGTGTTCAATAATAGTAAAAGTAAATACGAAGAATTATAGTAATAATCGGTTTTCACATTTTACCTCCTCAGATCTTGCATTTTTAATATTGAAATTAATAAGCAGGCAGGTGCAACCGTGCTGGCTTACTAGTGGCATTGGTAAAACATTTTGTGCATTTATTTATGCCAATCTAAATATAGCGAGATTTATTCCGACGGGCACGTCACTCGCGTAACAACATTAAGCCCTTGTAATGGGATTATGCGCCCAGTTGGGGCACTAAATTAATTGTGATATGATTAATAATTTCTCCCCGGTAATAATTAGGTAGAACGTTTTTTTTCTCAATTAATTATTACGATACAATAAGGGATTACTTTTAACGGACTTCTTAGAATGTTTACAAGATATATAAAGCCTTATTTTTAATTGTGCTCGATACTTCGCATGCCACCTAAGTTAATACTAAAAATGACGCAAGTACTTACCTACCGAAAAAACCTGATAAAAATGCTGAATAACTGATGAACAGAAAATATTAATACCATCTGATTTTTTATAGTATCTAGTAGGTACGTGGGTAGGTACCTACATCATCTTTACCAATTACTAACGCACATATAAGACTGTAACTGCAAACTGCTCACTAGGTATACAATTACAAATGTAATAGTCCTCCTAAAAGCTTAAGGCTGCACTTAAATCCCATTTGAGCCTTGGTAAACCACTCCAATGGGTTTAAATAGATCTGTTCGTATTTCCGATAGGCCCTCGCTATTTCCTAGATCTAGATATCGTATTGATTAATCCCTATTGTCTAGATTTCAATCGTAGGAAACCTGGGCGTGGGTTAACCCCCAGTGAATAAGAGAATTTGCTCGAGCTATGAATTTCATACACATATAAGTGTTCCTTATAGAGATTACGGAATCATAAAAACATATCTATCATTGGACAAAAACAGGATTGGTATTTATTTATTCCTTTTAGAGATGGGCTGAACTTTTATCAGTTTTATTTTTATTGATACGAATTATTTTAGTTTAGTCGAAAGGCCGAAAGTACCGAATAACAAATATTTGAGCACTTTTACTTTTGTAAATCTGATATTATATACCACCTTGACCACTTTCATAAAAAACAGATTAATAATTCATTTTCATAGCGTTTCTATCATCTTCTGTCATTACAAAAATAAACTTAATATGATCAATATCATCATCATAACTCACAATACAATTCTCACATCATTAAAATAATTATGTAACTTTTCTCCAAAATACAAAAAATATGACACACTTCCTGCAAACGTAAACTTCATTAAATTAATGACGTCACGCCATACGAAAAACATTGCAGAGTGCGGTCCTGTGGCAAATTAATCTGACATGTTTTGTAGGTCATGACGCGTCGAGGGAGAACCGATCGTATGTCATATGAAATAAGATCTGTTTTGGTGTGTATAGTAGGTTACATATATAGTATATCACGTATACGTCACTAGACGTATACGTGATATATATTTTACAATGTATCTTGTCAGGATCGATAGGAACACGGGTAGTGATGTTCAGTTATTCCGTGCGAACGAAAATTTTGAATATAAATTTTATTATTCGGGGTCTTTTCATTCAGATGCTACCTTAAGCGGTAGGTATAGGCCCTCACTATTGAATGTAAATCAATATAATATTTAATTTCCTCATTGTGTAGAGAAGCAACTATCAACAGGGTGACAACCATAATTATAGTGAAATGTTTGACAATATAGTTTCTACTTGATGTCTTGACCAAACTATAAGGCTAAGAACCGCACTTACAAAAAATTAAGAGGTTTTAAATTTCAATAACGTTAACCTAAAAGGAAAATTAGTATACCGTTATAAAAATATACATAAACCAGCTGGTTAGTAATGCCTTTACATTACGGCTTTTCTTTACTGCTCCAAGTTTATAGATAGATAAAACTTGATGATAATAAATTTTATACGATATATAATAATAAATAAGTACTACCTTAAGCACATTTATTACAAGGAAAAGCTGACTGAGTTATATAAACAACTTTTCTTGCTACTCTCTCTTATTTCTAAGAATGTAGTTGATATGATTACTATATTTTACTGAATATCCGCGGAGGCTTTGAATTATTATACAAAGTCATAAGAATTTAATATCTGTAACACACACATTTTAGCGATAAAAAGTAATTTTGGAGCTCAAATGTCGCAAAAAAGCCCTACAAATGCTGTGTAATTATTATATACTAGCTGAGCCCGCGACTTCGTCCGCGTGGAATTTAACTTAACAAAAAAGCCCGCTCCCGCGTTCTGAACCCGCACGACAGAACCCATTTTTTTTAATTTTGCTTTTCTAAAATAAAAGTAGCCTAAGTTACTCCCTATTACATCAGCTATCTGCTAGTGAAAGTCCCGTCAAAATCGGTCCAGCCGTTTCGGAGATTACCCGGAACAAACACACAGACAGACAGAAAAAAATAAAATTAAATCGCTTTTTTGCTATAGGTGTCGTATGTACTTTCATATGCATTTAGTGAAAAGGTGTTATTTTGATATAACAAACAGACACTCCAATTTTATTTATTTGTATAGACTAATAATACTTAATATTACAGAAATCTTTACCAAGGTTTTTAAGTTTTACTGCTACATTTCGATTATTCAGTCGATCCCATCACTAGCACAAAGGTATATGCGTCTATTGTATGTACCGGAAGCGGATGTCGTTAGATATACGTGAAAGGAAGATGTTTTGATGATTAATCGCAATAATATAGGTCGGTTTGGCACGAGATAAATCGGTTTTGGTTAATAGAGACCATTGTTTTTCATGCCAATCATGATTATACAATGTTTTTAGGATTTACTGTTGCAGAATGACATGCCATACACACATAAGTTGAACCACGAGAAAATCAAGATAATATTCACTAAAAAAACAAATAAACGTAAAAATTAGGAATATTTGTAGTTGACTTCACTAGCAGACAGATACCTGAAATATTTCATTATATTCTGTCAAGATAAGTTCACACATATGTAGAGGCATTTTAAGGGACAAAATACAAATTATACTATCCTATCATTTCTATCATTATTCGAAAATCGAGTTTTGCAGAATGGTACCAACACATGTATATCCTGCTGCAGACCACAACCAACCCTAATAGGAGTGTTTGTAGGTTGGTTTCAGTTTGAAGAATTGATGTGGGTTAGAACCATTCTGCAAAACATGTCCAATATATTCCGTTACTCGCCGGCTCCCCAGCGAACAAACAAATCGAATCTACCAATATCCTCACATTTATTTATTCCAATTCAAAGGACAAGACAACACAGATTGTGGTTGATCCACATCAATTGGAAACTGCCCGTTCCCGGGGTATCGATCCCGCGGGATTGTCCCGGGCCCGGGATTACAATATCGGTTAGTTGGCGGCATGTGACACACGCCTATATTGAAGGGTTGAAAATGCGTGAACGGAATTTTGTCATTATTATTTATTATAAGCGTCCAAAAAGGTTTAACTATAGGACCTCTTTACGTTGCTATGTGTGCTTTGGGATGTAGACGTAAACCATACCTGGGCCCTAACCACGCTAGCTACTCAAATCGTAATAGAAAAGCAAACGCTCGCGATTACGTTTCAAACGCTCCGCTTTTGACGTGTTGCTGACACCATACCATATCAATGTCAGTAGAAATCGTGAAGCTCGTGTCAGCAAAACGTCAAAAGCGGTGCGTTTGAAACGTAATCGCGAGCGTTTGCTTTTCTATTACGATTTGAATAGCTAGCGTGGTTAGGGTCCTGTCGTGGCAATATGAAAATTAAAAATATTTTAGTTTCCAATTTACACAATACAAAGTTACAATGTCAAGATACACTTGTACTAAGTGGTAGCATTATAATTTAATCTTTAGGCTTTGGGGCCTCTTTAATAAATCGAATTATACAAAGTCGGCTAACAGTTAAACTTAATTAAGGCATGTCGGTTTTTTTCGAATTCGAATTATTTTTCAAGCATAATAAATAATAAATAAATATCGCCAGACGAACACACCAACTGTATGGTCCCAAACTAAGCAACGCTTGTACTATGGGTACCGTACAATGCACTGGGGGCGACCCCAGTGACACCCAGACCAGTGAAAATTACGAAAAGGCCATTTCCGAAATTTACCACCCTGACGGGAATCGAACCCGCAACCACCCGATGCAGTGAGCCGAGCGGCCTAAGCTCGAAGCACTGAGCCAAGCGGTCGTGTTTTGTTATTTTTTTGGAATTCGTGGTTTAATTATTTAGCTTAAGAATTACAGTAAATAATTACTGTTGAGGTGTGTCGAGTGCGCGTCTAACGACGTCCGTTTATGTTAAAACTACAGTATTCTATAAACGCCTAGTTGCAGGTATAATGGAGTTTTTATCAGTTGAATTGTTTGTAAAAACATAGTTAGTAGTATTACTTAGTAGGTACATTTTGCTACAGATATACACAGTGACTGTGATAGTTTTTGATTCCGCCTCATAATAAAAACATAAAGAATCAAAGATGCGGTTACCCTGACCGTTTATTGTTCCCATTTACCTGTCTTTAATTATTGTTAAATTTCATTAAAGGTAAAGCTAACAAGTGGGACTGATGATATAAGGAAGTACACTACTACTACTACTATAAGCATTTGAAGTAAGTCATTACTGTAGGTAGTAAGTAGTATAAGTAGTAAGTAGGTGTGCGGCTCATTTGAGTTAGAGCCGATGATTCCTATGTAAGTTCATGTGTACTTCAATTAAACAAAAACAAAAAAAAACATTAATTACTTCACTTATCTATCTAACATTTAACCCACTTGTTAGCCGGCTGTGTCGGCTAACTCAGTATGATTACAGTTATAATAACCGCCTGCTTCTATTTACGGTTACCGAGAACTGTGCGCGGGCGCACACCATGCAACTTTGCACTGACAGGTTTTACCATATATGGCATACCAAACGTTTTTGGACACAAGTTTACGATACTGGGTACTAAACTATGTACTCTACCCATATACCTAACTAGCTGTGCCCCGCGACTTCATCCGCGTAGTATTTTAACTTAGCAAAAATTTCGGGATTATCGGGTTAAAAAGTATCCCATATGTTAATCCCGGTTATAATCTATCTGTGTTCCAAATTTCATCCCAATCCGTTCAGTAGTTTTTGCGTGAAGGAGTAACAAACATACATACATCCACACTCACAAACTTTCGCATTTATAATATTAGTAGGATGGAGGTATCATGTGCTTAGCTTACATAGCTCTGGCTGGAGCGCACTTGCGCTCGCCCTCTGACCGGGTGAAGTTGTTATGGCCACTCTGGCCAACAACATATAGTCAATTAAAAAAAAAAAAAAAAAAAAAAAAGCTTACATAGAATTGATTCCATGACATTAAATTCTTGAGTAAGTTACATGGAATACTTCGCATACTGATATTATTGACTTTACTGATGACAATGATGGGTAGTTACCGAATTTACTGATAAGTAACATACTCTTCTACTATTTATAGTTTTAGCTGGTGAGCAACCCTGGTTTCAGACTAATTACGGAAAAAATACAGAATTTACTGATGATAATGTTCAAAGCAAAGCGTCTTTAATTTTATTTGTATTTGTCCATTACTCACTGAGACATGTACTTACGACCTGCTAAAAATAACTTGAGTTTAAGACTGAATTCAAGCTTCAGAGAGCTGAATTACTGAATTCAGGTGCTGTTATTTAGAATCCCAGTTAGAAAAGGAGCTAATTTAAGTTCTTTAGATTCATTTTCAGTTAGTAATGCAACCCGAATTGGATAAATTATCAACGCTTCTTGATTGATCTGTTCTTTGCATAGAAAAGAATAATACTTCCCATTTGATTACTTATTTCCATAAAGTTGTAAGAACTGCTATCGACTTTAAAACAACGTTTTTATTATGACATATTACAGAATAATAATGAGAGAATATACCAGGTAATTAGGTCATCGAGTTTTCGAAGCTCTTTGTGCTCTTACGTAACCCGAATTAAAAATTGCGATAATTAGCTGTGACCTTACGGTGACCTTTAAGAGTGGGTCAAGGGTCGGACGGTAGTGTGTGTGAATAATGGCGTGAGGACCGAAGACCGTATTCAATCGTATTAATGTCCTATTGTTAGGATACAGGTACATACTTCGGTCGCATCCTAGTTATATAAGTAAATAAAAAAAAAAAAATGTGCGGTCGGGGGAGACCAATCCGCGTTGGGAGTCTGGATGACTTTAAAAAAAAAAAATTACTTATTTATTTATTCAAATTAACAAATGAAGGCTGCGAAATCCCTATGGAGCGTCAAAGGAAGAGACATATCGGAACATATCGGACATATAGGAAGAGACATCTAGCTTTTACGGGATGCAATTCAGCTTTAAATTACATAGACGCGCAGCTTCTTGAAATTGTTATTGTCTTTGAAGGATCGCCAGCAAGGAATTACAAGGATAACCAATGCACTTTACCTCTCCCAAGTTTCGCACGGAGTATGAAAACTTTATTATGTAGAATTCCTAAGCGCGATGGATCGAGTCGCGGCTGCGGCGAGCGGGAGGTCGACGACCGCCGCCGGAGACCGCGCGGCTCCATTGTCACACGTCATTACGTTACCGTACTACTGGCGGTGTTGTAGTAAATGTTTTTCGTTGTTGATCAATGTTACAGTTACTCAGTTTATTTACATTGCCAAAAACATTCACGTATGTAGTATGCACATTGTTTGGGGAAATGTTTCGCAGTTTGAATGTTCTGGTTGTAGATCTATTCTATATTTCAACTATTTTTCATTACCTTTAATATTATGTTGAAGCTAAAACAGTATTACCCATTTGGACAGTCTGCATAAAAAATTCTAACTACGCAGACATCATTAATTAAAAATAATGATATTAAATAAAGTTTGTGCCCTCTTAATTACTTATTAATGAATGGCTTTAAGGCATGCAGCGTAGGCACCATTTATTTAATTAATGAAGACAGTAATAGCAAACGTACCTAATAGCTACCCAAATGATGGCCGTTTAAATTTAATAAGTAAAGAAAACTGTTTATTAATAATAGCTATTTAATTTTAAATATCAACGTCAATAGAAGCTTTACACCGAGAGTCATTTGATATCATTAGCAAAAGAGCTAATTACAACAGAAATATAAACTAATAAAATAGGCTTCGCTAATTAATTCTCGGTGCGCTTCAGAATATTTTCCTTTGAAAGGGAAAAGCAATACGAATGAGTCGTATTCATGAATACTGTATTACGTTTAACTGGAAAATTATATTGTATGAATGAAAACTCTACTTTTTGCGTTATTTCATGGATGAGGGTGTTTTGTAGGTTACAGAATCAATATTTTGCAGTCAATTAGTGTTTTGTATTTTCAGCTACCTAATTTTACTAAGTTTTCATCAATCTATAATGCCGTCCTTATGTTACAGCATTAATACTGTACTGTAACGTTAATGGGATGGTATTTATTAACAAGAGGTAACTCAGTAAAAGCAAGTAAAGTAACCGATGTCCTGTCATTACTCACCATTTATACTAGAGATACGGTAGTAGTCTATAGTTATTCTAACCATCATTCTAACTCCCATCTGAGAATCTTGAGGAACTTGCTACCTAAGGTCTTTAATTAACAGCTAAACCGAGACCTGATAACTACGCTTTCGTTAAAAATTGTTTCGTAATCATTGATGCCACATCCTTTTACAACTATGTAGTGATTATAGCCCATAAAGTGCACCTCGCCACACGGCAGTGTATTATTTAGTGAAACATTTCTGACTGTAACCACAACGCCTGTTCGCTACCCATCGCGTGGTTTGTTCGGCCAGCCCGCTGCGGTTATGTTTGTAGGACGCTACGTAAAATGTTTATCGGTTCTATGGACTGACTACAGCGTAGTTTTGTTTCATTTTAAATGAGTTTTGGTGTATTCCTATATAAATGAATTGAGATAAATTGCTGCCTAAATTGAAATTAACGAGAAGTATACTCTGTACGAATGGAGATTTATGAACGTGGTGAATAGTAGATTAATTAAAAATAGGTACTCTTTAACATACATTGAAAAATGAATAATTGCATCATTTGCAACACACTCGAAAAAAAATATCATAAATGCTATTTGCTTTGTCCTTATGTAATAAATGTCAGGCAGGATATTTGTTACTTATATGGTTTGTGTGGTCAAGCTTATCTTAAAGTGTATATAACTCCTACAAAGCATACACTGTAGACGAGAACGATGCCTGCTACGTATACTAAACTCAATTACAATGCCAGTATCGTAACATTTAACCGAATAAACATCTATTAAGACAAATTTAGAGCATTAGTTCTGTGATGCAATACTCACAATGTAAGCAGACGTATATATTATTATTTAATACGAGGTTCGGACGTGAGATACATACGTAACTATTAACATAAATTGGTTTTACAGCCGTTTTATTGCTACAACGACATCCAATTTAAATATATACAATTGAAAACCGTCATCATTCACCATTATGACCTTGTATATATATTATATTGCACCGTCTTACGTGAATGCAAGTGATAACAATAATAACATAATACTAAAATAGTAACATTTGCTTATTCCATAGTTTATATTAGACACATTTTACGTGGACTGCACTAAAGTTTTTATGATACAGTAAAAACTATTCAAAATAAAATGGTAGTTCATAATATTCAACAAAGTTGACGTATCGCGTCAAATGGTGGGAACGCTACGAAAAAACTTTACGATCAAGCAAGGACCTTTTACGTTATGCAAGCGAGCATTATTATGTCTGCAACTATTCAGGCACCCTCTACCTATACATATATAATGCAGGTTATTATATTATGTAGATAGGTACCGACGTAGTACTATCTGGGTTACCGGTCAACGACTCACAATATGAAATATTCAGTATTTTTCACAAAGTTCATTGTGTCCCTGTGAATTTATGTCGAAATTATAAATTTTTGATGAGTTGTTCATGTTACTGTATATGTTTGTGTGTCAGACAGAATGTGTCGATATTACAAAAATGAGTATTCAGTTTTAATATCTGAAGCCTCGAATTTAATAGGGGTGAATTATCTCATGCATTTTAACCAACAGGCTCTAGCTGAGTTGGTGAAGAACTCCAAGCCCACTCGACAGTAATACTACGTGTTGTTTTAAATAAGTACATGCAAGCAAAACAACTGACTTCCATTAAATCCACATTCATTGTGCTAGTACCAGAGCGTACTTACTGATGTCATTATACAGTAAGTAACAAATAAACTTTGTTAGACACATCATAGGTGCAGGATGAGTCTAACCACAGGTTACTGCATGATTTTTCACTTCGAAAATAGAATTCTAGTTTCTTCCTTAAATACTAATCAGCATGATTTTCAGTTTTTTCTTCGACTAAACCCAATTAATTCTAACTACACAAAGCTATTTTTTTGTCTCCCAATTGACATTAAAAGCTTCTGTCATCGTGTTTAACATATCCTTCTTCGCACGATCTCGTGTTCATACATATTTATGCGTTGCACAGTTCAACGCAACCGCCCAAGGTTGTTGCCAAGTGCCCTGCCGTGGATATTAGTACACGTGGTCCTACAACAGGTACTATAACTTATTCCTTGCTATCTAATATAGATTTTGCTTTATACATTACGCCTATTACATGTTTTTAAATAAGAGATTTGGGGTTCTCATTTTTTTAGTAAGACACTCCGTTAATTTATGACTTCTATATTAATTTTTTTTTTGTAATAAATGGCCCTTGGCTTTCGTTCTGCTAAATGTTTTTATCACATGTTTTTTTTAGTTTATAAGCCATAATCCCTAATTGTAGTGATATTTAATTTTTCATTAAATATGTTCTTAGTCGCGAAACAAATGATCTCGTCAGTTCATGTTCTTAACGTCGTTATTCTCAGAAAACATTTGTAGATTAAAATTTTTCCACCGTAAAATATTTAATTATGATTGTAAACTTAGGCAAAATAAAGAAGTATCAACATATACCATAAGATCTGTTTTTTAATAAAATATAATATATTTGTTTACTTTTTAAAAATAAATATTAATAACAACTTATCTTGATAAATATGTAATTACACAAGATTATAAATATTTTATATTTATTGAGATGAATTAATAGCAGTTTTTTTGAAAAAGATTTAAATTATAACATCAAACGTTAACCACATACAGCTTGACAGAGACACTCAAGCTACTTACACAAAATAATTTAAAGGAAACGATTTATTCACCATTAAAATAAATATCAAAGGAAATCACTAAGAGACAGCGAAGCCGAGACAGAACTTACATTTATTGTTGGTAAAAATAGCTTTTCTTTTTAGCTTTACCATCAAAGAGATTACTGGTAGAAAAAAAAAGAATAATAACGCTCCGTCATCAAATGACTGCCGGGGAAAGAAGTCGAATAAAGTAACACTAATCCGGTGTGCGTGAGCTTGCTTCGTTAGAGAAGATGTACCTACTTACATAGAGCGTAGAGCTATAGAAATGATATATCAGAGATCAGCAATTTTAGATAATGCATTTTCATTTGTACTGTAATACAAAAGTTTCAACTCATTTTGGTAAATTTCGAGTAAGAAACAATAGAGAAATATGTAAAAAAATATTGACTTTTGTCGAACAGGGCATCGATGATAGTCCCATCGTGCCCCAAATGTATATACTACTTTCTATCATTAGATTAACTTAACTTAAAATAATATAGAATTATGGCTGCGTCCGAAGTTGGATGCCGTTTGGAATGGATTGCCGTTTCGAAATAAAGTCTGTAAAACACAGCAATGATATTACCCTTAACAAAAAATGAACATAAAATAAAACCCAGAGGAAATCTGGATTAATTTCTTGTCTAGAGCTTTGACTTTAAAGGAAATAAATAGTGAGTCAACAATATAACCTGAAATTTAGTTGTTAGTACAAAATTTGTAACTATGTAGTTGTTGCTACCATGAACCTATTTGGTTTCTTACGTTTTTGACGTTCTTACGTTTTTTTATAAGTAATAAATCTCAAGGAATCGATTGTAAAAACGAAGTGAAGCTCTAGAAATCTTTTTGAAAGCTAAACAAAGTTAGCTACCTATATATCGATCATCATTAGGAAAATATTTTTACTTTAAATAGTCTTCAATTAAGAAGCAAAATGTATATCTACTTTCATAACCTTTCAGTAAATATTAAATGGTTTTATAGAGTTCCATTTTCAACAGCTTATTCACGTTCAAAACCCTTCTCACCGTTTATTTAAAGCAACGATAAAACGGTAATTTGACGTGACACATAGCGCAATGAACACGCGCCACCCTTCTCTACAAAACTTTACAAATTACTCCGTAATTGCTGGCCAATACGACTTTAACAATTTCAACATAACGTTTAAATTCCTTTGAAGTGATGAATGAGTATTATTTGTTTTAGAACCGGTATGTTTATGCTATTTTAATAGTCTTTATTTGTATGAGTTAAAGTTCAGTTTTGCGTGTGTTAGTGTAGTAATATGCTGGGCTAAGGTTGCATTCCTATAGTGCATCGTAGGGGGAGCCACGGGTTAATTGATAAACACATGGGGTGTGCGTGTTTCTGTCGTGGGATTTATTCTGTTTAGTGCATTTCAGATAAATGAGGACCATTATATGTGATTGCAGTCAGACAGCTGTTTTTATACACAACATCGTCTGGTGTCAAACTAAGCAACGCAAGTTTAAAACATAACGCCACTAGTCTAGGACATATTATCAGTAAGACCATTTCTAAGTTTTGGGCCGTACGGGAATTAAACCAACCTGAGTTCTGGCAATGTTTGTCAAACGCCAGAATTGAAGATCTGAACGCGCGTCATATTTCAAACACTCAGCGGATATTTTAGTTTTGGAAACATACATAAAAATAAACTGCACTTATTTGACGTAGACTTGCAGAATGGAACTAAATCAAACATACCTACTTCTGCGAAGTGAAACCAACCTACAACAACTCGCACTAGGGTTGGATATGGTATACAGCAGTATGAGTGGGTTGGTTCCATTCTGCAAAACTATACTTATCTATATGCATTAAAAATCACTTATGAAAAAAAAAATCGTAAGCTCGCGGTTACGGAAGAAAAGCGACTAGATAAGATATATGACTTGACGCTTGCGAAGATCGAGACCGATTTTGGGCCACACAGCTCCGAGGGCCAGGTAAGCCAATGGAGCCCTAACTACAGGCTATTTAAAAGTCCATCGGCTTGAAAAGCTCATCAACCCCTCAATTATAATAATAGAGAGAAATAAAAACAGAATCCCCACATCCCGACAAGTTCATTTATGATATAACAATGGGAACAAAGCCGGTGGCTTTCGACTCCAATTGTCTGTTTGTATGTCACTCGGGACAATGGGGAGAGCGCGATTATGTGCGGGTAAAGTGTTATTTTATATGTATTAAAATGTTTTTGTATTGGGTCGGCGGAGGGTGACCTTATTAGACTAGTTGTTGACCAGGGCTTCGCCCGCTCCTGCATGTTTAGGTCCAAACATAAAGGTGCATACAGACATCGCGAGGCGTGCTCACTGTGAGAATGCCACGCTTACGCAGCCCTCGTTGAACGCGCTGCCTCACTGCGAGCTGCGTATTCCGTGTGGACATGTGATATGCTTCAGCTGCAATCTACGCGTCTCGTCTTGTGGGAGGCATTTTTTTACTATCGAATATCGTTCGTGGTTGAACGTGCTCAGATTGAGCAAGTGCTGTCGAGGCATACTATAAGTGTTGCACGCATGCCTCAGTGACGAATCATTCAAGGCGCTCGCCTCGTGATGTCTGTATGCACCTTTAGACAGATTCCGGACAAAATCCCTATGTCATGGTCAGCTAGGCAATCAATAGTATTGACGGTAATTCTGTTGGTACACATAGTTAATTCGTTATATGGAGAATATAATCATCCGCACCACACTAATGTCTGCTTAAAAGCAGATTTTTCATAATTGAAAATAATAAATCATAATAAATAAATAGATGTAAAAGACGAGGGATTCATAATTTCTATTGACTGTGGATCTGTCAAGTACGTATGCCGCCCGCGCCGTCTGACAATAAACATCTGTAGGTATCTTTGTTGTTTTTGTATTCTTTTACGAAAACATTACGTTGAAAATTTAAAACAAAACTGGGTCACGTCGTACGACATAAGATTGACACCATAATAAATGATTTACAGTCTGTTTCTCAAAATAACAGCGGCTAAGTGACGGCGTGCCAATCAAAACGTTTCATATGGTCTAAGCATTTCATGTGTCCAATAATTAAGGATATGGGTAGAGTCGCTTTCATACGAGACAACTATATTTTATACATTATACGCAATTAGATAGGTAACAACTAATCTATGTTTGAGGAGTTCTAAGTAGGTACGATCGATTGATACCAACTCCAAATAGTAGAACCCATACCAAGTATTTAGGTAGTTTTATGTATTACAACTAATTAATAAGTAGTAGAATTAAATAATTAGTGCTGGCATCTTAGTGCCTTAGAGTTTTTGTAGTTTATGTAGTTTTTTGTTAATAAAAAAGGTTACGAAAGTTTCCGTCTTCACCATGATTCTTGGGAAGAACGGTTTCCCGATTGGAAAGTATGCAGATTGCAAATTCTATTTCAAGTCTTATCGAGCCTAGTTACCTAGTAACTAGTTAACTAGTAATATAAGGTAGTTACTTTCTTCTCTACCATGCTATAGCATCACACTTTTAACTGGTTTGTTTTGCAGTCTTCATAGACTCGTCTTTACTCGGAAAAGTGGAGTGAAGTGTAGTGTCTATGAGTGTTTATCTGGCAATAAACGTCAATTCTTAGAGCACACATCGCCTGCCTCCTTAAAACGTCATGTTAAAGATTTATTGTTAGGCGAGGATCTATATTAAACTTTGTTTATGCGTCAGTCCCGATCGGTATTAGAACACCTGTTAGTAATAATGATTTACGGTAACGTCCATTAGATAAATTTATTTGTTCTACTTAATGTGGTATGGGAAGAGTCATTCAGATACCCTGTGACCAATCCTTGGGATTTGGTTCTGAGCGGTAGGAGGTGGACGGTAAACTTAAACGTAGATTTGCATCATACTGATAGAAAGTTATCCATGGTCCACACACAACTATTGTTAGTTGAATACTTTATGAAGCGTTAAAGTTTTTATTTGAAAAGGAATATAGACTATTGAACCAATTACTATATAAAATCATGTCTGCCCACAGACACAGAAACCTTGAAATATCGAAACTCTATCATATTATCGACATTATCCACGGAACATGTTATTTTCAAACCATCAATGTCATACATATGCCTACCATGGCGGCGAGCAATTTCAGCTAAACATCGCGTGATGCTGAAGGTTTTTTTTACAGAAATTATGGCATATGAAATGGTTATTTCTATGACAATTTGACGTACGGTTAGGCAGTAAAATATTAGTGGTTTTATTAGCGACCCTTTATTAGGGGATATTAAAAAAGTTGTTAATTGTAATTATTCGTGTACATTAACTTTTGCAGTGCTGTAAATTTATCCGTTCCAGTAGTGGAAATTGGAACTAACGTTATCATAACTTTCATAGTTGTCTATTGACAGAAGCGACGTAGTCGCCGGAATAGATAAGTTAGTGGCATAAGAAGCTAGTTGCAAGGGAAAAGTATCTTAGAGGAATATCTATCCCTCCATTGAAGGTAGGCTAGCGTTGAAGCGGAAGGCCAAGAATAAGCTACACGGGCCAGATAAAAGAAAATTAACCTAATTGATATATCATTTAAGGTTCTAAATTAAGCGAATGTCAAAATTAGCTTTTTATAAAAATCATAAAACGAAACAGTATAAAAGCACATAAAATAAGTTATTTCCAATAGATACTTACAGTAAGTCTAGAATAAAACTGGCTCAAAAATTAAGGAATATAAAAGTAATTATAACTTTTTGTTATCTCACAAAGAAACCGGTAAAATAATTGTTTATTTTTTAGTTAAAATGATGTTGCACTTATCAACTATTCGCAAGGCAACGGAATCGAACAAATTGGCTTGTTAAAAACTCTTTTTTAGCCGTAGGTACTGATCGCAACAAAAACAATATTGTAACGACATCCGGTGTTCGGGCCGTTTTTATTTTACTTGTTATAACTGTATTCTGTAGGTAATTCTAAAAGAAGTGGCTATAAGTACTTTCTGATGGCAGAAATGTAGAATTAATTATCGTTTCCTATTAATTCAGTGTAAAATACAAATCCTTCTTTGTTTGTAAAAGGGAACTCATTTAAGAGGTAGTTTTCTTAACAAACAAACGTGCCGATTGCACTCATTCTAATGGCTATCGATTCATTAGTGTCAGATTACATAGCGGATCTACCCGACTGCGGTACGGTATAGGAGCGTAATGCGTTCATCGTGTAGACGTTGAAAAGCTGTATGTTTTTATTTAAACCTAATATTATAATAAGATAGCTAATACAACATGTAGATGATCTTCTTGTAGGTAATTGGTACATTCATAATAAAATTATATAAAACATAAATGAATTTAAATGTAAATTGGGTATGTTTAGGTATTATTGCACAATTTCTATAGAATTCATAATTGAATAATCATTGAAAGTAATTAAAAGTGGCAGTTTATATAATTCATTGCTGCAATTACATGATAATGTAGAGTTTAAAGATCGCCGCATATTTACGTTGCAAAAAAGGATTGTATGGCGCATAAATCCGAATTAACTAAGTGCGGGTTTGCAACGAGTACCTGCCTAAGTGCGGAGTTCTTAAGTGCACATTTTCATCGTATAATATTATTTAATTCTGTTTTTTCTTTGCTGCATGACAAGACATAATTGTGTGTCGTGACACGTTGTCACCGTATGGATATACATTTGAATGACGCTTCTGACGCTGACTGTACCTATAGTATACATATATTATGTGTTGGTGTTTTGTCGAAAGGCCGTGCGCCACATACAGTGTGATGTTAATAAATAATTAGAACAATATTGATTTTGTCTCTTTTTATACTATTACTAGCTGAGCCCGCGACTTCGTCCGCGTGGAATGTTGATCCTTTCTCAGGGGATGTTTACGTCATAGTAGCTTTATGCATGCAAAGTCTCAGCCCGCTCGGTTTAAAATTGACAAGTTTCATACAAACTTTCATCCCCTATTTTATCCCCTTGGGGGTAGAATTAATCAAAATCCTTTCTTAGCGGATGCCTACGTCATAACATCTACCTGCATGCCAAATTTCAGCCCGATCCGTCCTGTGGTTTGGGCTGTGCGTTGATAGATCAGTCAGTCAGTCACCTTTGAGTTATATATATATAGATCAATAAGGGCAGGGAGACCATGTCTCGTTGGTATTTCAAAAAATTGTGTAATTATTATTCGGGCAATAAAATTATTATCATGAGTAACAAAGGCATAGCTATATTCAAACTCCAAAGTTCACGAGAAAAATATTGCAAAACAATCGTTGTGGTGCCTTTAAATTCTGAGTAAGCTTATGAATATTGGCGCTGCGAACGTGTCGGTATGGAGAATATATTCACCATTGTTCATTATGTGCGTGCGATTATTTACATAAAAGGAAACAAGGTGATTCAATGTTAAGGGAGAAAGTGCACATCTGCATCTCCGCACGCAGTTCCCGACGAGGGGTCATGCACCCACTGGCTTGTTGGCCAACAGACCAACTGAGATAAAAGATAAGACCAAGATATAGGAAAAACAAGACATGTAGAAATTACTTGCAGTTTATAAAACTCTACACCAAAGAATATTTAATAAAGAAATAAATGAATAAATACGGACAGATTAACACACCAACTGTATGGTGCCCAACCAAGCAACGCTTGTACTATGGGTACCGTATGTACATACAATGGACTGGGGGCGATATCAGTGACACCCAGACCTGGGCAAATTACGAAAAGGTCATGTTTTAAATTTGCCCCGACTGGTATCGAACCCACAACCACCCCGTGCAGTGTGCCGAGCGGCCTACGCTCAAACCACTGTACCAAGCGGTCGTCAATTACAAATTCTTTGCTTGGTACCTACTGATATTCGAAATAATAACATAGACTAGGTACCTAGGTAACTCAGTGTAGTTAATTATATTCATAACTCCTTTGACTTCCTTGTATACTCTCCATGGCGCTTATTTCCTCGTTTTTAAATAAAATACACTTCAAATACGCTTAATTGCATAAAGCATCGGAATGTTGGTGCGTTATAGTTACATTGTTAATTGGGAGATTATTTGTAATAAGTACTTATTATTAAAAATATTCTTGAATATTGTTTCAACTATGACATTAAAAATGTAGCGTATAATATATTTGTTGTTAAGTATCTTTAAGATTTCGTATGTGAAATAAATTTAGTTTATCTTACTATCTAGCCCATCATACCTATTAAGTCACAAGTTTGTATGTGGCAAAATGTGAATGGGACTATCTTTCGTCAGCCTCGTTCGTAAATGAGTCGTACTTCTGCAAACTGAAACCAACCAAGTTCGCAATTTCTCATGCTAAGGTTGGTTTTGGTTTGCAGAAATACCTATGTCTAGGTTGGTTCCATTTAAAAACAACTAAATCCTAATAGGATAAGGCTTTTAAGTAGCAGGCAAAAGAAGCGAAAGAATTTTTATAACAGTGCGGCAGAGGCAATAAATTTTTAGCTAACAATAATATAAAGCGTTAAAAGCGCTTTCAGTCAGCTGTATATTCTTGCATCGCTAAGAAAATAAACGCAAGAAAGTGTGCAAGACGGATGGGCGGTAGAAAGCCCGGCGGCGCTTTTCCTTCCATCGCTGGCTCGGTGGAAAGTTGCTTCAATGTTTTACAACGTGGAGCCTAGTTATATTAGTTGTACGCATGCTAGTAACAAGAGGGCGTGAGTTCGATACCCGGGTTATACCTACCTACCTACCTAGATATATTTCCTTATATGTATATCTGTCTAAAGCAGGGTTAAAGAAAATGTTGTTAGTACTTATAAGATTCATTTAACATACCTACTGATAGATATTACTAACTTAGAGCTCCTTAATATTTTTTAGTCACATTGGCTGGTACCTAGTTCCTAGGCGTTTCGAACACAACAATCCTTAAAATTCTCTAGGTAGGTAGGTATTCTTTCAACGCACAACCCGTGACTGCCGTAGGGTAAGTTCGTCCCACTCGCGCATTACTTACCTATGCGGTACGAAAAATCAAAAATATAGGTACCTAATTGTGGTTCATGAATGAAGCCGCGTGAGCATCGGCAGTGACCTTGCGGGCCACTCGACTGGGCCGGGCAGGCTATTGCACTCCCTTCAGCCCCCCCATGCCCCGCTTCACCCCCTCCGTCGTCCGCCGCACGCAAATTATTGAGCCACCTCCGCCCCCCCCTCGTTTCCCTCCGCTGCACTTCCTTCCGCGTCCCCGGCCGCGCCCGAGATTTTAGTTTCACTGGGATGCCCTCGCAATTGAGTTAGGTTATGATTTTAAGATTTCATTTGATTAAATGCGTCGGATAGCGGGAGAAATTGTTTTGGTTTGTCGGGAATTGAAATTATTTAGCTAATTTCTTGTTAGAATCTTCTCAAGAACCAGGTAGGTATTTCCCGATATGAAAATTCTTGATAGATCGGTTCCTACCTATTTAGAGTTTCTTGTGCAGGCATTAGCATTTGTTAATAACAGAAAACTTGTTAAAATATGGGTAGTCATGTTGGAAAAATACCTAAAAGCATTATTCATTCCATTAGCATTAGATAAGCGCTAACCAAACTGATAATTAGTAATTCCACATGAGGCTGTTCTACGTAGGTACTTATTACTTATGCCTACTACCTAGCAGTGTGTAATTCTAAAGTCGAGTCTTGCAAGACGCCTCCCTGTCTCTATCGATCGAGAGCAACCTGTTGAGAACGTAAAATGATAACCGCATCCACACCTCAACGTAACCCTCCAATGTTTTGATTTGTCCCACATCGCGGCGGGTCCCGCGCGAAACAACGTCACGTTTTTGCCGCCTGTTTTGAATTTATAAAGCGGTCCGGCGAACAGCTGATCGCGGTGTTGCCAGCCCGCGCGCCGCCCCCGCGCGCCACGTTGCCGCTCCGTGCGCGAGCCCGCTGAGCCAAGTCACAGAGGCGATCGACCGACCATCTCCCCTCCCCACCCGGGCTCACATAAAGCACAATTTTCTCATTTCTGTGCCTTAAATAGTAACCTTTTTCAGTTGCCACCCTTTTTTCGGCGGCGAATTTTCCTGGGCGTGTCATATCGGGGTTAGGCGGTCGATTGTTGATGTGTAGTGATCTGTCGAGACGCTTTCTACTCTAGGAATGCCTCTTTGTTGCTGTCGATACCGGGCTAATGCTGTGTGTCTTTATGAGTAAGTAAGTTAGTAAAACGTGATAATTTTTAAATAATCGCATCAAAGTAATCAATGAGGATGGTTAAATGACAAGTTTAGTATTTTATTTACATTTAGTATTTTATATCGACAAAAAAGAAAAGGAAGACGTTTGCTCGATAAAAAATGCTGCCTACAGTAGAATTTAATATCCGTTTCATAAGATTCCAAAGAAATGAAACCACACATTTCTAAATTGGAAACGGACAGTCTGAAAGCCTTCTTGTGATGAAATATCACGAAAAAGCAACACATATTCAGAAGATGAATACTTCGTTACATACCTACTACGTTACTATAACCTCTTCCCTTTTACGTAAATTACATTAAGCCCGACCTCCGGAGAAAGCAATGCCCTTTAAGGGACCTTGAAAACTAACAAAAGGGTACCTAAAGCCTACCAAACTCATCCCTATATAATACCCTGACATTAAGGAGTGAAAGATCGGGTTTGTAACTTGATAAAGATGTGCGTAATATTGGTTTAACATAGAATTTAGTCCAATATTTTGTGCAAAATTGAAGAGACCAGTGGTGGGGCGTGATGGTAGTAAATTGCTGGCCCCATAGACCATGTCCGAGTTCCATACATCCTGACTAAGTCTAAAGTGAGGCTTACAATACAACTTAATCTGAGATTCTAACTTACGACGACACATGCTTACCAATGATAAAGAAAGAAAGCAAGAATTATAATACAAAGAAATAGCAAAGGTTTTGTTAACCATACTTTAAAAAAAAAAATATGGTGCCTCAAAATCGAGGGCTTGCACGTTATTATTCGGCGGTATTTTCCACATAATTGAGGGTTTGGGAGCCATGTCATATTGTCATGTGGTTCTCGAACTTCATTGGTGTGGCAATGAAGGTGTGCGAGCGGTATCCATCAGCAAATTCCACCCGTTAAGTGTTCGCTCGGCTATAAACAGGGAGCAACGTCCGACATGACAGGAAAGCGCTGGAACCACTTCACACGTTACCAAGATCGTACCGCGGATTAACCATTGTTCCACAATCTCCTGGGAGCCGGACAGCTATTAAGATAACACAAGCTTATCTTTAAATATACTTGTAAACGAGTTCTAGAGGGATGCATAAAAGCAAAGTTAGAAGGACCCTCAAGTAAATAGAAAATAATTGCTTAAGAATCAAGTGCTTTTACATGATGAAGGAAATTACCAGAAAAGTTACGCGTTGAGTTCACGTGCCATCTACACACCAGTAGGTTCCAGCTACTTATGGGAAACATGTCCCACGCTCACGACTTCTTAACAAACATACGAAGTCCATTAAACCGCACTATTTTACAGCAGAAAAATATGTGTATCTGTGTACTAGTTCGTGACACTAAAAAGCACTCATTTTACTCAAATTACGTTAGTTACAAGTAATCATCGAAATGTTTATATAAATGAAGGCCATATCATAGTAATCCCAAAAAACTTCACCGTTATCCAACAGAAATATTAGGTAATAAACGAGGATTCAACATCGAGTCCAAGGCCGCGGCCTCGACACCTAGCGCCTTGAACAGGCCCAAGGTATCGGGGAATTAGGCAATGACCCCAATGACGTATCACAGACTCCTAACCTACCCTATTTGTGAGAAAAACGGGTCCGGATAAGTAGGTGAGCTTGTAACAAATAGGGAACCCCTCGTTCTCAATATAAATCGTTGAACCCATGTTGAGATGGCATAACGATATACCTATACTATGATATAATAATATTCATGTTTCGTTTCTTTCGTTATACTTCACATCTAGTAAGAGTAGCGGATCCGCTACCTGTATACCCGAATTGAAATTCACTGCTTCTGAAACCATAGGATTGACCGGCCCAAACCGCGTATCCGCTATCGTCCCAATCACGGGAGGGCTAACCCGGATCTCTATGCGAACATACACATACGAGGGATGCCTTTTAAGTTTTGTCGTTTGAAGAAAAAAACACAACTAGAACCTTATAGTACTTTTTATTGTTTTTCAAAGTATTCACCACGTAGCTTAATACACTTTTCCATTCGCTCAAACCAGTTATTATAACATTTATTCCACTCTAAAGTGGGGGTGTTCAAAATGGCTGACTTGAAAGCGTCGACTGCTTCTTCACTGGACTGGAACCTTTGACCACGAAGACTTTTCTTAATTTTAGGAAATGTAATAAATCGTTAGGGCTTAGGTCAGGACTGTATGGAGGATGGTCAAGAATTTCTACTTTTTCCTGCTTCAAATACTCAATCGTTTGACGAGCGCTGTGTGAACTTGCATTGTCGTGGTGCAGGATGATGCGTCGCTTTGAGTTAGATTTTCGAAGTTCGGCGATGACTTGTGGTAAACAAACTGTGGTATACCACTCTGCGTTAACCGTTCTACGATCATCAAGTGCAATAGTCGCAACATGGCCGGTTTTTCTAACGAACGTGGCCACCATCTTCTTTGAAGTGCTTCGAGAACGAACAACTTTAGTCGGCTTTGGCTCGTCTTGAAAGACCCAGATTGTAGATTGTTGTTTGGAATCAGGATCGTAGGCATAGATCCAAGATTCGTCACCACTGATGATGTCGTAGACGTGATTTGACTCTCCTCGGTTGAACCTTTGCAGAGTTTTCTTACACCATCTGACGCGGGCCGCCTTGTGATCGTCGGAAAGCAGATGCGGTATCCAACGGCAAACTAGCTTTCTTACACCAAGCGCTTCATGCAAGATCTTCTGAATGGTTGTCCCTGAGATGCCTAATAGAGCCTCTATCTCTCGATACGTCACATGACGATCTTCGAGAATGAGTTGTCTCACTCCAATGATGTTATCTTCAGTGAATGCAGATTTTGGGCGACCTTCGCGAGATTTGTCACTAACACTAGTATGTCCACGCTGGAATTCTAAATACCAGCGTTCGACAGTCCGCAGACATGGGGCTTCATCCCTGAACACAGATATTAGCTCTTCAAAACACTGAAGCCGTGTCAGGCCTCTTCTAAAGTTGTAGAAAATTATTGCACGAACATTTTCCTTAGAAAGATTCATTTTCGTACGTAACCTGACAGATTCTAATCGACGCTGTGACTAAACAATAACATTAATCCTAATACATTCAACTGTTTTGAGATTCGAAATTTAAACACATTCGAATATAGAACAGTTCCAAATTCAAAATTGCCGGGAATTATGGAAACGACAGAACTTAAAAGGCATGCCTCGTACACGTATACGACAACGTTTTCATGTACGTATATGACACCCGCTGGAAATTTCCTATCTGTCCGTTCTATCTGACTTCCGAGTGAGTTGTGACATTGTTATGGCATGTGCCACAAATTTATCTATTCCGGTTTTGCGATTGTTGGCATACTCTATTTTTAACAAAGTTTGCGGTACATTAAAATGATACTCCTGTGAGCCAAAATCTACAGTGGCCTTTATCAATGATACCGGGACTACCCTCGGGAGTCCTGAAAGATAGGTTAATTGTTTGGGAACTGGTATCGCATCAGAACTACATCGTATTACTTTAGTTATTGAATCTTGTTACAGACAGTTATGTCATTTTTATATTTTCTGTAAACTGCACCAATACTGATCCATAGTCTTCTTCATGGGGTATCCAAAAAAAATTACGTACCAATAATAGAATCGTTTCACAATACAAATTACGAATGCTATGCAATTTGTGTGAAAGCGTTACGTAATAACGTGATTTTCTGACCTCTGTGGCTCTCCCGCGCACTGCAAAGGTCGCCCACTGGTAAGGTACATAGTTATTTTTGCCAGTAAGGTACATTGTTTACTAAATAATATTCAATCTGTAATGTTTCAAGCGAACGGAACACGTAATACTTCTACAAATGTTTGTTGTATAACCACAATACACAAAACTTTGATAACAGGTTCAGGTATTCGAGACCGCTCGAGACTTACTTTTTTGTTTTAGCTCTTGTATGGCTCGGCACTTTTCGGCTTTTTTTCTTACTATTGTGTCTACTTCGCTGGTCACTTATGTCCGAAATTGCCTAACAAATCATTTCTCAAATCCTAGAGCCTTTGTAGACAATTGGTAAATCCAGCCCAACAAGCCAATATTGTGGCTCAAACACGCCTCTTCCGTGTTACGTAGCGTGCCATGAACCACCGATGGAGTGACGGGTCAGCCCTCAGTTGCGTTGGAACAGAACAACGGGCGTTATATAGTGAGAATCATCTCACGAGGGGCGGAATTGATTAAAAGAGATTAGTATGTGGATGACTGCTTCATTCATAATTAAATTCAGAAGTAATGAAGCGATTAATGCTTTTTACAAACAAATATCCAAAATAGGAATCGTTTAGCGTAGGTACTAGTTATTATATTTATTACCGGGTGGGTCGCTCATCGCTACAATAGGTACTTGCTGCCACTTACGGATTTACGCAATATTATGTCTCCATATCATCGTTCCATGCTGTATTCAGATCGGTAAGCTACCTATAGACTAAATTGAGAACTGAGTTGAAGAAAATCTTCAAGCAGGTTTCTTGGTACTTTATCTTAATACTTTACTTAGGTACACAAGTGGAGTGTCGGCGGACAGAAATTTACAAGCACTAGGTAATGAGTGTTGACTATTATTGATGGTACCATGTCCAGTATCTATTAATAAATCACCATCACTCGCCAGATCGAGGAAGCTTAAGGATAGAAACACAATATTAAATGAGCTACGTGAAGCTAAGTATATATTGCCTACAAAAAATACAAACGATTTTAATACGGGCAGACTGTCCGTAAAACAAAATCGTACATTTTGGGTACAACATAAATATAAACGTATGATTTTTGTGTAGCTTCGATTGTGGTAGCGTCTATCTGATCGCCTACCGTATAAAGGTATACACCCATTGACTGTGTACCTATACACCTCTTCCATGTCACTTGTCACAACGCTTTAGTTGACACGTGACAACCGCCAGCGGTGAGCTCCATGGAAATTAACAAATCCTAGTTCCATGGGATTACGGGTTCTCTGACAGTTTACAGCCAGTTTAATTTTTAAGTAACATTCTATCGCGTTGAGGGGAGGCCCGTGCCCAAGAGTTGGGCATTAATAGTACATTGTTACACGAGTGGTGAAAGTGACTTATTTCCCGAGACGGGGTTTGGCGCCCGAGCGTAGCGAGGGCGCTAATAGCTCGAGGGACTAAATAAGTCTTTCACCCGAGGTAAGCACTGTGCTTTTCATTACGAATACAAGGAAAGTAAAAATAAAAACAGGAATTGGCTAAAGAAATAATACAAGGAAGAATGAACAAATACTCTACGACAAAAAAAAATATCGGATTGCCGCCTATTTTGTTTTTCGTTGGCCGGCCAACTTTATTATTTAGTCATTATTTTTCATTTTCATCTTTAAATATTTTGCCCAAATCTATGTTATTTTAAAGAAATTGTTGAAACTAAATCATAATTAAGTCATTTAAAAATATATATTAATTAATACTTAACTTTATGTTATTTCAATTTTACATCGTGCTGTAATTGAGTGACTGTAGAAAAAGTTTGAACATGGTTCCATAGAAATGTGAAAATGGAACTAGTTTTTTTTTAATAATTTGACAGCTGTCAGTTGAAAGCGATTCTCCCGGGCCAGAAAAGTATTACTTTCAACCCGCTCCTCAGGCAACTTCAGACCTACTTTCAGAGTATGAGTAATGAAAAGGTACTTTTATTTTCTTCTTTATTTCTAAAACATTCCTAATTCGATGCCCCCCTTGCATGCGAACAATTTGCGCTGGGTTGCTTCGTCAGCCTACACAAACATTGGTTGCAAATAATCACGTAAAGACCAGGTTTTAAAAAGCAATCGCTTTACATTTCGCCTATCGCCTATTCCCAATAATAAATTTAGTGAGTGGAGTGGAACCAAAGCGGGTAGAACCAATCAGTCTATGCCTGGGTCTTGATAAAGCTTACGAAGAAATATTATAGTGAAACCAATTAATGTCAGGTACCCAAATAAGTTTCATATTATTGGGTATTTTAGGTTTCTTTAGATAAAGTTTTTCACATAATTTCGTGAAAAGGGAAATGAGTGGGTAGCTCATGCTATTCGTTATCGAATTTCCATAAACATTTCAAATAAACCTTTTTTCAGCTGAAATTCTCGAGACCCTCAATCATGGAGTAGGCGATTCTTGAGATTGAGCCTTTCAAAATTACCGCGTTGGGCGTACCCTTGGCAAGCAGACCGGAGGAAATAGCCAACGGATACCAAGAGACCACTTAAGTAATACGACGTAAGGTACTAAGTAATCTATACTAAGAAGGACTTAAGTTAAATTAGGTACTAGGCAATCATTGCTTAATTCAGTAACAAATTAAGTTTTTTGTAGGGTTACCTTTAACTTTTGCCAGAAGTCTTTAGGTAAATAAAATGGACAAAACGAAGCCTAACGAAAATACGCTTTATTTCAGGTACACAGGGTTACCGTGAAACTTTGGGAATGTTTGGTTTCGAAATATTCAAGAAATGAATAAATGTCTTCAAGTTGCTTAAGCGTCAAAAAAGTTTTGCACGTGACAGTATCTATATACATTAAAAAAAGTATTACGAACACGTGACTCCGGTCCCGTGGATAAATTAAAAGTAAAAAAAGTACTATGTCCTTTATCAGGTTTCACTTGGCGAAATCATTGCAAAAATATAACCGAGATGTAAAGAAGGAGGCAAACTTTCAGTCACGTTCTTTTAACTTTTTAACTGTTCAAAGTGTACTTAGAATAACTTTTTCACGTGACTCCTCTTTACTTTTGATTTATTCACGCGACCGGTAATTAAAGCTAAGTAATATCAGCAAAACAAAACAAGGAATTTATTCGTATGTAACAAGCAACCCGACCCGACTGTTCCGGTTGTCAGACATCTTTGTCAGTGATTAAGGTAGGCAAAATAATTTGACTTAAATAGTGTTATCCTTAGCTTACCGATAGTCCTGCTAGTCTGGTCTTGTACACTGGAAGCCGGTTCCAATACAGAAAGAAAACTTGTTTTTTTAGTCAATATGGTTGTACAGTCTCGCCTATCTTTATCTTTAGCACTGGAAGACTAACACAAAGCAGTTGAACTAGATACAAAGTAGGCGAAGGTTGTAACATTTATCAGTAATCATAATTTATTAGATACCTATCGTATAGACACATAGTATGGAGTAATGACTGCGAATATAGAGGCATTAATGTACGTTCTAAGTATATGACATAGTAATAAAATAAGAATAAAGTGTGTACTGAAGATAAAGGACGTCGTAAGGAATGATTGAATATAGCCATCACGCTGTTATGTTTTAAAAGGTAGGCAGTGTATGGCCACATTTAACCAATGGTTAGGACTTGATTACGGTAGCGAGACTCTGGGCAGCAACATTCTCTATTAGAGCGATGTAGGATTTAATGATATCGTATTTCATCGTAATGGTTACCTCTAATTCCGACCGGAACCCAGACTTTGGCAAAGGCAGGCCATGCTCATTTGGTCCAAACCCCTAAGGCGGTGCGCCCCCTTGAGGTTACTCGAATCAGAGTTGCACCTAATTGCCGCGTGACGAGAGTAGCTTTTATGTTTTCGTATGTTAGCAGCATGACTCTTTTGTAGCAAAGGGAAGGAAATGTAATACAATTGGCAAAATCTAGATATCTTTGTGAAGAGTAAATTTCAACATATTTTTATTAGGTACGTCTTCGGTCCATAAGGATGTTTTTCAGGGAGCAACTAATATAATCTTGGCAGTTTGTGTAGAGGAGTGTATTTCCCAACGGCCAGACCACTGGGAAATACAATTGTTTACTGGATTAGTGTACAATGTACATTGTTTACTTGGTCGTCGGTTGTTTGATTGGTTACTCATATATTGATAAGGTTTTGGTATCCCGATTAAAATCAAATATTTATCTTAGAATGACATCACTTCGTGTCTGATATTCGTCATTAGAACACGGGCTAGTGGGGACGAAATAATGTTTCCTAGGGAATAAGGGACCTTAGGGTCTATACACACAACAAAAGCGCGCTACCTAGTAACTCAATTCTGTCAGAACATGTGTTTTTTTTCAAGTTTTGCAGTGCAAGAAAAGCGCGTAAAAGGCTTGTGTGCATATCCCATAAAAATCTAGTGGGGTTGCCGTGAAGTTTAAAACGTGCTGCTCACGACCCTTATCTGACGCTTGATTGAGAGTTAAAACCATAGAATTGTTAATAATAAGACATTATTAAAAATTATTTGGGTAAAACCATCGATAAATAATAATAAATAATAAATAAATATCGCCAGACGAACACACCAACTGTATGGTCCCTAACTAAGCAACGCTCGTACTATGGGTACCGTACAATGGACTGGGGGCGATCCCAGTGACACCCAGACCTGGGCAAATTACGAAAAGGCCATTTTCGAAATTTACCCCGGCGGGAAACGAACCCGCAACCCCCATGTGCAGTGAGCCGAGCGGCCTACGCTCGAAACCACTGCGCCAAGTGGTCTTCAAAAATACAGTTAGCAGTTAAAGAGTTTGTATGGTCAATACAGAACACCCGCTATAGATCAAAAATACAGATTTACGATCTCTATGTTTTGTAGAGATATGAGTCGACTCTACAAACCAACCCCAACATCGTGTTGAGCGCAAGATCGTAACGGTGCACTGTGTACCGCAGTGTTATTGCCCCATAACCTCAAGCATTAAGTGCCCCATTCCCATCCCTTACGACTCGCGAGGAGGTAAAAACACGTGCAGATGATAGAACTATGAGGTAGAAGGTATTTCAAAATAACGTCTTGGCCAGATCATTGGCCAACTTTGTTTATACTATGTACGATTCTACTTTGTGTAGACGGAGGAAGTCAATGTTTATGCCAAAATATAGAATAGCACTTTGAGGGAATAGTACATTTAATAATTCTTTGAGAGAATGCCACTGACACTTAGATGAAGACAATAATTTTTGGTCATTATAGAGTCACTAGTAAATATTTTAGCAGCTAAGAATGCAAGGTTAAAATTGTATGTTCACCAAAAACCTGATTTATCAATGTAATGTCTACGTTCATGTTTATCTATCTCATATTTTAGATATGTTGTATAGTATATATATTTGCTAGTAAGGTTTGAGTTAAAAAAAGGAAAAAAGTATTTCAGGTCTAGTTACGTCTCCGGGGCGGAATAATAAGCAATTTGCAAGGGAAATACGCAAACACTGGGAATATAAGTTTTCGCAAACTTAATAAAACCCAGTTTGCGAGAAAAAGGTTCTGCATTTGGGAAATAGAAATCTATGTAATTACAACTTAACATTGAAAAAAAAAACAATAGCGGGCGTAGCGGGTTAGAAATATTTACTTACATAGATAGGTAGTAATGGGTGTAGAAAACGGCTATAAAATGATAAATATGAACAGTTATTAAACTGTTCATATTTAAACTGGTATAAGTAGGATAATTTATAGCAAATTGGATAATTGCTGAAAATGTAATTATCACTTAATGGTTCGTTAAGAATTAATGCCTCAGAAGTTGGACTTTCTTTTTCCACGTAATTAAAAAGATATTGATTACGGCTGAATTCCCGAGTTTCGTTTTCCATGGGGTGTTACTTTGGTCGCAGGGTTACTTAGAATATCCGGCCTCGGAGCACAATCTTCTATCGTAATCGTATCGCTATCGAGAGTCACTGTCATTCTTATTTACGGAATCTGCCATATGAGGAACGACATGGCGGTTGTCGTGGTGGAACGTAAAACCAAATTAGAATAATTTAGCAAAATATTATAAGCGCCACACAAACTGACCAACTGTATGGTCCGAAACTAAGCAACGCTTTTACTGTGGTAACTGTGCAAGGGACAGTGGGCGGGAAACGATTGCCGACCAGGGCAATTTTGGCTTGAAAGGAACCTTTGTAGCCTTTGAACCCGGTGCTAAACCGAACCCGAGGTAGCGACCGTCAAACATTTTATACATTATATAAAATACATTATTTCGTAGTGTGACTTAAAACAGAGAGTACGTTTCAGTAATAGTAGTACGATTACTTTCGGCGCTAGACGTCTTTGATGCGACATAAAACCGAAGACACGACGGGAGTTATTGCGTCGTAATAATGTGACGTTCGGACGTTTTGTACGTCTGACTTCTAAGCCAAAATGACTAGGAACAGTCGTTTTATCGCACCGACAATGCGACAATATTGATTAGAGACAATGTTCTTCTCTGAGAGTGATGAGTCTTTTCTGCTATCATGTTGGTCTCATGGTACGATCGTAAGCATTTCTACTCATTGCAATGGGTGTGTGCGGATTCAATCCTCAGCGGGGCTCGGCAATGGCCTTTCATAATTTGCCCTAATCCGAGTGTCGCTAGGATTTCCACCAGTCCTTTGTGCTGTACTTTGCTCAGTTCGGGACGGTACAGTTGAAGTGTTAGTCTGACGATATTGATTTATTTGTGTCGCGTTTTTTACTCTATAATATGTCCTATAAGAGGTTAAATTTATATATGAAGACGTCCGATGCGGAAATAAATTACAATATATAATCTCTAAATCTTATGCTGACCCTCCAGAAGACTTGTAATATTGACATACATTTTCCCCTGTTACTAAAGGGAAGTACCAGGTGCTAAAGTTGTGGGTACATTAGACACAAGAGTGTGTGTAGGAACCTCATCTCTACTAGAAACGTGAGCACATATTCATTCCCAAAAGTTCTTAGCTGCGTCTACATTCTATATGGATTTATTAGGCACTTTTATGGGAGTAGAAAGGCTACGTATGTAAGTACAGTTACTCAGAAGAGTGGATGTGCTAGGTACCTACTATATGATTCTATGTAAGGTACATCTTACGTTCATCGTTCTTACAAGTGTATCTACTGAGTGCTATGTATTTTTCCCGCGCCGACTCGCGCTCCCCGCTGAGACATCTCGATATTGATTTCTAGTTCAAAGTTAGCGTATACTATTGCAATACATAGTAACATCTGTGGAGGTAGTACTTACACATCTTGTAGATTTAGACGCTAATAGATAATATTCGTAAGATTAAGATTTTTCAATTTTAATTATAAAACACATAAAATTGAGCTTATGGAGTATTCTTATAAGAATAAGAAATAAACGATAAGTATTTTACCTTCACTAGTTATTTTTTATTATATGTGCTGTGTAATTATACAATTTCTAAGTAATTTTAATATACCCCCATTTCTGCTCAATTAAAACTGGATTATGTTTACTCAAAACCATCTCTATCCTTCTAACGACACTTCCATTATTACAAGAACTCCTCAGATCTATAGAAAAAAAAAATACATAGAATTTTCTATTCGCCTTTAGGGTTCCGTAGTCCCTACGAGGAACCGTTATCAGATCACACAGTCTGTCCGGCCGTCCCAGTTTGTCACAGTGTTATAGCTTTTGACGAAAGTAAAAGAAATTTGGAACAAAGATGCCAATTGATAAAAGATCTCAATTCCAAAAATATTAATGTTATAAAACTACATTTTTTGATGTACCTCACTATACGCGGAAAGTGGGCTTTATAGGTATCCCATTATGTGGGGTGTCGTTGAAAAGGTATTTTACAAAGAAATACTGTTCCGATACACCATTTTATCAGCAGCAGTACCGTTTGCGAGATTTTGAGCTGTAAAGGTTAAGGCAACCAATGTGTAGCTCTTGCCAGACGAAACAGCCTGGGAACTATTGGGCGGTTATATTTTATAACCGCCCAAAAGTTCTAGCTACGGGACCCTACACTGAGTTGCCAGATACGTACTCGGCCGGTTTCATTTATTCTGTACTCGTCGGTACATAAGCGGATCAGACAGTATTAAAAACGTAACAAAAGATACATATCGCATGAAACTTTCCATTCTGACAATGGACAAACATATCTACATACAAAGCGGGCACAATACGCGCTATGTATAGATGGAAGCCGATTCATTGTGGATAGCAGACTATGGCATAACTGGTAGGTACCTGATAACAATTTCTGACTTGTAATTGTTATGGGATGTGTTATAGGTAGATCGCTAGGTTCTTCATACCTCAAACGGTTGCTGTAGATAATAAACAATGATAATAATAAATATCGCCAGACTGACACACCAACTGTATGTTCCCAAACTAAGCAATGCTTGTACTATGGGTACCGTACAATGGACTGCAGGCGATCCCAGTGACACCCAGACCTGGGATTATTACGAAAATTACGGCCATGAAATGATATTATCCTTTAGTGCATTATAAAAGGGTGTAAAACTGTGGAAGGAGCCAATGAGATGACAAACAGTGGCCTACCTCTATGGAAATAGTGGTATAGCCAAGCTGTAGCCTGTAGTCAGTTGACTACAGCTCATATACGGGCTGGCTCGACTGAGATAGTACCACCCAGTCACAGAAGATCGGCGTAAAGTAGATATTATAGGTGTGTTTCGTTCGTTGAGACAGTGAGTCAGAAGCCCAATTCTGCCTACATTCTCCTCCTGCTATCCCACTCCTTTTTAGGTCGGCATTGTGCGGCTACGGTAGGCTACGGTACAAAGAAAGTGCTTAACATCAGGCGGATCATACGGTTGTTTGTAGGCTTTGTTGTAAGTATACAAAAAAGGCATAAGTAAGTGTATGCATTTCTGGGCAAGTAAAAATATTTCCTATAGCAGGAACACATGAAGAATAAGTTGTAAGTAAGTACTCTTTGTAACATGTAAATTACCGTCAATTTTTTCACCATTACTCATGTTCAAAAGGAGGTAAAACTACGCGACTGTGTGCTACAATATACTAGTCTAACAATTACGGAGCCATTAGTATGTAAATTCGTGAAACGGCCACCGGCCACCGGAAAATTCTAATTTCATAGACGAGGTCAGTAATCGTTTTCGTGTTATTCGGCCACGTAGACGGGGTACTGTTCGCGAGAGAAAAAATTATGGGAAGATTCCTACATCTGTACCACACAGTATACACACCCCTTCCCTGCATATGCTGCATTTAATAAATAAATAATAAAGAATATCTCCAAACTGACACACCAACTGTATGGTCCCAAACTACGCAACGCTTGTACTATGTGTACCGTACAATGGACTGGGGGCTATCCCAGTGAAACCCAGACCACGGCAAAAGGCCATTTTTCAAATTTACCCCAGCGAGAATCGAACCCGCAAACACCATGTGCAGTGAGCCGAGCGACCTACGCTCGAACCATTGCGCCAAGCGGACGTCATTTGGGGGTTACATCAGCATTAAGAGTTTTGAGTCGTGAAGAAAAAATATTTGGATGATGGACTGAAGATGGATTGGAAAGAACGCTCGCCAAACGATTGAAACGGTGGGCTTTTGTTAGAAACCAGCATGTCTCGGGTCGACTGCAATATGTAATTAATGATGCAATTAAAAGCATTGTATACTTACTTACTGAAAAGAAATAAATATTTAAAGACTTCCAAGTAACATAAGTCTCTCCTCCCTTGTATTAAAAACGCAAACTACAATGAATATGAACACTTTTTTCCTGTTTGCAAACACCTATGTAATGTCTTGTGCAGAGCACGCGATCGAGAAATAACGGCATGTCCACAAAAACATTATTTTTCCTACTCCGGGAGACTGACAAATCGCTGTGTTTTTCCAAATCGTATAAGATTCTGAAATCAGAGTTCCAGGCTTTTCTTATAAATATGTTTCTGAATAAGCGGAATACATTTACCTGATTTCAGAGAGCTAGTTATGAAACGTGAACTCAGGATGGTGGGATAAGCTATCAAATGCATGGAAATGTGACAAATTGTCGATAAGCAAACACGCGTCGCCATTCCCATACATAATATAATATATATTAGCGACAATTTGTATAAAACAAACGTTTGCAGACATTGTACCCATTATTGAGGCAGGCCAAATTCCGTCTTTTCCTTACCGATCGCTCGCTCACTCTGCACAAGGCATACAAACCACAAGCGCTAGTGCATTTTGTAAGTAAAATAAGCTACCTTAGGTCTTAAGTGCCCTTTTGTGCGGCTCATAAATATTCATTGTTCGACTTAAAGGTCGGTATGTGCCCATTGAAGGTTGTTGCACTGTTTTTGTTGCTAATGCTGTGAAACACCTGGCTATCGATCTAGCTTGTTCACTTGTAGGAATGTTTGTTCAATTCATTTAGGTAGAGGAAATGATAAGGTTCTGGACTGGTCTCCTATTCTCCAGGGCGAAGCGAAGTAGATGGAGCCGGAGGGCGGACGAGCAATTCAAAAACATTATTTTATTCCCAAAGAATTACATTAGCATGAAATAATTGTATGAAAAAAAGATAAGTAGAACGAAAGACTCAGGATCTGACTAATAAAAATACATTAACATTTTCACTATAGAACATGAAGGAAGGGAGCTTTGTAACCCTCAAACTTATCAGCATATACCGAAAGTCCAATTTTTTATTAGACTTAAACGAAAGGTGCCAATGTCACTTTTCGATAGAAATATAACATAATTATTATGCATATAAGGTTCAAATTCATAGAACAGTGGCATTTCTAGCTGTCATTTACTTGGTCTTATTGGAAATCAAACTAGTTTTGTCTCCCGCTTTGCAATTGCAAGTAAGTGGATGAAATACTATTTCCTATTTCTGTTCTGAATAACATCGTAGAGTTTTTCCCTAGGACTCTCTAGAGAGTATCTCTGAGAGTACTTTCTTCTTTACTCCTGTGGAAGTCACAGCGATGGGAATAGTAAAGAGATGGGGATGTGTGAAGAGCGAACATTAAACTAAACAGTCCATAGTTTTGTTAAGAATATAAGTAACGGTATATACAATACCAAGACAATTACATTCAGTCGCTTTAAGTTCTAAAATAGGTAGTCTGAAACGTCTCACAACAAAAACCATTCACAATTTGACGAGCAACCCAAATAAATGATGTAAGAGGTGAACGAACCGGCTATTGTCGGGATTTGAACCCGTGACCTCCAATTCACAGCTCAGTAATCACTGTGAACTTTGATGTTAGGGATATTGTTTAGAAAGGGATTAATGTGTGCCATGTTGATTTGTACTCAACCATAGACCAAGTGGCATTAATTTTCTCCGTACGTACTGTATACGTATTGCAGTATATTCCTAGTTTATAGATAACAGTTTAATGTTGGTACTATACTATATAGCTGTCTATAACCAAAGCTGAACACTTTGCGAAGGAAAACATTTTAAAGGATTTTCTTTCGAGCATGATGACTTGAAATATATTACTATATTTTGCCACACAACTTAATCTAAAGCTCGATTTTAAGAGACGTAGGTATAGGAAAATACAGGCTGACAATGCGTCTGATTCCTTTCTATAGGTCTGTCCAGCATCAGATCAGGCAGGTGGAGCGTTGAAACTAGTAACGAGGGACTAATTAGAACAGTCTTAAATGAATTATGTAGAGTCTAACTAAGGTGAACTAGAACTAAGCTCTCTAGTTAAAGCATTAGTAGCCGGGTTCCGTATCTGGAATTCTCTTTAAAGAAACAGTTAGCTAAGCAAGGGGCGGACTTTGCTCTTAAAATTGTTATTTAAAGTGCTTACTCAAATCAGTCGATGATTTTTTCCGCAATCCAACCATTATACCGTAGACCGTAGACGGTTTCGTAAATATCTTAACCGCAATCTTGGATCATTACGCGAAACCACTTCCTACGTTTTGTATCAAGATTTTATAACACGAACCGTTCACGTGCTATTTCTAAATGGATGGTAATTAAATTAATGCTAGAGCTAGGTAAGCCGGTATCGTGACTTTATCACCTACACCGCTGAAAATAAACAAATTGGAGACGCAATCGTTTTAGAATAAGCAAGATTATTGTTATTAATTTAATCCTTTATATAAGGATTTCGAATATTAAGAGATTTCATTGGTTGAAAACGTATTTAATAATATGAAAGGTTCATATTTAGAGTAAAATGTCGATTGAAAATCTTGAAATAAATATTCAATAGAAGAGTTTCGCTGAGTTGTACCAGATATACTAAAAATCTTAATCCAATCCGCAATGGGACCAAGCCAGGGCATTAGAGAGAACTGTTTTTAACGTCAGCAATATATAATTAATATATTTGTGTGTTCAGTTTAATAAGTTTATTGTGATGCGAACAGTTATCGAATGCATTAAATCCATAATTAATTTGTCCTTCCTTGCCGCAGTTGCATAGAAACTCATATTGTTTTGTAAATAAAAAGCACAGCAAAAACGACCTCAATCCCCCTCAATAGGGGAGAATGCATGCATGCGATTCACACACAGGAACACACTTATTACTGCATACACGATGCGCCTTGACCCAATTCCAGGGAAGCCAGCTCGCGCCCGGGACCTGCCGCGAGGTTGAAGGTCGTGGGGTTGTGCGAGGAACGATTGCACGGTAGAACAAGGTTTACTAGTGGAAGTTGTCCCAGATGCAATTATGTAATGGAAGAAATTCTATTTAACTTGCTTATCTAAAAAAGGAGTTAAGGGTAAAAAAATTAAAAAATTAAAAAACCCCTGATGCGGATAATCTTCAAACGGATATAAGAACACTCTCAAACATAATACCTTTCTAACAAAATAACAAAACAAATCGGTTCATCTGCTTGGCCGCTACGATGCCACAGACGGACACACAGATACACATGTTAAACTTATAACACCCCTCTTTTTTCGTCGGTGGTTAAAAAGAGGTAGGTTGATGATGTAATCAAGATAGCGGAGGAAGCAAGAGCGTACGTGTATTCATACTGACGCAGTATAGAAAAGTTATGACGCAGGTTACGCGCAGTTGACTAGGAGTAGTTAAGACGTAGATGCACAGCCCGCTACGCATTCGGTTGTTGGCTGTTTGTATTACCGTGAGTTTGCACTGCCCAGGCATTTACAACGATCTTGTTGTTCTCTATTTGTGTAAATGTTTCGTCAGTGCAAAGGGTTTACGTCTAAACTATAAGTCGGCACCTGAGCCGATCCTTCCGTGCGGGGTTGGTATACCAGAGTTACGTATTAACATTTTGGTCTGGGTCACGGTGTGTATCAAAAGTAATTTTCATGCATTTTTGACTATATTTTAAGAATAGTTTCAGTATCTTTGTCCATAACATTGCCCTGGCACACCAAACCGGTCAGTATATCTCTCGGTAATTATACATAGAGATTAAGCTGATGTTTGTCACATTAAGCCTTGCATAGCATCAGTTGCTGTTAATGTTATATTTTAAACTTTCTTTATTTAATTTAAAGCCAGTCATGTATACAAAAAAAACAAGTCAATGGCTAGAATTCGTTTGAGGCTTTGCGTCGTTTAATTGGTTTCGTCGAAGTCAACTTATTTATAACATCGAAGATGTTACAAGATACCCTGTAAGCAAAATTCATGGAAAGTTATGAATAATAAGGGGCTTTGAGTTTTATCGGAAGAAATAAACAGAACACGTGCCGACCTAAAATATATTACAAAAGATTGAGGTACCAAAGACAAGTCGGAAGTAAAGACAAGTCACTGGAGCGAGTTGTGAGTACTAGAGTATCGACTAACAAGAAAGTTCATGAAAGTGGAAGAAGGACAGTTCACATCCATTAATATTTTGCAGAAGACTGATATTAAGTATTTAGGACCGAAATACCAACGGCGAAATAGGGGTTGACTGCATTGCACCTTTGCCTACCTATCCATTTAGGGAATACAGGCAGGATGGTGTACAAAGGTCAAATAGACGGCTTAGATGATGAAATGATGGTAAATGTAATATCTAAGTGTTTAAACTTTTTGCAAAGTATTTAGGTAGTGTAGGTAGGTACGACGTCAGTATAGGTCTTTAGGTCCCAATGTACCTAATAGAAGGTGACCCTATTGGTAAATACCATATTATTATATCTAACCCAGAAGGGACTGGAAGCATTTTTTACCGGGCATACTAGCGTAAAATAAAACATCTGTAGAATAGTAACGAAAAAACCTCTGGCTATAACGCAAAAGGTTGCATGCAACACAGCTACAAATAACGAAGTACCTACGTATCGAAATGTGCCGGGATCACAATAAAATCAATGTAGCTTGCCCCTAGCTCTGAAGGCTGTCCAGGGCTCCAGTGACGTAGGAGCGAGAGAGACAAACACACTAGTACACTGCAAGTACGAGCAGGATAGGTACACCTGCCAATTTTATAGAGGCATAATACATTTTACTGCGGAGTGCAATAACGTTTGGTTTTAATTAAAATTGAGTAATCAAAGAGTCCATTATTCGCTGGCTTCCCTAATGCATGTAGGTTGAGAGTTTATGTAAAGTTGTTGGTTAATTAAGAGCAAATATTCCTATGAAAACAGAACTGCAAGGCTCTACAAAAATAGAGCAAATAGATTCGAGATTACTAGCAAAAGAGAAACTGGCGTAGCACCACCCACCCATACCAATGTCACTCTTGTCATCCGAGATTTCCTAGAGACCAAAATTAAACGCAATAAATCCCTGGGCTCTATCTAAAATATAGGTAGATACAATAAGATAACCTGCGTATAAGAGTAGGCTTCATCTTTGCGTAAACTGGAAAGGTGCCTACATCCTCTTGAGAAGACCTTTCGCGAAAAGTGAAATATCAAAAGGTTATCATACAAAAAGTTTCCTTATCGCAAGCTCGACGTGAAAATATTCCTAGGTTTTAACTTGTCCTTTGAATCAACAGATTGTGTATATTTTGTGAGTAACGAGAAGCAACAAGTGCTATCATTTAATAATTTAGGAAATTGTAATTTAAACATGAAAGGAAATCCAATCAGATTAAGAAATAGAACAGGATAAGCGCTATTTCGAGCCATATTTTTGTAGCATCGATATGACTAATCTAATATACGAGGAAAATTTGGTAATTTGAAAATACAAACATAATTCAAATTCAAATCGTTTATTTCGTTTAGGCCTACGGGGACACTAACAAATTGTCAATTTTACGTATTTTTTTTCTTATATCTGCAACCAGATCGGAACGCGACCTCGACTGAGAAGATCCGGCAAGAAACTCAGCGGGCTTGTTTTTTACATTTTGTTAGGTACATTTATTTCCTTAATTATTTTTTTATCGCTAGTTGCTGATATCCTACTAATATTATAAATGCGAAAGTTTGTGAGTGTGGATGTATGTATGTATGTATGTATGTATGTTTGTTACTCCTTCACGCAAAAACTACTGAACGGATTTGGATGAAATTTGGAACACAGATAGATTATAACCGGGATTAACATATAGGATACTTTTTAACCCGATAATCCCGAAATTTTTGCTAAGTTAAAATACTACGCGGATGAAGTCGCGGGGCACAGCTAGTAGTTAATAATTTCAAAGGGCAGTAGATATAAATATAATAGCTCCAGCCTTTTGAGGTTACCAATACATACCTAAGTTAAACACCGATAGGTGCAGTTGCTACTTTCTATAATCGGTACTCCCCTATCTCACACTCATTAGGAAACAGTAAACGATTAATGTTTAAGGCTAAAGCGCCCATCTAGCCCGCGAAGTTCAAATTTTTTGAGTTCTTTTAGAAATTTTTCAAAATCTGACTAAAATAAAAGACAAATTTTGTAATTCGCGAAAAATACCATGTGCAGTGCATTTATTAATATATCCAACTTACTCTAAAACATTTCAAGAACGACAGCTATCCAGATAATCTGGCAATTTTTGTATATTTAGTGATTTACTAGTATCATATCCACCGTGATAATATTTAGAGTAAAATAAATGTATTAATAAATGCACTGCACACGGTATTTTTCGCGAATTACAAAACTTGTCTTTTATTATTGTCAGATTTTGAAAAATTTCTAAATCAACTCAAAAAATTTGAACTTCGCGGGCTAGATGGGCGCTTTAGCCTTAAAGCCATCATTCATCATGATGTATTTTAATGATTTAATATCGATATAAACTAAAGTCTGTTATATACAAATTAGATTACATTGGAATACTCATATTACTTAATTTAACATATCCGATAAAATGTTTAAATTTAAGTTAGTAACGGAATCTCTTACTGGACGACCTAATTAAGCCTCCATATTGGATCACGTTGACTAAAACACACAACAGCCAATCTCAGACGAGATTGAAATTTTATTGACCAATCACGGCAGAGTACGGAGAACATCAGCCAATCGGGCGTCTTGGATCACGCTTCTGACGTCATACAGGCACTGTTAAGATTTAATGGGGCAAAAGAGACGGGATTTGACATAATTTACTTAGATAGGACTTGTATGGAAGAGAGGGGGCCAATGAATATTCATTATTATGAGGTAACAATTTAAACAAAGATGGTTCATTTTGTCACGTCTTGTTAAATTCGTCTTCGTAATATAATACGTTGCGGTACTCAAAATATTGGGATTGGTGGAGGTATATTTAGAACAGTGTAGGTTGAATTTGATCCTGAAACTGCCTACCCACGATCCGTATTATACCACCCACGCAACTGTGGGATGTTTGAGCAAGTTAGGGGTAAGTATGAGTTTTAAACGTCCAACCTATTCTAATACGATTCAGCGATCAAAAATCTCCATATATTGCCCAGCGAAGCTGTGAAATTTATAGAAGAATCGATCACTTGATTGGTATTCGAAGCCGTCAAAACTTGTACTAAGCCCTAAATACGTAAAATCTGTCTTGTGATGTGTATGTGCGTCACACAGCATCTCTACTTTGAATTTACACGCTAGGCTCTAGATATAATATTTGTTAGTTTAGAAAAGTCAAAATAGGTGCACGGGTGACCGATAGGCGCTGTATAATGTTCCATACCATTTAACGTAGTCGCTAGTGACTAGCGAGCGGAAAACACGCTTAAATCTCGTGGTAGAGCCTAATGTCGACGTATACTCTCGAGTTTCCCAACATACACATTTTAATTCTACACAAAAATCAGTGAATCGTATGCTTCTACACGAGTAGATAGGTACATATAAGATCTAGACTTCAAGAACGACTGAATATTATAGTTATATTAATAATAATTAGGTAGGCACCGTGGGAACACAGCGGCTCGCCAACGTAAATAGAAAAGATTACGTATCCTTGATGTGAAATCGATAGAGTACTGTCGGAGAATTAATCCTATTGAGTAGAAACGTCCTTTTAATGTTTTGTACATAACAAATTCAGAGTACCCAATATAGCTGTTATTCCTATAGAGCTGAGGTATTAACTATTTTGAATTCAGATAATAATTCTGAATGACAGGCAGCGTGTTGCCTCAATGTATGGATGTAATATGCGATAATAGTCGGAATTCAGAGAGTTATATTTGAAAATTTTAATTAATGATGGTGCAGAGTAAGAAATAATTAATGTACAAATTATTTTCTACACAGACTAGTGAGATTTTTTGAATTGTTAATATCAGAACCACTACTGGTATGTACGTTAAAAGTATAAATTCACATTAGTTTGTATTTTGGACACCAGTAACCAAGTACTTACTGAATTTAATGTGAATATATTTGTCTCGGACTGGATAATGATCCCATTAGTACCTTGTTCAGAAAGAAAATTGTATAGGTATACAGGATGTTTCAAAAATTCAAAACGCTTCTAGGAAGTTCGGATTTGTGTCTAGTATATAATTAAAGGTACCTAATATACATATTTTTATCAAAATTTAGAACACCTTTTTTCAATTTTATTCATCCCGTCTATTTTAGATAATTTACATATTCAAGTCCTATGCAACATGATTACATTGAAAAAAAATTATTTGTGGCTGCTACTCCTAAACGCAAGTTACACAGTTTACTAGACAGTCAGGTGGGTTTTAAAGCTGCAACAAATATTCAAAGACTAGTAACTCAGAAATTATGATAGTGAAGTCTAAGAGAGTAGTAGAGTTCATAATACGTCCCCACGCAAACTTAAGTCGTCCACACTTGTGCGTTCGTCTTTGTTCGTTTCGGCTGGCTGTTCATATATCTATAGAAATATTTCCTCAAATATTAATGTATTTCCATCCCATTTATGTGTATTAATGGATTTACGGTATATAAGAGCTTCGGAAACATCACTATTGTTTTCTCGGAAATATACAGTAAGCTTTAGTATCTTGCTTCTTGGTATCTTAATAAATAAATTGGACAGAAACAAAATATGATCTCTATAAGATGTTATGAATACTTAGAGTATTTTCTAAAGCTCTATTGAAAGATGATTGAAAGTAAAGAGGCTTAATGTGAAAATACGTTTTATTAGCTAGCTACCTATTTATTAAATTTCCCTGCCTGCCTCTTCAGACAAAATATATATTTTGCAGAAGAGCTTGTAGGGGTCTACGGGTCTTTCTTACGGGTCAAATCAATACGCTAAAATGTATGGAAATGATACCAGCCGCGTGATCGACAGATTATGTCATCCCTATATACAATACATGTAACAAATAAAAAAGTTCTTGGTACTGCCATATTGTTAAGAGGGTGATAATGTCACCTTTCAGCTCAATCTTGAATAATTACATTTTAAAATCCAATAAGTGTGGCCTAGTCGTTAGAGGAGTCCCGAAATTGTCTGTAAGTAACCCAATAAACAATGTAATCAGTAGAAAAGTGGTAGGAGTTGATTAGAACCTTTGTTAGGCCTTTTCGTATTTTGCCTTGGTCTGGGTGTCACTGGGATCACCCCCAGTCCATTTTACGGTACCCACAGTACAAGCGTTGCTTAATTTGGGACCATACAGTTGGTGTACCATACAGTAGATGTAAATACATCTATACTGACCAGCTTCATATCTCATAAGCTAAGTCATATCTTAGCCTGTACTGTACCCAACTCCCAAGGCACACAAGTCTGAGTGTATTATAATTAGTAAATATTGTTGTGAGGTGATTCACCTGGGTTTCCAGCTAAGAACAGAAATAGGGAATCGGGAAAATGTCAATCCAACAAATACCAACTGGTGCTATTGCAATGAGTAGTATTATTATTGTCTTTTGTGTTTGCGCTCTACCTAACCTAATGCCTAGTTCCAGGAATATATACTCTTAATTAAAGGGAAATAATATTTGTAATATGCACACAGGATGTGCTGTGCAGATTTTTCGTGATCGTTATTAAGCATCCCACATTGACAAAGGTTACGAAGGGCCAAACTAAAAAAGATAAACTACTTACCTTCTGGTAAGCAGATTCAGACCTGTTGTTACGATAATCCATATTGAGAAATACCATAAATATAAACTTTTACATAGGTACTTATATTATTTTACGATCGTAATTTTTCTTGCCATTACTTCTTTCAATCATAAAGTAACACGTCATTTATAATGGCTCATTATGTAATCAATACCACAGTTTCAGAAATAGATTGGCGCCAGTCTTTGAGGACAGTCGGCTTGTGTTAATAATTAATCTGATAATGCCGCCTTTTCTTTGTAACTGTGCGAAATTAGAACTAGGGCACACGTGTCTTCCGAGAACCTGGGTACTTAGCTTTTTGTAACAGAAAGTATAATAAAAAGTATATACCAAACGTAGTAAATATTCAGTTGTATCTATATTTGCCGGGATGTGCCGCTGTCGATTTACCTGCGTTGACTTTTCCCGGTTAAAAATAATAATTTATTTATCCTCTTTCGTACAGTGACATACATTTTCAAAACACTATTACATATGTATCAACTCAAAATAAATTATTTTATTTTAATGGGTACCTACTTGTTTGCTGGTTTTGATTAATTTTTAAAAAATATACCTTTTGCTATCCCAAATTTCGTCAAATCTGCTCAGCCGTTTGAAATTCTGTCGAAATTTCAAACTTTCTATCGCATTTTCACTATGACTACACATTAAGTAGTTCCTAAGCTGATTCAGTCCACATTTTTTATTTCCCATTGTAGGCTTCCCTATTGCATCCAAATCTAATTCCGCGCGCAGACTGACCCATTAACTATCTACGTCCATTGTCCCTTCAACTTCATCCCGCTATTTCGGGCCCGCATCGATTTTCGCAAATTTAGTTTCGCCAGCCGTCTGACCCAATAAACCGATGTTATAATAAATAATACATTACTGCATTATTACTGTGCATTTAGAACTAACTGACGCAATGGTCGGGAATGTCATTGTCCAAGTCCTGATTTGATTTGTAGAAGATTTTTTATTGTTTTAAAGGTATCGAATGTGTCCACCAAAAAGCTAGACTGTTGGTTAATTGATTGTAATTTGTAATACAGTTATGAAAATTAAGTTAAAACAATTTAAGATAGGTCCATTGCAGTGCAGGGTATAAAAGTCAGGTAAATAATCGTTTGTCGAGTATGGTTATTGATAAAGTTGGCGAGTAAGTAGTATTTCTTTATAATAACTCGTAAGTAGTTATCAGCAAAATAATACATAGAAACCATAAGAAAGCAAATGCCATATTTATGACTACTTGAGCGCTGATTCATAATCAATTTCCTACCGAAGTGGTAACAGTAAATGAATAGCGCAATTCCGAATGTTAAACGCAACTGTACTAGCAATATTTATATTTCCGCGAATTCACGTCTCGAAAGACCGTCTAGTAAGCACACAGCAATTATGAAATCAAAGAAACTCGAATGTGTACAGCAAATACACCGTTGATTTCCTATAAGAGTGCGCAAATATTTGTACGACTACGGTAAATATGAATGTACTCACTTGCCGAAGAGCGGATGCCACAAGTGGATGGACGAGGGGTCGTGCGGATGCGGCGGCATCAGCGGCGGCTCGCCCAGCGGCGTGGTGCTGCCCACCTCCGGCTCGTCGCGTCGCCTGCCCATCGCTGCGGGAGGGTTCGAGGTCCTCCGCGACGACCCGACTCCCGACACGGCCGCCGCGGCCGGCTCCAACAAGTTGTGCAACGATTTCACACTTATCCTCGGCCGCGGAGACTCCTGACAGCTCGACGTGCTACTTCTGTGCTGTGCTTGCGCTTCCGAATGCTTCATTGATTGCAAATAGTTATTATTCGGGTAGTAAGGAGACGTTGGGCTCTTTTGCTGCCCGCTTCGCGGCGACCGCTGGCTGCCCATTAAGTTCGGATTAAAATACGGTATTTGTAAGCCCGGTAGCGGCATGTTCGGCCGTATGTTGGGGTTCATTCCCGGGTACATATTCTGTATGAAGGAATTGTGTGCCATCGCCCTCTGATTGGCATTGTAATTGTGGGCCATTGGACTCGTTCTCGACGATACGTGACTTTTACTTGGATGATTCTTAGTAGAATGCACGTACGGGTTTTGCACGTCGCTAGATTTTGACGCCATTTCCTTCATTTGGGACTCCATCGAGTTTGATTTGGATCTCGAGTTGGCATGGTTCATCGCCTCCTGCCACATGGCGAACTGAAGCCGGTTATCGTAGTCCATCGGTGGCATCATGGGGAAACCGGACTGCCCCATGAAGCGGGCAGACGGGTTAAACATCTGCGACAAGTCTTGGTAATTCGAGCCCGTGTATCCCGATGAGTTTAGAGCTTTAAGGAAATCCATGTTTTGCGAACACGCCGCCATCGCTTCGAGTTGGCTAATATAAGGTAGCCAAAACATTTGATTGAACGCAGCGGAGGTCGCGGCGTCTATGTCACCCGCTAACGCGTCCATCGACGGTATAGGCTTGGGCTGGCTAGTTTGGTCAGGTTGCGAAGTGCTAGTGTGTTCCGCACTAGACGAACTTTTCGTAGTCGTCGATGGCTTAGATTCTTTCGGTTTCGGGGACACGAGCTGCTTAGCCTCGTTCTCCATTATGTTTTCTAGTTGCGATAATGATATAACGAGTATATCCGGGTCCTGCAGTACCGCGGGGAAGGCGAAAGCCTCCGGCAACCTCAATTCGGGCCTCTGTATCAACAACGCCGGTATTTCTTGTCCGGGAGACGCAAGGATCTGATTTAATTTATCTTTAGGAACTAGCAGAGGGTCTGGAATGTTAAAGTCGTGATTCAATTTAAGCATTTGCAATTGTTTTATTGGACTAGCTTCGTCTGTCGATTTATGCGATTGTTTCTCAGGTTTTTTTGATCTGGACTCTGTTATGTGATCGTCCCCACACTTGTTGAATACTTTGCTAATTTTGGCGAGCTCCTCCGTCGATTCCCGTCTCATCCTTTTCTCCTGCGGCTCGCCGAACTCCTTGTTGAGCTTCCTCATCTCGTCGGAGCAACTCGTCACCGTCGGGCTGGCGGATTTCCTATGTTTACCTAAGTTCAACGGTTCGCATTGTTGCTTAGTTATCGTCACCTCGGACGTGTACATCTTGGGCGAGGGCGACGAGAGCAGCGTCTCTAGGAACAACGTCTGTTTGCTTTTCGTGAGTGGCATAGTGAATATTTCCGGCGAGGACGGCACGGCGGGAATGCCGCTCGGCTGCGGCGACTGCATCGCATCGGACTCCCTCGACGGCGCCCGCGGTATGTCTATCCTTCTCGGTGACGCATGCGGGGTGGGCAATCTACGATGCACACTTAAATCTTTAGGTTGGTCGTCACTTTTATCTGACAGATTATCTTCCATGGCGTTCGTGGTTTCCGCGGCGCTCGCTACGTCGCAAGGGTTCGCATTGCTTTCGCCATTTTTTATGCTCAAATCGGTGGGAGTTAATTCTTCACTGTTCGATGTTTCTTCTAGCTCTTTCATAAAATCTATGTTTTCCTCTTCCTGTTTCAACGCCCGCTGATCGGTAGGATTGATGTCGCACGGGATAGAGTCATCGTTTTCAATCTTAGGCGTAAGATGTTCACTGACGTTCGCGACGGTATCTTCATTAGTAACCTCATTAGTTTCACTGGGTAACGTTATTTCGCTCTGGTCCGGTAACGACTGTTGCGGTAGCTCCTCCAACGGTTTGCTCTCATAAGTCTCGTGCAAATCAGGTACTCGGTCAGTATACATCACGTCGGTCGTGTCGACGTCACTCTGTAGCCTCTTCTCGGCGCTCTGATCGTACTCTAATTGGTTAACTTCATTGGTTTCCTGCATCTCCGCCGCGGCGTCGAGCGTCTCGAGCGCGCACTCCGCCGGGGGCTCTGCGGGAGCGAACGCTCGGTCTGTCATGTACGACTGCTCGACGTGCCGCTGCGTGTGCTCGGGGGGCGGCAGGTGGTCTCCTATGTGATGCAGGTGCAGGAGACCCTGCGCAGCGGTTATACTACTCCGACTCGGAGACCCTAGGGTATGCTCTAGCCGATCTATGATATCGGCGACGGGCGCTCCGCCCAATAAAATATCATCCTCCTCCTCTGGATAGTCTCCCGACCCGTGCACCAGGTGGGCGAGCTTGTCCAGCGCTTGGCCGAGGATCTGGTTGTCCTCGCAGCCCTTCTCGACGAGCGACTCCAACAGAGCTTCGTCGTGGGGCCCGCCGAGCTCGGGCAAGTAGTGCGCCTCGCTGATCGTCTCGAACAGATCCTTGTGGACCATGTCGCTCTGGAAGGCGTCCTCATCGGGCGCGCGCTCCGGCGCGTGCGTCTTCCGCTCGAAGAACATCTCGTCGGGCGGCTTCGGTTCGCCAAGCTCGAAAGACATGACGTCCCGCGCGACTTCCTCCGCCGGCAGGAAGGGGTAGGGCGCGGCGCCGGCCCGCAGCTCCAGCTCGAGCGCCTCCTCGCCGCGCTGCTGGTTGAACTCCAGCTCGGCCACGGCGAGCAGGTTGTCGAGCGGCGTGGGCTCCGGCGGCTGCGGCTGCGGCGGCCGCGGCACCGCAATGGTGTGCGAGGGGATGTGCGACTCCAGGTCGGGCGCGAGCCAGGCGGGCGCGGGCGTTTCGCGGCGCGGCCGGCGGCAGCGCCGGCGCCGGTGTCGCTCGGGCCGTTCGGGCCGCTCGGCTCGCTCGGGCCGCGGGGGGCGGATCGAATCGAAGATCTCGGTGCGCGGGATGACGCGCCAACCGGCAGGCGTACGCGCTAATCGGATGCGGTTGCGCGCGTCGTAGTCCTCGCAGCGCACCTCTTGCACGGTGCCGTCGCGCTGGCGCGCCCACAGGAACACGGGGCGCAGGCGCGGCGGGGCGGGCGGGGCGGGCAGCGCGGCCGGGGCGGCCAGGCTGCGCGCGCGGCGGCGGCCGGCCGCGCGCGCCGGCGGCCACTCGGGCGCGCTGCGGCTGCGGGCGGCATCGGCGCGGGGGCGGGGGCGGGCGGCGCGAGGCTCGCCGCCGCCGCCGGGCGCTCGCGGAGACAATCCGGCGCGCCGCACCGCGGGACAGGCGACGACCGCGCGGACGCGGCCCCGAGGCGGACTGGCGGCCGGCGCGCGAGCCCCGCCCCGCGCGCGCGCCCCCGCCCCGCCCAGCGATCGATACCCGCCCGCTGCACCCGCCGCCCGCGCCCGCGCCCGCGCCCGCGCCCGCCTGCACCCGCATGTAAACACGCCGCGCCGCGCGCCCCGCCCGCGCCGCCGAGCGCCGACCGGTGCCCTCGTTAATCTTAAATCCATATCCGAGCGGAGCGCCGGGCCCGCCCCCGCGCTACCCGCCGAGCGCCACCGGCACGACGCTCGGGTGCATCTTGGACCTATATTTACTCACGAGAGCTCGCCTCAATCGAATCGTAAAATGACGGAACTTAAACTGTCGACTGGCTCCGACTGCTATACGCATCCATTAGACGATTTTCCTTCCTCTGCCGGTGGCCACGGTCCGGGATATTATGAATGGATTGGATCGATGCGGAGCGAGGTGCCGCCATCTCTCAGCTGGCTGCAGGCTCATACTTGACACTACAGATCGTAGCATGGAACTGTGTTCCTACCTAACTCGGTAGATGGTAGCACTCTACATTTATTTAAGGTGTACGGAAGACGTTTAGTGAACATGAACTGTTACGTAGATACACAGATGGCAGCATACTTACTAATACCTATAAAATCACCAAAAATAGTATTTTACATGGTTGTTCAAAATAACGCATTCCTGATTTTACATTTGTACTTTATCACACTTCAAAATAGGAACTGAACGTAGAAAAAGAAGTTCATTAAATATTGAATATTCAAACAGTGATAATAGGACAGGAGGTAGGTAACAAGTTTGAGTGGAGTGTTAAAATGTCATAATGGCAACAATATTATTTATTTATCATGGCACTATTAATAATACCAATAACTACACACAACATAAATAAAGCTTCAGACGCGACGACAATTATTTTATTTTTCATTACTCATACTCTGAAAGTAGGTCTGAAGTTGCCTGAGGAGCGGGTTGAAAGTAATACTTTTCCGGCCCGGGAGAATCGCTTTCAACTGACAGCTGTCAATTTTTTAAAAAAATCTAGTTCCATTTTCACATTTCTATGGAACCATGTTCAAACTTTTTCTGCAGTCACTCAATTACAGCACTATGTTAAATTGAAATAACATAAAGTTAAGTATTAATTAAAGAATATATATTTTTAAATGACTTAATTATAATTTAGTTTCAACAATTTCTTTAAAATAACATAGATTTGGGCAAAATATTAAAAGATGAAAATGAAAAATAATGGCTAAATAATGAAGTTGGCCGGCCAACGAAAAAAAAAACAAAATAGGCGGCAATCCGATTTTTTTTTTTTTTTCTAGTTGCAGAGTATTATTCATACTTCCTTGTATTATTTCTTTAGCCAATTCCTGTATTTATTTTTACTTTCCTTGTATTCGTAATGAAAAGCACAGTGTTTACCTCGGGTGAAAGACTTATTTTGTCCCTCGAACTATTAGCCAAACCCCGTCTCAGGACTAAATAAGTCACTTTCACCACTCGTGTAACAATGTACTATTAAGCCTCAGAATGCATTTGTCTTAAAAAATACTTAATAGTGAAAACATTTAATACTAGTGGAATAAAGTTCACATTCAATTGAAAAGTTGAATAACAAAACGACAGTCTTTTTTATATGTAACAAAGTCGGCAAACAAGCGTGCGACTCGCGTGATGCTAAGCAGTTACCGTAGCCTATAGATGCTCACAATACCAATGGCATTGCTCGCACTTTGCTGACCGGAAGGGGAGGGTTCTCACTCATTGATCGAAAAGCAGCTATAATAGCTACTTTACGCCATCTTCCCTGGTAAGGTGGCATTACCCCGCTCGAGACAGAGTCCCCAATACACTGGTCCACAATTATTGTAATAGAACTTTTATAAAATCCTGACTTGCCGCTTCAAATTAGTATTTCACACACAGCACAAAATGTCACCATGTGTGGATCATTTATCAGAGTCTCTTGGTTCTGACGGCGACTGCGTACTCGTGGACGGACTTCAGCAAGTAGAGCGAGCCGACGGTGACCACCACGCCGGTGCCCACCGCGACCGTGTAATAATGGTCCGTATTACCGACTGGTACGTGCCATATTAGCGTGTCTGTCATCTGGAATTTAAAAATGAAGAAAACTAATGAAATTTATCAACAGTTACATTTAGTAGAGGTCGATTACCAGCAGCGGACATTTTAAACATATAGACGTAATCAATTTAATTATTTAATAAAAATAAAATAACATAAATTAAAAGAAAATAAAATGGACTTACTACATTTTCCGGATGAAAATAAGTAGGCATTAAGTGTGCATATTTGGTCACTAAAGCTATGCGAATAAGTGAAATGGTTAATAAGGATAAATACACCAATTGAATAATTTTATTTGGCGCATTTATATGAAATATAAAAGTCACTGTGAAATATATTTATAACAACCAAGCCAATAAAAGTGATAGAATACAAAAAATAACCCATGAATCTATTTAAGCATAATGGTACTCCCATATTGAGTTAAATTACAATATGGAGAACATAGAATGGTTTATAACTTTAGTGTAAGAACTCTTATGGACACAGGAGTAAGTTAGGATATATTGTTATACCAGGTGACCCATTTTTACAGCAGTCCAAAATCTTTCTTTGGGTAAAGGCCACTGCTCATTCGACACAACATTAATTCCGCGAATATTAAGTTTAAAATAAAAAAAGTATCCTTATTTCCATGTTTTGTCGAATTGAGTCATGTCACAGTAATGTCAGGACAAAAATGGACCAGTGGAAATGGGCCATCCCCTTATAAAATAAGAGGTATAACATAACATAACATTTTATAACTGCAATTTGGGATTATTGAAAGCACATAAAATAAGCCATAACAATTATTGTTGATGCACCAAATATATCTTGACTATACCCATAATATGTTGACTATTATAATGGCTTACCATAGTGTATGGTATCTCCTTCCAGCTGCACCTCTCCTTGGAGCTGCCGTTGCACAGGAACGTGGCGGACGGCCACGCCGCCCGGTCGCACACATCCAGCCGCTGGTCCGGACAACGGAGATACAGCTTCGGCGGCTCGATTTCATTCCTCGCAGTGCTATAATACAAAACAATACTATTTATCACTTGCGGGTTATTGATTCCCATCAATTCTTAATTCAGAGACAGTGTTGGTAACATTGCCACCAATTATATTAAGCAGTATTTAATTATTATAGAGTAGCAACCCTCTCTCTGTCTCTTCTCGACCAACACCGTACCAATAGGATGTGTTTTGTATGTGCCAAATTAATATTCAATTAAATGTGATCTGTCTTTACGTATATTTTTATGGTAATAAATTCATGGGTCTAATAGTTGAAAAAAGTCCACGAATAATGGATTAAGAATAAATCTTGTGCTATGTATTATTTGGATTTTATCATGCCAACTGCAAAACAATGTACCTTCTTATTTGATGAAGGAGATTTTTAAAACTTAAAAGAAAGGAAATTCCCCAACCCGCACTGGGTCAGTGTGGTGGATAATGGCCTGAATCTCCCTCGTGTTGAGGGGAGGCCCGTGCCCAGGAGTGGGACGTCAAAAGGGCTAAATTATTATTATATTATTAAAAGAAAGAAATATTAACTTGATTTCATAGTCAATCACTTGATGTGCGGTCAATTTTGGAGAGTATTTCGTAATTTACCCTGGTCTGGGGGTAGCTGGGATTAACCCCAGACCATACAGTACCTACATTATTAGTTACAAGCATTTATTTGTTTAATTATACTATCACTGTCCTGTTTTCACCCTGGTTACAAGTATGTAAAAGTTTTAGTTATTAACTACTCAGTACTCACCCACCACCGGGCACAGCTTGATGGTACCGAGCATGCACTGGCAGCCACAGGTATGCCTTGCTGTCCGTAATTTTGCCAATCACATACACACTGCTGGGGTACGACTGCTCTGCTGGCAACTCTACATTCACTCGGTTCTTCGGTATGGCATTCAGCTGGAATGTAGGATATATTTACAATTAGCAGTGAAGAATACAAATATCTTTGAGAGCAGGAGATTTCAGTAAAAAAAGAGGAGGAATTTTATCAATTCTGCCTACAAATTATGACTAAAATAGCGAAATCCGAGGTGCTCAAATAATTCATTTATTTTTTTAGTATTTTTCAAATGATCAAAAAATCTCGATAAAATATTTATTTTTTAAACTTATACAGAAGCACTCAGAAAATGATTTTGACTTACTAAGAATTTTTTACAAGCTTTTGTTTAACTAACAATGTATGTATGTTTATCCGGGTGGAATCTTGCCACTGATTTTTTTTAATTTATTTGTGGTCAAGTAATGCATGGAAGTTTGCTTAATTGCTTTTTAGCTTTATTTCAGTATGAATAGAAGTAGGGAATTGAACATACCAAAGTTGGGATTTAAGATAAATAAGATTGTTAAATAGTAATTAAGTAAAGTCTGGTCCTTAATATGTTAAGTGTGGTTGGTGAGTTGCCTCATCATCATCCTCAGTATTTCAGCCAGTAAGTCCACTGCAGGGCATAGGTCACATAAACATCCTCCTAAGTTTCCACAACAATCCGTCCTGTGCATGTTGCATTCAGTACTTATGTGCTGTGTTGCCTCAGATAAATGATATACGACCTAAATACAAGAAGTATCTGAGTAAATTATAAGTTTCAACCTACCCTCTGTGTTCTCTTGAAGTCACTCAACTCATCGGGGTTTGCATACACTCCCGGTGGCAGGGTCTGGTCCAATCCCAAAATACAGTCTCTGTATAAATGTCTCTCTCTTTCATGTTCGCTGTTAAACACTATGCCGTAGGTGATGTTTCTAAAATAATTACAACACAGAGGTTATATGATCAGAATTCAGAATTAAAACAATGAATATTCATTTGAGACAGGTTTTACCTGTGGAAGCCTTCGTTCCGGAGTCCTTGTTTCACTTTTACGTTAAAGTTACAAGTACTTGCAGATAAATTATTGATTAATGATAATAATATAATGAAACCAATGTTCATGTAACTTCTATTCGCGCTCATCATGATTCGTATTAATGGATTAATTAGATTATTCGATACTTGGGAAGGAGAACAATTTAGCTATCTATTTAATAAAACCCATTTCTTAATATTTAACGTAGAATAAGGCATTGATTTAAAAATTTGAGTAACAAAAAGCCATGAAAGACGAACGAACGAAAATATGTTTGTTGACGTTTCTTGATTTGATTGACGTTTGACAATGACGTTGACATGTTCCGGTTTTCTTTTTCTTTCTTTCTTTAAAATATGGCCCATCAAATTAATAAGTATTTCGCCAGTGTCAAGTAATGTTCATGCTGTGTTTGAGGTGGGTAGAGAACAGAGTAGGAAAAGGTTCTATAAAAAATTCCAGTATAATAGGTTTTAAACTTCTTCGTATCTACCGTTTAGTTAGACGTATTTTTAGCAATGCCTTTATGTCCATGTGCGGGTGGAGGGAATCACCGGAGTGTGAGTGTGGAGCTGCTGTCCAGGATGTTGAGCATATAGCGAGAGACTGCCCACTCACAAGGTACCATGGCTGCCCAACAGACCTGTTCTCTCTAGAAAACGACGCTATCCCATGGATTCAGCAATTAAAAGATAGAATAACTTTATAATTTTGTTTTTAATTTTAATTTATTGTGAACAATTGTAAGAATGCCATACGAATAAATAAAGTTAGACGTAGTGTTTATAAGTCTGTAATGCTGTGCAAAACTGTGAGTCTGTCTGTGAGCATAAGTTTAATGTCCCATCGAACTCGTTGTTAGCAAAATCATAGAGTACGCAAGATCGAATTAAAAATAAACTGGGTGAATTTATCAAGCGGGCGTGTAGTAACCTCGTAGTAACAAAGTCCAAAATCAACTGGTTCGATTTCCAGCTAGAAGTATCGATTTTTCACTTATTTTTCATAATTCCAATGATGCAGTTTTAGTTTTCATCTATTTATCCTGAGATTCCCTTGAGTAATTCACCCTGTATTTTACTTTAATTACATAAAACCCTGTGGAGAATATGACCACATACCAATAAATAAGTATGACACTGGGCTCAAGCTCCAAGCACCGTGGCACCCACGTTGCACTCCGCCGCCGGCTTGTACTTACTTACCTAGGCTTGCTTGTACTACATCCCAAATAACTCAAGGTCAAGGTACACTTGCTTTCAATCGGGGGTCACCGACCAATTTGTCCACTTCGCTTCCGTCGCTCACGAGGTCGCAATGAAATTAAATGACTTACTTACCTATTGAAATTGCCATTCAATTGATAAGCTCGGGGTTTGATTATGCCATTGGGATGTTATGGAATTGTCATTAAGGCTATCCAGTCTAAAGTCTGATGTCCAAAACAAAACTGAATCAGAACCCATCGCGCGCAAGAACCGACCGGCGGCGCCGGCGGCGCGCGGCGGCGACCGCCTTAATATAGGTAGGCAGGTACATACCTAAGTAGTTGGAGAGACTAAAGAGACAGCTGGTGCTAATTTAATTTTTAGTAAATAGGTAAACAAAACGAATAGGTAGATACTTAGGTAGGTTACTTATGCAGACTATGCCAAATGTTCAATGGAATTAATCGATTGATTGAACCATGTGCTCGCCAATTGCGCAAATTATTGTATTATAATATCAACCAATTATAAGCTAATTTGCTCGAGGTCAAAGTTGTTTATAATTTCAATTTGCATTGTTGAAATAATAGTCCGCTAGGGACGCTCTATACGTAAGGTACCTACTTACTCATCTAGTTTTTGGTGACTTTTCTGTTTGGAAATAGGTATTAGAAATTATTTACGGCGATATAGGATATGGGGCGACCAGTGAACAGCGAGCGCCTGCGAGGCTCAGCTCCGCGCGCCTGCATGTATGCGCACCGGTGGGGTTAGTTACGTTTCTTGAGTCATTGATGGTCAACTAGCGACGCCATATTGTGAGGAATTCCCGGACATTGTTTCTCCAAAATTATGTCAAGCTTTTACAGATAAGTTTCATCAAATATGTTTTCTAGTTATGCTATTTCTAACTGATATGGAAACAGTAGGAGGTTCTCAATTCGGGTCGTATGTTTTTACCCGACTATGATAAAGGCAAAAGGAAGTGTTATGTTTTTTATTTTTTCTAATACCTAGGTATTAAGTTATCGTTATAGCACATGTCCGGCATTTCGGTATCTCCGAAACAATTTTGAAGATAGTTTTTTGTTGGTAGATGACATTTACGGCGTGAGCCCAAAATAAATAATTTCTGAAATCAACCCCTTAGGTTACCCTTAGGTGGTAAAGTTAGGAGTTGAAGGTTTTTGAAAGATATTCTTTCCCTATTTACTCAAACTGTAAGTTGGTACCTATGCATAAAAAAATAATGACGAGGTAGAATACGTTTCGATGTCCACCAGAATACCACGGGACACAGGTCTTTCCCCCTGTACGAGTGGAATAAATCCCACTAATAACCAACCAGGCTCAGTTGAGGTAGACGGGTTGGTTCACCGGACTTGTCTCCAAGGATAACCGCATCGTAGTCAACATACTACATTACTTACATTGCGGCTTTACCACGGGGCAATGACTCACTCGATTCTCGTAATCAAATCACAACATTCCGCATCCCTTTTCTTCGCCATACACAAGAAAAGGTCGAAGATATATTTTTAAGAGTAAAATGGCGAGAGTCCATGGTGGACTGGTAACCCTGCAGTGAGTTAGGTGATAGGCTGTATAGTTTCTTTTCTTGCCTCCTCCCTCAGTCCGCGTGCCGCTTTTCGGACGAGTGCTCGTGTACTTATGTTAACGCAATAAAACACGATATTTTACAAAGTTTGTGTTCGTCCGCCGAGTTTGTTACGTGATATTGGAAATAATATTTAGGTAAGTAACTTTTTTTCTCTCGATTTTATAATATTCCTAACTTTAGGTGTTGCGATGTACCTACTTGCGATTAACGGTCCGGCTCGGAGTTCGCTGAGTGGGACGCGTTTCGATGGTTTTTTTAACCGCCATTTTAATTTAATAAGAAAATTTTGAATCAGTTTCTATACAGGTAATATAGAATGATATACTTACCTGACTCTTTCAAAGAAACAACTCTAACTACTAATGTGGATCCTATGAGAATTAACTTGGAGAACAAACCAATGATTAAAATATAAGTACCCACCTACGTAATGAAGCGTAACGACTGTCGTAAATTTTAATTAATATTGAATAATTGCACTCTAAGTTTATTTATCTCGCAAGGTCTAATAAACTTTACAACGACCACAGGGTAGAATCCAGTTTAGAATTTGTTCGTGTTTAAGTTTGCGTGACCAGTTCAACGTACAGGACGGGATATACGACTCCAGTTCCCTTAAATTTTAGCCAATCTCCGACCTTTTTAAATCGTGACTCAGTTTTTTGGAATCTTTATTGCCTTGTTTTAAGAGGGTTCTGTTGTTTTTTGTTGGGTAGATAGTAAGTACTTATGTGATATAAGTATTTTTTTAGCTGTTTCTGTAGAAAGAAATAAGATTTTAATTCTTGCTTTAGCAGGTTCTCATTTAGCTTCCACGTAGGAAAATATGATTTTAGGCATTCAATTAAAACCATACTTCGTAAATTACCTACGTCATCAATAACATTAGTACTTGGGTTTCGAGGACAATTCAATGTTTATTTCATAATTTTGACATAAAGATTTTTTTTGCCTGGTGACTGTCGGTCTGTCGGACTGTCATGTCGGTAACGAACGGATGTTATTTTGATATCCAGTACAGCCTTGGAAGCAAGATGGTGGTTTGAATTTCGGAACTCAGCAACACCTATACCCAGATTGGTAAACACAGAGGTACCTACCAATTTTCATCATCTAAGTCTTGATGCTGATCTATTGTGCCGGCTGGGTATTCCATAAGCCTCTACTCACACACAAGCTATCGCTGAGTGTTTGTGTGAGACACAGTGTTCATACATCTTTTTCGAGGGGGATTCTGCGATTGCCTCTGCCTCGAGCTAATCATATGACATCAATTCACATGTAACTACTTATATAAGAGTTGCCAATGATCACATGATTTATTTCTACTATTAGCGTGTCAGTGCGCTTATATTTACTATCAACAAACATAAAGTTGGTTAGTGGGTTCGTAAAAGCTGTTTACTTTAAGATAAATAGATCCGAGGCTATACAATAGGTATTTGTCCTTAGAATTTTCCAGATAACTATCGATCTAACTAAACGAAACCAATCGTAACTGTTTTGAAAGTTGGGTTCCAATGAGTAGGTATCTATTTGAATTCCATTGGATAAAGATAACATTGATTTATCAAATAGATTTTATTAAAACAGCAGTTCCAAAATATTGAACGAATGAGAAAGTCCACAGAGGCACTGAAGATACAGATGAGAATATTTGAATATTTCGGTCGAGCGTTCCGTAGTGCTAAATAAGGGCACTAAAATTTATGAGACGAGACAGAATATAGGGAAAAGGAGGTCCGGAATGAACATAATATCGTGTCTGGAGAACTTGCATAAATAAATTCGAGCTAAAGTTTCTAAATTGGAAATAGTTCCAACGATTAAGTACTAAAATCGGTAACATATTAAAAACAAGAAGAAGGATTATTGAATCACTATGCGATCGTCCTTTTGGATTTGATGACGACTCTGCATAAATTGTTTGGTGAGAATAGACCAGATGTAGATCCTGTCTTAGTAGTTGCAGCAATACCTATCAACCTTATCAAATTCTAAGCTCAAATCTAAGCAGCTTAGCGGGCGCATTGTCTGTGATTTTGTAAAGCTGATCTTACAAAACCATCGACCCTGGTGATCATTTTCTACACCAAGTTTTGGTGTTACCCTTAAATCAATGTAAATGAATATGATGCACAGTCTTTTCTACACATTTTAACACTTGATTTAAAAGTAGAATTACTCCTAAAGGAGATGTTTGAAATGTCAAACCTATTAAACTACCAATACTTATGCCTTTTAGGAATAATTGCTTGGATGGTTCTTAGTATTCATAGGAACATAATATGACTGAATAAAGTCTTAATTCTTGTTAGGTTTTGGTATCGTAATTTTGTAATCAGACACGGCCCTGCGATAATGTTCGTTTTACACCCAGATTTTACGGTGACCGCAGGCCCAATGCGGGCGCTACGTTCGAACCAATGCGAATGGCTGATAATAAGCTATTTGATTAGTGTGTTTATACCCTCAAATGTACCTTTGGGTTTGTTTGTCCACCATAAGGGGTATTTTTAATCATTGGAATGGATATCGGAAACGGATTCGGAAACTTTAAATGTCTATATTTTTTCCAATTTAAGATTAATTTGGAAATATTTATTAGAATGTTAGTAATCAACTATGTCTTACGATTGTAATATTGTGAGACAACTAACACTCAAAAATATAGTTTTGTGACTGTTGGACTACATTGGTACTTGGTACCTACCTCCTCAAATGTATTACCGAGTGCCAAGCAGTTGATTAATTTCAGTGAACACCACAACCCCACTATTTGTTCTAATAATCCAAAAGCATTAAAATCTTAACCAAAAATGTCTAGACTGGAACTTAGCAGAGCGTTAAGCGTAAATTGTTTAACAGCGTATGTGGCCACGTCGCGTCGCGGGCCAGCCGGCCTTGCGGGTTCCGGCATTTGCATAATACCCAGTATTTTCGCGTTGATTACGTATCAATCAATTAATGCAAGTTACGAACTAAAACTATAGCAAGGTTTTCAAGGCGTTAAATTTTACATGCGCTGAGGTCAGACGGTCTAAAGTGTACTAAAAACGAATTAATAAATCCGTTGTTAGGAACACGGAGTAGTCCTAGTACGTTCTATTCACATGTAATTACTTAATTTAGTTATATGCGTAACTGTAACTAGGGATGTGTGTCGTGCTAGGATGATTTAACTACTGGACCAAAAAAAATGAAACTTTGCGGGACATGCTCGGTATTTATGGCTGAACTTCGTGCTACTGAAGCAGCACTGTGGTGGGCTATTGACAAAGACATCAAAGACCCTATTACTATTCTAACAGACAGCTTATCATCACTTAAAGCCATCCAAGACATTAATAATCCAGATCCTACATAAATACAATCCACCATCTATTACACAATTTAAAGACCTCGACAACCGTCAACTTTGCTTGGGTACGCGCTCATATTGGAATAAATGGAAATGAAGCTGCTGACGCCGCGGCCAAGAGTGCTGCAACCATGAGAACTGGTACGGAGCTAAATCTATTCCCTTTATCGCACGCCAAACGATATCTTAGAAACAGCGCCCTGCAGGAATGACAGAAAGAATACGAGGACAGCCCACAAGGTGCAGAAACAAAGAAATGGTTCAAATATATTAACTCCATAAGTGATTATAGAAAACATTTCCCAATGACGTTCGAATTAACACAAATATTAACTGGTCACGCTTATCATCGCTCCTTTCTCCACCGCATCAAACGATCCCTCACTAATACTTGCCCATGTGACGACACCTCTGTGCAGGACACAAAACATTTACTCCAGGAATGTCCCATATTTTCACGAACCAGACACGAACACGAATCATTATGTCAATTTCAGAACGTACATCCATACAGCTTAAGTAGTCTAACCAAAAGTTCCCACACAGTTTCATCATTCATTAAACATGTAAAACACATTATCAGCAAACTAAAGCAAATTAATGGCTCCTAAATTACAGTTTCCGACAGAATCATTCCCTGTATCCATTAGCAGGGTTTTTAAAATAAGAACTATGTATGTATGAAATAACTGCTACCTTTATGTAATAGACTTATAATTTCCTTTTTATTAATAAAATGTTATATACTGAAAAAAAAAAACAATAAAACTACTGGACGCGGGATCTTGCATTTCTCACGTAGGTGTACGCTAGCCACGTACCGAGAAACATTAGCCTTGGTCGTTGCCACGCTGCCTTCTCTACAGTGACAGCGCTTAATCAGTCACAATAGTCTTCCCCCCATAAAAATCGGTTGTATGTGTATTCATTCTTTATCGAGTAGCTAAGTACATCTCGCGTCCACTGTTTCAATCGTCCTAGGTGCCGTGTTATGAATATAGAACATTTTAATGGCGTGAATCCGTACTGCGTCCATCGTATTGTGTTAGGAAAATTAAACATGAGTTCTGGGAACTAAATGACTTACAACGGAAGATAGTGAGGTGTTTTAGATGCTGGAGCGGATTATACAGAGTGACTTTAAACCTAAATTATTCTAGGACTCTGACTTGATTTTCTAGAATCAACGGTACAGCTGAGTAACTTGTACAGATATAAGTAGAGTTAGTTGAAAAGAGTAAATATGCAAGCTACTACAGTGGCTAGGCTCTAGTCCATACATTACAAACATAATTTGAAGTGCACACACTGTACCATTGTCGTGACAAAGTGGTCACGAAATTAATATCGTGCGTTACGGCGGCTCTATCACACAGTATTTACATACAGTGTGATGTGAAAGAGTGTGGAGTCAGTAAAAGCTTACTAGTTATATACGTAGTAATATGTATCACCAACTTAACTAATAAGTTTCTACTGACACCACTGGGCCTGAATAAATCAATCTTAAGTCTGAGAGCGATCTTGAGCACGCTTTTTCTGTTGGTTGTTAGCGATCGAATCAAAGGTCAGCTATTAGAAAGAAACCCACAAGATTATATTTTTGTGGTAGATACTACCTACATAATTTCATTTAAATAATTTAAGTTCAATTAATGCACCATGTAAATCATCATTCATTATTAAAAGAACACGTTATAGAAACACTCTTATAAGCAAGTATTGTATATGGTATTTCTAATTCCACATTCCTGACACTAGGCTCTATGATGTAACATCCCAGGTGTCTCTTTCATCGCAAGAATTCACAATACACCTTGTGTAGAAGATCACTAGGCTTGTTGATACAACTGCTGGTTACCTCCGTACAATGATTTAATAAACACCAATTAATTTATAGTCCCATTACGTTCCAGTTGCGACATACATGTTTATTATATAACTTGTAGGTATATGGACTAGATAATAGTGCCTTGTTTGTGACCACATGTCCCAGATTGTAGAGCACTAGGACCAAACACTTTTTGGACTCCACACTCTAGGACAAAAGGTTCCGAAACACATACGCGTTATAAGGAGTATAATTTTCGACTGACCTATCACAATCTATTATTAATTTCGTTGGCTCCGCTTCCGGTCCGCAATTCTTTTCGTATTTATTTCGATGTAAGTCATTACTAGTGTCGATTCTGGTATTCCGTCGATGGTAGAGTACTTTCTATAGTCATGTACTATATAGACGTGGTACATAGTAAACATTACTCGATGTATCTTGCATGTACCTATTAACTAATCACAGAACAATAATTATTTTGTAGCATATACCACATGAATTAAGTAAAAACCGCCCGTTATTGAAAATAGCAAACTTAATACCAATAACCGAAGGAAACTTTGATTTCTTGTCTCTAAGTGCTTTTGTTCGAATCACCTTGAATTGGCCCGACCCAGTCATTAATGGGTTAAACACAGTTTGCACTTTTATGGTCAATATTATCTCCCTAATAAATATTTGTTTTTAAGGATTACTGATAATGTGTGTTTATCATAGGTACTACTAGTATTCTTGTTAGCCCCTTCAGCTATGCTAATGCTTGTGTTAAGACTGGGCTCACGCAAATACTTTAATGACCAGAATGGGGATCGAACGTGGAACCTCTCAGCTACGAGAGTGGCCCCTCTAACCACTAGGCTCTTGACGCCTTGTGTTTCGGGAGACTGCAGGTGTGTTCCTCTTGGCTTCTATAATTTATAGGGATACCTATGTGAGAAGCGGTGGAAGATTTCATAAAGTTCCTTATACGTTGCGCATAAAACCGGAATTCCATATGGTACCTACCTACAGAATTTTTAATTGCGCAGAAGGTAAAACGAGAAATGATCTCCAAGGTCTCGCCCTTGTAACCTAGCAAGGTAGACACATGTATCGCTTTCATACAAATTATAGCCACATGTATCGTCTCAACCTGACTTTTCCTCATACGTCTCGCCCGATCGGCCGCCGCTACTCGTATACCGTGACCCACAAAATTGGTGCACGAGCAAGCTACACACTATGTTAATTACTATAATTTGTCAAAGGGTATCAACAGCTTAGACATATTTAGAAATCGAATGAATAAGTACCTAACTATGGAGTTTGTTCGCTAAATGTAGGTGTGTGAATTTTACAAGACTAACGGATTAAACCAGGCTATGCATCTGTTAAACTTTTATGGTGACATCTGAATAAAATAGGAAAAATACATATTTTAAACGTTTTTTCCTTATAAATCCTATATTCGATGACATATTTTTTGACCTCTCAAGGATCTTGACCAAGTATCTAAAGAGACGAAAGAGGAGAGACGGATACTGTACGTTTTAGGATGAGTAACGAAGTCGAAAGTTTGATCATATTCCGATTGTCATCAACGGAGACAGCAGGTTATTGCGGTTTTATAAAACACAACATCAGCTGAATCATCATGCCATTTTATAAGCTTGGGAAAAGTCCCATGCTGATGAAATTCAATGAGTGAAAATATTTCCAAGTCAGTTTTTAGTTTTTGATTACGTAAATTTCGGAATAGTTGAATAGTCGTAATAAGATGAGTCAAGAAAGGATGTTGAAAATCCAAATCAAGTTTAGTTTGGGTGTTTATTCAATTTCATTGAAACCAAATATTAAAACCTACCTACCTACTAGAAGTAAATTAAAGTAATTTATTTAATCGCCCAGAAAGAAACCATTTATTAATAAGGCGTCCAGGTTAAGTGACTAAATTAGTCTGGTCCTAGAGCCTATATGTATAAATATAGAGATATTTCTATTAGGAAATACTTTAGGTATAAACAGATCCATACAAATTGAAAAAAGTCAAAGTGAAGTCTGAACAGTGAGGGGCTAAATAGCTCGAAATAATTAAAAAATAACATAGTCAGATCTTATATTTTTATATCTTTTTAAATGTATTCACGTAGTTATCTCTTAATCGGCGAGACATAACATAACCTGTATACATAATGTACTACCTATTGAGCGAGATACGACACCTGCCCAGCGTCTAACTCCTAAATTGTAACTGGTTCACCTTGCTCCGTCATGAGCGGAATTTTTCAAGTATCACCTCTAGCCTCTGGGTAGATAGGATTATGAAACGATGTCGAATACCGGTGTGGTAGGCTTATTTTAATAATTCAGTATGTATTCAATCAATTGATGCCTTAAGGGTCATTTGAGTGTTTAAGTATAATCTGGTTATTCATTCGGATTGAAAAATGCACATTTAAAAGAAAAAAGTAGGATGCAATGTATTTATTAACGGTAATAAAAAGCACAAGAACTCAACGTAAAAACATGCAACTTGTGATAAGCACCTATTCAATGAAATAATTTAAAGAATTGGTACCTACCTATCTTGAGTAGATAATATTGGTGTAGTTATGTTTGTTTTCTCCCTACTTGGTCTGGCGCAGCCGTGTTCGCAGGTAATCGTTTAAAAGATTGTTAAATTACTCTCGAGTTTTTTCAAGGTTATTTATTCGGATTTAAAAAGCGATACAATCGGTCAGGCTGCTAATTGGATGAGTGGCCGATTTGTGACGCCGACGTCGACGCACGAGATGTCACTGCTCGATAAATGTGCTTGTTATGGTGGTGATAGTGGAGCGGGTGGGGTGCTTATTTTTGACATCATCTCACTGCCTCACCTTTATTATCAGCAACTTAAGTATATTGCGTAGAAGTGTTCAATAGTGTACTAAGATATGCAAGAGAGAAAAAAGTAAAAAATCTAGTCACCATCTAGTCACTTTCCAAATTCGTCACACCTTTTTGATTACTTGCTTATATTTATATGTCCACGTGGAATTTAACTTAAAAAAAAAGCCCGCTCCCGCGTTGTGAGCCCGCGCGACAGGACCCATTTTTTCATTTTTTTAAATTTTGTTTTTCTAAAATAAAAGTAGCCTAAGTTACTGCTTTTAACATCAGCTATCTACCAGTGAAAGTCCCGTCAAAATTGGTCCACCCGTTTCGGAGATACTCTTTGATTTCATGTGTTTTTTTTTACGCGGAACCCTAATTGTTTTTCTAAAATTAAAGTAGCCTAATTTACCCCCTATTACATCAGCTATCTGCCAGTGAAAGTCCCGTCAAAATCGGTCCAGCCGTTTCGGAGATTACCCGGAACAAACACACAGACAGACAGACAGACAAAAATTTTTTAAATCGCGTTTTTGCTATAGGTGTACGTATGTACTTTCATATGCATTCAGTGAAATGGTGTTATTTTGATATTACAAACAGACACTCCAATTTTATTTATTTGTATAGATAAGATTATAAGTGAATGATTGGATAACCTCTGTAAAGTTCCAATTATTGAAGATCAATTATGTTTGTCACGTTTTCTCGTATCATTAATAGTCGCAAGCCGGATTATTAAAACAATAGGTATTTGTGAATCATGACGAGTCCGGTGATCTAACGGCTATAGTCGAAGAGTCTGCGACTGATAAACATCTTCATAACACTAGGTAACTTAGATAGGTAGGTATATAATCAGAAAAAAATTGACCGATTTTGAAAATCCTGTCCATTTACTTACCTTATCATTTAAAAAAAAGTCAATAAGTAATCTTTAACGTACTTTCTAAATGCTAATGTAAAAAGGAAGTTATTTAAAAATAGATAGACTATAGAATGAATTACTACCCATCATAAGAGCGAGCCAGCTGTCCTTTTGCCTTTTACCGATATCTACAAGAAATAACAGACATAAACATACCAACAGAACCGTGAAAGAAGCATTAATGTACGATCCGTGTTTGTTTGCCTTGGTAGGGCACTGCCCCGTGCTCCCTGAGTCCCTCGTCAGATTTAATCTTCTCATTTGGTTATCATTTAATTACCTGCCACATCCTCGTTTCATTTCCGAGACTCATTAACATACAATGCAGTTATTCCCATGATATTTACAGTAGGCGAGTTAAGCGCAATAACAGTACATTAATTGTAATTATTATATCGTTGTAACGGGCCGCGGGCTCCTCGCCTATAGGTACCTTTATGATTGGCGACGGTAGTCAATGACATGCAATTTATTGCAAAAGCGCTGTAAAAACTTGATTAACCATTAAATTAATAGTTAAGATATATTAATTAAACATTTTGTGGGTTAATTAAAAAAACAACGCACCTACACATTCTATTATCTAGTAGTAGTAATAGTAAGTACTTAGTTACCTACTTTTATGCGACAATTATTCAGCTAGGCGCTTTTTTTTCCTTTATCAAAGGTTTTACTAAAGTTTTGGAACCTAATAAATAGTATTCGGTACGGAGGCAACATGCTCACACGATGTCTTCACTAGATAGACACCCACTTAATAATATAATGGTACTCAATACTCAATACAACCTTCTTACGAAAGTGACAAAATCATTCACAAACAAAGCACCAAACTCACTACTATCAAGTCTCAATCCCAACGTGAAGGTAACATTAAGGTCGGTGCTCACTTAAGTAGCGGCACGGCAAAGGCGCATATGACTTTGAATCCTTTTTTAATACCCTTAGCAATCACATTTTGCAAGAAGCATGACCAAGCCGGTATGGGCGTTTGCGAGCGTACCTATAAAAATAAATATAAGGTATAGGATATTAAAATGAGATGCCGTTCCGCCAGTGAGCGCCGCCCGTTATGCATCAAGTTTGTGCGCGGGCGCCCACCGTGTGTGACCTCTGCCGCTGTCGAAACATGCACGTGACAGGCCCGCCTCACATTCAAATATTTGACATTGGAGCCGAAGACAATACTTATAACAACGCATAAATAAATAAATATCACCAGACAACCACCATGAACCTTGAATCAGTTCTGAACATACTTCTTCATGGCAAGGAGGGCCAAATAAATAAATATCGCCGGACTGACACACCAACTGTATGGTCCCAAACTAAGCTACGCTTGTACTGTGGGTACCGGTACAATGGACTGGGGGTGATCCCAGTGACATCCAGAACAGGGAAAAATACGAGGTCATTTCCGAAATTTATCCCAACGGGAATCGAACCCGGACCCACCATGTGCAGTGAGCCGAGCGGCCTACGCTCAATAACATCGGTCAATAACAAAAAATAAAACATCTCGTCTCGTCTTCGTTCAAAAAGTTACTAATCTAATACCTGAATCGATTGTAAGCACAGTCTGCCTACTAGTAGGTACTTTACTTACCTATTCATTTTAAATTTCTCATCTTTTTTAGGTACTGAAGTTAATATGTATTCCATCCATATATTTGTATCGAAGTTAAGCCAGCATCCTCCTAACCTGTGGCGAACTTAGTTGGTGAAAATGGGTATAGTATAAGACTTCTAAAACTTCTTGTTGTAAGTCCATTGCCTTACCACGCACGGTCTCGTGTAATGTAATGTAACACATGTACCTGACGTCACCCCAGTAGGTGCTAGAACAAAAGCGTAGACAGACAGACGACCCGATTCTTCTTTGTAATGCAAAATACTTGTAACAATTGCAGTGTACAAATATGCATTGACACTGTGTATTGTTCTACCTGTCGAGTTTTTGTCACTATTATCATATCTGAGTCTGTTTTTTTGCATATCGACTTCTCGGTATCTGGAAGAATTTATTGCTATTAATTTTAACTATTGTTCCGGCTTGATCAGATTGATTAGGTATAAGATTTAGGGCAGAATCAGAATATAGTAGCTTTGTACAGTAGTATGTCAACAAAACATGACGAGGGTAGCCTCGTCATGTTTTGTTGACATCTGTGTGATATGATATAAAGAACAGATATTTATTATGGATAGCTGGTTAACATTAGGCGTTATTGTGTCCCTATGGTACTTCCACATCGCAATTATAAAATGTTATACTATTTGAGAACTTTCAAAGTTGACAGATAAAAGTTTATTTGATAGCATCTGCAATATCGTGCTGTTAAGTAGGTATATTTCAAATTATAAACAGAAAGTCATAAAAGTAAACTAGCCCCCTAGTTATAGAATTTGAAAGGTATTTGATTTCAATAGCCTATAAGCTCGATAAATCAAGATTAGATGAATTGTTCTAAATTCTAAACCAAAATTTTCTTTTATAATATAACGACTCATGCGCCATTTTAAAAATAGTAATTGTAATTTTTTTCACCGATAGCGCACGAAATGAATCGGTTTCGATAATTACCTCTATGTCCTTCATCAATAAGAGTCATAATACTGTTCTGTTGGGGTACACGTATTGTAAATACAGGTAACACATATAATTCTAATGTTTATTGAGCTTTGTAGGGTTCTCACTGTGATATTTGGGATTAGATCACATCTATTTACATTTTTTTGTAGATACTTTAGTTTGAAGATCTGTATTATCGACAAAATAACAATCAGTGGCAGAGCCAAGGCGGCTGGCTCGACGTGGGTAGTACCACCCCCTCACAGAAGATCGGCATGAAATAGATATTATAGCTGCGTTTCGTACGATGGTTGAGAGAGCCGGAAGCCCAACCCCGCTCCCTCTCTCCCGTCCTCTACCTCCCAGGTAGGTCCTGTCCCAGTCCCCTTCAGTTCCTAACGTGCGAGCAATTCCTTTGGTAAGCTTTGCAAGCTTCTTTAGGCTACATTATACTGCTTAACATCAGTCAGATCGAACGCTTGTTTGTTCTTCTATAAAAAATATATAACGAAAAAATATCATACGCCTTTGCTGTAAAAGGTAAACAAAATGACTAATGAAACGGATTCGTGTATAACTACTTACCTAGCTATGATGGTATAAATATAGCAGAAATGTGTGTTATTGAGTCGTAAGGTATAAACTAATAAGGTTTAAAAGTGGGTCAAAAGGTTCCGATAAACAAGCAACCCATGCATAACTTGATAAGGAAAATCAGCTTTAAAATTGATTGCAGATTTTTTATATCTTTGGACTGAATTTGTTTTGATTAAAAATAGACCAGAATTTCGTTTTATTTTTCTTTAATTTCAATAGGAACATTTAATTATCAATGTTTTATTTTACTAAAACCAATTTAATTAAAGTGACCAATAAAATAGGGATACATTTTAAATAATCCGCATACTTAAAGGGGCTGTCCTCTTAACGCAGAACTTTCGGGTGCAATTCCCATTCGGAACATTTGACTTGATTTTTAACATTCCTAATCCATACTATTTAGTTTGAATGGTAAGGTTGATGGGATTACTAGTAATGATAATTTGAAAATGCTCCCTTTGTTTAATACCCCTTTAGGTCAGCAACGTACGAGCAATGCCTTTTGTAGTGCAAGCATCTATAGGCTATGGTAACTGCTTAATTTCAGATGGGTCGAACGCTAGTTTGCAGACTTTATTGTTTATAAAACAACCTTAAAATAATCAGCCAAGCCGGCTCCGAAAAAAGTGTTCATATAAGTGTTTACGGCTTGAATACAAAACAACCCAATTTCAAAGTAGCTGCATACATCAACCTGACCTCATCCATTATTTACAATTACTACACTTTATATTATTTACTTCCTGCCCGCCGAGGTCGAAGGAAATATTCGTTCCGACCGCGTCCAAGGCCCGCCTCCCGTTGATGCCTTTCCAATTGCACCCGCGTGGTTCGTGAGGTTATTAATATGATAATTGACATGGATATTTATATCAGTTACTGCCCTGAGTAATAGCGCCAAAGGCCTAGTGGTTAGACCGCCTTCAACCGAGAGGATTCCGGTTCAATCGCCAAATCAGCATACTGATGATGCGAGCCCGCTCTTAGCGCAAGCATCTAGAACTACTAGTTATGTGATAAACTCACATTACACAGTCTTTTTTTTATTAATTATCGGGAATGACCACGCCACATACTCCCACCACTGTTACTCCTGTAAACCAGGATCGACAATGGTGACCAATAATGACGTCGAGGTTTGAACTTCGACGAGTTCCGGGGAAAAGTTAAATTGTCTTGGAACCCGCACGAATTTAATCGAAATAAATAATAGGAGGAGTTGGAAGAAAAATTATGGTATGGGTTGATTGCCATAGAAGCAAGACGGTTACAAATGATTGAAGACCAGTTGTAAGGCACCACGGAACGTAATTTGACTAAATGGACCTAAACTCGTGAGCTGATTATACTTGATTCCAATAATAGGTATGGCAAAAGCGCTTGAACGTACGGAAATTGGGTTTTCACAAGATCTGTGTAATAAACATATTACAGTCATATTAAAAAAATAACTATGCATGGTATATGGTACTAAAGTGAACAAAGTATAATGAGTTATTTTATTCAATGTGTATTTTCTTTGATGCCTTCGAAAGCACTTTATGAAAATTGCCTTTTATTTGAATGCCAGATGGCCGAACATGTTACTCATTAGTTTCAAAGATCAAACGTCTGCGAAATTATTATTTATAGCATAGTCATAGATCTTTACTGCAGACTGTCTCGACAGATCTAGATCATAAAATTATTAATAGAGAAGTGTGTATTTTTAAAATCGTAACACGTTTTATCCGTGTTTACCTGTGGCGATTCTTAATTTATTCCTAGAGATAACAAGTTTCGTAAAGAATAAGAACTTCCATGATATTATTATATTTTAATAAAAATATATTGTTAATTTTGTCAATTTGTCAATTATGTGAACCTATACCTATTATCTATACTACTGGATCACTGACAGGAGAGTTTAATTATTTCTGCCTCCCGCTTTGATACGGAGGGAAGTGGATTATTATCTTCAAACTCATCCTACCTATTTAATTATTTTGATTAAATTCGTGCGGGTTCCAAGACAATTTAAATTTTCCCCGGGACTCGTCGAGGGTCAAACCTCGACGTCATTATTGGTCACCATTGTCGATCCTGCCAGGAATAACAGTGGCGGAAATAGTCCCCTTCAAAAAAATACAGGAGTGACTGAGAGAACCTTTATATTCAACATTTTCCAGTTTTGAAATTCATTTCTCTATTTCCAGTTCACCAAGATGGGGGGTTTCCGAACCCTTATACTCCTCCAGCTGGTCTACATCTGCGGCTGCATGGACCAGCTCCACATTCGCTACGAGTGGAAGCAGATGGACTTCGAATTCCCGTCCCCCGCGGCGCGTCAGCAGGCTATAGATTCCAAGGCTTTTATCCCCGAGAACAATATCCCTATGGGCTTGGAGATATATGAAGATAGACTGTTTGTGACTGTTCCAAGGTGGCGGGCTGGAGTGCCTGCTAGCTTGAGCTATGTCAATTGGAAAGGTATGTTTAACTCCATCACATAGCTCCTCATAGCTTTGATGTCAACCTGCTTTTAGTAAAAACATTTAGCTCACCTGGAGAAGTTAACGGAAATCCTTGTAGTTAAATGAAAAATCTGGACTTTTTGCTATGATGAAAGATATCTCACAGAGTTGTCTCATCGTAAATATCGGGCAACATGTTGACCAACGTGATATGTACGTTGAAAAGTTCTAAAGTGCATGTGATTACCTTATTTTCACTTAAGACAACATTTTCATCAAACAAAGCGTGCATTAGCCAAACGGCTTCTTAAACATGTGAAATATGAAACTTGAGAAGCAATGGCTCGGTTTATGGGCCATTAGTCGTGCGAATGTAACAACTAATAGATTTCACTTTTACCCAAGCCGTGAAGTTGCAAATTTATGGACGAACGAGATGGAGAATTCGTCCGATAAAGGGATTTGGCCTAAAATAATACCACTCCCAGGAGTTTTCTAAGTGACGTAAAGGGATTAGGTTAATTTACAACGTCAAAATCTAATAAGCTTTAGCTAACTTGCCATATCTATCCAACTTATGAAAATAAAAAGATATGGTAAAAATCTCACAATGGACACCCATTTTTTATCTACTCTTACTAACTATAATTATTCCTCTATTCTAGACAACACCACGACGTCACCCAAGCTGATTCCCTACCCTAGCTGGGCTGCCCACTCCACGGGCTTAGACGGGAAGCCTCCAGAGATCATCTCCCCATTCCGCGTGAGAGCCGACCGATGCGGCCGGCTCTGGGTCCTGGACAACGGCAAGATGGGTAACTTGGAAACAAACACCACCAAATACCCGCCTTCTATCATCGTCTACGACCTAAAGAATGATAATTTGATGAGGAAATATGTCATCCCCGAATCCCAAGTGAAGGAAGATTCAGGTTTCGCCAACATTGCTGTGGAAGATGCGGATTGCGAGAAAACGTACGCGTACGCTGCTGATCTTGGCAAGCCGGGTATTGTGGTCTATTCCTGGGAAAAGAACGAGTCCTGGCGTATAACTCACCACTACTTCAACCCTGACCCTTTGGCTTGCGACTTCAGCGTCAAAGGGCATAACTTTAGCTGGACCGATGCGATCTTCGGTCTGGGTCTATCCGCTCCTAATTCGGACAACTACAGCACTTTGTACTTCCACCCAATGGCTAGTTATGACGAGTTTTCCGTCTCCACAGAGTATTTGAGAAACGAAACGGTCGCTGAGAGTAATTTTTATGCCTTCAAACTGTTGGGCAGCAGGGGACCTAACGCCCAATCAAGTGTTTCTTTCGTTGATCCTAAAACTGGAGTTCTATTCTATTCGCTAGTCAACCTGAATGCTGTGGCTTGTTGGAGGACGTCCAACAAAGAGTATCTGATGAAGAATCAAGGCAGAATCTACATGAGTGACGACACTATGGTATACCCAACCGACATCAAAGTCGATTACAACGACAATCTCTGGATTCTGTCGAATAGGATGCCGATTTGGATGTACGCGAAATTGAACCCCAACGATGTGAATTTTAGAATATTCTCCGCTCCTGTTTTGGACGCTATCAGTCATACAGCCTGTGACATCACGCCTCGGTCGGATATTCTGCATAAGTTTGTGAATAAGGTTAAGAACGCGACTAATACTATAGTTTCAAAGATTAAAGGCACCAATTCTGGTGTGAACGTCAACCCTATGTCTGTCGCATGTATAATGCTATTTAGTTGGGCTATATCCCTTATTCTTTAGATGTTAAGTTGCACCTATGTGTGTTTGTAATCGCGTTGCTTTTGAAATCAATTTGTGATTGGGCGTCAGGCAGAATCTTTTATGCAGGAGTACCTATCCTTCATGTTTGAATAACTTTGCTTATACCTACTACATATGTTTTTTTAAAGAAAATTTACTCGTGAGTTTTGTTTTATGTAAGTAACCCACTTCAGCCTACGGGAAACCTTTGGATGCGAATACCACAGGAACGTCGTCGTTGTGGAAAACCTTGGGAAACCATGCGCAGCAGTTGCTGCCTTTCGGCAGGAATAAGGATGATGATGAAGAAATTTATTTTTTATAAGTAATAGCTATTTCCTATAACAAGTTAGCTTCCTCCAAAAAATAATCCACATGGTTTCCGGTTCTGTCTGGCGTACTAACTATCGTACTATGAGGACGATAATGCTTTTGTGCCTAAAATGGAAGGCTTTGAGGACTGACGAGTCCAGTGTTTCATGCTAGTCGTCGGATTACATTATAAAACAGTTATTTTATTAGTTCGACTAACGAAACCTCGTCATAAGGACCTGTGTAACGCTAAATCCCTTATGGTGTATGCATAATAGTTGATTGTGAGTAAAAATTGTATTTACTAGGCCCCTTGTTATTGAAGGGAGATTGGTGTGATGCTGTGATTGTAGCAGCCATTTTGTTGTAACATTTAAAAATTGTTACCGCTTTATTTATTGTGATCGCGTGAAACTAAATTGTGTTTTAATTGTACTTAGTGTTTGTGCCTTAATAAAAGTGATATCACATAAACTAATTTAGATTAGTGATGTACACGATACGTGTTTTGTAAATATTAACTTAAACAATAAAACGCTGTAAGCTTTTATAAAGATGTTTTATTTGGAATTTGCAACGGATTAGGTTCCTAGTGCCATCTAGCACGGAGTAGCGAAACTATGTCTAATAAAGCGCCATCTGTTATAGTGATATGAAAACGTGACAATGTTTTTTATAGCGACACCTGTGGAAAAAAGAAGTCACTAATTCGTTATTTGGGTTTTAATAAAGTAATGCAAGATTATTACAATAGATTGCAGTATTAAATACTTAACTCGGAAAAGTGTCTACGGATAAACATTTTAATAGTTTTCAGCTCAGGTCTTAAGTCATTTAATTAGTAATTGTATTCTAGTTACGTCATTAAAAATATTTCACACAAATTCTCTGTAGGTACATAAGTAACATTAGACTAGCTTTTCAGGAAAACTCATGTATTAGTAGTTAAATGTTTAATCGTAGTAGGTAGCTACATAATTATCATATTTAACCTAATAAAGACTTGGGAAGCAGCTAAATTACTTATTCATCATATATAATAGGTATCTCTGATAATAGGTAGCTATTTTCGTAGGATCATTGAATATTGGATCCACTCCATTCTAAGTACTTATTATCAATATTTACGGCTCAATTTACGACTCCCATAAATTACCCCATTACAATTATTTACAATACAAAGTGCAACGGTATTGTACTCCCATCGTTTCACATACCTTGCGGACGTGTCGGCGGCACCATGAATATGGGAGAGTTCAGAATTTAATTCTGAAAATGACTGTTGAAAATAAGGTACGTGCTTAATAAAACATTAAGAAAATGTAGAGTTATGAAACATTATTGCTCGTACCAGTTATGAAATAATAGAGTTTGACGTTTTGCGCGTAAAAAAGCTCTCCGTAGGGCAACTAACATAAACACAGGAATTACTGACCAAGTTATCAAAAGTTTAGTTATAGGCCTGCATCTTGGGCATATCAATCTTATGTCATACCAGTACAAAATGACATGTCATAAGCGTACTCAAGATCGCTCTCAGACTTGAGATCTATTAATTAATGACAGACCTTAGATTGGTTCTTCTTCTTTGCCCTCGATTCTTCCCGTTATACCCGGGATCAACTTTGTTAAAAACATGAGGCCACTCGCGCATAGCATCATCCACAGCAAGGCTGAGCTGCTTCAAGTCCTTCTGGATTTTTGTCATCTAGTTTTAAAATGGTAAGTGGGTGTGTTCTATGTACCCAGGTGGAGGATCCAAGATGCACAATAAGGAGGAAGTGTGCGGAGTGTATCAGGGGGCCGAATTTGATTAGGACTTTGATTATAGCGACCTGCGTCGTGGTTGTGGTCCAGCAGGTAAGGCAAGAGAGGGTGTGGCATCCTCGTTACTGACTAATTTTATAATTATATCAGTTTCATCTTAAATTAAAGATGCGCAGAATGTATCACTGAGTTGAACCGATATATATATATCTTTTCAGCTCAGTGATATATATCACTCTTTTATATCTGTAGCTCACGAGTGATATAAAGATTTGTTTGAAGACTGAGCGAACTAGCGATGTGTTTTTTACAACGCTATAGCTCAGAAGACCTACTTGTAGGTAAAATCCAATACCATATACCGTGCTATCAATATGTTTAATAGGTAATAAAAAGCGAAAGCGAGTTTGTTGGTTTGCCAATCTTTTATGCAGCAACAGATCACGTATATGTCGCAGCCAAATAGCTTAATCCGCCGTTCAATTAACAGCCTAGGCACTTTACTAAACAGCGCCGTTCAACTAACGGCCTAAATGATATTCAGCCATTTGATCAAACAGCTAGGCAAATGACTTGGATCGATGACGTTTAACTACTTGCCTAGCCGTTTAATTACCTGCCTAGACTGTTCATTTCTATTTAGTTTTACTTTCTGCCACCTAGCGCCGAAACTCACCAAACTGTCAATATCTCTATATTTTATATTCTCTATGGTCAATATGGCGTCGGAAAAAAACAACTTTGATGGAATCATTTTATTAGGTACTTAGGTTTTTTACGTTTTTTTTTAGATCCACCGAATCTATTTGCCGGGTGGGGTTTCTGTGGGGTCATAAAAAAAATAACCCTAACCTAAACCCATCCAGGTCGTTCTGCTTGGGTAGTATTTTGAAAAAGTTTTGTAGTACTTAAATTTCAACCAGTTGCCTAAGCATTAGCCAGCCAATTTATTAAATGTTGTAATAGACTATACGGCTGAATATCATTTAGGCCGTTAGTTGAACGGCGCTGTTTAGTAAAGTGCCTAGGCTGTTAATTGAACGGCGGATTAAGCCAGTTGGCGGCGACATATATATTACTTTCAGTCATAGGCGTAAGTAATTCGTAAGTAACTAAAACAAAACGCTTTTAATAATACAAGCAACTTTGAATGTTTACAAAAACAAAGGCTCAAAATTTGTACTCTATTCATTTGATCTAAAGGTCGATTTTCGTTCGATCTATTATCCAATAACGGACGGCCGGCCAACCAGCTTTGTATCGGTAGTCTCTTTTTTTTTAAGTCGTGTGCAATTTCTATCTCATCTGAGCCAAAGAGCTAGTGAACTATGTCACCTGTGTACTACATGTCAATCACTTTGTTCAGTAACTCAAATTGAAACCATATCCGTAGAGATATAGAGATATAATTTGAAATCAGATGAGCTAAAGAGAGAATAGCTCTTTGGTACCGATATATATCTTTTGTGTCATTAGCTCGCGAGCTATCTTAAATGGTTGGGAAGGAGAAAAATTGGATACAGCTCTATGAACATAACATTATTAATAGAAAAAAAAACTGCTAAATAATGCGCTAAGTGTTTTCCTCGGCCACAAGACATCGATCTTAATGTAGATATTTTTTCCAGATAACTGTATGCGTAAGGAAACTGATCGATAAACCTATCACCACTTACACGCATTTTGATTTTAACAAAACTGTGGTGTATCCCAGCGTCACGTTTTGCAGGGAACCGCCTTATAAGTTTGATAAAATGTTGGTAAGTAAGCGTGGTATTATAATGTTGTCATAATAGAATGTGTAGTACAACGTTTAATACATTCATTTTAATATCATAGGCAACATTGACCTTAATTATATTGTCTTATAATTATTCTGTAATACATTCCTAGGTTCCTGTTTCAGGCCAGAGTCTTTTCCCCCATTTCTTATCGTCTTCATTTAGCCTTTTTTGGTGATCTGTGATATTTATACAGAGTCATTGCCATCTGCCCTTTAAGAAGACTAGATAATAAGCCGATAGCCTCATGGGAACTAAAACATAGTTATATCCATCAATACTGCTGGCTCCTCTGCATTACTAAATGTCAGTAACTTTTTCTGCATTCAATGTATACTCAGGAGTACGGTTTATACTCCCACCCTCGGTACACATCCGTGTGGGTGAACTACAACTTCACCAACACAAGCCTGGACGAGCTGTGGGACGACATCACTTACGATGAAAAGGATATGTTCGTGCAGTTTGGACTCAATGAACTTATGGAGAGTAAGAAATATAATCGACAATCTTTAATATAATAAGTATCTCTTTTATTAATAAATATTTATGGAATGGAACTCATAATATTATAGTTAATGTCATTACCAAACTATGCGTTGTATGTTTTATTTTTATGAGAGCGGCATGCTCTACGAAAATTTATCGCTGGAGATAGAGTACTTGTTTGTTAGAGAGTTTACAATAAAGAGGAACATGGGAGCGCATCATAGCGTCTCTGATATACGTGGATAGCATCCAAGCTCTAATAGTACAGCCGAAGAGCTCATATAAAAAAAATAATCGCCGCTTACTGTTTGTTACTTTTGGTTGGTTATTGTGTCCCTTTATGGTTAGGTAATATTGTGTTTATATAATTTAGCCTTAAGTAGTTTACGTATTGTTATTTTTTATGCATGCTGTGATTTCCTATAATTGACAGGGCGCTTAGCTTACAACCTATGCATGTTACCTTATTATTTCACATGGTGTACGTGTTGTTGGAAATCCAAAAAAAAAAAAAAATAGAATAAACTAGAGTCAATATTGATCCTATAATTTGTCCATTTATATCAAAATATCACCGTTTATGCATTAGCCGTCCTCCCCAGATGTAGAGCTAACGCCAATAGTGGGTTTTGCCCTGGGCCGCTGCTACACCATGTCTCCGAAGGTCCTGGCTAGCCAACCCGGCAAGGTCACTGGCTACTCCATCACGCTGCAGCATTCGGCTGATGATCTAGCCACCACGACCGGCTTGATACCACCAGGGTATCATGTGTACGTGCATTATACGAATGAGCCTTTTACTGGTACGTAATGTGTACCAATCTATCTTCAAGTTATCATTTTCATAAAGACTCTTGCATGAAATGTTCTAGTAACCAGATTATGGCAAATTATGAAAAGACTATTTACGATAATGCCGCACGGGTTTGAATCCCGATCCCCTGATTCCCACGTTCACTGATCATCCAATCTCTACCACTGGACGTTAATCTAAGTTAAGAACAAAAGTCACACAGTTATCAGAGATATCACATTAGACTCTAGCACTGTGATAATCAAATGCTCTTCTATATCGCAAATACTATCAATGTTCAACTGTATTCCAGAAGTGATGGTGTACAATGGTGGTTTGATAGATACGATGTACGTTAACGTGGGCGAGACTCTGGGGGTGAAGCTGAAGGTGGACGAATACGTCATGATCAGCAGAGACGACGACCCGTGCACTGATGAGGCAAACTACAGCGCTAATGCTGTGAGTACTTTGCAGCCGCACATAATCCAGTAACGTAACCTTTGCAAAGGTCAACGAGCTCGACCAGACTCTTTTCCCATGCATTCTCCTTCCGCGATGCAGTGGCGACATCTACATCTCCCTGAAGTTACATCCTCGAGGTGCCTTGTCTATTTCCATAACCGCTCTAACAGCATATACTGAAGCTCAATAACTGCTCGTCAAAACATAGTGGTGACATCAGCTGCTGAAGATATCAGAAGGTATTTTAAAATGCTTATACAGCGCGACAGTGTGTAGTGTGTAAGTATATAATGTAAGTTAGTACGTAAGTTTATTAGTATTACGCTGAACCTGAACCTAACAACACGTGTTTGATTACACCCCGAACCCCACACATTGCAAGTGTTATTCGTACTCTATCGCAACGATGATGATATTTCCTTGCAGTGTACCTCACAATACGTTTGGGACCAAGTCGGCGAGGTGGCTGGGTGTTCCGGGCCTTGGATGAAGAGCGACCTGCCTCGCTGTGACAACTACACCAACATGCGAACACTGATCACAGCTTATATGAAGTAAGCGTGTCCTATTACAGTAATTGCCTGCTCAAATTCTGTTGCTGTTCCTGAGAATGTACACCATCTTTTATTCATTGAAAAGCGTAACCATTAAGTTTCTTGCCGGATCTTCTCAGTGGAGGCAGCATTCCGAACCGGTGGTAGATTCTAACTATTCATAAATGCTTTGTGGGCTTACATGAATAAAAACAATGTTGAGTTTGAGTTTAAGATTGAATGCCTATCGTTCAATGCTTATGAAGACTGTCTAGGATCCCGTGCAAGAAAGGCAAAAGTAATGTAAGAAACCCTGTAGCCAAACAGAGACGACTTTCAGCCGTTAAAAACTTGATTTACAAATCTGAATACTTATCTCAGAGGTGTGCAAATGGCTGAAGACGATAATAACCATTTTTGTCTTTTACAACTTCATAAAAGTTACTCTCTGTCTCTGTCTCTCTTCATAAGGCAACACACTGGAGCTTTTATATTTATATTAAATAGCGGCCCGCCCCGGCTTCGCACGGGTACATTACGGTTACATTATTGGAGTTTTAGTAAGGATCCATATTTTTTTTTTTATTATAATATAGCCTATGTCACCCGGGGATAGTGTAGCTTCCCAACAGTGAAATAATTTTTCAAATCGGTTCAGTAGTTTCGGAGCCTATTAATTACAATCAAACAAACAAAGTTTTCCTCTTTATAATATTAGTATGATATCTACTACCCCTTGTAATTATTAACTATATAAGCAACTGGCGATAAAAAAAAAAACAAAATGTTAAAGAAAAATCCACTGATCTTCTTGCCGGATCTTCTCAGTCGAGGTCGCGTTCCGATCCGGTTGTAGATATTAGTAAAAAAAAATGTAAAATTGACAATTTGTAAGTGCCTCCCCTCCAGTAGGCCTAAACAAAATAAATTTGAATTTGAACTGCCAAAACTGAATGTCTGAATGAGCTGAAGACCGAACTCAGTGGTATGCATTGTAAGAGGCTTATTTAGCAATAGGCTTATGATGAGTAAAATTTCAATGTCTCTTTCAGTACATACGAGAACCACGATTGCAATCAATGCCCTCGGATTTGCCGCTCATATCTCTACAACGGCTTCGTAACGGACAGACAGAAATTCTACATTTGGGACAGTGATAACGACAGGTGGTCTGGAAGCAGCGGGGATGCGTTACTGGAGACACATGTAAGATGAACAAACATTGTACAACATTGGTAATTAACAAAAAGCGAGAGTCGTTACGGGTAATTTTCTACCAGAGAAATCGTAGACAGAAACGCAGGTATTAATAGCCAGGGATAGGAATCAATCCAACTACTCATCTTTCTAACGTTGTCGGTATTCCCACTGCCATGCTTTGATCGAATGTCCCTAATCAGTTAAATTAGGACAGACTGTAAGATGGTCTATCCCAGCGGCATTTGGAAAATAGGCTAAGATAAATACAATAAACACCTTAATGCTATAATCTTAAGACTTCGTTTAAGATCAGTTGTATATTTTTAATGTTTATTTTCAGCTGTATATCTACTTCAACAGCATGATGGTGTCGGTCTACGAGGAGCGGTACAATTATGACTGGAATCTGTTTATTTCAGATCTTGGAGGCAGCATAGTGAGTATTACTGTGCTATCTATACCAATATCACATGTAGGTACCTATAAATATTTTGACTTATGAAAATATATCATGGAATAATTTCATAGGATGAAGGAAATCGTCTGTTAAGTTTTCAGTCATAAATAACTCATGATGTCCAGCGCTGCCATCTCATTCGAATAAAAGTTGTGATAAATTTCTTGTAAATGTTAATATTTGACTTTTTCCCGGAAACGTAACTCTAGGCTCGAATATCTCGGTTATCAAAACAGCAAGTCTCATACCCCATATATCACCATCAATACAAACACTCCATACGTAGGCCAAACATCCTTAACGCCAGTTCTCCACGGCCGGCACAGTGAGCCGTTGATGGCCGGCGCGCTTGGCAACCCGCCAGGATGCTATTTCAAAGACTAGGCAACTAGGTGTCATTGGTATGAGCTATGATTGTTTGATTCCTACATTTTGGATGGAAGGCCGACTATTTGCGGATAGGATATCTTCTGAATACCATATTATTACCACCTATGATATTGTTCTGCCGAATTGCTTATGTTGTGAAACAAGGCATATTAATATTTTCTAAATAAGTTTCCTAAACAAAAAAATCTTATTGACTTTTAAAATCAATGAGGACACACAGAAAGTTTGTCTCGTTCCTCTTTGGCGGACTAAGATCTAATAGCTTGATTAAATTACGTTTTTTTCTGTGTTTCCTTGCTAACTAGATATATAAGATAGTTCATGACAATAATTATGTTATCTATAGGTACCCATGTAATTACCGTGTCCTTACATTTTATAATCCGTTTTCCATATTTTTCGTCAACAGGGTTTCCTCCTAGGTCTTTCCGTGATAAGTCTATTAAAGATCTTCGGAAAAACCTGGAGCGTATTCGTGCAGCCCTTGATCAAGGAGAAACAGGTGAACAGGACCAGCACGACCAGCTCCACCACCGCTGATATTAAGACTATCAGTAAAGACCAGGAATCGGTTGAGGATTGGCATGTACAAAACTAATGTTATTGTTATTATTATAATGATCTGAGCATGGGGGCTTTGTTTTATTTATATCTAGCTTTTTGTCTTTTCTAACATTCTCAAAGAATGTTAGATTACCTTCCTAAGCGACAAATGGCCGTATCTAAGAAGACCAAAGTTCTTATAGCTACTTTATTCGTGGACACCATTCGCTCTATATATAATTTAGTAATCAATTGAATCTATAGTAGACTTGAAGCCGACTGTAATAGAAAATTGAGACAAGCTATATGATGTATTAACCTTTTTATTTGAAGAGGGGAAATCCTCATGGATATCCGCACGCGCCGGGGGAGGCAAGTAGGCTATGCCCGACTCCTTACTGACTAAAACCTCACAACCTCAGACTCCCTATATGCTCTTCTTGTTGGAGTTACGGGAACGATTTCGAAGTCATCCGCGAAAGACTGAACAGTCCGAGAAGAGCAAGGACAAGTTCTTCTATATCTATCTAGTCTTATAATCTTTGGCCCACCATCAGTGCACTAATAAGGATCTGTACCGCCAACAGATCACAACGTAGGCCGCGAGCATGACGTTCAATGTTAACCTCGCTGCGCGGTGCAAACAACGATTGACGTAACCGCTGTAAATCTCGAGTTTAGTACGGCTTGCGTGAGGTACGGTTATTTCTTTACAGTATAAAAAGTTTGCATAATCAAGGAGCCACGTATAGAATGGCTAGTTTTCCACCTGCAATTAGTTAGAGTCTACAGGTATCACTACATAGTATTAAACCAAGTTGCTTCCCGCTATCTGTCCCTATGTAAGTATGCTTAGATCTTTAAAACTACGCAACGGATTTTGATGCGTTTTTTTAATTGATAGAGCTATTCAAGATGAAGGTTTATATGTAAAGCCCGCTCCCGCGTTCTGAGCCCGCGCGACAGGACCCATTATTATTATATTTTTTTCCGTTACCGTTCCGTTACCGTCAAAATCGATCCAGCCGTTTCGGAGATACTCTTTAATTTCATGTGTTTTTATTTTTTACGCGGATCCCTGAATGTTTTTCTAAAATTAAAGTAGCCTTAGTTACTCATTATAACATCAGCTATCTGCCAGTTAAAGTCCCATCAAAATCGGTCCAGCAGTTTCGGAGAATCGGACAGACAAAAAAAAATTAAATCGCATTTTTGCTATAGGTGTCGTATGTACTTTCATATGCATTTAGTGAAAAGTTGTTATTTTGATATTACAAACAGACACTCCAATTTTATTTATTTGTATAGATGTATAGAAGATAAGTACATGCATAATATAGTAGAGAAACACTGATAATTTTAGAGCCGTTCGAAGCCGGGGCGGGTCGCTAGTTGGGTAATAATTTGAAACATACAATACTCTTGGAATGCGAGCAAAGATGCGGTAACTACGTGAGGAGTCACGGTGGACCAGAATCGTATCTGTTGGCTAATCTGACAATAAATGCATCGCAGGTGACGCATGCGCCGGGATGCAGATCACACATTGATGAGCGAATCGCGTTATTTCATTGCTGAATTACTTGAGTAACAGGAAATATCACAATATGGTTTTAGAAGTTGGAGAGAGTTACTTCAAAGAGAGTCACTAACTACTACGACAGTAGTTAGTTGAAAAGATTCATAAAATATTGGTTACAAGGACAGCTCGTTTTCCCCCAGTTCAATAGCATATACCTACACATAAGCGTCAATACGCTTATAAACTAATTTTCTAAACACAATTGGGTGTTTGACTAATCTTGAATATTGAATATTGTACAAGTTTTTAAAAATATTCAATGGTTCCAAAGATTCTCTATTAAAGTTTGCTAAAACTATGAAGACAAGACGTCATGTACTGTATTCGAAACTTCTAACGTCTACTAGGTGAAACAAAAACGGTATACTATTGTTTTTGCAACTTTACTTTGTAAATCTAAAACTATCGGCTTTGTGGGACAGTTGAAGTATTAAAGTTTTTGTAGACTTGTGAAATCTGTCAAGAGCCGTATTCCTATAACACCGTTTGTTTTTCCTCCAAAGCTGATAGTTTTAGAATTACAAAGTTAAGTTTTGAAAAAAAAGTATACCCTTTCTGTTTCAACCTGTATATAATTCATTTTGAAAACGATTTCCTTGTTTGTTGTCCTGAGTCATAATTAATTAATATAATTAAAAAAATATTAATTAAACACCGTATTCTATTTTAATTTTTGAATGACTTTACCAACCCAGTTTACATTTTCGCAAACCGTCTTGCCCCTAATCGCTGCGCCGATGCAATGTGTCCTCTCCCGCCTCACTCATTACTCACCTAACCGTGTCAATGCTCTAAATATATGGCAGCCCATTTAGCTGATCAATCAGCGATTCGATAATATTATATAGCTGGCTCTTATCGTTTAATTACTGTGTTTATTGCACTCATAAAATGTTGACGGATCTAGAATGATCGTAATTTTTGAGTGCATCGGAATTATTAAATTAAATGACGATAATTTTAAACATTGTAAGTGGTGAAGTAAATGTTTTATGAATATTATGGATGAAACTTATCAGACTAGGAATTGGAAGACGGATTCCATAAGCGCGATGAGTGCGCATGGGTGAACCAGGGTGAATTAAGCGTAGGCGAGAATGTAATCTTTTTTCAATTATATTTTCAGTTTAGTTTTTAGAGTTGACTTACACGTTATTCACATTACAAAGAGATGATATGGGGCATAATTTTAAATTTGGCCAAAATTAAAGTATGGAATTTTTTCGTTGTCGTTTTAACCGTATGAACGTAATGTCGTTTAAACCTTACAGACATAATAAGTAATGAGACAATTAATTTGAACTCAATCCCATCGAAACGGCATTATTTCTGAAAGCCATTGCAGCCACGTCTCGAACCTGTCTTTACAGACATTCAAACAACTCCACTATCATTATAATTCTCAAAAGCAGGAAGATGGTATTGAACCCACGCTCCGGCCGGCAGCCGACAAACATTCACGTTTTACGATCCATTGCCGTGAATCACGGTGGTGTTCTCGCCAAACGCCATGCTCTATTTAAAGTACACACCGATGTGGCCACAATTTAAAAAAAGTCGCAACTCCTTATTATCAGAATTATCAAAATTATAATAAAATCCTTTTTTGGGAGAGCGATATCGGTACTTACTCCGTTGCTACAGTAAATATACATGAAACTCCGCAACACGCATAATAAGTCGAAATCTTTAGGGTCTCATCGAGAAGGTACCCTTGCGATCTGGAGTACTAAATGTATTGCCATCTTTCTTGTGGTCGAAATTTGTAGGTTTAAGGGTGGGACTTCCAAAATCCTTCCTTAGAGGATACTTAAATAAAATATACCTACAGTCAACATTTCATGTTTTTACCACCAGCGCTGAGTTAACGACGACTAACAAAATATGTGACATAAATGGCCATATCTTGTGATTGTCTTGACTTTCATACCAGTGGGTCCCAATTTACCCCCAGTTGAATCCGGTCGGGAGGTTCAAAATATTACACAAATCCACAAAACAACTTTAATTTCACTTTCAAGTCAATGCACACGGTTTATTTGCTGAGATTTAAATCTCCTGTTTTCGATTTATGAACATGTTTTATTGTTCCCGCGACGTGTGTCTAAACATCTGTAACCGCAACAGCTTGTTTTATTGACTATTCCATCAATGCTATCTCGTTTCTATTTTCCAAATGTTTTTCAAGCATGGCATTCTTTGGATTATTGGGATGGCATTCGATGAAAACTTTGTATCGATCTTATTAAGTAACACTCGTCTAATAAACTTTCGTATTCGAATTTAATAAGATTGAAACACAATTTTGTATACAAAATCATATGAATAAATTTACTTACAATTGATTAATTTATGTAGATAGAAAAAGAAATGAATTCGATCGACCAGCATCTGCTCAGCATCCACCCAGATTACATAGACGAATCTATCTCCAGATTCCGCGTCCACCCACCTTTATCGGGGTCGCAGCAATAACAGCTAAATTTGGCATCTACACGAAAATCCGTATTAGTGGCAGTAGCACAGTGTGACGTCCGCCGCCGGTAATTATAGCACCGGCGAGCGTCCTGTGACTCACTGCGCCCTGAGGGCCGAATCCATGGAATTCGTAAGGTGTTACGTGTTGGTATGCCTCATAATGTTGTTTGGTCTGCCATAATAGATACGATCCTTCGTTCTGTACAGCTTGAAGTCAACACAGGGTGGTAGAGACAAGCCATTGCCGATTAACTACAATTCATATTGATTACCAATTTTAGGTTTGAACGTAGGCCGTTCCACCGCACCGGGTGGTTACGGGTTCAATCTCCGTCGGTGAAAATTTCAGAAATTGCCTTTTCGTAATTTGCCCTGGTCTGGGTGTCACTGGGAGCGTTGTATGTATGTGACCATACACTTGGTGTGTCAGTTTGGCGGTATTTATTTATTTTAATATATACGGGCTGGCTCGTTCTGAGCAGTGCCACCCTCTCACATAATATCGGCGTGAAGTGGCTATTATAGCTGCGTTTCGTACTACGAGTGCGAAAGTCGTTAGCTTCCTTACCTTACAGCCCTCTGTCACAACGTCAGCACCAAAGGCAGACGGGAGTTTTCTGAACGAGTCTACCTAGGAGATATTTAAGAAAAATACACGCGGTACAATTTTACTCTTCCCTGGCTCATTTCATTATTATAGCAACAAACGAGTCACGATTATAAATTTGCGAGTGTATTTGTCTTGGCAGAGATCTAGCCTTGAAATTGATTAGTTTTTCCACGAATTTCGGAAGCGGCAGCAAGAAATCACACACTTATTTAATTTGGTTTTAATATCAGGGAGAATATAAGCGCTGAGGCAAAAACTGCATGGTTGATCAATAATTGCCGATTGTTATTTAGATGTAAGAGAACAATATTAAATGTTTGTGACTTTCAGTTTATAATTATCAATACGTATATGTGGATAAATGGGCCTGGAAACCCATAAAATTCCCCACACTTACCCAAAAATCAAACCGAAATTAAAAATGTTTATTAGTGAGATTTAGAATTACAGATAGACAGAAACCTTTGTAAACATCGAGATATTTCAATCAATAACTCCAGCGAAAGTAAGTATCAGATACTCCCGATGCAACCCGCTGCAAGATTTGTCCGGTGACGCCAAGCCTACTGAACACGCATATTGAAATAATGAAGCAGTAAAACCGACACCCTGTACTCCACTTTCTTTGTCCACCAAGGATTAGGTACCTACGAAGTACGAAGAGCGTGATAGCCTATCTAACAGCTGAAAGTTTAATTACATAAGTACCATATTTTTATTATTATATGTTTATAAGATATTTTAAAATATTTTTATTGATTTCCAATAAATCTTAGGGCTCTACCCACGGAGTCGCCATCAGCTAGGCCGCATATCCATCGCTCACTGAATGAAATGTGGGCAAAAATATTCGGAAAGGAAACACCTGGTTACATTGATATTTTAAAAAATTACACAATAGGTACTTACCACATTTTCAGGAGTTGGGTATTTGTTTAATAGTTGCGAAAACAATTGTTGAATATAACTGCTAAGTATATCGTACATCTTATCTAAATATATATAACTCAAAGGTGACTGACTGACTGACATAGTGATCTATCAACGCACAGCCCAAACCACTGGACGGATCGCGTTGAAATTTGGCATGCAGGTAGATGTTATGACGTAGGCATCCGCTAAGAAAGGATTTTGATTCATTGTACCCCCAAGGGGATAAAATAGGGGATGAAACTTTGTATGAAACTTTGTCAAATAAATTCCACGCGGACGAAGTCGCGGGCACAGCTAGTAAAATATAAAGTCAACGATAAGGTACCACTTCGATATAATGTTGACTATTTTATCTAAGTAAATATAGTATCATCCTTCTTCTGACACACCGAGGTGGCATCGTAGTCAGAGAACGGTAAAATTATTGAATTTCGTACGCATAATCTTGTCACCTATTAAGTTGTCCGATATATTGAACAATTTATCGTTCAACTCTAATACACATATCTATACTAGCAACAGTATAGAGCCGATAATTTCATAGAACCGCTAACACGGTACAGGCGTTACAGGCTAAAAATATGAAACAAACACTCGTTTGGACGCGTTCAGTGTTACATTAAAAATAAATAGAAGCAGAATCTTAGAAGTGAAGCGAATACAAATTTGTTTTAGCACTGGATTTTAGCCCCATTGCCAGCCAGACGTGTGTGGATATCACTAGCTATTCGAAATATGCCCCGAATCTGGAATCTGGGATACCGCTATCTTACCAATTAAGGAATTGGTAAAGTGTTAGTTACATTAGAAAACCGTTCCGTAGAAATATTAACTAATTTAAAACCAAGCAAAATTAGCTACTTCTGATACTTTCCTCTATTCAACAACTGACGATATTCTGGCAACAATTGCGCAATCATAATTGAATTTTAAGTCTTTACTATATCTAAATTGTTAAGATTTTAAATAAAACAAATAGATTTTAACTTTTTATAAAATTTGAAGATGATTTGTAAAAATCTATTGACGTCGTTTGCCTGAAATAGTTCCAGCTAGTAAATTATTATGTGTCTCTTAAAATACCTGCTTTCGTTATAATATTCCGATGATATTATTCCGAAGGTAGGTATTAAAGACTTAAAGACAAAGCTATCACGAATAAACAGGTGAATTTCCAGTTATATTTATATCAACCCGCCCACTGGTGATCCGCTACGGCAGCTTGGACCGCCGCCAGCCTGCCATGGAGGGTCATTCATAAACCTTGCTTGATAATGAGCTAATCTGGAGAGAGTTGGATATGTAACAAACTGGACATTGGCGTGAACATGCCAAATTACGTTGAGTTGGCAAAAGGTTGGTATTTTGGAAATACCATGACAGTAGGTACAAAATGCAACAGTAGGATTCGTGCGGGACCAAGATCATTTAAATTGAAAATTAAAAAGTTCCCCGATGCGACGACATTTCAAACCTCAAAGGAGCTGATAATTTTCTACCGGCTGAACCGATTTTCATAAAACGTAGCTAAGAACACTCTCGATCAGAATATTTTTCTAACAAAAAAAAACTAAATTAAATACGGTTCATACGCTTGGGCGCTTCGATGCCACAGACAGGCACACAGATGCACATATACACATGTTTAACTTATAACACCCCTCTTTTTTCGTCGGGGGTTAATGAGTTGAGCCGACGCCGATGGACAGTCTCTTCATAGAGCAACATCCGATAGATGATTTAAATGTTAGTTAGTCATAAACGGAGTATAAGCATAGAGCTTCCGAATTACGAGATTAATTACTTTAATACTCACGATCAGAATTTTATAATTGAATAATTAGGCAATCGGTCTTGGCTACCTAAGCTTCTATTCATCATTGGCTACAAAGTAAATGAACTGACATGACAGCAAATTAAGAAATTAAATCCAATTCAGAATTTAGCAGGGTTTTTTGATAAACGCATATAGACAACGAATCACAAATTTATATATTCGGTAACGATGTCGCCACTTTTGTTGGAAAATTGTTAAAGATTTCAACTGTGACAGCGTTAGTTCCAGTTTTAGTCACTGGAACAAAGTGGCACTACCTGCGGTTGTGAAATACCTATGCTGTAAATTCAGGTGGCTTTTGGAACATTCCAGGCATTCTATTACTAAAGACTTATAAAATGACGTTTGGCGATACACGACTAGATTAAATCTATTCCCCAAACACCTTCAATAAATTCTAAACCTACACCGCCTAAACATAGGGTTCAATTATCTTTGGAAGAAGAAACAGAAGATTTTAGTTCGGGAAAACCGGCCTTAACTTTTATTTGCGAGAGTAGAAACTCGCCTGGAGGGGCCGTCACCTGTTATTAAGAATAGAATTGGCAGGGAGCAGGTTGTGAGGTGGTTATAGGATCTCTGACGTCAGTCTCTGAGTCACGGCTTGACAGGTCAGTTAACTAGACTTGTCTTCTGTAAGATGATCTACATTCGTTAAGCGCTCTAGTGACAAACTGTGGGATAACGGATCTGAATTTTAAAGTGTATTCCTATGTGCATGGCATTATTAAGCCATGTCTGCCCTCTCCTATGCTCAGCTCCTATCGCGGTAACTTCAATGGTGATTATAGAATTAGCGAGATTTATAGGTAGAGTTCCTAGTACGAAAACTGAATTAAAAAGTTTCAATCATTGATTAACTTTTTAATTAATAATGGACCAGGTGAAATAATTCAGAGCAATTTATTCATATACCTAATTTGTCAAATATGTGACGCATTTAATAATATAGTTTGCTTATAAGTTTTAAGGTATTGGTAAAATTTTACTCAGATAAATTAAAACATTTTTGCTATTTTGCCTGTACCCACAAAACCTCAATATTAAAACCTAGACACTTTAAGAATTCCGAAATGTATCATATCAAACAAAATCCCCAAATAAAAATGACATTAATTTAGCTACTGGCTTCCGTCTCTCGAGAATAAAAACTAATGGAGCCAGCCCTAAAGCAGTGTTATGTTTGGCCCCAAACACACGTTACCGTGAATACTTCCGTGTTATAATGTCTGCCAAGTTGTGAACGAATTTCAGCCGATGGGAATGATGAAAAAAAAGTCTTACTTACTCTTACAGGAATATATTTTTATTTATTCAAATTTACACTCAGAGATTTGGTACCGAAGTCGGATTTTTCAGCTTGCCAATCCCTTCGAAGACCTTTATTCATTCATTATTTTTAAACATCAATAATTCTTATTTAATGGGAATGCTTTGACCAATCCCTTGTAGCTGAGTAGGTACATCCATCGAACCATCTGCTTCCCGATGTGAGACCAAATTAAATTACTATAGATATTTATTACATTAATACGATGACGTACAAAATATCCCAGACCTTAGACACGGAAAAAAAATTAAAACTTCAACCTTTCGCAAGCAATCCTCACTCTATAAGTTATAAATTTTGAATTGGAATCTTTGTACTATACTGTTTTTTTGTTTCTTATAGCAGCGTCTGCTGAACAAAATTAATTTAATCATTCACAACTAAATATTATTATTTAAGGTTCCACTGAACCAACAGGTATCTCTTTCGTGTCGGAGCGGCGCCTCAGTGACAATCGCAGAACAAACGAAACTAGATCTAAATCGGTCGTGTGCCCTGACGGCTATTTCAGCTGAGCTATAAATACCGCGACAAAGATCGCGGCCCGATGTGGGTCGAGATTCCTTTTGCTTTTCGATGTACAATGCGCGCACGTGTACAACTTGCATAATACAAGAGTTACATGTAAAACGGCAATGTAATAACTTATTTTTAATTAATTCATTCAGATATAGTACACTCGTATTGTTTGGATAGATTTTTATTTAGTAAAAAAAAGCTATTTTGTATTAGGATTTGAATTTACTTTCTTAACATGAATTTATTAATGTGTGGTGAGAGTGAGTGTGTGAAAGAAATGAGAGTGGAATCCATGATTTTAATTGATCTGTAAGCGACAATTTGAAAATGTTTCTACCTAGTATCCCTTTTAGATTGCATAAAACGGGTAAGTTATATGAATTTGTGTAGCAACACTTATACCAACCTGTAAATTATAATTAAAAAAAAAATGTAGAGGTAAGTATTATATGAAAATTTGGTAGAATTCGATATCAACTGGATTTACAGCACATATTGTAAGAGACTGTAATTTGAAAACATAATCTGAATGTATTAACAAAAAAAATGCATCTCATTTTTTATATCAATTATGTTGCTATTTTTACCTCACTTATTATCTCACAATAATCACTGATAAAAGTCTACCCACAAAAATGTATCTAACTAACCATAGTGTTCCCTAACCAAAGCTCTACCTACCGGGTAGCTCCTTTTAATACGCCACATAAAGCCCAAAGTTAGTCCTGAAAATACAAAAATATCTGCACAAGGTGACAAAGCTATCTTAATCTAGAGTTCACATGTCGTAAATATGAAGATTAAACAGACAGACGGACCGGCAGACAGGCAGGTACAAATTGCTGAAATGATTTTAATCTCATAAAGTACCCGGCTACCGGCTACTAATAACCACAGTTGTTGATATTTTATTAAAATAACTCGTATGTATCTAATGTGACAAATAGTGAACGTGGTGACAGAAATGTGTACATAATGTTTAGTTTTTTTCTTACCTAGGTAGGTAGCTCAGAGACTCAAATTGAAGTTTTTTTCATACTTTAAGGGTAGAGTGCAAGAATTCTAAAGTAGGTTCGTATTCTTTGAAACACACTTACCTGTTTGTACATACTAACTTCAAAGATCTTGGTAGAGACAATCCACAGGTAAAAAATAGACTTAAGAATCAATTATATTATACCTAGTGTTAGAAATGTAATATTTTGATGGAAGAGCGTGAAACAGAGACAGGAGTAGGTATAGGGATTAGGCTTTCGAATTTCTCAATAATCGTACGAAATGCTGCTATAGTAGCTACTTTACGCCGATCTTCCGAAAGAGGGTGGTACTACCCCAATGGAGCCAGTCCGTATATATAAGAGCTGTTTTCAAATGGCTACAGCTTGGCTCTACCACCGTATAACCATATCAATAAAACATTTCAAATCATCGCACTCACAGCACAGATGATAGGTACCGTGTCAGATCTTTCAATTTTAGTCTATTTGGCTAGTACCTAACCTGTTGATGGGGGGCGTCGACACCTAAACAAACGGAATGATATGATTTAATAACTACTGACCTTTATTAAGGCTGGCAGGGCTTTAATGAGAACTGTCAAGGGCTTGCGGTGCACCCATGTGCCTATTGTATTGTGGTCCTTATGTATTAGTGTCTCCGGTATAATAGCATAAGGCTGCTATTATACCGGAGAAACTCATCTCACGGCGAGGGAGCCATGGTGGTTGGCGAAGATGCCTTTTGAAAGGACTGCAGGGTTCATCGTTCAGCAAATGATAACGAGAGTAGCATATGAAATCTGAAAAACTAGAAATGCACGGCCGGGCTTCAACTTTACAGCCAACTTGATTATGAGTGCTTTCCATACATATAAATAATAATAAATATCGCCAGTCCATCATACCAATGGTATGGTTCCAAACTAAGAAGCGGTTTTAAAATGGGTAACATACATGGGTGCGATCCCAATAACACCCAGACCAGGGCAAATGACTAAAGGCAATTTCCAAAATTATCCCCGGCGGTAATCGAACCCGCAGTCAAGCGGTTATGGTCAAAGGATAGCCACACAAAGAAAATAAAACTTTATTTAGGGTCGACTTTACGTTATTATCCCTGTTAACTACATTAAATTATATCGTTATCAAAATGTGTTGCGGACCAATAACAATTATACTAGCGAGCAACAATAAAGTCGCTGGCAACTGAATATTTTTTTTTACAGTTTAACGAAAATAGTTCAGCGGAGCGACATGACAATCGAACATTCTTGGCAGCGGCCGGCGCGCGCAACATTCAATACAGGCATACGTCAATCACGGTGGTTATTTGCTGACTGTACATGTTACGTAACACTGTTTGCTTGTATTACAATTTCTTAAAGGTTCCAGAATGGAGACCGCGAGCCCGAAGATAAAAGGGCAATACAACCTAGAATACAACCAATGACCCTTAGGTACTTACTTGTTACTTACTATACTACACAAGGTTAAGTGCATAGGATCATGATGTATGGAAATCGTTGATTAGACTTATAACTATCAGTTAATTAATTCTGACTAAGTATAGATGGATCGATTACAATTTCTGAGGGCCAGTCTAGGCCAGTGTGATGGACTGGGTATGCCTTGAATCCCCCTTGCATTAAGGGGAGGCCAGTGCCCAGCATGGATACGCGTACTTGCTACTATCATAAAAAGTATTTAAATAACTCTCGAAGAAAAATAAGATTTACTACGTATTCGTTTTAAATGAATCTTGGCCAATAAAGTTATTCTGATACAGACACATTTTTTATTTTTTTATTCATAAGACGGTATCTCAGTGTGTATGAATCGAATGTAAACATCTAGCACTTTCATACAACTAAGTACGAACCTCATACAAACAAAGTAATCAGTCAGAGCTCAAGTGTTTTGGAAGCGTTCTATTAACCGGCCCTTAATGAAGGTACAGACTGGCTGGCGGCGCGCCAGGCCGAGCTGGTGTGTCATGCGCTCACAGACTAGCTCCAGATAAGAGACATCTTGGAAACACGAAAATCAACACTTTAACAGTCCACAGCTCCGAAGGATTCAGCAGCAGACTGGCATCCAACTCAGACGATCGCCCGTGATAAGATTATGAAATGTGAGTATAGGTATTTATACAAAAAAAAGCTCCCTGAAGAGCAAGCCTTTGGAATATATAATCATGGTACCCTGCTTTAGAAGGCGTAAAAGTAATTTTGATTCTATGTAAAAGGTAGTATTGATTATAATGTATGTTAACACGATAGGTACCGCTAGTCCTGAACAATGCAATATACGTCTTACCAAAATAAAATAAATGTCCCCGAGTTACGCAGCGAGCTTATCTTCGTGTAAACAAACTCGTAAATACTGGAATCATTACGTAACGTGCTGAATTTCTCACGAAAATTTATCTTTACATCGCTCTTACGAACATAATGTAATGAACATACAATTTAAACATATATGTCAAAAACATTGACTGAATTGAATGAAATTTGGACTCTAAAATTATTACTCACAGTATAAAATTATAGGGTTATGTGAGGCAATTCTAACATGTGGTCTAATATTATAGTATGTGTAAGTTAATTTGGACGAATTAGTAATTAATAGTCGTAAATATTAGTAGAAGATTGCTGAAACCGTTTCCAAGATTCAGTGCGTCTTGATGAGCTATTAATTTATATAATCATGTTTATGTTATTGGGTGAGTTCATATGATTCGATTGAGTTATACCTAATTACTTTTACGACTGATTTTATTGATTTATTTTTAAGTGGAACAATTTAAAGAAGCAGTTATTAGTCAGTATGAAATAGAAAGAACATAAATATTATGAACTAGCTGAGCCCGCGACTTCGTCCGCGTTGAATTTAATTTAACAAAAAAGCGCGCTCCCGCGTTCTGAGCCCGCGCGACAGAACCCATTTTTTTAATTTTGTTTTTCTTATATAAAATTAGCCTAAGTTACTGCTTATAACATCAGCTATCTACCAGTGAAAGTCCCGTCAAAATCGGTCCAGCCGTTTCGGAGATTACCCGGAACAAACACACAGACAGACAGACAGACAAAGACAGACAATTTTTTTTTAAATCGCGTTTTTGTTATAGGTGTCGTATGTACTTTCATATGCATTTAGTGAAAAGGTGTTATTTTGATATTACAAACAGACACTCCAATTTTATTTATTTGTATAGATGTCAACGGTTGGGGTACACAAACTTAGTTTAGACGAACAATCCAATCGTAGGGTTCCAATCTAAACATCACTTGTATGAGTGGTTAAGATCCTATAGTAACACTCTAACCTCAGAAAATTACGAAATAAATTCTTTCTCAGTTCCAGACCACTGAAATATGTTATGTAGTTGAATAAAAATATATACGTATATTTATGACCTACCTTCTTCTCAATTCAGTCCATTGGACACATGGAATTTCAGTGAAACGTCTTAACTACACACAACTATTTATCCTTGAAACAACACTGCCATAAATAGTCCTTAGTAAATCCTTCCACACAATCAAATTATACCATACCCTCATTAAAGTAATGCACCTCTTACATACAGCTCCAATGAGTCATGTTTATTTTGTTCCAGCGTCTATTAATATCCGAGTAATATTCCATGTGACTCACGTAGTGTATCGGGAGACATTGGAGTTAAAGTAAATGCAATGGAAAGGGTTGCCAAACGAGAGGCTAAATGTTAATAAATATGCACTTTTTATTTACATTCTCGGGTTGTCTCGGACGGAGATGCATATCTGAGGGGACGGGAATATTTAAAATGGGATTATCTGTACGAATATCATGAAGTCGCATTCCGAACCGGTGGCAGATTCTGACTATTCATAAAAGCTTTGTTGCCTTAAACTATTAAAAAACAATTTTGAGTTTGCAGCATAGTTTGTTAGGAAACATAGGTATCGCATTGAATCGTTTTCATTTACTTATGGTGTCTATGGATGGTTATTAGCTGTAGTTAGACTAGGTAGGTGGCGCTCTTAGCGAAATCTAGAAAATAAAATCGACGCTAGCAAAGATACGGGCAAAATCAAGTTAAAATATTGTAACAGATTTAATTCTAGGCAATTTTTTTTGGAATTATGAAGAATAAAAATCTCGTAAATCTCTGTTTCAAATCTGATGTGGAATTAATTTATGATTCACACACAAATTAACGTGAATACCACAGCAATGATATCCGGCTTGTTGTGACATGCTCCCAATAGTTATTAATTATTGCCCACGCGTGGGACATACAGACACGCCGCTGTGCGTAAGATAGTGTGCAATTTGCCTAAGTTTACGATACAGGAATTGCATTTGCAATTTCATGTAGAGATTTGTGCATCGCCATATTTCTTAATTTGTTTGAAACGAGGGAGATTTTTGCTGTCATATTTTATCATAACTTTATTCAAGATACTAACCTGAGATCCTTCAGTTTAAAACAGCTCTACATTCTACAAGAGACTAGGTACAGTAGCGTAGTCGCTATCTCTCCAATAATGGATAACGTTTATAAGGTGGTAGAGCCAAGCTGTAGCAAATTAACTGCAGCACATATACACGGGCTGGCTCAAGCGGGGTAGTACCACCCTCTCACAGAATATCGGCGTAAAGTACCTAACTATTATAGCTGCATTTCGTACGATGGGTAAGAGCTGGAGCTCAACTTCTCTCCCTTCCCCTTCCTCGGTCCCACTTACATTTAGGTCGGCAACGCGTGAGCAATGCCTTTTGTAACTGCCTAACCTCAGGTGGTTCATAGGCTTGTTTACCGACTTTTTATGTGAATAAAATGTGTTATAAAATTATTTTGTATTATAGGTTTATATCTAGGGACATAATACCTACCTTATAGATGATAAGTTAAATCAACTCTACTTTACATCACTGCTCATCAAACATCCTCAACTTGTTAACACATAGGTTCGTTATTAACATTAAACTTCTTACCAGAAATATTATACCTATTGGGGCAAGGCTGATTATATTTTACAATATAAACGTAGACTAAACTCGGTCTGGTATCGATGCAGGCGGGCCGGTGTAGCGATATTTCACTCAGATCGAGGCGAACAAACAAACAAACTGGTCTGGCATTTCCTTTAGCGTGGTGTGACGTCGTTATAGTATTTTACAACAAATAAGTAACAAAATAAAAAAAAATACTTCGGGTTTTTTTTTATTTTTATAGGAATAACCGTAATCACCTCAAGTTCAAGTTCAATAGTTATGTAATAATTTGCTTTGTCAAATTTCACTTACCAATCGTTAGTTGAATGGTGTAGCGGATAGAACACGGGGATCTATCTGTAAAATAAATTGAAATTACATAAGTAAACATTTTTTTTTAAATCACACTCATATCTAAGAAAGTTTTATAATCCGAATGTAAGTAAATTCGGATTATAAATCTCATACTCAAATTAACTAAATTATTATTTTACTTAAATTATAACGATATTAAGCGATTAACATCAGCCTCGTTTATGATATGGGTTAACTAAAGATCGCATTTGATATGAAGATATAAATGTCTATACTAGCGTCATCTAAAAACTATCAATCTGTGAGCCCCCTTATTGTAATGGGACCCGTAGTATGTACCTAAAAGCTTTGGTTAGTTTCGGATCACATATTATTATGTATTTTTTTTTGTTCCATTTATTATTACTTTATTATTTTTTGCTAGCCGTAATAATAATAATAAATAAATATCGCCAGACAGGCACACCAACTGTATGGTCCCAAACTAAGCAAAGCTTGTACAATGGGTACCGTATAATGGACTAGGGGCGATCCCAGTGACACCCAGACCTGGGAAGATTACGAAAAGGCCATTTCCGAAATTTTCGCCGTCGGGAATCGAACCCGCAACCACCATGTGCAGTGAGCCGAGCGGCCTACGCTCGAACCACTGCGCCAAGCGGTCGTCAATAAAGTTCTTCTTTCTTTCATGTTACATATTGTTAGATGAACATCGATCTGAAACATGTTAATATAGCTCTGAAACTGTGTACAAGCTCCTGTCGTTTATATAAATGTATAGTAAATATTTATATCGCGAAAAAATTGCTTTGTAACACAGCCGATAATCATGGTATTGTTGTCTATAACAAATACTTAGGCATATCACGCTTTATTTTACACTAGCGGCCCGTCCCGGCTTCGCAGGGGTACATTACGGTTACATTATTGGAGTTTTAGTAAGGATCACTAATTTTAAAAAAAATATAATATAGCCTATGTCACCCGGGGATAGTGTAGCTTCCCAACAGTGAAAGATTTTTTCAAATCGGTTCAGTAGTTTCCGAGCCTATTCATTACAATCAAACAAACAAAGTTTTCCTCTTTATAATATTAGTATGATATATAAAAGCATGTATTCATATAGGTACACGTGGTTAAATCGTCCTAGTAATACAGGCTTGTTAAAAAACCTACCTTAATCGTGGTTCCTGTACATTATCATCTAGCTATGCCATTATGGTTTAATTTAACTGACTGGATTAAAACTGGATAAATAGTAGAGCACCCGTAAACCATGTCAGCAAATTGATCGATTATGTACCTATACTATAAAATAAAGTAGGGGCGAGTTAGTTATCGCTGGGGTGACGACATTCAAATATTAATAATATTTGTTACACTTGAAAAGTAGGTAGGTACTGTACTCAACCGCTTTTATCTATGCCCCACCACTTGAAAAATTACATGAAAGAATATAAATATATTTTGGTGAAAACGATTTTTGTGTAGTTTTCAGCCGAAAGTTCAGACCAGCATTTGTTGGGGGAAAACGCTTAAAGACCCCTCTAAATGTACGACGGAGGTCTGATAGAACAATAATTGTCAATAACATCTAAACAATAAAATTGTACTCAAATAGTATCTACTGGAATTATACAATGACTTCATAGTCGTCAAACAAACAGGAGTCGCCTGATGATAAACACAACAGTCGCCTATAGAATCTTGCGATACCAAAGGCATTGCTCGCTCGTTACAGACTTAAGAGGAGTACCGTGCCGCAGTAAGTATCCAAGTACCTAATGTAAATGGTACCATAGAAAATAATATTAATTATTTATTAACGACAAGGGCAGGCAAACTGAACGTGTATGAATGGTAGGAACCATATGCATGAGCAAGAACCATAGTTTATTCTTCTGTATGCTCAGCCAACAGGGACCCCAGTAGCACCCAGACCGGGCAGCTGCATATGAATGTAGCATGACTCTGAGCGGCACGCCGCATATAGATCTAGCGCCCGCCTTGTTGTCAAGACGAGAAATCAGCTGATTCTGTTTATGTCTTGAGACAATAGAATGTATCCCTCCTTCTCACGATTTTGCTATTGGTGGAGTTATCCGTAGGTAATCGGTGAAAACCATCAACCATATATCTGAAATTTGATAGATTTTTTGCAGAGCAGTGAAACTGTTAACTTTAAAGATATTATAATTACTTAAGTAACCTAACCTAACAGTTGGATATCAGGTTATTATTATTATTGCGAAACTAACATTCTCATAGGTAGCTATTGTATAAACTACAACTACTACATAATTTTCTTTTTATACTTATACCTTCATAAAACCAATCGGTATCTAACTAGTTGCAAACCCTTGATGTACTTAATTTAGAAATCAAAATTAAACTGAAATGAAAATTAACATTACTAGACTATAATTGATTTTATCTCACAATGATTAGTATATATTAGCCATCGATGAACAAGATTCGAAATTTGGTGCGCTAACTATCAGAATCAATACTGAAATTCATATTCGATTTGTCACACCACGATAGAACTCCATTTAAATCGTTACAACATTTAAATCGAATCACACGCATAACTCCCCAACGAAACTTTCAATCACTCCAATGTTTATAATAACTGAGGATGTCTTACTAATCACCGCAGGTCTGTTTTCAATTACACCAATAGCCATACCAAATTTTCGTGCAGGGTTTATTTTGTAAACATACGATCAGGAAAAAATTAAGCTGGAAATGCATGGACAACTGGGAGCACCAGCGGTGCGTCCGTTCGGAAGCGCTCGCTCCCGCCCAAGTGAAAGCTAAGCTCGTCTGAAAGTGTAGCTGTGGCCCAGGCTGCCATCCGCCTAAAATGGGGTGATCGCGTGCGGAGGTATCGTATTGCGGGTATAAAAAGAATTGGAGCGCCCCGCCGCCGGTCAGAACGGCTTCGAACGTGAGTACGCACGCACGCGTCCGTATCGTGCGACTATTAGTGGAGTGCATAGTGGTGGCATCGCGAGTGAATTGCATCCTGGAGGTTTAGTGACGTAGCGAAGGACAACTGATTTATCGATTGCATTGGATTGATTGTGAAGTGGTGCTGCCATGGTGTTTGGTTTATGGTTCACACGACGCCGATAATATACCGTTGGAATTTAATTGATCTTTAAGTGATTTGAGTTGATTAATTTTGATAACTGATTGAAATTACAAATTTCAAACCGATCCGTTTCAAATTGAAAGTAATTAAAATTATTTAGAAACTTATTGCATGATATGCTTATGTTTTCATTTGAATTTTGGTTCTTGATAATAGATGGTGATAAAAAATAAGAGTGGTTACTGGAAAACGCTAAGCATTGTTATCCTAGATCCCATAGAAAGGAACGTAACTGATAAGGCTAAACGTAACTGATATGGCCACTGAAATTCATTAAAATTTGGAAATTAAAACTATTGATAACCGATCGAACACTGATAATGATCCAACAGGAGTAGTGCGACCCATCGACCATCACCATAAAAGACAATAAACAATCCAGTCAGGGGTAAATCGGTTGGCTTGGCTCCAGGCGTGCATACCTCCGTGACGTAACATCCGCGAAGGGCCGTACGGTGGAAGCTAATAAAAACGCGAGCATAAAAACGCGAGCGTTACGCAAACCAGCGCGCTGGCACCGTTCCCGCGCCGCCACTACTCGGGTTACACCCACAAATAGCCGCACGCGCCTCGGGCCCGCTTTATCTCCGCGGATAAAGGAACTCGCTTCACTAACGCGCGGTGTGTGTTCGCAGGAAGGCTTCAGGGCTCTGTTCTCGTGTCTCAACTAGCCCAAAAGTCTCGTTAGCCCTCCGAAAATGCCGAAGCCAGTAGTACAAGAGGGCGATGATCCCGATCCAACCCCGTACTTGTTCGTGTCTCTGGAACAGAAGCGTATCGACCAGAGCAAGCCCTACGATGGCAAGAAGGCATGCTGGGTGCCTGACGAGAAGGAGGGCTTCTTGCAGGGCGAGATCAAGGCCACCAAGGGCGACTTGGTGACAGTCAACCTTCCCGGTGGCGAGGTAATTATAATTTCTTATTATTTATTAAATGGTCTATAGCCAGCAATGTGTGTAAAAACAGTACAACCGATGAAGGTGATGATGATAAAACAGATAGAATGTAAACTGGTGTAAGCTGTCCAGGTCTAGAAACAAAAATATTTTGAGTTCAAGTCAAATAGATATTTTATATGAAAGAATCTCTTTTATTCATTTATTTATTTTAACTAAATGAGATGAAGCTGAACGGGTCAGTGAAAATATTCAAGAACACTATGATAATAATGTAATCCAATGATAAGTTAGCTAAGTATAATAATAATTTTGTTTTATAATCAAATACTTAACACATCTATTAACTGAGCAGGAGAAGACGTTAAAAAAGGAACTCCTCTCACAAGTAAACCCGCCGAAATTCGAGAAAGTCGAGGACATGGCCGACTTGACTTATCTTAACGAGGCAGCTGTTCTCCACAATCTCCGACAACGATACTATGCGAAACTGATATATGTAAGTAGGCGCGCCCAGCGCCTTTACCACTACTATAGTACTAATGTAACACTTTATCCCACAGACCAAAGACTTCAAGAAAGATCTTGTTGCTCAAGTCAACCCGCCTAAGTACGAGAAATGCGAGGATATGTCCAACTTGACATACCTCAACGACGCTTCCGTTTTGTATAACTTGAAGCAGAGATATTACCATAAGCTTATTTACGTAAGTCGACGCAGCGGGAGCGGTTCCGGCCTTGCAGTGTGCATGCACATCACCTTTCCAATCTTTCAACGCTGTAGACACATTTCTCGATAGTATTGGATTGATACCAAGTATTAAAGTGCGGCAGGTGTCCATGAACGGCGTAATTAATCTTGGATTGATTTCTCAATCTGGGATATAAATAGAGCTAGCGGCATGCCAGCAGTGGCTATTTTAGCACATTTTATTTGGTGTGTGGATATTTATGTCTTGATAAACGAGTTTATTTCTCTTCCAATGTAGATATTAAAATTAACTATTTTAATTATGTTTTATTAGTGATTTGGCAGTGCAAGAATGTTTAGTCGCATATTCCAACTTGTCACAAATGAAAATTATTTTTATTTTATATTTTTTTACAACTAAATCTGAATATCTAGTCGTTCTAATTTTGACACTATTCAAGCTTAATTTTTATCAGCAATAAGGTATATTATCGCAGTGAATGTGTCTACCGATCCATATCCTTGTCCATTTAATTACTAAGCCTGTTCTATACCGCACTTGAACCCGCATACACAGGACAAGTCGGTGCGAAGGACTCCAAGGGCGTCCAGATTCTTCTTTTCGTGTTTTTATCTCCATTCTAGTTATAGTCTCTCTAGAGGACTCTTCGTGCTTGGAATAGATTTTGTGTTGTGTTTTGACTTCCGCGTTACTATTTAACGCTGGAAGAGATGGTTCTATCTTTCTTTACATAGAGCATAAAGGTATCAATACAATACCCAGGCTCTACCACATTGTTTGTTTCTTGAAAGGGCTCTATGACGTTCGTTTAGTTTTTAGCTTTTAGAACTGACAGAATTTTCTAAATTATGGGGAATTTGCGACCAGTTTTTAGATGAACAAATAAATATCGCAAATAGATGAATAAATAAGTATCGCCATAAGTAAATTTATTGTGAGTTTTGTAGAGAATTCTGTCAATTTAAGTATAAAAGCAGAGATATAAAGTATTTATAGAAAATACCATCTCTGCTTCTGTGTTTTGGTTTTAGATTTAGTTTTATTATAAACTAGTGTTTTTTCCATTTCGTTCCGAAAACCTATTTCCGTCCTATAATCAAGTTCACATCAAATTTTAAAGTTAAGAATTATAATTAGCTGATAATTGATCAATTGATCAGATTCCTATAAAGTTTCCTTATGAAATTAAATTTTCTCTTTGTAATATGTGGGTCACATATCATATTTGCTATTTTAACGATGACAATGGATATTTGTTTACTGGTATTATTTCAGATTCACGTATATCTTCGAAACGTGTACCATATAATTAACCAAACTTAAGTCCTGAAAATCAAGTGAACCACTTCAAATCCCTATATATTTTTGTACGAAATGTTCGTCTATTACGACACTCTCCAATCTTTCTTCTATACAACCATTAGACACAGTCATTAAATTATCCTTTCCGTCAAAACTGTCATCACCACCATTATGACCATCATCAATATTCTAATCATCCAATGATCACCACAGACGTACTCGGGTCTCTTCTGTGTGGCTATCAACCCCTACAAGAGGTTCCCCGTGTACACGACACGATGTGCCAGGCTCTACCGAGGCAAGCGTCGCTCGGAAGTGCCGCCCCACATCTTCGCCATTTCCGACGGTGCTTACGTCAACATGTTGACCAACCACGAGAATCAATCTATGTTGATTACGTAAGTATATTTTGAACCAACCTTATAAATCAATAGGAACGTTGCAGATACCACTATTGTTAAAGGAAGAAAAAACCTTATCTTCATGTTTGTTATAATGACGATTACCTAAACTGAAAAAGGAAAACATAATTGTATCAAGTAAAATGCCGTGTACAGTAAACTCGCAAGAAAGCGTAAAAAGTAAGGAGCATAAAAGAATTCGCATGTAGGTAAGAATTTCACCCGACAAAATGTAACAAAATAACCTCTTGACCCTGCAGCGGTGAGTCTGGTGCCGGAAAGACTGAGAACACGAAGAAGGTAATTGCGTACTTCGCCACCGTCGGTGCCTCCCAGAAGAAGGACCCCTCTCTCGAGAAGAAGGGCTCCCTGGAAGACCAGGTCGTCCAGACTAACCCTGTGCTTGAAGCCTTCGGTAACGCCAAGACCGTCCGTAACGACAACTCTTCTCGTTTCGTGAGTATTGTATTCTTATCCATATTGTACATATTACGCAACGAACAATTTTGAACCAAGTACTCGTAAGTGAAAATTCTAAACATGTCAATCTCATCATAGTGGCTTGATTCAAATCAATTTAATTCACAAAAAAATATGAGAATCAAAAATGCAATTCCGTTTGCTATTCCCAGCATAAAAATCTACCACTATAAATGCTTAATCTTCCTTACCCAGGGTAAATTCATCCGTATCCACTTCGGCCCCTCCGGTAAACTGGCTGGTGCTGATATCGAGACCTGTAAGTACTACTCCTGTAGAATCTTATCGCTTCCTCAACTATTTTCAAACATGGTTCTGAAATAAATTGCTCTCTCCAGACCTGCTCGAGAAGGCCCGTGTCATCTCCCAGCAGGCCCTTGAGCGTTCTTACCACATCTTCTACCAGATGATGTCTGGAGCCGTCAGTGGACTTAAGGGTGCGTATGGGTTCATCTTTGGCAGATAGAATCTTAGGTCTAGTAGGGTCAGAAGCATTTAATACTTTATGAATAGAAATCATACGAATATATGTTGCTACCTTCACAATTTTGTGAAATTGAAACTGACTTGACAATTGATATATAAATTATTTTTCTACTAGGGAATTTGTTGTACATTTTGTTTATAAAACACCTTTTGACTCTACTTGATCTATTCGAAATATAAGTAATATTGAAACATAAATTAGAAAACATTATAAATTTTCAATTTTGTTTTAAATAATTTTATTTTTTATGTTCAAAACAATTATTGAATCATGTTTTAAAATTAATGAAGTATTATAATTTATTATAAACGTATTTTACAATAGAGCAAACAATCACATATACACACACATAAACCAATGACTTTACATCAGTGTTCATCATGTTAATGAAACTTGACTTTTAATATTTAGAGAAGTGTTTGCTGTCAAACGACATATATGATTACTACATCGTATCGCAAGGAAAAACTACCATCCCCGGCGTAGACGATGCCGAGGAGTGTACTTTGACTGACGTAAGTCCAACCTCCACTGAACAGGAGGTCGCATTAGTTGAACCCGTGTGCTCTATCCGGCCGTCGGGTCGCATGGAACCGACCGACGGCCGGAGAATCTCGCCCAGCCACTGGACCGAGATCACCCTAGATCAGTGTGATATCCAACCAAAATAGAGACAATGGCGTGTGTATTCTACCCTTTGCGTTTCGTCATAGGACACCTATCGATCATGACTTTGATTGGTGTCGTTTTATAGAAATCTGCCTTTTGTCCAACAACATCAACGACTACAACATCGTGGCGCAAGGCAAGACTTCTATTCCTGGCGTCGATGATTGCGAGGAAATGAGGCTTACCGACGTGAGTCCAGAATATGACTGCTGGACGTATTGTTCTTTATCTTTCGCCGCTTGCTATGCTTCCGACCGGTTGTCGCGGTTGTTGCATGTGTATGTCAGATGTTTTCGTGTTCACAGAGATAACGATGCTAAGCAACCGCATCTCGGACTATCCCCTCATAAGTCAAGGGAAGACACGCATACCTGGGGTCAACGACGCTGAAGAATTCGATCTGACGGTTGTAAGTCGCGATTCTGAGCATGGAGCGAGCGTCTTGATTCAGATATCCGTGTGTCAGGTCCGATTTGTAGTGACCACGAATGTAAACAACGTGATGTGAAGGGAAGAATGAAAACAAAATGTAATTTTTAATAATTTGGCCCCCTCTCCCTTCACTGTCTCACGTTTGGTCATCGTTACACAAAACTTTTGACATGCACATGATCTGCCCGCTCCTTGCAAGAGTTCCAAAGGGCTTCATGCACAGGTGTTAATTTTGATCACGGTTATATGGAATCCATTCCCGATCCAGCACAAGCACGACCACACGAACTAATATGTATACCTACAGACACGACACGGACAGTTAGGTTTCTTGCGCATTTTCAGGGCGGAATTTGTCGGTGAGAAGTTATTAATTTTTATTTTATCGTTTAATTGGCAGAAATGTGCTTGTTGTCCAACGACATATACGATTACTATAACGTATCCCAGGGTAAGATTACCATTCCCGGCATCGATGACGCTGAAGAATCACAGTTGACGGACGTAAGTGGTAGAGAATGGAAAGATTCAGTGTTCCCGTCCAAGTAGTCAAGAGACGTACTGCGGCATTCTGTATTGCAATATACAGAACCGTTTTTTGGAAATGTTCCATTAAAGTTGACAATAATGGAATATTTTATAGTTGGACAAATCCTTTAGTTAAGTCAAAACCTATAGTTTTTCAGTGTTTGAAACTGTCCAAAGTTTTATTAGAATCCAAAACTACACATGGTGTGTATCAAAACTTTGGTTATACGAGTATATATTATTCCTACTTTACTTTTCCAATGCGATAGCATTATCGAAAATAGTACCCTGTGCACCAGTTCCTATAATATGAACTACCCTACTAGCTTATGCCCTAACGCTTTGATTTTACCTGACTAACTGATTTAATTATGTTAAGATATGTTTAATGTATTTCAATTGTCTTTTCTGCATCTTTCTTCTATGACTCCCTTACCATTTATATTGCAGTAAATGCTTAAACTCCTTATAATTAATGTTGCATAGTTTAATTTGCAAATTCAAGTATAAAATTTTGCACTTTTGCAATTTGTAAAGCTCTTGAGTAGAACTGGACCTATATTTTCATTTTCTTCATCTTTTTGGCATGTAATATCACATACCTCAATATAAACATGATATTTGTAATACAGCAAGCCTTCGACATCCTGGGTTTCACCCAAGAAGAGAAGGACAACGTATACAAGATCACCGCCGCTGTCATGCACATGGGTTGCATGAAATTCAAGCAGAGGGGTCGCGAGGAGCAGGCTGAGGCCGATGGCACCGAGGTACTGTACCTATATATATATATACAAATTTATACACAACTTTCTTTAAAATCTTTGTTCCAAAATTAAGTACTTATCAGAAAAAATTGTAAAATCAGAAAAATAAGTTTTCTTTCGGATTGGGTCTAGGATGTACGAGTAGAATCAATTCCGTTGTTGTAACGCACTTGGAAGCGGGAATATTTTTAAGTGGTTATTTGGTAAAACTAAAACTAAAAGTTTAGTCTAAAAAACTATAACCTAAAAATCACAGCAAACGATGATCCTATCAGTCTTATTTCTAAATTATATTTATTTATTTACAGGACGGTGAGAAGGTCGCTAAGCTCCTCGGCGTCGACTGCCAGGACTTGTACAAGAGCTTGTTGAAGCCCCGCATCAAGGTCGGAAACGAGTTCGTCACCCAGGGTCGTAACAAGGACCAGGTCACCAACTCCGTCGGTGCTCTCTGCAAGGGCATGTTCGACCGTCTCTTCAAGTGGCTCGTCAAGAAGTGTAACGAGACCCTAGACACCAAGCAGAAGAGGCAGCACTTCATCGGTGTGCTGGATATCGCCGGTTTCGAGATCTTCGACGTGAGTATCAGGACTTTAAGCCTGGAAGGCTATATACATGAAAAAGGTTCTTAATATTCTTGAATATGTACTATAGGAACAGTAGTTTAGTATTTATAGTATTATGATATTAATGCTGATTTACTATCATAGTACAATGGGTTTGAACAACTTTGCATAAACTTCACGAATGAGAAACTCCAACAATTCTTCAACCACCACATGTTTGTGTTGGAGCAAGAGGAGTACACCAGGGAAGGCATACACTGGGAGTTCATTGACTTTGTTATGGACTTAGTCGCCTGCATAGACCTTATCGAAAAGGTACACCGAGTGGTCATCGCTCTCGGTTGGACCCTGTGGCCAGTGTTCCCTTTGATAACTAATGGTGGTAATAATTTAGTATATTATGCTATTTTAACGTGTCAATTCATTGTTTGTAAAAGTACAACGGTTTCGAGCAACTCTGCATTAACTTCACCAATGAGAAGCTGCAGCAATTCTTTAACCACCACATGTTCGTACTCGAACAAGAGGAGTACAAGAAGGAGGGTATCAACTGGGCCTTCATCGATTTCGGAATGGACTTGCTCGCTTGTATCGATCTTATCGAGAAGGTAATAGTCGGCCGAGGCTCATCTCGCTACGCCCGTCGACGCTGGGAGCTGTCATGACGGGATAACGTTTGATCCTGACTTCGCAAGCCATAAGAGACTGGCATTGTGGTCCTTCACTCGATCCTCGACTCTACTGCGGAATGAAATCCGTAGTCACATAATCTATCCAATCCCCTAACTTAACACCCCACATTACTTATCCCTGCAGTTCAACGGTTTCGAGCAACTTTGCATTAACTTCACCAACGAGAAACTGCAGCAGTTCTTTAACCATCACATGTTCGTTCTGGAGCAAGAAGAGTACAAACGCGAAGGCATCGAATGGACTTTCATTGACTTTGGCATGGACCTTCAAAATTGCATTGACCTTATAGAAAAGGTAGTTGGCGTAAACGCAACGAAGAGCGCTTGCTTCACGCCACAAGGATCCTCGAATAGTGTCACCCAAAATTATGTTTTCGATATTTCTTTTCATATTAAATTACAAGTTAACTATTTTACCCTAAGACATTATTCGAGCGACTCCGTCAATGCTATATGCTCGTTGTGGTTTTTGTGTGTCTCCTATGTGTGTTTTTCTTTCTCTAGCATTTAGGTATCCAAAACATTCAGGAACACGTGAACACTTACATATAAATAGATAACTAATTTAGATTCTCGATTATTTTTTTCATGTCGCCCCGCGATCCAGATGAACGGGTTTAATCAGCTATGCGTTAACTTTACCAACGAAAAATTGCAGCAGTACTTTAACCATTTCATGTTCGTCCTAGAACAAGAAGAATATGAGAGAGAAGGGATCCAATGGACCTTTATAGATTTTGGTATGGACCTTCAAGCGACAATTGATTTATTAGAGAAGGTACTATAGGTATAAAGTATTAGCTTGAGGATGTAGGGTCGTCAGCAGAGCTTTGAGCTAAGTCATCGCCTGCCAATGCAACCGTCGCTGGCAACTGGCTATATCCCTGACCCCGGTATTTAGTAGGCGGAAGTATACGCTTGGATTACACGCACAAAATGTAAATGCAAGCGAAACCATTGCATACAGTTTAGAAAAATAACTTGCATTAAGCTATCGCGTTCGAAGTACCTAAATACACCGCTCTCAGGATCGCACGCGAATTGCAAAAAAAATAATTAAATTAGCAAAAAGTAGTTACATAATCTAATTTATAATAATATTATTAATTGCTTACTTTATTTTATCTTCTAAAATATCTTAAATTATACTTACATTACCAGATGTAATTAGCTTTTTCATAGCACACTCACACTATACAATACACTATTTAATATAATATATATCGCACGTCACCATTAAACGTTTATTTACTTAATGCTTTAGATATTATAATATGTTATGTTTACGTTTGTAACACTCCTGATACAATAGTCCCACATTGTTATTTTCACTACGGTAAGTAATTTTAAAAGATTGTCTACCCTCATGTCAGTTTTAAATATTTATTTTTCTTTTTCTACCCCACAGTATCGATTTCTATAGTAAAAAGTCCCTCCACAATTTTAAACCTTCCCTGCATGACTTTCGTGTTCTAATCTTCTCGGTACGTTTGCAGCCCATGGGTATCCTCTCCATCCTTGAGGAAGAGTCTATGTTCCCGAAAGCCACTGACCTGACCTTCGTTGAGAAGTTGAACAACAACCACTTGGGCAAGTCTGCTCCTTACCTGAAGCCGAAGCCCCCCAAGCCTGGCTGCCAAGCCGCTCACTTCGCCATTGGTCACTACGCCGGTAACGTGAGTATCCAGGACCTTAAGGGATTAACCACTACCGTTCCACTGGTCCTGTACCTTCATACACTAATATCTGCACTTCACTATGGAACAGGTCGGCTACAACATCACCGGATGGCTTGAGAAGAACAAGGACCCCCTCAACGACACTGTCGTTGACCAGTTCAAGAAGGGCGCCAACAAACTGTTGGTTGAGATCTTTGCTGACCATCCTGGTCAGTCTGGTGATGCTGGTAGCGGCGGTGGCAAGGGTACGTCTCATTCCAACACTTATAGGATTAAGAACTTATTAAATTGCAATTGACACGGACGATAATATATATTGATAAAGATGTAGGATTTTAGGGATTTTTTCACAGAAATGAAAATTGATTAATATATCTTATTTTGCTGAAAGATGTTATTTTAGAAGAGACTGAAGACAGGTATCATGAGCTGTTCATTCATCTTTCTGAACAAACATGGATATCACACACAATATCATCATCCATCATACTACTATGACACCAATACAAAACAAACCTCTACATAATTTTTCACTTTCATCATTACACTGTTCACGTGAGCATACTTTAAGCCCAGTTAAAGCTACGGGACAACTGGCAATGCCAGTACACAATGCTACCTACACAAAATGGCTACCTACTTGAATTCCATTATCACACAAAATACTTCAACACATACTTTTTCCACACTGAACTTTAGCTGATATGAAAATCAATGAAAAGTTCGTCTGCTTCTATTCTATTTTGACACTTGTTTAAATGAAATAGGCGCTGGTGGCAAGCGCGCTAAGGGTTCTGCCTTCCAGACCGTATCTTCACTCTACAGGGTAAACCGGCAAATAAATCACCGAGATTTGCTTCTGTGACTCCTTCGTGGCTTAACTGTCCTCGTCTATCGATTCGCTTAAGGCTGACTCATATTGTATGAATTTCAAGTTTCACCACTGTTCCATTGATTGTTTAAATTTGTCGTACAATGGAGTCAGTCTTGCACGCTTTCACATTAATCATGTCTGTCTATGTCTACGTCACAGCTCATGTTGCAGTCAAATGTCACGCAGGTGTATCAACGAGTATTGTAGCGTCCTGTCTAAGTGTCGCCATTGTGATTGTCCTCGTACTAATAATTGCCTGTTAATGTACATCCATAGGCGGTCGCGGTAAGAAGGGCGGTGGTTTCGCTACTGTCTCCTCCGCTTACAGGGTATTTAAACGTTTCAAATTTACCTAGATGGTTTTGTTTTTTTTTACTATTTTATCAACACCGGTGTAGAAGCAACTACTTGGACGTAGATCTGCATCGGATTTGTTTTTTATGAATGTAGTGCTATTACCTGGATTTACTTCAGAGGTAATTAGAATCATCTCATCATCCTTTCAAACAACATATATTGTTACATGTATATGTTTAATGCACTATTCATCCATTGTAGACGCACTATTATATACTTACAAAAGTGTGTCGATCATTTCAAGAGAAGCTGCAAATTAGTTACTCAAAAACAGTACATTGCTATATTTGCCGCTGACATCATTTTGTATTAACGAAGCTTTTTGTTCTTGTTTTATGTTGTTGTTATTTATGTTTACCTAACTCATTTTGTGTTGAATTTGTTTTTCACATTTCTCATCAAAAATACTATGATTCACATTTCATTTTTGTGTCGCTTTGAATGTTCTAAAGGTGATTTCTGCAAATAAATTGACATCATGCGGAAATTATCTTCTCATTGTTGTTTTAGAAAATTTGCAAGCACAATATTATATGTTGCTAGTCGAAATTGCGAATTATATGAGTATATCTAACTAATACTCTATCTACAGGAACAACTTAACAACCTGATGACAACGCTGAGGTCTACCCAGCCTCACTTCGTGCGTTGTATCATCCCCAACGAGTTGAAGCAGGCCGGTGAGTACTTTTATTGCATTGTTAAAGGCTATAGCAATGCACGCCCTTAAATCTCAAAATTTGTCCACCAAGTTGCCTCAAACTTTGTTCTGAGCGGTGTTATCATTGTCTCCCAGGTCTCATCGACTCTCACCTTGTGATGCACCAGCTGACCTGTAACGGTGTGCTTGAGGGTATCCGTATTTGCCGTAAAGGTTTCCCCAACAGGATGGTCTACCCTGACTTCAAGCTCCGGTAAGATTCCAACATTACACGCATTCCATAACATTCTATTTCAGTACCAAATTGCTCATCCGACGAATATTTATGATATTTTCGGAGTCATCAAATAACAGATATTTATTTTATTTTCATATGAGAGATTAAGTTTATTTTGACGTGTTCATATTTTTGGTTGGTGAATCTAAACAAAATTCTTTAGGCTCTGGTAAATTCGATACGATTTTATTCTGGTACTGCTGCCGACTAGCCGTTGACGTCATCAGACATTCGTGTAGCCATGAGTAACGACTTCTAAAATTGTTCGGATGACTCCTCGCACACTCACACCTTTATTTATCACCCAGGTGTTGATGATATTTATGTATTAGCAAGTAGCGGTATTTATATTGCAGGACTCACGTTTTACTTCGATGACTTCTCTGAATAATTTTCAATTATTTAATAAACAGTTACATGATTCTTGCGCCAGTCATCATGACAGCAGAAAAAGACCCTAAAGAAGCGGCTAGGAAGTGTTTGGAGTCTGTGGGCCTAGATCCTGAAAGCTATCGTATTGGTCACACAAAGGCAAGGCTCAACTGTTACCATCCTAGAATGGTGATAGCATGAAAATATAGACCAGATTTTGAAAAAAAAACTATTAGAAAATAGAGTTGTTTTAAATCCCACTTTAGTTTGCGTCCACACTGGATACCTATGTATTCTAGCCGTCAATAATTTGTATGCACCTGTAGTCCATCGCATCTCAATCTACGTAGTTTGAATCATTTGACCATCATATCCTTAAATATTATAGTTTGAACGTGAGAATTTCCAAAATATTAAGGCGTTTGGGAAATTCCTTTATTAATGTACCCATAATACTCCTGTTCCCAATGTAATCCTGAGAGATACTGATGACGATGTATCAATTTTACATTATAAATGTAAGAATGTGTTACTACGACCTACCCTCATTGTGTGCCCATATATTTTGATAATGTAGCTACAAGATCCTGGCCCCTCAAGCTGTGGAAAAGGAGACCGATCCTAAGAAAATGGCCCAAGCTATCCTGGACGCTACTGGTTTGGACGTCGAATCCTACCGTCTCGGTCACACCAAGGCATGTCAGAAATCCATACCCATGAGTAGCTAGCAGTTGAGACGAGCGATCCAAACACCGCCGGGTCGTGCGTTTAAATGTGCTTCGTTGAATTCAGCACCCTTTGAGACTGGTGTCATAATTTGACTTGCAACCCGTACCCCGCTTTCCCCTCGGAGTCCAAGTTACCAAGGCTCCTGTTTGTGTTCCTAAACCCTTACCCCGACATGTGCCTACTATACATGTTATCATGATTTTGTGTTACTCCTAAACGCAGATACAAAATTCTGTGCCCGAACCTGATCAAAGAACCGATTACTCCTGAGAATGCTACAAAGAAAATTCTCGAGCAAACTGGCTTGGATTCAGAGTCTTTCAGGCTTGGAAAGACTAAGGTAGTTTATTAGTGCATAACGCATTCACTTCCTACACGATACTAAATTTTCTCTATATTCCTCCTGTGCATGTCTGTAACTAAAATAGTTCTATCTTTTCTGTTCTTGTTCTTTGTGAAGTGTGCTATTTTTAATTTCTTCTTCGAATTTTATAAATATTAAGTGTAAACTACTAACACTATATTTAAGTTTATATTTGTTTGTTGTGTTGTTTGTTTGTCTAAATTCTTTTTAATACTACAATTTCTATGTCTTATTCTTCAGGGATTTCTTCTATTTATTTGTTCAATTATTTATATATTTATTGTTACTTTATTATTTCCTCATCACAAGCCTGTCACTAACATTATATCGTGTACGAGCAGGTGTTCTTCCGCGCCGGTGTCCTGGGTCAGATGGAAGAGTTGCGTGACGACAGGCTGTCCAAGATCGTCTCGTGGCTCCAGGCCTACATCCGTGGTTACCTGTCCCGTAAGGAGTACAAGAAGCTGCAGGAACAGAGGTAGGCCAGTTGCGAACGGGAATGGGTCACATCTATATTTGGGAACGTGCAACTTGACGATTATTTTTCATTCGCTCAGGGTGGCTCTCCAAGTTGTCCAGCGCAACTTGCGCAAGTACTTGCAGCTCCGCACCTGGCCCTGGTGGAAACTGTGGCAGAGGGTCAAGCCCCTCCTCAACGTCACCCGCGTCGAGGACGAGATCGCGGTGAGTTTCCGTCGTTGACTACATCATTAAAATGATGTAGCACTCTGACCCACTATAGGCGGATAAAGCCGCATGATTCAGTGTAACATAAATAGACCGGACCGCGCCCACCTGACGGTTACGCGACACCGCACCACCTGAAGCCATTTCTGGAACCCGGCCACTCCCGCGCGTTTTCTCTATACAAAATATTGCAGTGCGTGGGCGAGCTACCCGCCACCCGCTGGAGAACTCCAGCGACGCTCAGTAGCGAAGTGGTCGGCGGCGCGCGCACCACCCACCCTACACTTACGAACGAACCGAACACACATTGCATTCCTATTATTTTTTTATTGATGTTTTTAATTAATTAATCAATAAACAATGGCGGCCGCGGTTCATTTATCGGAGTGGAACGGGGAGAATAAAAGTGCGGACATATTACAGAAACTCGAGGAGAAGGCACAGAAGGCCCAGGAGGCTTTCGAGAAGGAAGAGAAGCTTCGCAAGGAGCTCGAGGTCCTCAATTCCAAGCTGCTCGAGGAGAAGACCAACCTGCTTGCCAGCATCGAGGGCAAGGAGGGCAACCTCTCCGAGGTGCAGGAGCGCGCTGCTAAGCTGCAGGCGCAGAAGGCCGACCTCGAGACTCAGCTCAGGGTGAGTACTTATACACTTCGCTTGTCAATATTACCTACCTAATAATCATAAAAACATTATATTATAATAATAGTATACAAAAAATTATAGCCATCAATACAGTACATCTATTAATTACTATATTGCATTTGTCAGTTCGGTTTCAAGATAATCACGAAAAAGTAGTTGAAAATTCCTAAATACTTGACTAAAAACTAAAACTAGCTAAAACTGAAATAGTATCAAGAATTTAGGTCGTAAAATGTGTCCGTGATCATAATCTTTAGTTAATTAGTATAATTAAACTAATTTGATGCTTCCCGAGACTGATATACATCAATCATAGCGATACAAACCAAATATGTAGCGGCATACAGTGTTGCTAATGGGCTGACGGCGAGTTACGTTCAGGGATTTCTTTAAATAAACGGTAGTTTTGTTTACACGGGAAATTGTTCATTAGGTTTAAAATAACTGCACGCTTGCAGGGTGCAGACTGAAGGGTTTTATTGCAAAACATTATTTGCTTAATTTAACAACGTGCTGATGGACACGACGCAGACGAGTACTACGCTTGGTAGTATATATGTCGCAGCCAAATAGCTTAATTCGCCGTTCAATTAACAGCCTAGGCATTTAACTAAACAGCGCCGTTCAACTAACGGCCTGAATGATATTCAGCCATTTGATCAAACAGCTAGGCAAATGACTTGGATCGATGACGTTTAACTACTTGCCTAGCCGTTTAATTACCTGCCTAGCCTGTTCATTTCAATTTAGTTCAACTTTCTGCCACCTAGCGCCGAAACTCACCAAACTGTCAATATCTCTATATTCCATATTCTCTTTGGTCAATATGGCGTCGGAAAACAACAACTTTGATGGTATAATTTTATTAGGTACTTAGGTTTTTTAAGATTTTTTTTAGATCCACCGAATCTATTTGCCGTGTGGGGTTTCTGTGGGGTCATAAAAAAAATAACCCTAACCTAAACCCATCCATGTCGTTCTGCTTGGGTAGTATTTTGAAAAAGTTTTGTTGTACTTAAATGTCAACCAGTTGCCTAAGCATTAGCCAGCCAGTTTATTAAATGTTGTAATAGACGATACGGCTGAATATCATTTAGGCCGTTAGTTGAACGGCGCCGTTTAGTTAAGTGGCTAGGCTGTTAATTGAACGGCGAATTAAGCCAGTTGGCGGCGACATATATATACAAGTGATTCACGACTGATTTCAACACTTTTCGCTTTAGGACACCCAAGACCGCCTGACCCAGGAGGAAGATGCGCGCAACCAGCTCTTCCAAGGCAAGAAGAAGTTGGAGCAGGAGGTCTCCGGCCTCAAGAAGGACGTCGAGGACTTGGAACTCAGCGTCCAGAAGGCCGAGCAGGACAAGGCCACCAAGGACCACCAAATCCGCAACTTGAATGACGAGATCGCCCACCAGGACGAGCTCATCAACAAGTTGAACAAGGAGAAGAAGCTCCAGGGAGAGTCCACCCAGAAGACCTCCGAAGAGCTCCAGGCCGCCGAGGACAAGGTCAACCACCTCAACAAGGTTAAGCAGAAGCTGGAGCAGACCCTCGATGAGCTCGAGGACTCTCTTGAGCGCGAGAAGAAGCTGCGCGGTGACGTAGAGAAGCAGAGGAGGAAGGTGGAGGGCGACCTAAAGCTCACCCAGGAAGCTGTCTCCGACCTCGAGCGCAACAAAAAGGAGCTCGAGCAGACCATCCAGCGCAAGGACAAGGAGATCTCGTCCCTTACCGCCAAGCTCGAGGACGAGCAGTCCCTTGTCAGCAAGCTGCAGAAGCAGATCAAGGAACTGCAGGGTCGCATCGAAGAGCTCGAGGAGGAGGTCGAATCCGAACGCCAGGCTCGTGCTAAGGCCGAGAAGCAGCGCGCCGACCTCGCCCGCGAGCTCGAGGAGCTGGGTGAGCGCCTCGAGGAAGCCGGTGGTGCCACCTCCGCTCAGATCGAGCTCAACAAGAAGCGTGAGGCTGAGCTCAGCAAGCTGCGTCGCGACCTCGAGGAGGCCAACATTCAGCACGAGTCCACCCTCGCCAACCTCCGCAAGAAGCACAACGATGCCGTCTCGGAGATGGGTGAGCAGCTCGACCAGCTCAACAAACTCAAGGCCAAGTGAGTATTCATATCGTTATAACTATAATCTAGATTCCTCAAAAAATCCAACCAGATTTATTTCGATATAAAAGCACTTTATAACCGCCTACGCGTGACTCATCAGAAACGGTTGACGGACACATGTGGGATTTATGTCCGAAATAAAAGTTCTGTCTATTTTTACTGAAACGTGATGCAACATCCAGGGCTGAGCATGACCGCGCGTCTTGCTACAACGAGCTAAACAACAGTCGCGCTGCTGTTGATCAAGTCGCGAGAGAGAAGGTAACATGTCGTCCGTAGGCATGTGTACCGCCTGGGGTGAACCTTGCATGGAACCTTTACCCACACACAACATACGACATGGATTATCTAGATAACTTCTTAGTTTATCCCGCCACTTGAAACATTTTCGTAGATAGAGTACTAAATTTGTTTTGTCGTTCTATCCATCCAGGGCTGAGAAAGAACGCTCTCAGTACTTTAGCGAGGTCAATGACCTTCGTGCCGGTCTCGACCACGTGTCCAACGAAAAGGTACAAAGGCTGGAAAAAACATGTGGCATAAGCCGTTATGGCTTCGCTTTGCAGCTTATAATCGAAACGAGTCAAGACAACATACACTTTCAACAAATCCATCCCATGAAACGAAATAACTTATAACAACTAATCGTATCATTAGAAAAAAGTTATAGCATGAATGCTAAAACTGCTTCGAGTGAATTACAAAAAATATACTTAATTATGAAGAAATGCATGAGTGATAATTAACAAATATAATACTTAATTAGATCTTAATCTGAAATTTACTTCTTGTGTTTGAACATAGAATTAAAGAATGCCACTAATACCATTCAACAATAAAAATCAAACAACATTAATAAAATAACTAAATATCACGACTAGTTGTCGCAGTATTTTTATTAAAACTTTATTTTATAAACATCAAAGTTTAATTGAACATCATTGATACGATTTTAACGAACATTTTTTTAAGAATTTAATATGTAACTGCTAACAACAAAAGTGCAATATATGCAACGAAAGCTCATTTTATATCAATTCTACCCAGGCTGCCCAGGAGAAGATCGTCAAGCAGCTGCAGCACTCCCTCAACGAGGTTCAGAGCAAGGCTGACGAAGCCAACCGCACCCTCAACGACCTTGACGCCGCCAAGAAGAAGCTGTCCATCGAGAACTCCGACCTGCTCCGCCAACTGGAGGAGGCCGAGTCCCAGGTGTCTCAGCTGTCCAAGATCAAGGTGTCTCTCACCACCCAGCTCGAGGACACCAAGAGGCTCGCCGACGAGGAAGCCAGGGTAAGTGATTAAACAATGTTAAATTTTAGTGGAATAACTACCTACTGGAAGTCCAGAACTAATTGTCTTCCCTCTTATTGAACAGGAACGCGCCACCCTTCTTGGCAAGTTCCGCAACCTCGAGCACGACCTGGACAACATCCGCGAACAGGTCGAGGAGGAGGCCGAAGGCAAGGCTGACCTGCAGCGCCAGCTGTCCAAGGCCAACGCCGAGGCCCAACTGTGGCGCTCCAAGTACGAATCCGAGGGCGTTGCCCGTTCCGAGGAGCTCGAGGAGGCCAAGCGCAAGCTTCAAGCCCGCCTCGCCGAAGCCGAGGAGACCATTGAATCCCTCAACCAGAAGGTCGTTGCTCTTGAGAAGACCAAGCAGCGCCTCGCCACCGAGGTCGAGGACCTGCAGCTCGAGGTCGACCGTGCCACCGCTATTGCCAACGCCGCCGAGAAGAAGCAGAAGGCCTTCGACAAAATCATCGGCGAATGGAAGCTCAAGGTTGATGACCTCGCCGCCGAGCTCGACGCCAGCCAGAAGGAATGCCGCAACTACTCCACTGAATTGTTCCGCCTCAAGGGCGCCTACGAGGAAGGCCAAGAGCAGCTCGAGGCCGTACGCCGCGAGAACAAGAACCTCGCCGACGAAGTCAAGGACTTGCTCGACCAGATCGGCGAAGGTGGCCGCAACATCCACGAGATCGAGAAGGCCAGGAAGCGTCTCGAAGCCGAGAAGGACGAGCTCCAGGCCGCCCTCGAGGAGGCCGAATCTGCCCTCGAACAGGAGGAGAACAAGGTTCTGCGCGCTCAGCTCGAGCTGTCCCAGGTCAGACAAGAGATCGACAGGCGCATCCAGGAGAAGGAGGAGGAGTTCGAAAACACCCGCAAGAACCACCAGCGTGCCCTCGACTCTATGCAAGCTTCCCTCGAAGCCGAGGCTAAGGGCAAGGCTGAGGCCCTGCGCATGAAGAAGAAGCTCGAGGCCGACATCAACGAGCTCGAGATCGCCCTCGACCACGCCAACAAGGCCAACGCCGAGGCCCAGAAGAACATCAAGCGTTACCAGCAACAGATCAAGGACCTGCAGACCGCCCTCGAGGAGGAACAGCGCGCCCGCGACGACGCCCGCGAACAGCTTGGCATCTCGGAGCGCCGTGCCAACGCCCTCCAGAACGAGCTCGAAGAGTCCCGCACCCTCCTGGAGCAGGCTGACCGTGCCCGCCGCCAGGCCGAACAGGAGCTCGGCGACGCTCACGAGCAGCTCAACGAGCTGGCCGCCCATAACGGCTCTCTGTCCGCCGCCAAGAGGAAACTCGAGTCCGAGCTGCAGACCCTGCACTCCGACCTCGACGAGCTCCTCAACGAGGCTAAGAACTCTGAGGAGAAGGCGAAGAAGGCCATGGTCGACGCCGCTCGTCTCGCCGACGAGCTCCGCGCTGAGCAGGACCACGCCCAGACCCAGGAGAAACTCCGCAAGGCCCTCGAACAGCAGATCAAGGAACTGCAGATCAGGTTGGACGAGGCTGAGGCTAACGCCCTTAAGGGAGGCAAGAAGGCCATCCAGAAGCTCGAACAGAGAGTGAGGGAGCTCGAAAACGAGCTCGACGGCGAACAGAGGAGACACGCCGATGCCCAGAAGAACCTCCGCAAGTCCGAGAGGCGCATCAAGGAGCTCACCTTCCAGGCCGAGGAGGACCGCAAGAACCACGAGCGCATGCAGGACCTGGTCGACAAACTGCAACAGAAGATCAAGACATACAAGAGGCAGATCGAGGAGGCTGAAGAGATCGCCGCCCTCAACTTGGCTAAGTTCCGCAAGGCTCAGCAAGAGCTGGAGGAGGCCGAAGAGAGGGCAGACCTCGCCGAACAGGCCATCAGCAAATTCCGTGGCAAAGGACGCGCGGGATCCACCGCGAGAGGAATCAGTCCGGCGGTGAGTCAACTACCCACCTTCATTTAGATTCTATCTTCTCTTTTTACGATATTAAATGGGTGTTCTTTCATTCAGGCGTCCATTAAAGGGCGTCCATAAATCAGCACTGGAGTCTATAAGTAAGTTGGCAACTATGCACGCCATCTACAGCACCATGAACAGTGCTGACCCTCTCTTTCTGTAGTCATAGTACCTCAGGGAGTTATCCCATGTATACGCCCTCAGCCCATACCAGCTATTTTTGTGTCCCGCTTTACACCGGAGGGAAGTGCACAGTTTTTCTTACAACTCCTCCTATTATTTCTTTCGATTAAATTCGTGCGGGTTCCAAGACAATTTAACTTTTCCCCGGGACTCGTCGAGGGTCAAACCTCGACGTCATTATTGGTCACCATTGTCGATCCTGGCTTACAGGAGATACAGTGGCGGGAGTGTGTGGCGGGACTAGTCCCATAAAAAAAAAATGTACGCCCTCTTGCATCTCTCGACCCCGGCATGTATCCTGCATGTCATTGGATATCTCAAGAGATATATCGAGATACTGATTGGTTTGTTTCTCTGCAGCCCCAGCGCTCGCGTCCCGCCTTCGCTGACGGATTCGGTACCTTCCCACCTAGGTTCGACCTGGCGCCCGAAGATTTCTAAACGTTCCACTACAGAAACAAAAACGGACTGTACAGATTTTTCGTTAAAATGTAACTCATTTTTTATACATAGCAGTTAAATAGGTACGTGTTACGAAAGCGTGAAACGAAAAACTGTAAAAAATTTGTAAGCCAACAAAAAAATATACACTTTAGTGATCTAATCTTTTTACGAAAGGCTATTTTGTAACTTGTTGATATTTATTTATATAATTTATTACCGTGGAGTATGTATCGAGAGTGCGAGGCCTCCGAGAGACGCGCGCGCACTGCGCCGCGCATGACCGACTGAGACACGCCCCCCACCCCCGCACCGCGCCGGGGCGCGCGCCTCTCTCGCGACCTCATTTTGACATCTAATAAAGCGATATCGTTGTCATAAAATACTATTATATACTGATGTTTTATTTATTTAAATCCCCAACACTAAAATGATAGATACAAATATCACTATCACTGATCGTAAACGTGATTCAAGTACTAAATAAAATATAAATCTGATAAGAGTTAGGTAGATACTTATAAATCAGCACATAAAAAACCACACTCATCACAGTACACATTCTAAGAAAATTTATAGTAAACAAACCGAAAACTATTTTAAGATTTTATAATATTTACAAGAATGCGGTCCCACAAATTAACGAATATTTTAATTGCACACACTAAATAAAGTTATCCTGAGCCGATCATAGAATGATGTAAAAAGTGAAATTCTGGGTCGAAATGCTACTCACTTGTAATAATGGCATATGTTTTACAAATAATTTTATTACAACTAGTTGCATAATTCCCAATTATATTCTTGCGTATAAAATTATCAGAACATCATACGATTACTAGTTCCAAAACGCTTTGTTAATCCGTGCACTATTAGACAATGTCTCATCTATCCATTCAGGCTCATAGTCCAGACTGCAGAAGTCCAGACTCGCGTTAGTGAATGGCTGGAACTTTTCCTGGAATTCCTGCCACGTGCACCCTTCCAATGGACAGAGAGTGGTCTCCTTCTCATTCACGAAGATCTGGACGCGGTATAACTGGGTGCCAGATTCGGTACATCTGAAATATGTTGAGACATTTAGGACAAGGCTAGCTCGACGTAGAAGATCGGCGTAAAGTAGCTATCATAGCTGGGTTTCGTACAATGAGTGGGAGAGCCACAAGACCGACGCCCCACTGATTTAGAACGATTCTAGGATCCTCAATCAAACTTCGATTTAACAAAGATCTTATCTACCTAAGCTAGATAAATAAAAATGTGCAAAAGATTTTGTATGCTAGTATGTTTGTATTTTGTAGTATTGTTCATTCCACTTGATCCCCTATTTAAATCCCCAAAAGGGGCTTATGGATACTCAATATTACACTTAGACTCCCCAGGCTTTTCTGAGAGTCCACAAATAATATTAGCGAGTAGGCCCCCTAGGCTACTACAAATCGACGACAGCCTCTCAAATTAATTAGGCTCCCTATTTATTCCATATCGAATAACTATGACAAGGGTTGCAGCACGGTACGGTTGACCCAAAAGAACATATCCTTTGTCCTGAAGCCGAGCCTCCAGCGGCAGATATGCAGATAGAATTTCCTTACTCGTGTTCATGATAACCATTTGATATTAATAACTCTTTTATAATGCTGATACCAACCGTCTAGCCATTTATAGCTGCAATATAAGTCGCAATAAATTGAGCCTAATGAGGGTTATCCATCACTCTTCGAAAGCGTGCAGATTGGAAAGTACGTGTACCTAAAATCCATGATAATACCTCGTTTTTATAGAACAAGCGTCCAACCTGCCTGATGTTAAGCAGTTATTTCGAATGTTCATTGAAAAACATCGTCGAAGATTATATTATAAGACAAGAAATAGTTCCTAAACCTCATGCCTGTCACCATTACAAGAGGTAAAATGAGATGATTAAAAGAGGGTGGTATGCTTATCCTCATGAAAGTATGCCTATTGGTGGGGATAAGGGAAAAAATGCACCAATAGGGATATGTTCACTATTAACTTCCGCCTATCCCTACCTGAGTAGGTACCTACCTGTTCAGAACAGCAATAACGTTGACAGAGAAAGCACCGATGAAGCTGGTCTTCCACAATCTGTCAGGGTTTCTGTAGGAAGCCAGCAATGGAGCGTCGTCCTTGAAGATACCCATAGCAGAGAACACCATCTCCAGCATGGTGTCGTGAGTGAAGTAGGAGGTGATCCTGCGCCCGCCACCCTGAACCACTGCCTCGAGGTTCTCGTACAAGTCCTTTAGGGCCGGTTTACCGAGGTTCACGTTGATCTGATCGGAGAGAAGTAATACAAGAAAAAATCTAGTCTATCTTATGATTGTACCAATAGGAGCTCTGCATATGCTAAGGAGCTGTCGCCAGTCGCCCGGCGCGGGCGCTGGTTATAGCTCTGTGTGTCTTGGTTGCAAATTTATCCGATTGTGCAGAAGCCAGAATTGTAAATCCTAATTTGGCGTATTTTATGTACGTATTCCATCGATTCTGAGGGCTTACCACCGGTTCAGTATTCGTTTCGTGATTCTGGTATTCATATATGCCACTTATCTGAATTGGTGGTTTGCAAGTCGTTCGGATTCCCAAGACAAGTTAAGACAGAATTGCATTCTATAATAAGTTGGGATTGTAAACAACAGAAGTAGGTGCTCATGACATGGATCTCATATTTACCAGAATACTTTTACGACCATGACGACTACTGAAGCAATGTAATTAGGAAGCCTCTTAAGAGCATCCGTATTCCAAAACTGGTTAAAATTCCCACTTAATTGACATTTAACAAATTAACGAGTTTCTGGTTTCTTCATAAGCAATTAATAAGTTGTTTTTAGCAATACAGTTTCAAATTAGTCATTGACAATCAAATTGGTTGCCTTACCCATGACCCATAACCATTTCTATAGTAATGTCTGACGTCATCGTAGTATTCCAGTACGATTAAGTCTTCATTAGTGAACACCGCACACCAGGGGGATTGCAGTTTCTCAGTCCAGGACCGGTAGAACCGGCAGAGGTCGTAGAAAGAGAAAACTTCAGCAGCGCTTAGAACAGTTGAGATGCCCAATCGCTGCTGCACTGCATTTTGAACCTTAGAACAATGGTCGTTTAAGTTAATTTTCAGTATGTTTGTTGAGTAGGAAATGTTTTTACATTTATAACAATACACCATCACGTCTGCATTCCCTGAAGAGGTAACGAGAACCAGAAGTGCACTGCAGACACATTTATGGTATTTCAAAATCGATGTAATAAGGGGCGAGCCGATTGTCATAATACCTGAGCCATTCCCACTTAATCCTACAGGGATTCGGGATCCACCGCGCTAGCGCAGTGCGAGTTGATGAAATTCTAGTGACTTTCGAAAGACATGCAAGTTCACGATGTTCTGCCTTCAACATTCAGACGGACAGTAGTTTAAAATTACTTACAGCAACATATTCTGGACTCTTGAAATATATGTCCATCTGGTCCGCGAGTGTCTGGCCCCCTCTCACCTCCACCTGATACCTGTCGCAGTTCTGATACGACTGTGACCGACATAAAAGAATTGGATTAGAAATAATAGTTTTTATCTTGCCAAGTATCATGGGCCGATGAACTATGCTTGTACACGTTGGGCTATCTTAATGATTTAATTAACAATATAAATACATCGGCTTCGCGGAGTATCTTATAAAGTCCGCTGGGTCGACCAGTGTGGTACCCACCTCATAGAAGATTGGTGTAAAGTAGCAATCGTAGCTGTGTTTAGTACAATGAGTGTGAGAGCTGGAAGAACCGCCCCCCTCCTTTTATCCCACTCCGCATCAGGTCAGCAACGTGTAACAGCTTGACGTCAGGCGAGTCATGTGCTCGTTTGCCGACGTTGTTACATAAAAAAATATTGTGCTAAACATCGCTAAAGTTTATACCTCGACTATTCCCGGGGAAAAGCTTAATTATTTTAGTATTCATAACGATTAAAGAATAGGAGCTTACCCTAACAACATCATCTCTTTCCCAAGCGTCTTCGTGTGTCACATTCATGCTGATGCCATCAGTGAGGCCATGGACGAAGGCGATAGAACTAGTAATAGTTCTCTGCTCATTGGTCGGTCTGAAGTAGAACTGGTCAGCCGTACCCTGGAGCAAGTGCGGGTACTTCTGCCGGATCCTCTGGGCGATGTCGTATAACTCCTCGTAGCCAGTGCCGGTGAGGTAGGTTTCGGAGATGTCGAGAGTCTCGTTCCATGTCCACTTTCTGAATAGATCTATGTCCTGGAACAAGTGACCTAAATAAGAAGACAATACCTAACAATTAAGATAGAAGTTGTTAAATTTGCAGTAAGTAGTAGAAAACCAAACTTTTAAATGTCTTTAACCATTTTTCCATTACTTATCATAGACGCTCTAACTGGCGCAAAATGTTTGATTTTACAAAAATAATATAACTAAATAGGTACATACTTAATGCTGACTGATGATGAATCACCAGTACCTATTTATAACTATAATGATAATTTGCAATATTCGTTTGCGTGTCAAAAACTTGACTCAGATTGCATGTACCTATATATGATACTATGTAATACAAATTGTGTACCACCATTTATAAATATTTTAATGTGTTATCAGACAGGCAGTTGGCTCAACTGATGAGTGCCTGCATATTTTAAATGTATTTATGAAATAAATTCGATTTGATTTGGAGCTGCTGCAGAAATGGGCTCGCCAATTACCGCGTATGCAGTGCTCCTGTTTATTTCTTTGTGATCTGTATAAGGCTTTACCTGTGCACATAGTTGGCTGGTCCCGGCCTCAAAGCTGGCGATGATCTCGTTCTTCAGCGCGGCCACCCCTCTCATGCTGGCGGTGTCGCTGGTGCTAGGGTTCCTGTTGCCATGCCGGTTGATGGTCCACACGCTCGCCGCTTCGCAGTCTGGAGACAAGGAAGCCCCAATTTTGAAGTTAAATTTATTGAGTAAGTATGTATGTGATAGAGGTCTAACAATAATAGTCAATTACAAATTACAATTATAACGTAAGTACATAAAATAAATCCTTTTCTACACATAATTCATGAAACTTTCAAACATAGTTACTACTTCCAGCATTCAGACGAAATTAAAAACGTAGACGGAGCGCATATTGATATACAATTTGCGAGCTTCACTCACAAGTTAATACTAAACAGTATCATTCCAGATTATGTTAATCCAACTACGGTAAAGCCAAAACGAATGGTTATGGTTTATAAAATTTACGATCGGGAGCGTATACTTAATTTAATCACATAAAAAAAAAATAACGATGAATGCCGTTTAAAAACAAACACTTGAGCTAATCTAGAGAAGAATCTGGATTGATGCATTACTTTTGCCGGCTTCACCCAATAGTTCTACGCGCTCCGCCTACGTTATTCGTTTTGTCTAAGTTCCACCAATTTCAGACCTTCACGATTCCACAAACACGGGTATTAAAATGTTGAATAGTTAGAATTATTATTTTTATCTTTATAACCCAGGTACCAATTAAACATATTACACTTTCCCCTATAATCTAATATGCTTGGTGTCTCACAGTAATAGTGGAACGATCGGTGATAGAATCGAGCTCGCGACCTAGCTCAGCACCTGCTGAGCAAGGTCGCGAGCAATTTAAATCAAATTAAACAGAAACAGTTGTACGTGTTCTGATACCATACCGAAAATAAAAATGTTAATACTTATAGATAAAAAATATCCAGCGAGCCTTTACAACTATTGCTTACTTGGTGGTGCGGGGTAATCCCTGATATCTCCCCGGATGCTGTCATATGGTGTCTTCGAGGAATGTCCCCGGTACAGGCACTCTGCGTTCCAGTAGCAGCCGTGCACCGCGGGCGACACCGCGGCCAACAGCAGCGCTATAGCAGCGACCATCTTGTGATCGATGTCAACACGTGTTTAAAGGGCGACTGTACGGTTGTTCTTAAATAGCGGTCTCTTAGTACCCCCACTACTGTAAAGATGTGCTCATGCGGTAGTGTGATATGGTTAATTAGGTCTTGCTACTGATTCCGGTAGTGCACAAACTAGCCTTGACTTTGCTCAATTGATTGTCGTTGTGATATGACTACAGGAGTGGCATCATTATTTTGTAGTGTGCCACAAAAAACTATCTCAGTAATAAATTGAAAATATTGCTAGGTCACTCAAACATTAGGACATTAGGACATTATGAAAGGGACGGAAAATTTTGTCTAGTTTAGATTATACTCGTATGTCAATAATGTATCTAGATGCACACTCAGCACTATTTTATTTAATGCTTACTTGGTAATTAGTCAATACGTTTATACGGCATTTGTCTGTCTGTAACGCGTTCATACTATAATTTTGGAAAAAAATGTCGTTAGTACTTTAGGTCTTCATATTATTATAACACGTCCTTTATTGTCACCTGAACATCGTGAATCTAATCTCCCAGTATAATCTAATCGTCTAATATTACAGATGCAATTGACTCGATAATCTTTTTATCATCTGCGATTACTACGATGACGTCCCGCCCACGCCTCCGGCCAATGGGAATATTACTATCGATATTCTTATCGATTAACCTTTGTAATCGATTTTACTCGATCGATACACGCGTGACTCGTCGCGATGTTCGTCGCGCGCCAGCTATCTTAACAGTACACGCACTCCAATATACAGTTAGCTGTCAGTGTGCGTTATTTCTTAGCATGTTCTGTCTCTTACCAGATTAGGAGGGGAGGGGGAGTACGCTATGGCTTAAAATAAAAACTATTGTTTGCGACCCCATATGTTACTAAAATCTGGCTTTTATAAGATTGTTATTATACCCAGTTACTGTGATTATACTAGTTACTGTACATATTTTACTAAGCACTAGACAGTTACAGATACAGTTTAGGTACAAACAAGTTTTTTCACTTCAGATTGTAGAAATAGAAATTAATCTTTATTAAATAAAATTACACAATAACATTTTCTAAGTAAAATATCAACTGCACCTAAGTACATTATTTATAAAAACTACTAGCGTTTGCCGCCTGCTATTGGGATCAGCTGCCTATAAAAGGCTCCAGAATCCTCTGCTAATTGAGGCACCATTGCTCGCAGGTTCCTCAGTGATATCATGTACATATTCTGGATTGCAAAAGTCCAGATTCGCGTTGGCGAACGGCTGGAACTTCTCCTGGAATTCCTGCCACGTGCATCCTTCAAGTGGACAGAGAGTCGTCTCCTTCTCGTTGACGAAGAGCTGGACGCGGTATTGACTAGCTGAGGATTCACATCTGAAGATTGAAATGACTATTAAGTAAGAATGAAGGATCCGTGGTCCTATTGGCCCTACAGGGCCGTATTATAAACACATTTCACGGCCTAAAACGTAAATTTAAGTACAAATATAAATAAGTACCTTCTGAAATCAATTTGGGTTTACGATTATGAACTACTAGCTGTGCCCCGCGACTTCATCCGCGTAGTATTGGATTATTGGGTTAAAAAGTATCCTATATGTTAATCCCGGTTATAATCTATCTGTGTTCCAAATTTCATCCAAATCCGTTCAGTAGTTTTTGCGTGAAGGAGTAACAAACATACATACATACATACATACATACATACATCCACACTCACAAACTTTCGCATTTATAATATTAGTAGGATGTATATCGTGTAGAAACAAAATTATTGTTTATTAGGATGAGTATTAGAAACTGTAAAGTACTAAAATCAGCTGTAAAAGTTTTGCTTATGTGATAATCAGCCTATACAGTGATTTTTGTCTCTTGTACTATTATCCTACTAATATTATAAATGCGAAAGTTTGTGAGTGTGGATGTATGTATGTATGTATGTATGTATGTATGTTTGTTACTCCTTCACGCAAAAACTACTGAACGGATTTGGATGAAATTTGGAACACAGATAGATTATAACCGGGATTAACATATAGGATACTTTTTAACACAATAATCCAATACTACGCGGATGAAGTCGCGGGGCACAGCTAGTTTTTAATTATTTTCGTGTAAGCTTGTCCTAGTCTATAACTGGCATTAATAAATCAATCAGAAGACTGGGAACGATCTCAAGTATTTGAGATCGATTTATTAATAACTAGCGACCCGCCCCGGCTTCGCACGGGTATTCTTATCAGTGTTTTTCTACTATATTATGCACTAGCGGCCCGCCCCGGCTTCGCACGGGTACATTGCGGTTACATTATTCGAGTTTTAGTAAGGATCCCTAATTTTTTTGAAAATATATTATAGCCTATGTCACCCGGGGATAGTGTAGCTTTCCAACAGTGAAAGAATTTTTCAAATCGGTTCAGTAGTTTCGGAGCCTATTCATTACAATCAAACAAACAAAGTTTTCCTCTTTATAATATTAGTATGATGTATATACATATCAACTTTCCTCTTGAATCACTCTACCTATTAAAAAAACCGCATCAAAACAGTTGCGTTGTTTTAAAGATCTAAGCATACATAGGGACAGACAGACAGCGAGAAGCGACTTTGTTTTATACTATGTAGTGAAGACTTAAGGGTAGGCTAAAAGATAAATACCTGTTCAAAACAGCAATAACATTCACAGAGAAAGCGCTGATTAAGCTGGTCTTCCACAGTCTATCGTCGTTCCTCACAGAGGCTTGGAGAGGGGCGTCATCCCTGAACAGGCCCATGGCACAGTAGACCATTTCCATCATGGCATTGTGGGTGTAGTACGAGACCACCTTGCGGCCGCCACCCTGGACTACCGCTTCGAAGCTCTCGTATAAGTCTTTAAGAGGGATGCCACCGAGATTCACGTTTACCTGAAGAAATATATTCATCCGCAAAACCATGACTATAGTACGCCAGTTTTCAATTGATTTAGAAAAAGTGTTAGCTGATGATCCTATCGCCACAAACGCCTATGAATTTCAATTATTTTAAAATTAATGTCAACCCCAAATGCTATAATAGCCTCTGAATTGAGAGACTTAAAAATTCACAGGCCTAAAAATTGTTTTCATACATTTTGATCATATTTATTGGAGTGCCGGAGGCCGGATACGATCAAAATCTGACAGAATATATGGAAAAAGCATTTTCTAATAACCAAGTTAAAATTTTTAATAATAATAATAATTAATTTTAATAACTTACCCAAGATCCATATCCGTTCCTATAGTAATGCCTGACGTCATCATAGTACTCCAACACTATAAGGTCCTCATCATTAAAAGCGGCACACCAGGGAGACTGTAGGGTCTCAGTCCAGGATCGGTAGAACCGGCAGAGCTCGTAGACCATATAAATATCATCACTGGTCAAGGTGGTAAATATGGATAGACGTTGCTGAACGGCGTTTTGGACCTTAGAAACAAAGTGAAAAGTCCATATTGCCAAAAGCTCTGCCAAGCTTATATTACTTACAAGCTTATTGAGTACTTACAGCGACAAAATCAGGAGTTCTGAAATATGCTTCTAACTGATCATTGAGCGTTTGATCTTCTTTGACTTCATCCTGATATCTATCACAGTTCGAATATGGCTGTAAAAAACAATCAGGTAAGGTTCTGTTGACTATCTCAAGCATACTATGAACTATTGCGGTTACTCACAGTTCTCATGTTCTTACTATATAAATTATCTATGTGGCAAATAGTATATACGCATATTGCGTTCTTAAACAAATAAGCGCTCGTGATGGTAAACACCTAAATAGGAACCCGCTAGTGTTATTTACAACTCAGCGCTTCCATTAGTACTTCAGGTACTTCAGAGGGTCTTGAAAGCTCCGATAACAGGGTTGGCCACTAGCTCATTTGATACAAAGAATACGAAGACTACGGACAACTTTACTCACTCTGATGACGTCATCCGTATCCCGAGCCTCTTCCAAAGTGACATTCAAATTAACTCCTTCAGTAAACCCATGGACGAATGCAATCCCGCTCGCAATAGTCCTCTGGACATTGGTGGGTCTGAAGCGATACTCGTCAGGGGTGCCTTGGAGTAAATGAGGGTACGCTTCTCCAATCCTCTTGCCAATTCCGTAGAGTTCTTCATACCCTGTACCAGTGAGGAACGACTGGGAGATTTCAAGGGTTTCGTTCCACGACCATTGTCGGAATAAGTCAATGTCCTGAAAGATAATCATAAATAGAGACTTACCTGTCAATTTAAAGAATGTTATAACCGATTTAATTACAAAGCACATTTGTTTAAAAAAATAAGCTTTAATTAAGATTGTAAAATTTGGAGGTTTCTTTGCTAATGTGCTTTAATCTTCAGTAAAACCTAATAGGCAGACTACGTCAGCGCTCAATCAGCATAGCCGGCATTGCCACGGATGCAAAACTGATTACAGAATATCACGGCAATGATTCTTACATCTTACTAGAGTTCTAAACATAAAGCATATATTCGCACAATACCTGTGCACAAAGCTGGCTGGTCCCGGCTTCGTAGCTTGCGATGATATCATCCTTCAGTGCGGCGAGGGCCTTCATACTGAGAGTGGCACTGCTGCCAGGGTTCCTGTTGCCATGCCGGTTGATGTTCCAAATGCTTACCGCTTCACAATCTAGAATTATTAAGAATTAGGAAAACGAAAATGTCTGGGCAGTTTGTACTGCGCCCTTGAGGATACTTTAACCTATATCTTTGAGGAGGTGGTAGTAATATCAAATATCAAATTCTATAGGATCGTCAATTGCTTATTGACCGAATGACTTAGACAATAATACCTAAGTACCCCAACTACAAAATGAGCAGATGTATTTTTTCGCGTGCTGGCAATTACAGCATATTTTTATACAAACGCACAGAGTACAATCCATGAATAAAATTCATTATATGGCAGAAGAATAATTGTATCTACCCTCACTTTGTTAATTGACGGTATTTCATCCAGATAGATATTTTAATAGAAACGGCCGACATTTATTCGACATTTCGATAACAAAAAAAAACAGGACAAATTAAAACATGGTAAATGCAAGCTCAGCAATATTCTAAGTACTCACTTGCCGGAGACGGATAGTCCCTGATATCCCCTCTTATAGTGTCGTACGGTGTTTTGGTAGAGTGGAGTAGGTACGGGCACTCGGCGTTCCAGTAACATCCTGTTACACTAACAATACTAACTAATAATATTATAAACGCATTTGGATCCATCTTGTGCCGACCGATGATCATATGTGAAGATATTTCTTGGTGGTTTCCTTATTTTGTCTCTATTGTGGGTCTAAAGGTATGTTCATACTTGAAGTGTTTTTTATGTAAATATAATTGTTTGTGTAAGCATTCAAGATTGCTATGAAAACACACTAAATAAATCCCCGTGTATTTATATTATTTTTTTTCCTATTATTATAATAATATATTTCGCTTTCTTGTCCAGGGCATCTCGTCACCGTCTTCTTGGTCGACCCCGACGACGGCGGTTATGTTATGTAACACAAAATATGCTCTATTGTTATTACAATATAGAACATTTGCCAATAATAGATCCCCGGGGGCGCCACGGTTAATTTAATAAAACAACTCCTTACACCGATTCGTACTGCCCAATCTAATCTATAACAAATTAATCTAACTAATCGTGCAATAATTGTATAGTAGATCCAAGACGGTTATTATCTGTGAGATTACCCTGACGTGATATCCACGCCCCCAGCCCATGGGCCGCGCAGACTGGGGGCGATCCCAGCGACACCAACAGTAGAGCGAATCAGGAAAAAAATTGCACCTCATCTGTAATCCTACTATTTTACGATGTTAGACCCAATGTATACCCAATTGACTGCATATACAGGCAAAAGATCAGCGTAAAATATATATATTAGATGCGTTTCGTACGATTAATGCGCATCCATAGGCCACAGTAAATGACTTCTGTGCATTAACGTTACATAACTCCGACAAGTTTCAGTTTTAACACTGAATACCATGCGCCCGTAACTTGAATAATACGCTCCGTCAATTATTGTTCAGGAAGGATTTGTTATTTATCATCACTTAGCTACTATGAATAAACGCATATCTGTTGTTTGATAACTTGAATCCGTTAAATTAGCTCGATAAAGGAAATCTGAGGCCATAAAGCTGAAAAACAAAATTCCTTCAAGCATTAATTGCTCACATTTATTTCTAAGAACTTAGAGGTCTTTATAATATCTATTGATTGGTACATTATGTGCGGTGTATGTAGATTGCTATATAAGGTCATATATATAGGTATATTGTCGTAATATTCTTCTAATTCTTGATTCCTGTTACACTTGTCGTAGTACAGTGAAGAATGTGTAAGATGCTTTTATAATCTGAAAACATAAAATATAGTTCTTGTTGTGAAAATGTAGTGTTTAATTTCTTATAATATTACCATACCTTGTACACAAGCAGACAATCATAATTGTACACAACCTAGTACAACCTAGTAACACCTAATACACAAGCATAATATGTAGGTCTTATATATTTTTTATTTATCGGTATTTAATTGCCCACGAGTATCGAAATTAATCACAATATCGTATGCCATAATTGCTCTTTGTTTTCTGTTTTCTTTCTATCACCTAGCTTATTTTATAGATCTACTACAGTTTAGATCTATATGCTATAACAATCACTCACAGACATAAAAGAAGCGAGCGAGAGCGTGGTGAACCCGCCCGCGGTGAGCTTGGCGACGCGGCGCGAGCGCACCATGACGACCAGCAGCGCGCGCCGCAGCCGCGCCGAGCACGCGTACCACGGACACTCGTACGCGGCACCCGCTATACTAAAACTCTATAGAATTAAAATAATAGAGTTATACTAGGTTGAGAGAGTTGCTGAGAAGCTTGTTAATCAAGAAGTTGTATCGTACAACGGGCAGGGGGCGCTCCCAGTGACACCAGGCCAAGACAAAATAACGTACAATTACAGAAATTTTCGCCTACGGGAATCCAATCCTAATTACTAAACAAACTGAGGTACTTGATATAAGTTACTACTTACTTCTTCCGTGAGCTGGTTCCCTTCATAACAGTACAGGAACAGCTGAAGCGTCATGCAAAAGAGATACGCTACCATCGATATTATACGAATCCAACGTCTCATGCCAAGTTCCTGAAGAAAGAAAACCAAGATAAATCGACAGAATCAACAAAAATCGAATATTGCAATATTTCCTTTACCGCCCAATAACGAAGTGATGATGAATTTGCAAATTGATTTCATATAAAATTGGACAAAACATGTGCTATCTTCTTGGCACCGCTTATAAAATATATCGTCTTGAAATCTATAAAAGAGTACCATAGCGAGCTGGTATGCTGTCACGCAAATTATGACGGTGGAGACGGTGATCTGAGACAGAATGTGCTCGGTGAAGCACGCCTGCATCTGTGATGCCGCCTTCAGAGCTGACTCATGTTTGAGCACACACCTTTGTAAGCGAGAGTGCACAGTCATCTCCTCGTCGCTAGACATGAGTTGCTGTAATTAACATAGAATGCATGTGCGTCAGTAAAATTACCTAGGTATCTATTTCCCCGTTATTTTGTGATGTCCTAGTGAGAATAATGTTGCCTGCTCTCATTGTTGTTTCTGAGAATACTACAAAAACTTTTTTTATATTGCAAAGAGGAGTTTGAGTTAATTGAGGATCATCTGAGTGCAAGCATTCCGAACCGGTGGTAGATTCTGACTATTCATAAGTGCTTTCTTGGCTTACATTAATGAAATTAACCATAATTGTTGAATACAATTAATAAAATAACAATATGATTAAGCGTAGCGCTTCATGCTTATAGGAAAAAAAACGATTTTTTTAGTTATTTATTTGGAAATCCGCCAGATTTCCCGTAATAAATAACAGTATACTAAAACATTAAGACCCCAGACAAAAAAACATGGGTGAGCTGAAAAGGAGCGGCTGGTACCACACTGTAAGTCCGTCTCTGGTCATATGTATTCTGTTTAATTTTCATGTTTATCTGCTACCGGAAACTGACGCAAGTTACCTTCCCATTGGTTGTGATCCCATCGCACAGACTTCTCAAGGACAGCTTCACCAGTCTCAGTCTACAGCGGCAGAGAGCAATCAGCGATGTCACCAGGGTATCGAGACTCACGTTCACTATAGCTGATAGTACCAGTGCTGAGATCTACAACAATGGTGTTTGGACATCGATAGGATGCGAAAATGATATTTTTTACAAGATAGTAACATTCTCAAAAGCAAAAACTCAAAGATTTAAAATGTCTTGATAAAAAGTATGGCTTTCAATAAATATTCAATTTCATAATAATAAGATGCCTAGGATAGCACTGTACCTTTTTTAGCCGCGGGCTTGACGAATAGCTTTCAACATTTATTTTCATAATTTCACCGTAATTACGTAGTATAATATAATGCAATTTACGATGTAATTTACTAGGAAAATTGTAGTAATTTGTTGCAATTACGCATGTAGGTACGGAAAATGGACTATACTTTCAACTTAGAACAAGTCGTTTGATTAATACTAGGCCCTCGACAATTATTACAAAAATTAAAATTTTGAAAACCCCCGATGCGACGACTTTTAACACTACAAAAGAGCTGATAATTTTCAAACGGCTGAACCGATTTTCATGAAACATAGCTAATAACACTCTCGATACGTATCTAAAAAAAAAAAAAATTGAAATCGGTTCATCGGCTTGGGCGCTACTACGCCACAGACAGACACACAGATACACAAATAGTCATTTTAAACTCATAACACCCCTCTTTTTTGTCGGGGGTTAAAAAGAAAAGCGGTGAGTAGGTATATATTGCTTTGAGCACATTTTTTTTTTTTGTTTAGATTCTCGTATCCAGGTACGCGAATACACTCAATTAAATAAACAAGACACTAATTTTATCAACAAATATTTCGATGCTTTTTAATTGCAAAAATAAACATCAACGTTTCCGGTCATCGATACAAGGAAGTAGCTACCTCCTACTCATTGGACACTTTAATAATTTCGCGTTGGACTGTCCACACCTCTTTAACAATTCGCACAATAATATATCGTAGAAGATAATACCGTGCCGTGCCGTGAAACGGTAAATTATAAAAGTACATACAATATAACCAACCTGATTTGCGTATGTCAGCTCGTAGACTGGTGATTCAGATGTGTCGTAAGGGTACCTAAACAAAATGAAAACTCTACAAAATATACAGCATAAGATCCTTGTATCACTTCTCCTCTCTGTAATTTATAAAGAATTGACGTCATAAGTAATAATCGTAATTGAAATAACGACCATATTACTAAATCCATTAAACTTTATCATAAGTCACTGTTGCAAAAAAAACTAGCCGAATAAGAGCCTATTGGTGGTTTCTACTAGGGTGTCCACGGGACAGGGGACATGCAGGCAGGTGGGGGCAGGGGTATATAGGCATGCCAACTAGGAGTTAGAGGGATACTGCAAAACTGTTAAAGTATTGACCTTAACGTAAGTTAATAAAGTACAATATCAAACTAACCATACAATTTGGTACATATCATATTAAGATATTTTCATTGTATAAATGAATATAGATATTAGATACTAACCAAGCCCTCAGAGGCAGTTGATTTTTCTCCGCGCTGCAAGCCCATCCGAACACCGTAATTGCAGCCAGGCACGAGTAACCGCAAAAACCTGCATTCGTCCCACGGTTGCTACTGTACCAATAGAACAGCATTGTAACTTTAATAGTTGAAGCATTCTAATCTCCTAAGGCAAGTCCGTTACTTTGACAAAAGTTCGATATATCAAGAAATAGGTAGGTAAGTAACTTATATATGAAACATTTAAAGCAATCAAAGAGAATCGGTCTCAAATGTATTGTTTAAGAAACACATTGTATGTATTGCCCGAAAACGTAATATTATTTTTTTAGTTTCGTGCCTACTATCTATTACTCACGATATGCTTATGAATCAGGAAACTATCAATTGTCTTATATATTGTAAATATCCCAAGACCTTCTTGACTCTACTCATCTTCCAAGGGAAACATCTTATAAACTTACCTCTTCACAATCTCAACGCCCTCCTTCCGATCCTCAGCTATCAGCTCCTCCTCAGCCTCGTCAATGATGGCCTGTATCTTCCGCCTGCGAGCCACCACGTTGATTATCTTAGTGCCTTGAGCCAGGTTCGTGAACAGCAGACACGAGGCGCTGGTCATGCGGGGGATGTCTCCCCAGGATTGAATAATCTCGCCCACTTGGGCGATGTTGATGAATCCTGGGAAATGTGACTTTAAGTATCGGGTTATTTAGTACCGTCATTTTAGAATTCCTTCTGATATGGGTATGATTAATAAGATCACTGGAGACGTAATAAGTATTAGGTAAAAGTCAACCTGAGGAATGAATTTATATTTATTGAGATAAAGATGATTTGAGCAAATCTGTCTGTCGACTCTGATTTGATTGCCCCATTGTCTCAAAGTAAATGACTATATTATTGAAACTGTCCTCGTATACAATCTTACCAACTAGAATCATGAACCAGGAGACCCAGTAAGCCATGAAATATATTTTCATATCTTTTCTCGGTTCGTAAGGCACCAGAAAACCGAAGAATTTCAAAACATTCAAAGAAAAACGTAGCGAAGTATTAGAGTTTGGTACGAACAAATTCATTTTTCAATAAAAATCTGAGCGTCCAGTTTTGCGAGACATTGTTCTTCAAAATGAAACCGATACGCTTTTCAAGTCTGAAATGCAGTGGTTATAAACTTGCAATTATAAAAAAAAATGTTTCATTAAATTCTGAGTGTACACTTTTTTATTAGGTTATTAACTATGCATTATAGTCATTTAAATGCGGCCTCACTGTATATGTATTATTCTCGCCATTGGCAATGACACCCGAGATATTTAAATGAAAAGATCTATGTATAATGATTATTAAATTTTATTTTAATTAAGTAATAAAGTGCAACTAACTTTCAGACTAATTACAATAAATGGATACTAAAATCTTGAAAATTCATATTTTTTAGTAATAGTAAATTATGATCAATCGTAAAATGTTTACAACCCATGCTATGAAATGAAATTGCCCGTAGCGTAGATAACATATTCATTACAAAATGCTTCAATTAAGTTATTACGTAAATTCTCACTTGTGCTACAGTATTTTGGGTTCTGTATAGAGTTTAACCTGTTGGTATTGGGCCACAGGAGATAATAAAAAAGACGATGAGAACAGCTCAATAGTCTGATTTAATTCAAAGGGAAAAAGGAATAGTTTTTACATAAGTCATAATTTAAAAGAAGAACGAGTGACAATAAAGAATGCTTGTCATAGACAAAGGCTTGGATTGTTGTCTATTCCAGAACAAACTACAAATTAATGATTACATACTGCGTACGACATACACAAACCTACCATTGTAGCCCTCATTTACACGGAAAAGCACTGAACGTCATTAGGTGGAAAATCTTACGGAATAAATTACATAAGTAGTTGACGACCGCTTGGGGCAGTGGTTCGAACGTAGGCCGCTCGACTCACTGCACATGGTGGCTGTGGGTGAAATATGCACTCCAGTGCACCCCCCTCGGGGAACACAGGTGTGATAGGTAATATCCACATTGATTTATTTACCGCCATAAAAGAAGCGAGCGAGAGCGTGGTGAACCCGCCCGCGGTGAGCTCGGCGACGCGATTCGCGAGGCGCGAGCGCCGCAGCCGCGCCGAACACGCGTACCACGGACACTCGTACGCGGCACCCGCTATACTAGAACTCTACAAACAAAAATCAACTCAATGCTTCGTGCTTGCTCAATGCTGCTCAATGCAGCTTGAGAGGATATTTTTAAATTATTTCATCATCAGGAGTAGCATACTATAATAGCTTTTTTGTATGAACATGAGGTAATCGGTTCAATCATTGCTGTTCTATAGCGATGCGCGTTAAGTAACTCTGAGCTTTCTGTTCAGTTCAATAGAGTACAATTTTTGTAGTCTACAAATTATGTCTGAAGTTTAGCTAATAAACTAGTTATACGAGTACACTAACTACGGAAGCAAGACAGGAAACACCTTAATATCAAAATAACAGAATCATATACGATGTATTTGACGGTGATATAATAACAAATCAATTGGCGTACCTCCTCAGACAGCTGATTTCCTTGATAGCAATAGATAAACACTTGGAACGCTATTTTAAGCAGGTATGTGCTCATCGACAACAGTCGTACCATGTTGCCAGTTTGCTGTAAGGAATTAAAACTAGCTATTTACTTATACGTAGAATGATAAGCGTTCAGAGGTATTTACTCTTTTGACTGCTCTGTTCAAATGACTACCCTCTACGCTATGTATTTATTATGTACTAGCTGTGCCCCGCGACTTCATCCGCGTAGTATCGGATTATTGGGTTAAAAAGTATCCTATATGTTAATCCCGGTTATAATCTATCTGTGTTCCAAATTTCATCCAAATCCGTTCAGTAGTTTTTGCGTGAAGGAGTAACAAACATGCATACATACATTCATACATACATTCATACATACATACATACATACATCCACACTCACAAACTTTCGCATTTATAATATTAGTAGGATTTTTTTATGTGAGTGACTGCAACTTAAACCAATTGGGGCATTAAAAAGATAAATAAAAGTAAATTAGATAACGAGGTAAACAAGTAAATTAACCAATGAATGAATACGCTAAACGTGGCTGAATTGTTAAATAATAATTGGAATCTTTTAGGAATCAAAGGCTCAAACAACACAATGAGCTTTATTTATTTACGTTATTGTAAAAAAATATACAGGTTGAAACAGAAAGGGTATACTTTTTTTTCCATACTTAACTTTGTAATTCTAGAACTATCAGCTTTGGAGGAAACATGAAAAACAAAAAGGTGTTATAGGAATACGGCTGTTGCCATATTTCACAAGTCTACAAAACCTTTAGTACTTCAACTGTCCAACAATTTGAGATTTACAAAGTTAAGATACAAAAAAATAGAATACCCTTTTTGTTTCACCTAGTATAAGAAAAGATAGACAGACAAAAATTACAGAACATGGATTTTATTTAAGTACCAATAAACGCCATCTATCCATTGTCTTAGAAGATACAATGTGCGTAGTGATCGCTACGTCGTAGCATCGGATACTACGGCGCGCTACGAACGTACTACACAACTCGTAGACCTCCACGTAGCTCGTAAGCTACGAGTATTCCGTAGCATTACTACGAGATGCCGTCTATTTCAGCATCTACTACTACTACTACTCTCGAATTACTGTCCAGGAAGGATTTGTTATTTATCATCACTAAGCTACTATGAATAAACGCATATATGTAGTTTATGACCATCAGTGATAACTTGAATCCGTTATATTAATCCGATAAAGAAAATCTGATGCTATAAAACTGACCCGTAATAGCATTGAAAAAAATAACGAAATTCCTTTAAGCATTAATTGCTCACATTTATTTCTAATGACTTAGAGATATTAATATTGTATCTATTGTTGGTACATAGGGTGCGCTGTAAGTAAATTGCTTTATAAGGTGAATATTGTCGTAATAATCTTCTAATTCTTGATTCCTGTTACACTTGCCGTAGTACAGTGAAGAAAGTGTAAGATACTTTTATTATCTGAAAACATGAAAGAATATTTTTTTGTAATTAGTAGAAATTAATGTTAAATTTCTTATAATATTACCTAGTACACAAGCGTAGTATGTAGGTACCTAGTAGGTCTTATTTATTTTTTGTTTATTTGTATTTAATTAGCCACGATTATCGAAATTAATCCCTATATCGTATGCCATAATGGCTCTTTGCTTTTTATTTTATTTCTATAACCCAGTTGATTTTATAGATCAACTATAATTTCGATCTATAAGTTATAACAATCACTCACAGACATAAAGGAAGCGAGCGAGAGCGTGGTGAACCCGCCCGCGGTGAGCTTGGCGACGCGGCGCGAGCGCACCATGACGACCAGCAGCGCGCGCCGCAGCCGCGCCGAGCACGCGTACCACGGACACTCGTACGCGGCACCCGCTATGCCAGAACTCTATAGTAATAAAATAATAGACTTATACTAGGTTGGGAAAGTTGCTAAGAGGCTTGCTTATCAAGAAGTTGGTAGGAAATAATAAAGTCATAAAGACATAAATCGCCAGATTACCACAGCAGCTGTAGGGTGCCAAACTAAGCAACGCTTGTACAATAGGTACCGTACAACGGGCAGGGGGCGCTCCCAGTCACTGGGAGACAAGACCAAGAGCCAAGACAAAATAACATACAAAAAAATAATTTCCGAAATTTTCCCCTACGGGAATCCAATCCTAATTACTAAACAAACTGAGGTACTTGATATAAGTAACTTCTTACTTCTTCCGTGAGCTGGTTCCCTTGGTAACAGTACAGGAACACCTGCAGCATCATGCAGAACAGATACGCTACCATCGATATTATACGAATCCAATGTCTCATGCTAAGTTCCTGAAGAAAAAAAACAAAGATATATCAACAGAGTCAACAGAAATTTACATATAACAATATTTCCTTTATCGCCCAATAACGTATTGATGGTGAATTTGCAAGTTGATTTCGTATAAAGTGGGACAAAATATGTTATTTCGCCAGTTATACCGTCTAGGGTATAAAAATATATCGTCTTGAAATCTATATAAAAGCATACCATAGCGAGCTGGTATGCTGTCACGCATATGATGACGGTGGAGACGGTGAACTGAGTCAGTATGGGCTCGGTGAAGCACGCCTGTATCCGTGATGCCGCCTTCAAAGCTGACTCATGCTTGTGCACACAGCTTTGCAAGCGAGAATACACAGTCATCTCCGCCTCGCTAGACATGAGTTGCTGCATGCAATTAAAATATAATTAAAGTGCGTCATCAAATCACCTACCCTTTTTCCCAGTTATTTTATGGTGTCCTAGTGAGAACAATGTCGCCTGCTCTCATTGCATTTTTGTTTCTGAGAATATTACACAAACTAATTTTTCATTGCAAAGAGATACCTACTAGCGCTACTTCAAAAATTTACGAATTTTCAGTGAGTCATTGTCATATACATTGGCGGATTTCCCGTGAGGCTGACTCTGCCCAGGTCTAGGGCGGCCAGATATTAGGGGCGGCTAATCGTGGCAGAAATTATACTAATTCGACCATGTGACGATACTAAATAACAGTATACTAAAGCACAAAGTATTAAGAATCCAGACACGAAAAAATATCGACACGGCCTAGAGCGGCCTAGACTGCTAGTCCGCCTCTGGTCGTATGTATTCTGTTTAATTATCATGTGTATCTACTACCGAAAACAGACGCAAATTACCTTCCCACTGGTTGTGATCCCATCGCACAGAGTTCTCAAGGAGAGCCTCACCAGCCTCAGTCTACAGCGGCAAAGAGCAATCAACGATGTCACCAGCGTATCGAGACACACGTTCACAAGAGCTGATATTACCAGTGCTGAGCTCTACAACAATGGTTTATGGACAAAGATAGGATGCGATAATTACCATTTTATACACCAAGACAGTGATATTCTCAAAAGTAAAAATTCAATATTTTTGTCCACATGCGTGGCCATTTGTAGCAATTATGCCAATGTAGGTACAGAAAGTGTACTATACTTTAAGTTAAACCAATTCGGTTTTATATAATACTAAATATTTTAGCGTCGGACGGCACGGCACGGTACGATATTGTCGCAACAAAACAATAGAAATGAAAATTGCATGGATTTGAATCAAGACTCTTTTAAATTTATTTTCCGTTTACCGTCGAAGGTTACGGTAAAGTGCCTTTGCCGTGGCACACCCAGACTCCCTGTAAAATAATCACGACTATGTTGAGCGAGTATTTGTGTGTATACCGTGCCCACACGTCCACAATATATCGTAGACGATAATGCAGTCCACCTTAATACCGTGCCGTGCCGGGCAACGGGTAAAATTATAAAAGCGCCTTTGAGCAATATAATAAAACCCACCTGATTCGCATACGTCAGCTCGTAGACTGGTGATTTAGACGTGTCGTAAGGGTACCTGAACAAAATGATAACTCTAAAAATATTTTTACACATGTTTGTGTAGGGAGCACAAGATCTACTTCTCTTCCCTGTAATTTATAAGGATTTGACGTCTTAAGTAATAATAATAATATTGAAATAACGACAAACTATTTTCATTTCTTTAGCTTATTATTATTAAATCTATGAAACATTATCATTACAGGTAGGATAACTACATAAAATTAAAATATTGTTATTGAATAAATGAATATGGATATTAAATACTAACCAGGCCCTCAGAGGCAGTTGGTTTTTCTCCGCGCTGCAAGCCCATCCAAACACCGTCATTGCAGACAGCCAAATGTAAACGCATAGACACGCACTCGTCCCACGGTTGCAACTGTACCAATAGGACATAAATAACTTTAATAGTTGAAGCATTTCGTCATTCTAATCTCTTAAAGCAAGTCTGTTATTTTTGTCAAAAGTTCGATAGGTCAGTAAATAGGTAGGTAAGCACCTTATATATGCAACATTTAAATCAATCAAAGGGAATCGGTCTCTAATGTATTTTTTAAGAAATACATTGTAATTATTGCCCGAAAACGTAATGTCCATTACTCACGAAATTACTTACTGATTATTACTCAGGAAACTGCCAATATCCAATGTCTTTTATATTGCAAATATCCCAAGACCTTCTCATCTCTACATCTTCAAAAGAGAAACATCTTATAAACTTACTTCTTCACAATCTCAACGCCCTCCTCCCGATCCTCAGCCATCAGCTCCTCCTCAGCCTCGTCAATGATGGCCTGTACCTTCCGCCTGCGAGCCACCACGTTGATCATCTTAGTGCCTAGAGCCAGGTTCGTGAACAGTAGAAATGAGGCGCTGGTCATGCGGGGGATGTCCCCCCAGATTTGGAACATCTCGCCCGCTTGGGCTATGATGATGAATCCTGGGAAATGTGACTTTAAGTATCTGGTTATTTAGTACCGTCATTTTAGAATTCCTTCTGATAGTGGGGTATGATTTATAAGATATAGTACGTTACCTATTTGATCACGGGAGACGTAATATTAGGTATAATACAACCAGAGGAATGGATTTGATATTTATTGAGATAAAGATGATTTGTGCAAAAGACGCAGGAGCACGCAATTGCGTCTGTCGACTCTAGGTCGACTCTGGTTCGACGGCCGCATTGTCCCAAATCAAATTACTAAGTCTATTATTTATTCCGTCTTCGTATACACAACTTACCAACAAGAAACATGAACCAGGAGACCCAGTAAGCCATGAAATATATTTTCATATTTTTTCTCGGTTCGTAAGGCATCAGAAAACCGACGAATTTCAAAACATTCAAACAAAAACGTAACGAAGAATTGGAGTTTTGTACGAACGAATACATTTTTTTATAAACATTAGAGCGTCTCGTTATGAGCGAAAATGTTATTTAAAATGACACAGATACGCTTTTTAAGTCTGAAATCCAGTGGTTCTAAACATACAATGATAAAATAAAATGTTTAAATTCTGAGTGTCAGTTATTAATTTTATTATTATATGTAATATTCTAGACATTGGCAAGCACATCGTAGATAGTTAAGTGAAAAGATCTACGTATAATTATTATTCAATTTCATTTTAATTAATACAATGAAACTCACGTACTAAATACAATACATGGATATTGGATACTACAAACTTGAAAATTCATAATTTTTAATAATATATAATCATTTGTAAAATGTTTACAACCTATGTTATGAAGTGAAATTGCCGGTCGCGTAGATAACATATTCATAACAGAATGCTTCAATTAAGTTATTACGTTAATTCACACTTGTGCTACAGTATTTTGGGTTCTATATAGAGTTTTGAACAAACTACAAATTAGTGATTACATACTGCGTGCGACATACACAAACCTACCATTGTTGCCCTCATTTACACGGAAAAGCACTGCACGTCTTTAGGTGAAAAATTTTACGGAATAAATGTGATTCCTTATTAAAGCAGGTGTCCAGTTGAAGAAAAAAGGCAATTAGGTATTTAGTTCTCATTTACTTGCTGCAGCAACGTGAACAAGGAATACGAAGCTTTGATTATCTGAAAAATAAATTGATATAGGTCATTGACATAACATATAGCCTATTATATTGTCTATTAGAAACATTGACGGTAGAAGAGCTAAGCTGTAGCCAATTAACTCTAATGCTCATTACGGGCTAGCTCGACCTGGGTAGTACCACCTTCTCACAGAAAATCGGCGTAAAGTAACTAATACAGATGCGTTTCGTACGTTGAGTGAGGGGGCTGGAAAGCAATCCTTCTGTCCCTTCCGCTCCCTCTATCCCACTTCAGGTCAGTAACGTGCAAGCAATGCAATAGTATTGCAAGCATCTTTAAGCTACCATAACTGCTTAACATCAGGCGGAATGTACGCTTGTTTGTCGACTTCATCAATAAAAATTGATAAAAATTGCTGGAGAATATCAGCGTCAGGTGGTACGTCATATATGCGAGCAATAGGAAGGTTCGCCTCCATTACATTGGCATCAAAATACTGCCAATGAAGTATGAGCTCCGGTGCACTCCCCCTCGAAGAATACAGGTGGTGTGATAGGTGGTGTCCACATTGAAATTGTCTTACCGCCATAAAAGAAGCGAGCGAGAGCGTGGTGAACCCGCCCGCGGTGAGCTTGGCGACGCGGCGCGAGCGCACCATGACGACCAGCAGCGCGCGCCGCAGCCGCGCCGAGCACGCGTACCACGGACACTCGTACGCGGCACCCGCTATACTAGAACTCTACAAACAAGAATCAACTCAATGCATTAAGCTTGAGAAGATATTCTTAAATTATTTCATCATCAGGAGTAGCATACTATAATAGCTTTTTTGTTCAAGCATGAGGTCATCGGTTCAATAATTGCTGTTCTATAGCGATGCGCATTAAGTAACTCTGAGCTTTCTGTTCAGTTCAATAGAGTACATTTTTTGTAGTTTACAAATAATGTCTGAAATTTAGCTAACAAACTAGTTGTACTCCTACTTCGGAAGCAATACTGGAAACACCTTGATATCAAAATTACAGAATCATATACGATGTAAATGACGGTGATATAATAACAAATGAATTGGCTGACCTCCTCAGACAGCTGATTTCCTTGATAGCAATAGATAAACACTTGGAACGCCATGTTAAGCAGGTATGTGCCCATCGACAATAGACGTACCATGTTGCCCGTTTGCTGAAAATGAAATAAAACTAGCTATTTGCCTGTACACTGATAAGCGTTCCGAGGTATTTACTCTTTTGAGCGCTCTTGATAATGATTACCCTCAACGATATGTATTTATTATGTATTTTTTGTATAAAGTAAGTTTTTGATCGAACGATATTGTTAGGTTAAATCTTACATAGGCGTATTTTTTCAAGCATTTAAACCAATTAGTTTACTCAAAATATAAATAAAAGTAAATTAGATAACGAAGTAAATAAGTAAAAGAACCAATTTATGAAATCGCTTACCTTAATAAACATTGCCAAATTTCATAATAATTGGACTATTTTAGAAATCCAAGTCACAAACAACCCAATGAGTCAAGATTTTACCGTCTACTTACCGAGACCAACTGAAACGCAGTGACACATATAATGATGAGCGACACAGTGAACTGCGCGAAGGTCGGCTCCGAGAAGCAGGCCTGCAGCTCGGCGGCCGCCGCCAGTGCCGCCTGGTGCTGCGCCACGCACCGGCGCAGCCTACTGCTGACGACCGCCTCTTGCTCAGGAGTCAAGAGATTCTAAACACAATACACTAACCCACACCAAAATACATCGATATTATCGCAGCATAAAAGTTCGATGGCACTCGGTAAACTTTGGCAGTTATTCCCGAATGGGTAAGTAGATGTCTACTCTTGTACACCCGCAATTCACCGATGATCTTTATATAAAAAGCTTTATTTATTTACGTTTTTGTAAAATAATATATTAGAAACGAAAGACAGACAAAAATTTCACAACATGGTTTTTTTTTAAGTACCAATAAACGCCATCTATTCATTATCTTCGAAGATACAATGTGCGTAGTGATCGCTACGTCGTAGCGTCGGATACTACGGCTCGCTACTAACGTGCTACACAACTCGTAGAACTCCAAGTAGCTCGTAAGCTACGAGTATTCCGTAGCATTACTACGAGATGACGACTATTTCAACATATTTTATACAGTGGATACATAACGAACGCAAAGTTAGGATCTAAAGTAATTCATTTGGACCTCTCTTAGAGCAAAAGGGTCCGGGCTATATTAGCTCGATTAGTGTGCAACTTATCATTAAAAAATATTCTTTATTTATTTATTCATACTTACATTATCAACCACTACGTCTCTTCCTAAGGTCTTCAGGGCCAGCCCTAGGAGACGCAGTCGGCACCTGCATTGCGCTATCAGGGTTGCCACCAGGGAATCCTTGGCTACGTTCAAGTACGCAGCTATGAGGAGAGCGACGACCTGGTGGCTGTATGTCAGCTCGTACGCTGGCGACTTGGTGGTGTTGTATGGGTACCTTAGATCATGAATCAGGTTCATAATTGTGGTTAGATTACTTTTATGATTTAAGCTTATAATGAACCAAGATCCATCAATGTAAATAGAGTACGTAGAGCAGAGTGGAGTCTGTTTTGAAACGCTCATACGTAACGAAGCGAGCGAAGACGTCGACAAACGGCTCGTTCATTTTCGATCAAAAACTAGATTCAGTCTAAAATACCTAAAGATTTATTTTTGTTGGAGAAATGTTTATGAAACTTAAGACGTTTATCACATAAAAAATAAAAAAACGACTAACCATGCTCTTAATGGTAATTTTCCCTTGTCAGCGCTCATTGCCCAACCTATTGTAGTTATTAATGTCAAAAAGAAGTATAGGGTCTGCAGAATAATGGCTTCCTTGTTGCAGCTGCGAATAAAAATAAATCCAGGTAATTTTGTTAATGAGCTAACAATTACACGTCTTCAATCAATGTTTACTGAAACGTCCGAAACATAACAAAACCACTGTAAATGGTCCACCAAGGAGACTTGCATGCAACTGAGCATGTGATTTGTTTTGTATATCAGCCTCCCTAATATTAATACATTTAGTTGATTGGACTAATTCGCCTTTTAACCTGGTTTTATACTGTGAGCATATTTTTTTATTGCATAATTTGTAATAAAATAATTTTCAAAATAACTTTAAAATTGACAAAAATATATAATTTCGAAAACAATACAAGCTAGTATAAGTGAAGCAGTGGTAGTATTAGTTCGGTGAAAAAGCCAAGCTGTAGCCAATTGACTACAGGTCGTCCACTGGCTGGCGCGACCACCCTCTAATACGAGATCGGCGTAAAGTTACTATTATAGCTGGGTTTCGTACGATTAGTGTGAGAGCCGGAAGCCCCCCCCCCCCCCCCCTTCTGTCCCACTCCCCTTGACGTCGGCGACGTGCGATTAATGCCATTGGTAATACAAGCATCTATAAGCTACGACAACTGCTTAACATCTGGCGGGGAGCACGCTTCTTTGCCAACTTTTTATTTTTAAATATAAGAAACACACCTTCTAACAATATCCCTAGCCTCTCCCGTCTCAGCGCTATTCAGAACTTGATCAGCGTCATTGATAATGGCTTGGATCCTCGCCCTCCGTCCCAGGATGTTGATGATCTTCGCGGCCTGCGCCATGTTGGTGAACAGCAGGAAGGCGGTGCCGGTCATCAGGGGCAGGTCCCCCCAGATTAGGCAAAGATCTACCACTTGAATTATGAGGTAGGTGCCTGAAAAGATCACCTAAATCTTGTTGTGAACGCAAACGCGTTTATTATGTTACCAGTAATATGGACTCTGTCGCTATAATAAAGAGAAATAGTGAAAAGATAATGTAGATACCAAAATAGGAACTAAACAACGAAAATATCACTGTTTTTATAAATTTTATAATAATAATGGTGTCCGTATTCACAAAAAATATTTGTTTAAAGGGACTAACGCTATAGAATTCACAAAAACACAATTCTCAATGCGCTGTTCGTTCGCGCGCACTGTGAGATCTCATAGTGTTGGTAAATACGCACCTTACTTAAGGTAATGACTGAAATCACATACAGAATTAGATTACATTAGAGTCTGTAGGTAGGTACTTATCAATCGTCAAAAATGACACAAATGGGCTGGAAATACCTCAGTTGCGGTTGTAATAGAAAAAAAGGGTAACAAACCTAATAAAAACATGAAAGAGAACACAGTATAACAATTGTAAAACATCTTTTGCTGCTCTGTCATGCCTTCTGGTGCCCAAAACCCGACCATTTTGAGTACAGACAGAGATACCGTGACCGAAAGTGTGGCGTTTTTCACCAAGATACCCATGTCCTTTCAGTTTTCTTGCTGGTGACGGAATAAACGCAAAATGGTGAACGAATGCTCAAATCAAAACAATTAGAAGTTGCTTTTGAATTCTTAATTGTGTTACGTAGTAGTCAACAACATTTGGCGCGGAGAAATTATCGTGTTCTTCAGAAATCATAGTAAGGGGAGTTGATACAATAAGTACATTTATGTGCTATTTTGCCTTAAAGGGCTATAGAGTCAACACATGAAATTATTCAGTTCAGCGATGAGTCAACAATAGAAATATTTAACTGAAAAATGACATTCCAAAAATAATTTCAAATGTGTAAAGTACTCTAACTCACATAAGGCCAGCGTGATGGACTATCGCACGAATCCTCTTTGCATAGGGGGGAACAGGACCGATGTAATGGCAAAAGACTCGATTACATTGGACTCAAATCACAACGGCGAAATGTGGATACACTTCCAAAAAAAATCCATTTCTACGTTTTAGCCTTTTAACTTTTAAACCCCAACCTGACATCTGTAGCCTTAGATTAATCCTGGACACTCCTAGGGATAGCCCGTATTCATGAATAGATCTCAAGTCTGACATTGATCTTAGGAATATCAATCTGATGTTATACCAGTACCAATCGCGCGTTAAAAGCGTACTCAAGACCGTTCTCAGACTTGAGATACGGGCCATAGTGTGACGCTATTAAGGCAGGCAATACCTATTACCATTTTTTTATGTAGGTATGTACCTATAACTCTATTCACCTTATAAATAATTTGGCATCCATCAATTAAATATCGATTTATTAATAAGAGCCTATGACCCGGCTTATCGGTGTAAGTAGTGGTTATTTAAATTACCACGATTCAGGTAAGTGTCAAATATACCTATTGAAAAATGTTACAAGCACCTGCCTAGATATGTGATAATTGCGGTGTGTTGTGTGGCGACGTTACAGCAAATATAATTATGTTATTATTCTAACTATCACCTTAGCTGAGGTTTTCAATAAACGATTTTCGTAGACCTGTAATGTAGCCGTGTATGTAGTCTGTAATTAAAGTCAATCTAACTCATGCTTAAATACTAATTCTGAAAACATGTTTCATATGCTTTGTTTTAAAACAAATACAAATCTGTAAGTTCGGAAAACAAAACTATCATAATTTATAATTTCATGAACATGATCTAAATTTGGATCGTTTTGGAAATTTCAAAATATTTTTGTTTTAGTAGGTCCAACAAAGCACATGTTATAGTCAGACATGGATAATCAGATAACACTGCTTCCACTGAGAAGTTCCGGCCGGCAATAAACTCAATAACCAAAGATGTAGGTAATTTCAAAAGCATCTTACTAGTCTTACATGGTTCACAGGGTTTTAAGGGTTCAGCTTAGGCTTAAAATAAATATCGCCTTCAAACTTTTTATCAAACTAAGCAAAGCTTGTTCTATGGGTACCGTACAATGGACTGGGGGCAATCCCAGTGACACCCAGACCTGGGTAAATTACGAAAAGGCCATTTCCGAAATTTAATCGGGAATCGAACCCGCGACCACCATGTGCAGTGAGCCGAGCAGCCTACGCTCGCACTACTGCGCCAAGCGGTCGTCGGCTTAATCAGGTTGAAGATTGAAATAAGCTAATGAATAAAAACATGTTGATATATCGTGATAAATATGATATTTCCATAGGTATGGTGAAGTAAGCCCCGTTACACTCATTTATGAAAAATGAATACGTTGTAGTTAGGTATTTAAAACGTTAATATATGCATACACATTAATTCGATAAGCGGCCCGCATGGGTCGCTGCTGGCCGCGGCTATCTGATAACCCGTCACAAGCCACTCCGTGTGCTGATCTCTTAAAAATCGTTAAATTAATTTGTTTAAAATATTTGAGGAAGATTTAGGATTGCCTACGCAGATTACTCCACTGCTTTGATATTATATATCTCTACTATATAAAAATAAGTCGGGTTTTCCTTCCTGACGCTATAACCTCAGAACGCACGAACCGATTTCCACGGTTTTGCATTCGTTGGAAAGGTCTCGGGCTCCGTGAGGTTTATAGCAAAGAAAATTCAGGAAAAATTTCAACAGAACGCGGACGGAGTCGCGGCATAATGAAAATATCCTACAAAGTACTACTAAAACAAATTGACGACCGCTTGGCGCAGTGGTTCAAACGTAGGGTTTGATTCCCTCCGGGGAAAATTTAGGAAATAGCATTTTCGTAATGTCGTGTGGATGTCACTGGGATCGCCCCCAGTCCATTGTACAGTGCCCATAGTACAAGCGTTGCGTAGTTTGGAACCATACAATTGGTGTGACAGTCTGGCGATATTAGTTTAAATATTTGTTTAAAAAGGTTTAGTTGCATGCGTTACCTACTGTCGCGGGAAAAGTGCTGGGTACTGATAAGGTCGGTATGGCTATGCTAGGCTAAATTCAATAAGGCAAATATAAGGGGGAGGCAGAAACGTAAGGGTCAGGTCATTGTCTACGTGTACGTTACCGGCACGATGGAGGCGGGTGCATTCCTCGGGTGGTGCGTCTGGATCCTTGGGTTCTTCAGCACAGGCACAGCACTGGAGCGCTCACAATGGTTTTAGAGTTCACACCACACAAAATACACAGCAGATTCGGTGGATTTCACACGATTAAAGATTTTAGGCACAGGAGCACGCGCGAAGCCGTCTATATCACACGGAAGTCGGTCAGTACAGTGTCATGAAGAGTGGAAAGGGACGACAGCACAAAATATCACATTGATCGGGGGTAGGTAGATGACGGTAGACGGACACATTTTAGTTAGCTACCTACATACAAAATTCTAAAGTAAACACCTACTACTTTATACTGTTTGCTTTATATTCTCCTACTAGATGAGACCGCGACTTCGTCCACGTGAAATTTAACTTAACAAAAAAGCCCGCTCCCGCGTTCTGAGCCCGCACGACAGGACCCATTTTTTTTATTTTGTTTTTCTAAAATAAAAGTAGCCTAAGTTACTGCTTATAACATCAGCTATCTACCAGTGAAAGTCCCGTCAAAATCGGTCCAGCCGTTTCGGAGATTACCCGGAACAAACACACAGACAGACAGACAGATAGACAGACAGACAGACAGACAGACAGACAGACAGACAGACAGATAGGCAGACAGACAAAAAAAAATTTAAATCGCGTTTTCGTTATAGGTGTCGTATGTACTTTCATATGCATTTAATGAAAAGGTGTTATTTTAATATTACAAACAGACACTCCAATTTTATTTATTTGTATAGATAAGTACACCTAAAGCTAACAGAACAAACAAACCTATATTATTCATCTTAACTCAGCAGTGAGAGGCCACCATTATTCTTGTGCAAAAAGCGCGATAGTTCGTAATAGATGGCGATCAATCAGCCGGAGGCGCAGGCGTTGATTGGTCAAATCTGCGGAGATCACAGCGCGCGACGGGGCGGGACGGCACCGAGCAATGTTTATTTATCTGTTGTGGAGTGTTAGGCTGAGGATAGAACGGTGATCCGATAGTTCAGGATATTGAGCAGTAAAGTATTGAAAGATCACAGTTTATTTTATAAAGGTATACATGGCATCGACTCTCTAACATAAGCATAATATTACATAAGTACGTCAATTCATTCTGAATTATTAATAACAAGGCAGCACTATGTGAAATCGCACACTAAGCAGAAATCTATGACTCAAAACATCAACTCTTAAATTGACACTTGTTGAATGAGTCCGCCACAGCAGAAGCAGCACGGAATCCTGACCTACACACCTCACCACCTTACCAAGAGATGCACACGACAAGTATAATTTATAATCGTTGTATCTCCTCCCTTATCAGCAATCTTAGAAAAACGCAAACTTTATCCGCCAGCGTGGCACAACTTGTTGCCGAGGGCGGGACCGGCACGCCCACCGCTTCGACGGCAAGCCTCGCGGCCCAGCTCTCAGTGGCGGTGCTGACTGCCGGCGGAGCGCACGCGATGGCAACACTCCTCAACTTCGACATGAGAATCCTGTCCCCGGAACGCTGACGACTACTGAAACACAAGGTATGTTAACTTGAATGTTTTTAAGGAACTTTGGAAGAGTGTTTTAGCAACTTCAGGGACTACTAAAACTTTTCCGGACTATCCGAAACTGTTGTAAAGTTTATTCAGATAGGGACTCCTTTTAGGCTGTAATTTTAACTTAAGGTACATTATTCTAGCTAACGGTTTGACTGATTAGGCTGCTGAAGATTAAAGGCGTTTGCTTGTAAAACATTTTTCTAAAGAAAAGAAAGTAGTTTTGTTAAACAAAAAAAAACATTTTTTTTCTTATACTAGGCACTTGCTATTCATATTAGAACACCCCAGACCTGGAATAGCACTGATTTCCGTAACAGGTGGTAGACACATAAGAACTGCATGGAGACATAAGAAAAGTAGGTATTAAGAGTAATTAATTACACGCGTATTTCAAACATTCCTTAAGATTTATTTGTCCTGACGTAAAAATATAACAGGCGGTCGAAAACTAATATATCTTCATCACTGACGACGGTGAGTGGTACTCCACTTTACAATCTTGAAGCTTAATAAAAACTGTCAGTTCGATGGAAGAGGGAACCATTTAATCTGAAGTGCAAACTCTTGGAACTTGACTTGAGGTAGCGCAAATAAACTTGATTGCACCACCGCACCGGGGCCACAGCCACGACGGTTACGTGTCCGAACGGAAGAAACTAACGCATTTTCTTGGATTCAGAATCCTTACTAAAGATTAATTGCGTAGTGTACCTATTTTTAGTTTGTTAGTATGATATAGGTAAATACCAATATTTTACTAAAAAAACAATTCAACTTTTTAAATTATTACCTTCTTTAATTTTCATTATTCTCCTATCATAGGCTACATGCTAACCTCTATATGAAATCTGCTTAAATATTCACGCGCAACGTGACATTAAGAAACACCACAATCGGATTTTTTATTGAGAAATTCAAATAAGAAATTACAGTCACTGAATAATTAACCTGCAAGCGTTAACATAAAAACTTATAATATTTCTTTAAACTTTAATTCAAACCGTGGCATTCCTGGCGTACCGTCCTGAACAAAAGAACAAAGTCAACCCAAAGTGGAACAAAGAATGCCGGCTATTTTGGCATGCCGACTGTTCAACAAACACTTTTTAACAATTTTCTTTTATTTTTTGTCACTTAAAATAACCGCTGGTTGTATTGCATTACTGCGGGGACAAGAGGTCAAAACAGTTTTATTCACACGGTCAAAAATTATAATTCGATTGCCCACGACTTATTGCACGCGTCCAAAGTAGGCACCACATTGGGCCGCCTTTCTTTCTCAATCGCGTATGTCAAGAGGGCAATTTTGCAAGAGCAAAACATATTTTTTTTCGTATCATTCCGTGCGGTCCGGTGTTCGTCGCGATACCTACTACGTATTAACTCTATAGGAGTGTATGATTTTGGCAACTATAATAATAAAATAAATAAAATATAGTAAGCTTTTTGATACTACTGTAAAATCTTCCTAGATAAGATTTTGAGGAAGCAAAGCGACGATGGCATTTTTTTAAACTACATGTAAAACAAACCATAGCAAAACTTCGTCATAATTTAAGTCATTTCCGCAGCCCACTCTCGAAATGACATACTTACAACTTCAGCCGTCAGCACTGGGGTGCAAATCACCGGACAACGATCGACGTGTAGGCAGTGTTACCATGAATAACGAAATGGCGGGACATGAAGAGAATTAATATACTAGAGCGTCCTAAAAACGCCTTTCTTTGGAAGAAATTCTCAAAGAATAATTATATTCTTGCGTCGCCATAGAGCGCCTTGTCTTAAAGGGGAAAGTCGAGGGCACTAAAGCTCGCGGAGAATTAACCATAAGATGGACCGACCAAACCAAGATCGCCATGTTCTTATATCGACGCCTTGAGGCGGCACTGCGAGAAAATTTCCGCCGAGTGTAAATCGTGCTACCACTCCTTGATGATCACAACCACACTATAAAATTAATAAAAAATCATTTAACAATACTAAAGATATCAAACTTGAGTATGCTATTGGACCCCCGCCTCGTAACCATGTCTCAAATAAGATTCATTCTTTACCATTTACTTAGCCTACATTCACATAGCAAAGACGGTACCTATAATAGTTTTCAATAAATTTTGACAGATTTTTGTCATGGGTGTGAGTGAAAATACCTTATTACCGTGATTAAAAGTAATTGCAACGACGGGGAAAACGTATCACTTGGTATCTCTACCCACGAAATATGTCCTAGGTAGTAAGGTAGAGGCACGTTAACCGCAGCCGGGTCAAAGTCAGCGGCCCATTGTAACTTTGATACAGTGGTTAATGGCGAGATAACAAGTTTGTCACTGTCGTTGGGACACACTAGACTTTCCAATGATTACCTGTAGGTAATAACTACTTCACAGAAACGCTTGTATTATGTACGATTGAGTTGCATTGGGCAGGGTCCCATGCAGTAATATCTAGACTAGGGAAAAGAAAATATTATTACCGATTTTTTTACCGACTGTAATTGTGCAGCTGTAGTTAGTTAGCCGTCGTACAAATAAACGTAGCGCAAACAAGATAGGTACGTATTTTCTTTAGTATGATATACCAGACCTAAAAACAATGCCAAAGTAGAGAGGAGCAAAAGGCAAGGTCCATTATCCATTCGCCACTATTTTGGCTCGAGTTCGTAGGTACTCGTTTACACTCGTACTCGTACACATCAACAGGCGCCCTCATATTTAACAAGCACAAGTGCTGACAAAGCGGAATAATTCGCAGTGGGTCGGTATGCATACCTCTTCTTACCCATTCCATGCCATACATTGCTGAGCCGGGCCTGAAGCGACTCGGTGCAATGTAACCTGAAGGCGACAATAAGCTTCTATTCGGAAGCTATCGCATAAATCATATTTATATAGCTATCGTGTACAGTTTTGTTCGGACGAACACAGAAAAAAAATTAGTAATTTTATTCACGAAAATCAAACAAAACTCAATCTTTATAAAAAATGTGCAAATAAAGGCTTTCTTTATTGAATGAAATAATATAAATTCATCATTCAATATTCATTTTTTAAAATTTATTCATTGGCATGAATTTCTTGATAGGTAGGTAGGTATTTGGAAAAGGGCCAAATTTAAAATAAATTAAATACAAGGTCGTCGTCGTGTCACACCGCGGACCAACTACCATTTGGAATTACCTAGCACTAGCATCAACGCCATTGTGATTGGTTTATTTTGAACCTAATACAACTTAATAGAGGCATGTTTTTTGAAAACTTTTGCTCAGGAGTTTATTTGAGTAGAAATTATTCACGAATAACCTGCTTAATAAGTACTAACTACCTGTTTAGGCCACTTTCACAAGACAACATTTATATACATTTAGAAGGGATCACGGCAAAGATGAAACGTCTTAACTTTTCGTCTAAAACCAATTCCGTTAAATTTTTACTTGACAATAAAACCAGTTCTAGTCTGCAAAGTAAACCGTTTGTACCCGCCACAGCAATTCCACACACAAAGAGTGTCCAAATTACACATAAACCGATTAATGTTTAGCTTTTTAAGCCTTCCTCAATGAATGACGGCGGATACCGGCCGTTTTATAGACGATAAAGATGCACTAAGCACCGCCATAAAGTGCCGTCTTACGGGATGCTGAAATAAAATCTGCGTGTGTTTTGCATTTTATCACAGACTCGCTTTTCCCGCAACTTGGACTATGTATACTGTCATACAAGGAAACTATTGAGCTTGTGACTTGGTCATTATTTTTGTTAGTCCACGATTTGAAACAACGGATGACCTCCGCTTTCATAGGATCGATCTCTAAGCTGAGAGTGGTCTTGGAAATGCCATTCTTAAATCATACCATTACAAAATTACATGTCAAAAGCGTACTCAAGATCAGACTTGAGATACGGGCAATAATATGGCGCTATTTAGTCAAGCAGCACTACCTATTACCCAATTTTAACATACATTATTTGCAGTTTTTTTATTTATGTATAACTCCATGCAACTTGTAATAAATTGGCATCTATAAATAAAATATTTCAACTTTTTTTATATAACGAAGTCGGCAAACAATGGCGACTCCGACCTGCCTGATATTAAGCAGTTCACGTAGTCTATAGATGCTTTACTTTGCTTTTTTTAAACCTTTCTCTCATGGTATTAACTACAATTCTCTCACAGATTCATTCCATTCCCACATGTAAGTGCTGCCCATTTTCATTAGCGCGCAACTCGTACGCATTAGCGAGTAGGAATCGACACGAGAGCCTCTCCATCACTCGGGACAGATAATTGTCTATCGTAATTAAGTATACGAGTAATTCTTGGCTTTAAATGTCGAGTTATCGCTAGGTGGGTGTGGGGAGAGTACCTAATGATAAAATTAGGATTGTTAATTGGTAGAAGTGTGTGCTTACACGGCCCTACTATGGATTTCCAATTGAAATAAGCTGCGCGCGTGCTTCTAAAAAATTGTGGCACGGACACAAAGCGTCTTGCGTAGGCTAAGGGGATGATCACTTGCTTAGGAAAACATTCGTGAGGAAACCCACAATAGAAAATTAAACAATTTTCGAAAGAGGTGTGAAATCCGGTAACCCGCACTGAGCCAGCGTGCTAGCTTATAGCCCGAGTCCCCCTCGAATTGAGGGGAGGCACATGCCTAAGAGTGAGATAGCAAAAAGGACTAAATCTTATATTATTATAAGTGGGGCTCCGGACTTTCTAAACCTCTTCGGCCTTATTCGCCGGCAACAGGTGGGTATCTATCCGAGTTAACAGATTTTTAAAGGTAGCTTTCGCAAGGTCTTCTTACAACAATAAATTGAAACAAAAAGGAATAGGTAGTGACTAATATTTCGCCTCTTTTTCATCTGTAATCTCCTATTTTGTCGCCAATAATGAGTTCTCGTCAGCACGCGCAGTCAACAAGGGTCACTTCTCATTATTTTTGTTTGCAAAGCAATCTGCCCGCGTCTGGCCGCGAACGTTCGGCGTGTTTACAAGGCTCGTCTCGGCAAACACGGCAAATTGTCCGCGCTCGTACACCACCGCTGGGATATTTTACAATTTGATGTACTAATGGTGGTAGTAATGAGTTTTTTACATGTTAACTACCTAGGTGCTTTACTTTAATCTAAATTAATACTTATTTCAAGCATAGGAGTTAGAGGATAATAAAGTATCTATGCAAAATAAAGCCACAACGTCGCCGGCGCATATATTAGCTTGTATTGTTCGGACATAGCCAAAATTACATTTTGGATGAACATCTATACAAATAAATAAAATTGGAGTGTCTGTTTGTAATATCCAAATAACACCTTTTCACTAAATGCATATCAAATACAACACCCATAGCAAAAACGCGATTTAAAACATTTTTGTCTGTCTGTCTGTCTGTGTGTTTGTTCCGGGTAATCTCCGAAACGGCTGGACCGATTTTGACGGGACTTTCACTGACAGATAGCTGATGTTACAGGGAGTAACTTAGGCTACTTTTATTTTAGAAAACAAAAAAAAAGCAAATGGGTCCTGTAGCGCGGGCTCAGAACGCGGGAGCGGGAGCGGTTAAGTTAAATTCCACGCGGACGAGGTCGCGGGCTCAGCTAGTCTGTAAATAAAATATGTCTCTGATAAAAAAAAAATCGCAATTTTGGTGATTAGGTTCGTACCCACGTAGGGTTCTGGTTATAATTATTATATTAGTATTGAATTAAACTATTATATTATATTTACGGATTATATCGCGTTTATTATTTTTTTTATGTTCCCGACGTTTCGGCTGCTTTACAGCACCCGTGGTCACGGGTCCGGTCAGTCCGTCAGTAAATTAAATAAACGCGATATAATCCGTAAAAATAGTTTTATTTCAATGTGTAGTATTCACGTAAATATAAGAAAACAATATTATATTAGTATGCTAATACTTTGAGACATGTCTGACTATTCTCGATATTGTGACATGTTCATAGTCAAGTTGTCTAATAGGATAACTCTGGCACCCATCGGAACATTCCTTTTACGTGCTTTTACAAGTGTTATATTTCCAGGGGCAGAGCCCCGGGCTGGAGCGGGAGGGTAGCGAGTCGCCGGAGATGCCGCCGACGGACGCGCCGCCCGCGCCCACCGCGCCGCCGCCCGACCCGCCTACCACTGTGAGTCTGAGTACCTATGCTTTGCAGCATTCACTCAAGAGGAATAGCGGTGCATACATTTAGATTACAATTCAAAGGTTTCATATACATGCTCATGTAATTATATTCCAACTTATTCCGTATTATACAAGGCATATTACTTTGGGTGGATAATATTTATGGTGATTGTCACACATTATCTCAGAACCCAAGATCACGAAGACGCATTCAATGAAAAATTTACAAGATATTAAAATTTGTAGAAAAAAGGGATTTCGACAATTGCAGAACTGAACATTTATAAAATCGTCTTGTGGATACCCAGCTATCTTGTGGAAACAGGTTCATACACGGCATGGGATAAAACTAAAATGCTCCAGGGGGTCAAAATTGTCCAACATCCATTCGCCTTTCGCCGAATGCACGCCCTAAGTATTCGCAGTTCGTGCAGCAGGCGCCGAAGTCTCGGTCAGTGGTGGTGTCGCTGACGCCAGCTCGGCAGCGCGAGACCTGGGCCAAGAAGGCGGAGTTCCTGCTGGCAGTCGTTGGGTTCGCAGTCGATCTGGGCAATGTGTGGCGGTTCCCTTACATCTGCTACCAGAATGGCGGGGGTGAGTCGAGATGAACATCTTTCTTATTCAATTCCGTCGCTATCAAGTTTATTTCCGCATTCAGGTCATTTCTGCCACATTTTCCAGACTATCGAACTGTTTCGTCTATCCTCCCTTCAGCATTCAATATGAGACCGCCGCCGCTCAAATGATTTAGCGCGCGCACCCTGAAGCAGCGTGGCGCCAGTTATCTCATTAAATTAAACTAACATCTGATCGCGTGACAGGTGCGTTTCTGATCCCATACTGCGTGATGCTGCTATTCGGTGGACTTCCACTGTTCTTCATGGAGCTCGCACTGGGACAGTACCATCGCTGCGGCTGCCTCACGCTCTGGAAGAAAATCTGTCCAGCACTTAAAGGTAGGTGCTGTAGCCCGATTCACGTAAATACACACTATCCAAATATCGTTGGCGTTCAGAAGTCGTTCAGTTCCCGATCGAGATACATCTTTACACTTGCTACAAAAACTTCGAATTTTAGTTATTCACAAAAGTATCTACGGGAAACTCATTCAAGTTTTTTTTTCTGTTCGTATGTTGTTGTCGTTATTAATTTAGTAAATCTTATCATCTCAGTATCTTATAATTATTAAGTCAGTCATACTTAAGATCAGCGTAGGTAGTTTTTAATATTTTATGCGCAAAATCTTTTAAGTGGCGAAACAAAAACTGAAACCGCGAGAGTAATTGAAAAACTCTGAATAAAAGGACTTGAAGTTTTCAATAAATAAAATATTACAATACCTACTCACGGTTGTTATTGTAAGAGGACGATATTGTGATCAATCCCAGGGGGTGCCGCTGAGCCGGCAACACACTGGGGACTGGAGACATTTACATAGCGATTGATGTAACTTGGATTGATTGGCAATATTTTGAATACCTGACTTTTCACAATTCACTTTATTTATACCTTTTTATAGAACAACGTTAGCAAACTATAGTCAATAGTCAATACTTTATTGCATTCCATATGTATTACAAAGATGGTATAACAAGGTGAATTATCAATATGGACCCTGTCGGGCACAGCAAAATTAAAATTAGGAGAAAATTAAATGTCAATAAAAATGAACCCAATACAATTATTCGTCAATGTTAATGTCATCCTTTTCAAGTAGGTACTTCAAATTATAATTCAAATTATAATGCAAAGTCAGTTGTATAGGACAGATCGCCACTATCATTATTTAAAGCTGGACTCGAAATATTATTTTACTGAGTAAAAACATTTTTGAATTAGGTATAGTGTTAGCCGTTTTTGGAATACTGTTACAGAATTTTCAGTTTTGAACGTATTGGGCAACTTGTTATATATTTTTATTGCCATGTAATATGGGATGTTGCTTAACATTTTAATTCTTGGGAATTTATTTATTTATTTATTTATTTATTTGGTTTACCAGCGTTTATTTACATTACTACATTCCTAATACACATTCAGATAAGCTTAGAACTAAATGTAATAAACAGTTAAAGGTAAACACCACTTGGAGCGCATAACCTCTTTTTATGGCGAGTGTTGACGTTATGCGTATCTTCTACTTTAACGAACTTGTCGATATTTTTAGCCTAGCCTATTAGTAAAGCCTTATCTTTATCTACATTACGCCGATCTTTGAGAGGGGGTAAAACTCTGGTCCAACCAGCCCGTATTTAATAGGCTCAGGCTTGCCTCTACTACCGTAAAACCTTTGTTCTATTTTGGCAATATCAGGGCTGTGTGAATATTTTAAGCCACTATTTTTAACCGGACGGTAATACGAAGATAGAAGACTATTCCAAAAGACAAGTGACCTTTTCGCAATGCCACCAACCAAATCAATATACACATTCTAGTGCCGACACTCAGCCACTACCGGCCATTTACAACCACCTTATAAATATACAGCAGCAATGCTTTTAACGCGCCGAGACAAATGGTGCGGACGCTGGGCGGGCTGGTTAAAATGTATGAAATCAATGTGCTCCCGACGAGATTGGGTTCGATGACGGACAAGATTGTAGTCACTGAAATTGGCATACATAAAAGAAGGGAGATTTATTGGATAAGAACCATTGCCAAGCTAGATATTTAGGAGCTATATATACCAAACTATTTGTAGTGTAATGAATTGGTAAAGAAAAGCTGTCCGCTTTATGCAATCGTCTACCTATTTTAATGTAGTATCCTTTGATTTTCAAAATTAAAAGTCCCATGTTAGGCGCCAATTGAAATGTTCAGTTCGCCTTTAGTTGAAAAAAGAAAGTTAAATTACTGTCAATTTTAACATAAAAATATACACGATTGTTTATAAAATAGGTACAGTTGCAGGTCAAATGATTCCCGGATCGGGTGACATTGGCATGGAATCACGCTGCCCGATGAAGGGCACCGCAAATGTTTGCGATGCGGATCGCGACGACGTTTCAACTCTTTCTAGGTTACGTCGCGGTAACCTCGATCGTACTTTAACTATAACCTTTGATAATCTTCCTTTATCAAAGCCTAGGTACAACGTAGTGAATATTTCTCATGACTGCAAAAATGATTATGGAATAAACATCATTGAATGATAAGGTCAGAAAATTATGACGTCACATTACTGTGTATAGTCTGTGGATAATTATGAGTACCTACTACTCAAAGAATTTGTAAAAATGTCTTATTATTACAACTTAATTGGTACTACTAGTATTTAGAATTCTATTTAGTACTAAAATGCTTGTTCTAGGATCACCCTCACCTCGAAAATGCAAAGGTCCTTAGTGGAATCCTAATTCAACAGCTCTCGCCTACCTCTTCACTGGACTTACGAAATATCTAGGCGACAAAAATAATTGTATCCACATAAGTGGACAGTCAACTACTGAGTATATAAATACTCAGTAGTTGATAAGCATAGAATTCAGAGAACCTAAGTACGGACAAGTGCTACAACTATTTCATAATGATTCCTGATGAAGAATATTAGTAAATCTCAAGCGCCATAAAAACGTCGCGTACATTCACTACTGTGAGCGTTCTTCTAAATAAATCTCAAGTTTGTCTAGCACTTTTTTTTACGTCTAAATAATAGTCTCCGCTCCGTGATCTATTGGCCGCATCAAAAGACTCGCCCTCTAGGTGTCAACGGTTGTCAATAATTTGACCAATCATTTCGCCAAGCTTCGGAAACTTTTCACTTCTTTATGGGTTTTTAAAGTTTGGAACAAGTTTTAATGTTTAAAAATCAAAGTTTAAAACATTGTTCGCGTCTACCTCTAGTCATTTGAAAATCCTCTTTGGAATGGAATAGGATTGAACAAATTATCAAAAACTAATAACACCCGTATTTTTCCATAGGAGGTTATGATTACACAGGGATTTCTCCTAAATCAATGTTATAAATAAGTACACCTACTTTTTACGTCACTGCATACAAAATAAACTTTCACACGCATCATTTTCCCAGACCCAAACTTTACGACTGTTATCTGACCCAGTAGCTATGCATCACCGTTATCTGAACTGTGTAGAGGTCTCTACCCGTTCCTTAGGCTATCAGGCCCATCAGTGTATGCCGTACACGAGAGAGTATCGCTCATCGTAATGGCAATATTCGAGATTGATTGCGTGGTGTATTACCGAGTGCTGGATGCTTCGCAAATGGAAGATACCGCGGACTGAAAGATAATTTTTTATATTTATTTACGCGGAAATTGTAATTCATTGTAATGGTGGTATGGGCTAGCATAAATTAGTAATGTTAATGATGCATACTTAAGTATTTTAGTGAAACGATACATTGTTTTAGCATATAATGATGTTTATGAATAAAGGATTTTGATTAATTCTACCCCCAAGGGGATAAAATAGGGGATGAAAGTTTGTTAAAAATTGTCCATCAAATTCCACGCGGACGAGTCGCGGGCACAGCTAGTCACCGTATAAAGTTATAGAATCAACCTAGGTGAGGTTACAAACGGATTTGTCGCGGATAAGATACGAAAAAAAAAAACAAAACGAAATTAAACAGGAACCCGGCGTTTCGTGCAAATAAAACGTTTCGTGCAACTCAATTTGTGTACCATGTAATCAAACCTTTTCAATAGTCACAGTTCGCTCCTATATAACAAGTTATTATTGTGAGACGCGCCATCTCATAGCGTGTAAACTAATTATAGGACGCGATGCGATATCATTTGATTACCCCGCCGTCAGATGGCGCTCATTTGATTTCGCAAGGCGTCAAAGTTGTGCCAAGTTTGCACGGTGCTAAATTGCTGATGATTAATTTGATTTTGAGCGTTGAGAGATTTATTGTTTGCTAATAAGCGGTTGAATGCTGTTTTATAGCTACTTTACAACGAATTTCAGTTTGTTGAAAAATATGATTAGTACTTGTTGACTTGTGGACTGTAAATTTTACTAAACTCTTTTTAAGAACACTTGTACTAGGTAATAAAGATGTAACTGACGCGATTATCATCAATAAATGCAATGTGTAAAAAGAAGAGGAAAAAGAAATCGGAGGCTTCTGCCGTGCAGTGGGTCAGACGACGTGAGCTGATAAAATAGACCTAGCTTAGCATAAATCTAACTATAGCAATACTTTCATCTGTAGGCGTAGGCTACGCAATCTGCATGATCGACATCTACATGGGCATGTACTACAACACCATCATCGGCTGGGCGGTGTACTACCTGATCGCCTCCATCTCCTCCATCAACTCCGTGCTACCCTGGACCAGTTGCAACAATGCATGGAACACGCCCCTGTGCTCGCCGGTCACCGCGCCTCAGACCAATCCTAATGCTTCGACGCCGGCTAAAGAATTTTTTGAGTAAGCTTGATATTTTTATGTTTTACGATATTTATTTGGATGCAGTCTTCCCCACGGTGATATTCGTAGAGTAACTAGTGTCGCAGCTTATAATCACAAGCGTCACACGTGGATTTATCTTTAAAAAGTCTAGCAACTTTTCTTGTTAGCATTAGTGTCCTAATTACTAAAATAATGCATAAAAACTTCGAGAGTAGACAATCGATCTTGTTCAATATTGTTCCACCGTCTGCGGGGTTATAGTTATATTCCCCAAGTCACTAGGTATAAACGTATCATCTATATAAAATATTGAGGAATCTGTTTGTGTCGTAGGCGCAATGTTCTGGAGCAGCATAGATCGAACGGTCTCGACTACATGGGACCGATCAAGCCATCACTCGCTCTCTGCGTGTTCGGAGTCTTCGTATTGGTTTACTTCTCGTTGTGGAAAGGAGTGAGGAGCGCTGGGAAGGTAATGCCAAATTTTCTTAGGTCTCGAACGAAGTCATCAGTTAGATAAAGCAACTATTTAACATTTTAAAACACTATATTAATCTCATGTATTCTTCTTATTCATATAATCTATTTCAATTTATATTTATTTTTAGGTGGTGTGGGTAACGGCTCTAGCTCCGTATGTAGTGCTTCTTATTTTGCTAGCAAGAGGAGTGACTCTCCCAGGCGCTACCGAGGGTATTCGATACTATCTCACTCCTGAGTGGCACAAGCTTCAAAACTCAAAGGTATGTTCGAAATATCCTGTCTTAATAGTCATATATGATTAAATCAGTTTCATATTAGTTTCAGTCTTAAAAAAACAACTAAATATGTTTTGTCTAGGTGTGGATTGACGCTGCGTCCCAGATCTTCTTCTCCTTAGGCCCCGGGTTCGGCACGCTGCTGGCACTGTCTAGCTACAACAAGTTCAACAACAACTGCTACCGCGACGCGCTCATCACCTCCTCCATCAATTGCCTTACCAGTTTCCTCGCCGGTTTCGTTATATTCTCCGTTTTGGGGTAAGCCGTTTGGCAAAAGCACATTGATGTTAATAGCATATGGTTGATTCTTCTTGCGATTATACGTTTTACATCTCGACCCCATAAAGCAATAGAAGTAACCACCTTTCAATAAGCCCTCTTTTTATCGGCAGGTACATGGCCCACGTTCAAAACAAGAGTATCGAAGAAGTGGGTCTCGAAGGTCCCGGGTTAGTGTTCATCGTATATCCAGAGGCCATTGCCACTATGACCGGCTCCGTCTTCTGGGCCATCATATTCTTTCTCATGCTCATCACTCTGGGACTGGACAGCACTTTTGGCGGTATAATGTTCTAGCACTTTTTTATAAATAAATTATTATGTTCAAACGTATTTTTTCAATATAGATGTCATATCCTTAGGTCTAGAAGCGGTGACCACAGCGCTGTGTGACGAGTATCCTCGCGTACTGGGCAGGCATCGAGAGATATTCGTGGCATTTCTGTTGCTATTCATCTACATCTGCGCTCTACCCACCACCACATACGTGCGTATTTAGTTTACTCATTCATTACTTATATTGACAAGTGTAGATATATTTCTGTTCTGCTCGAGTCTTCTTTCTCATTTCCAAGTGGTCTTGTATTTTAGTGGTCGTTCCTGTAATAGCAGACCCGTAAATGACAAAAGCAGATAAATATTTCAGAAAGTATTTTGTAATTTATTTACGGCTAAGCAATTTACAAGAACAAGATATTTATACTATTTTCTTTGTTCACAACTTGTCCGAACGATTTACAAGCCTTGCCTTCACAATAACTTCAAAGTTATAAAAATCAGTCAGTAAGGCACCGTTTAGCCAGATAGCCGAAGGATTAGGGCAGATAAGGCCGCCCTTCGACCGCGCCGACTCAGCACAAAACGTTATTGCTTTATGATAGCTGCCGAACTCGTAACTCATACCCAAGCCAAATGGATAATGCGACCCTTACTATACGCTATAACTTTACTTTTGATTCAACTTAACGCACTACGGCTTCACTTGATTGAATTTGGAAAGCAATAAGTATAACTGTCTCCTCCTAGAGATGGGTATAAACTTTATTTTTTACAAAACTCTTTGCTCGGTGCAAGTACCGAGATACGTCGTCATAATTGTCGCGATACGAGATTCCTCCTATAAGTTCTCACTATAAAATGAGGAATTCGTCGAGAGAACAGGTTACTACACACTAGGTCTTCTACACACCTACATAAGGAACTGACGTGTGTAACGGCATTCATTCAATAAATTACCGGGGCCGCGTTATCTGGGCGGCAATGTATTCAGTTGCATAATTCATGGCGCTAACACTTAGGGAGGATGACCTGGTGTTGGGGCGGAGCACCTATTCG